>VIBL01000068.1:0-1200000 GCA_008271625.1 Lutraria rhynchaena
GCCATTAAGTACAATATCACTCATGATGGTGCTGATGATGATTGTCAATTAAAATTAATATCATAAACACAAGTAATAATTCTCACATAAGCGTGGTTCATAAAATCCAGTTATTTATATAACATCTTGACAAGTCAGAAAATCCTCATATTCCTTCACTTATATGGATATTCTATATATCCCACACTTCAGATTAATGTTTACTTCCCATGTTTAAACAATATCATGTTTGTTTACGTACCAATCATAGTAAACATATGTCTTTACATGTATTAAATCTTCTCTCTAGACTCTAACAATCATAAATGTTCACTACACCACTCATCGTACATTCCTGTTAAAACCATCACTTGTCTGGTTAAACAAAAATTCAAGATAGAAGTGATCTCGCTAATTAAATGTTAACCATCACATTTTTTTAAATATTGAATAAATGAAATCATATAAATTAAGTCCTGATTAAAATCATAGTTTGGTCTGATAAAAAAACACAATAAAACTTACACTGCTTGAATAATAATCACATTTTATCAAGTAGAATCACTTAAATAATGTCCCACTTAAACCATCACTGTCTGTAATAAGTTAAACTAGAAATCACAATAAAGATACATGTTACATGATTAATGAGTCAGGTTAAAAAACAATCATTGTCACTATATCTATCTATTGCGCAAACAAGTCAACATTTTCCAAAAGAACCCAAAGTATCCATTCAGCAAACAAGTTGAAACTCACAATAGAACCCAACTGACATATATTATAACTCATACATGTATACTTCTCTCAAATTATCAATTTTGTTAATAAAAATTAAATACGAACACCATATGTTTTATCCCCAACACCATTAACCACTACATTTTGTTGTAAAGATAAGTCATGATTATTTTTAAGTCCATATTTATTATTTCTACAGCAGAATTACTCACTTTCTCTCACCCACAACTTTACAACGAAGCAGTAATCAGCAGAAAACATCTGATACAAATGACACGCAAGTAGTTAACGACTAAATGACTAGTTCTAGTAGTAAATGCACGTATGCACGTGCATTAACACACATTATTTTAACATTATTTCAACTACAGTTAATTCCAACAAAACCCCCTAGATCCAATTGTTCATTAATTTTCAGCCTCATTAATAAGCTACTTAACCTTTTAACAAAATCTGTTCAGATATTAAATTAGGCCAACTTAAACACATTGTTTGTTTGAGATTCGCAGATTGACTTAGAGAAATAAGATTTAACATTTTACTTTTCTACTTTATGTCAAAATCAAAAAAAGAAAGGAAATCATGGTAAAATCATATCCCTGAAAAATGATTTTTTTTCATCTATCCACCTATTTAAAAAGTAGTGGGTGGGGTAATGAGAAACATTTTTTATTGATGTTCTAGTAGTTAAATTACACTATCTTGTACCCTGTAACTGATAAGGACAAACTGCAATGATGAGTTTAAATTTAACCTTTAACACACAATAAAACTCCACATCACCAAGAGTAATCATTATTTAAATCCCCATTATTTACAAGTCCCTCAGAATTATAGCACTCAATGACCACTTAATGTTATGAAAATGAACCAAAATTTGACATTAATAATTAATCTGGAAACTTCTCACTCACAAATGTATTGAGAAAGTTTACGTCATCAAACATTAACACATTTTAAAATACAAACACCCCGAATTTTATTTAAACACCAAAACTCATATATTTTCTTTTTCATAATATTAAATGACTCAAGGCCGACAACCGACAACAAACAGCTGTAAAAATATGCACGATAAGCGAACTACAAAATCGTTTCTGCAAGCAGCATCTAACATCTAAATCTCTGATGAGTCACTGATACTGTGTTTTTTCAAAAGTACCTTTAAGTCATCACAAGCCATTAAAAAACAATATTTTCCCTGTGGTTAGAAGCTAAAATCCACTGTATCTTTAAATTGATCAAACAGCACCTGGCAAGATTAAGCTAAACTCACAGCATACTTTAATTACCCAATTATCTCCTAATTAGCAGAATAATTCCTATTCTTATAACATGGCTCCTTTTGACTGTAAGAAAAGAAACAAAAATAGCCAAATTATCATCTCCGAATTGAAGAGCTGCAATTTTGCCACAGAGCCAAATCTAGATAAAAAATTACAACTTCATTTTTTTCATTCCCCCCTTCACACACACACCATCACCACAGGGATCCTTACAACAATATCTTCAGTTACAAACCAGTGAAAAATGATATGTTATTTTATTATTAAATAGTTTAAATATATATTGTCACAGACATATAGTCAAAAAATACTAAGTCATCAAATTCCCATTAAAACTATATCAAGAGTTAGACGTAAAACAATTTAAGTCTAGAGATAGAGAAACTGATACAGCTGTTTTGCACCGAATTGCCGAACTGTGAGAAATTTAATTGTACTAAGACTTTCATTACATCATACAATTCCTTTTCTCAAAAAAAAATCCCCTTCCTATTGAGATTTTAATGCTCCTAGATTTATATGGTAATTTCGGCAAGGCTTAAAGAGCATGCAAGTAATTTTAAAATACTCAAAAATTATCATCGCAATCTATATTAGATTGACCTCCAGAATAGAAAATTATCCATACTGTCACTTTGCATAAATTTTGAATTTAATATTCAGCATTAATATGTAAGCTTTCATCTCTCCATTATGAAAACATAATAAAAATTGAAAAATAAAAATCCATTAAAATTTTATGCAATTATATCATGCTCTTAACAGTTAACTTTACATTCATGATGTTAAGTGTACACCTTCATAAATATTGTATAAAAAAATAAAAACATGATTTAATGTACATTAATTCTTCATATGGAAATCTTTTTAACAAAACCCACTTAAGGAGAGTGATCCCAACTAGAATGTCCACAATATCACTCCAACTTAACTTTAGGATGTTTCACTATGATAAGATGAATATAAGCGAAGTGCTTGGCTTTAATTGTCAGCTTAGATATTGTAAAACATCACAGATTTGTAAGCTGATAAATTTTGCGAAATAAAATAAAACTGATTTTCTATAATTTAGCATAACAACACGTAATTTAATCATTTTTACCGCTAACTGTCATAAATTACATACAAGTTTAGCTACATACTAAATAAATAAAAAATTTGAGAAAAAAAATCGATAAAAATACTAATTTATCAATAAAATAACATTAGATGTCCTTATTAAAAGCAGACTAGGCAATCAATAAAAATTGATCCTAATACCAGTCAAATTTACCCAAAATCAGCACACAAAATACCAAGAAATATAACCAACCACTGTTTAAACAAAAACAAATTAAAATAATCTGAGACAATTTAAATTTCACCAGTACTCACTCTTGGGTTGAATTTCATATTCAAACAATTTTATCAAATATATTAAATTTTCATCCTTAATCTGAAGATACAGATAGCCCAGTACTTAAAATAAAATTACAACATAAATTAATAAGATAATTATGAGCTTAACTGAAGTAGACTAAATCATAATTGATGTTGACCCTATGATTACTGAATTCTATAGAACCATTTCATAGCCTACAATTCGAGTTTTGATGCAAAAGCACAGTAGCTGAATCTTTCCTGTATTGGAGTTACAACATTAACACCTTAAACTCATAAAATTGTTAATTTAAGTTTCGACACTATTTAAAGTGATCTATGACTATGATAATCTATGTCAGAAAATGAATTTATTACCTTAATTAGAAATGACCATCGAGATCAAAACCATCTAATAAGTAACAAAGGTCAGACATTACTGAGACCATGACATACCTCACAGTCCCTTCCTTATGAACCACCCTTCCCTATTTTGTAATTCATAGTGATAGCATTGACATATAGGTGAAAAGATTATCGCAGAGTCAATAGTTTCTGATTACCTCCCTTTAATAATGTTGATCTAAAATAGCCACTAATATCTTCAAGACCTATTACTTTCAACTAATTATATAACTAAACAGATATGTAGGTAAATAACAGAATTTCATAAAAAAGCAAGTTTCAACATAGTCAATAAAATCAAGATATCAAAATATGCTTTCATGCATAATGGTTATCTCCCCCCCTTTGCAATAAATTCAAATTTTTTCCACTAACTTCTCACTTATCTTTTAAAATAAAAGAATCCAGAAACACTATTTTTCAATTTTTAAAATTTCTCTTCAAACGTATTTCACAGCAATAAATGAACTTTAATAACAAACAAATATTTCAATAAGTATTTAAATTCCTACAAAGTTGACTGGCATGAGGCACAATTTATAACACAAAGCAATTCCAATCATTTATAGACTTGATTTAAGTGGTTTTCCAAAAACCCATGTGGTCTCATAACTGCATAAAATCCATTTTATGACACATTTACAGTCATAGGCATGTAATAAAAGGATTGGTTGGACTCAAACAATTAATTATACAATAAATCACCCTTTAAACACTCTTTAACTACCCAGCTTAAACCCCTACACCATGGATGGGGCCAAAGGAACACTTAACTACAAAATTTACAAAAACTGCAATACAGTAGTTTCACACCAGATTTTTAACATTTGAGAGGATTGAATTCTGCAGTCAATCCTGTGTTCTATAGAAGAGATGAATTAACAATATCAACAGCTGACCTACATTCTGAGGTTTATTTGGTGATGCATAATACACTAAACTTTCAAATAGCAACCACTTTAATATTATGACCACCTTGTTGTAATTACTAATAACTCCCATATAATTCATCTTGATAATGAGACCACCTCATTATTATGACCACCTTGTTGTAATTACTAATAACTCCCATATAATTCATCTTGATAATGAGACCACCTCATTATTATGACCACCTTGTTGTAATTACTAATAACTCCCATATAATTCATCTTGATAATGAGACCACCTCATTATTACGACCATCTTGTTGTAATTACTAATAACTCCCATATAATTCATCTTGATAATGAGACCACCTCATTATTACGACCATCTTGTTGTAATTACTAATAACTCCCATATAATTCATCTTGATAATGAGACCACCTCATTATTGTGACCAATTTTTCAGGTCCTGAAGGTGGTCTCATTATCAAGGCTTGACTGTACATTATCTGCGATAAGGAGTGCTTGTTGTTAATAATATACAATAAAAAAAAATATACAGCAAAATTTAATCATTCAACAGTTTTTTGGAGAATGCACTTTCATACTTAGATCTATATATTGTGATAGACATTACTTTCAACCGATTTCGCTCTTGAACAAAAACCTCACGCGGATGTTGACTTAAGTGTGCATCCTTAACCAACATAATGATAAAACTGACAATAGATTGAAGTAAATTTATACTCATGAAAACCTTAGTCCAAGCTAAGAAGGTTGCTTAGCAATACTTCAAACAACATTTTTACCAAATTGGCAGGAAGTAAACAAGTGACATAGAAGTTTGTCATGGATAATATCCAAGGTAAAGTTCCTATAAATAAAGGGTCATCGAAAGGTCAACTTAAAATCAAGCTATTTAAAGGCTTGCATTCAAGGCAACTGCTAGGTCAACTTAAACTAAAATTAAGAGATATTTACAGGACAAGGTTAACTAAATTGAAAGACATCGTCAGGAAAACTTCACTGAAGGTCAATTTTCAACTGTAATGAAAGAAAATTTGAGGTCAATACTTCATAAAAATTCTTCATAAAAATATGACAAAGTCAATCAAACTTAAAACAACCCAACCCTTGAAATTCTACAATATATCAAATAAAACATTTTAAAAGTAATAAAAATAAAAAGGAAATAAGGTCAGTAGCATAAACAGTATAAAAATCGTCATTAAAAATGATACATATTACTTTGAATTATTGTTATATCCATATATTACGAAAGATATTAAATAATATAGGTATCATAGATCGTAAAGCAGTTCAAATGGAAAGAAACATACTACATGATCAAGTAATGTAACATATTAGACTGGTACCACAGTGTCATAAATATTTGGGCTACTTGACAAGTAGAGGATATTAAAAGAAGTTTTATCACCTTTGTATATAACTAGATAAAAAAATTCATAACTTCAAAAATCATATCACGTATTAATTGCATTGATCATTATGGTAAGGTTATATTTTATAAAAAAAGTACAGAAAATGTGTATTTATGTTAATGCCTATCTGATTCATAAGTTCAACAAAGTTATTCAAAATAATAGGACTTCGAGATACAGACACTTACAATGCCTTTCATTATCATTGTTGTTAACACTTTGCATTCTTGAATTGTAAAAAAAACTTAAAACACATGCTTTGAGTAATGTTGGATGTCGTAACTCCAAATCAATCGATCAATCAATCATCTTTTTGGTCATTCATCACTGACATATTACTGACTCAGATCTAACACACTCACTTATCACTCACAAAACACATCCCCAAAAATCTATTAATCAGCTAATTAAATTTTCAAAATTTATAAATTAAAGTATAATGCAAAGAAACGCTCACACAGGTAAGTCAGCGTAACTTACATTCAATATTCAGAATGTAAAATCCCAATGTTTTATAACAGCAAAAATCCATTAAAACCTAGATTCCCACCAAGGTGTTAGAATATAATATTTCACAAAATTTCAGCTAATCCTACTCAATCAATCATTACATTTGAGACTATGAAAAACATTTCCAGGCAAATTTACCAACAAAATCTAGCAGTCATGTAACTAGACCTTGAGCATAGTTATAAGATCAAACACATACATAGCATAAAGTTTGTCAAAGAAAGTTTATTTTTTTATCAGACAGAAACATCAATTCCAATCAGTTGCAAATCTCAGCAATTCATGATAAAGTTATGTTCTAAATTTTCAACTAGACCCTATGAAACCAGACCTATCAGCAGTCAAAACACATTTGTTGAATTTTATGAACATTCACATAAATAAACCAGATTTTTTCATGTTGAAATGTCACCCAGAATAAAGCAATACACACATTTCTGAATAACCAGGTGCGTAGCGACCAATTCACAGGTACATGAGCGAATCCACACAAATTTCAGAATGATTGCATAACTATAACACATTCAAACAGCTAAATGAACCATTTCTTTTTTTTAAATATCTCAGGTTATATGCCTGTTTCCAATAGCTTTTTAGAGATATGCTGGCAAACAGGAAACCAGTACTTGGATTCTGCGTGAGTACTAACCTTGTTCCCCGCAAGCAACAGTCCCAACTTATTCAAGTAAATGATCAGTGGTTGAGGACGATTGTACTTAGATACAACGTCTCAAATAATTCAATCACAGAAAGCCAAGATCACATGAACACAAGGCCTAAAGACTGAAAACTCTTCCAAAGGGGCTAAGGCCAAAAAAACTGTGTTTAGGGGATCCTGACCCTACCTAATAAAACCCCAAACCTGGACTGTTTTAAAAATTTTCTCAATATTTGTTGATAAATGATCGAAGTCAGAGGAAAAGTTTTTACTAAAAAACTTGGCACCTACCAAACAGTATCCAAACTGTTGCCTTAAACACACAGTTTTTTTTAACCTAAGCAGGCAAACTGTCAAATAGCTAAAAGTACTTGTATGGCAAAGGAGGTATAAATGAATTCACTCCAAAAAAACACCACATATACACCCCTGACATCATAAAATTGAAAATCAAGTCACATGTTTTATTGTATCTTACATAAAATACTTGATTCTTCAACATTGCGATCAAGTGGATTTTTACTGTTATATAGTATTAATTCAATATTTACCTAAGTTTTGAATAAATACATGTTTTTCCTTTTTTCACAGCATTTGTTGAAATTTTCAACAATGTATACTTTATTTAAAGAACATCGTCTATAGCACAATGAATTCATTTATATTCTGTCAAATAAATTGAAATGAATTGTATGCAAATTAAATGAAATACTTAAATAAGGTTCATTCAACCAGATGGCCCAAAGTTGAATTGCGCAACAAAATAATGGCATACCATCAAGGCTAAATATTTTGCATTAATTTGATTAAATACATTAATTGATTTTTTTCAATATCATCAAATTACAACCAATGTCATGTGATCTTTGCCACCATTTAAATTACCTTCATATTTAAGAACCAATCAGCTAAAAGGGAAAACCCAGGCCACCAAAACTCGGACATTCCAAGTCATTCTTGGGTATGAAGCCAGGTCTAAAATGAACATAGAAAAAACACAGACACCAATTCTACTTTAAGACCATACCAATTTCACAACCATTTAATTTTGATTTTCAATATTCCTTCCATATTTTCAGCTTGATAAAGTGACCGCCACAATATTAAGACCCAGACTTTGGATCCAAAAAGGCAGTCTCAATAATGAGGTTTCGTGGTAGTTACTATCACTATAATAGGGCCAATGTTAATCAACATATAAGCGAAACCTTACTATTCAGACCTCCTTTAGAGGCAAAATGCTCCAAGTGTCAGAGTGGTCTCCCCTTATTATGTTGAAAAATAAAAGAAATACTGAAAACTGGTCTGTTATAAAAAGGTGGTATATATATTGAAGTGGTTTCTGAATGAGGTTTTACTGTATAAATAAACATGTCTGACATCTGAGGGATTTTTTTCTTTGCTCAATTATAGTAGCATTCAGCAACATCAATAAGTACTGCTGTATTGAATTATTACGTTCTTGAAATTCATAGCAAAATGACCTTATAAGTTATATTAACAGAATTTATCTCATTTTAATGTCTAGAACAGGGGTGACCCCTTGAGATGCTCCCGACAATTTCTTGTTTGTTGCTTTACTTAAGGAAAATTTTGATGCTCGATATAATTTATCGATTATGATATGACAGCCATGGACTTATAGTCCTTGACAATGCTGATTAAAAGGAAATGAATTAATGCAATATAACTGTTATCATGTACTGTGTATATCATGAAGCATTTAAGTGATTTCAAGTTTCAGGAAAGATGTAGTGCAGTGAATAAATGCAGCCCTTTTTCTATGAAAAACACTTAAAATAACACGCCTTTCCTGGTAATCTATCAATTTATAGATAATAAAAATCAGTCGGCGATTTTCATCACAAGGAAGCCTAATAATAATTAATACATGCATTTTCAACAGGAGATTTTAAACACTGCTTGTTGACACAATAATTTATTGTATAAAAGCATGACAGAAAACAATCAAGCCATTTTATACACAACGCACATTTCTCATAAAACTTCATTACAGTAAGTGTGGGTGGACTTACTATTTACAAGTATTAGCACATAAAATGCTGGTTTATACAAAAACATCATTAATTTCTGCACATGTGTGCAATCATTCATGATTTGTAACCATGCTATTCTTAAAATAGAAAATACCAAAATAATGACTTTTCACAAAGGGAGGCAATTCAAATAAAACATTCTTGACAACTTGGTAAGGGAGACAACTCAAACATATTAATTTTCAAAACACACAGAGTAGTTCCCCTTTAACATCATCTGAAGCAGCTCCGAGTAGAACCATTAAATCACGATGAGAAATTAGTATTGTCTAACGTGAGAGGACAGATATTAAATCAATGCCATGAAAACAATAAAGAACAGTTCTTATTTATTATTTGATGTGAAAAAAGGCCGTAGGTCAACGAATATTTACACATCTGTGACACTTATTTATGCTGAATGCTAATTTTTATCAAGTAAACTGGTAGGCAAGAAAAAAACCAAGCACCAATTTCCCCGTTTTAAAAAACGATCTGCTACCAAATTAGAGGAAATATCAGAATTGTGAAAATAGGAAAACTGGGTAGAATCCAAGACACACAAAAAGCATGTAAAATAGCTAAATAAAAATGAGCTACAAAAATATACAGAGATTTAATCACTAAAAGCAATGTCAGTTACTGTACACATACACAAAACAAAAAACAGGAAAAAAAGATGTGGCTCTTGTTTTTATGCCTTTCATGATAAATGTTCAGAAAATGAAAAGATCACACTTGCTAAAATTTTACTCCAGACATGTGGGGTATTAAAAATTGATTGCTTTATTCATTATCGAACAGCTCTCAGACTTTCTCCACAGAACTGCAGTATACATAATCTATAAAATTACTCACACAAATGATGAGTTAGCATGATGAATAATTCAACTTGTACAGTTACATAGACAGTAGAAATAGCAAGGTAGTCGAAATGTTTTGATCTCTAGGTCACTGGCCAACCTTTAGAATAAGATACACTACAACCTGCAAACAAGGGTAACCCAAGAGAGAGAGGCTAAAAATAAGGTCTTAAATCACAGCTGGTCTTCATAATGGGTTTTATCTGGATTATTATAATAACAAAGTGCAAAAAAATTGTCACTGCTCCTAGATGACTTTTATTAACAGGTTGATGTTACCTGAGGTTTTTGAAATTTGACTGTAGCTTTACATAGGATCTGACACTTGAGTTTGACCCTTTCAAAAACAACAGATGGATGAACGATCATCCACATGCAATAATAATAAATTTTTCACTTTAGGTACAAACTCATGATTTTAGGATTAGGAATTTTTAGATGCAAGGACACAATCAAAAGAATGAGTTGAGTCATAAACTTCATAATCACAAATTTAATTATAAATCATAATTCTACCACTCCAGGAAATAAAACAAATCTGTAGTCACACACTTGTTGGCCAGTATTGCTATATGCCAGCAAAAACCAAAGCTTCCAAATTGCATCAGAAAGAATTTCATGAAAATGAAAACAAATCAGTAAAAACTTTAGTAAGAACAATTAACATAAATAAACAAGAAATCACCACAAAATACTTACAGGTGGAGGTCGTATTGGGGAGCTGTCCCCAGGAACAGGAGGGGGCCGCACAGGGGTCTCCTCATCACCAGTCATGTTCACTGATCCTGGCATGTGGCAGTCAGAGTGTGAATTAAAATTTTGCACAAAATGTTGAGTTTCAACTTGGAAAGGTTGCACAAGATGTGTGAGTTATATATTAAAAATATATCCACCAATCTTTGTTAATGTATATGTACTGGCTTACCAATCACTTTCTTCCAAACCAAATAAGACGGAACTGAGCAGTCTAATCCTAAACACTGAATCCCCAAATATCAAGAATAATAAATCCAAAAGAATTCCTATGAACACAAGGAAATAAAAACAGCCACAAGTTTCACAAATAAACACTGGATATTCCTTGTACACTAAGTGAAAGTAACAAATTTACAATACCTTAATGGTCTTCGCAAGACTATGGACCGCTGACTAATGCCTCAGGCAACAGGTATGTGTCACATGACATAAGATCATGCACTGATGTGCACTATCGATCATTAGAAACACTTAAATTAGCACAATATCTGTTATAAATCAATAAAATAGAAAGCTGTCAATCGGTAGTGTTACAGGGTACAATTATAACATCAAACAGATATTGGAAGTTTCGCAATGAATTTATCCAACAGAGTAAACTTCCTTAACGTCAAAATAAACACAAAGTTTCTCCAAAATTTCTCACAATTCCAACTACAAACAATGGCTTGAATTTTTGATTTTGCAGATAACATACCACTACAAGAATTCCCAAGATATCAAGCCACTTATTGTCTAAAATAGAAGGCAAAAGAATATTTCAACATCAAAGCATGGTAGAATGATTCACCGGATAAATTTTAATATTTTTACACCAATAATTTCTCAATTTCAGCAAAATGAAACTTCCAATCCACCGAGACTGTTTTGTGTAATAAAATCACACATAGTACACTTTTATGAACCACAAAACCATTAATAAAACAGGTTAAATAAGCTTAAAAACAGAAATAAACCAGTCTAATATTACGATATATCGTGATTCATAGTAATACACTCACTTCACCCACCCCGACGACTGTATAGTTTTTCACGGCCAATTTCTCTGTATTTTTGCAACCGAATAATACTTATCTAAGCTGAATGTCACATAGCATTGTGTTGTACCATTATATACAATAGTCCTCTAAATATATAATCCTAAACTAATTATTTGTTTGGTTACTACAGTAGTACAGCGGTAGTATGACAATCAATGATAGTAACCCAGTATATGTGACTAACATTTGAAACTGTCCAAAATTGTAGAATTTCGCTATTCTACTACAATTTAACACACAAATAGAAATTTTGTGCTTGTGCAAGGCATATTTCTTTTTTCAGTCAGGCTAGTTGCTGTTATCAATACAAGGGAACAAATAGTTTGATCCAGATTGTGAAATTTCCATTTTTTTATCTGAATAAATCCAATTTTTAGAAACTTCAGTTATTCAGACATACTAAGCAATGCATAATTAGTCTTATTGAAACTAATTTCAGTGCAGCTTTAGGGAAAGACAATGGACAGGAGTATCATTCAAGCACTCACTTCCATAGTTTAAACCTTAATTAATGGCCAAATAGAAATAACTACAACTGAATATCAATCAAATTTGACAATAGTTAATAACAGACTTAAAACATTACCTTATCAGTACATATTACAACCAATCAGATACTGTAGTATTTGAATGAAATTATGACTTGATGGACAGATAATCTATTGCAGGAATCTCTTATGACTTAAACGAATGTATATTGTTATTAAGACTTATCTATAACTATAGTAAAACCTTGATGTTAAGACCATTGATATTAAGTCTCATTATCAAGTTGAAATATAGAGGAAATACTGAAAGTTGAAACCAGTCTGAAAATAAAGTGATCAGGTGGCCTCATTATTGAAGTGAAAACTTACTGAATTCATACTATACTAGCATCTTTTTAAAGATCTTGTTACATCATTTTCTTATCCATCAAATGTGAAAATGATATCAGTTAATGAAACTCTCATGTTTTCTCGAAACAATGCTAATAAGGACTCACTTCAACTACTAAAAAATGCTGCTTTGACATTTGTGCATACTTTGCTATCAATTTTTTCCTCCAATTTGCAGGATATGACATTTAGTTTCCATAATTTGCATGATTCAACGACTTGTTATTTTCATAACTGCATGTTTAGACCACGTTTCTATATTTCTAATTGGAATGGACAGCCAACTAATTTTTCTATACTTTATACTTCATAACATGTAATTCAATTCCAAGAATCGTTGTACTGATCACCGTACAGTTCTTTATCATAGAAAATTTTATCACATTATAAATGGGGCATTTATTAGGTAAAGAGCGTTCATTAAGTAATTCATGGTAGTTTTACATCAAAGGTATGCTCTACAATAATCATAATAAACCATAAAATATCACACAGTACATTAGTTTGTTAGACAGTGATGTCAATGTACAATATCACTTATAGATTTGACAGTAAATACCAGAAGAATGCTCAAGGGCACTCACAAATTTGTCACAAAATTATTTAGGGCAATCACGATACTCGTCACCCAAAAATTTGCTTTATCTACCTTGATTATCACTGCAGACAATATACTGAACAAATTATTTAGTTTACAATCTTTACAAACAAGATAAGATAAAAAAAAAATTAACACAAGAAAACGCTGAATTATGGATAATGGAATCAATTGTAAGAAGGACTTAGATAAAAACAACAAAGGAATTGTATGCATACTTAAGTTAGGATAGAAGCATTTATTTCTCATTCACTGGGAGCCTACCAGATATTTCAAAAAGGGTTTTGATAAAACAAAGGAATGCAATACACATACTAAAGTCAGGATGGAAGTATTTCATTCTTGTTTCTCAAGTGAGCTTACCTGACATTTCAATTTTCAAAATAATTAACTTACAATTAAACCAGAGTTCACATCTATCTGTAAGAAGAGGCCACCTGTGAACAGTGGTCACTCTTTAGTATATGTTTAATGATATGATAGAATTATCCTCTGAATAAAGGTCAACTGTGCATTCATGTGATACCTATTCTTTCCAATGGTGGCCTTTGTTTACAGGTTTGATAGTAAGTAACATAAACAACTTTAAGTATTCATTTTAGAGTCCAATTCAGTGTCTTGGCTTCAAGAAGTCTAACATTGTCTTAAGGCATTACTATTTTAATGTCTAAATCTTGTTATAATTAAGGGACTAATTACTAATGACAAAAATGTGCTCAACATTTGTTTCAAAAGAGTAAAACACAATCTCCTGGTTTTCCATAAAATAAACATCCACAAATAACTAATGTTAAGTCATTTACATTTCAATTCCTTGTACCCCAAGACTAGCCATAAAAATTTCCTGAAACACCAAAGATGACAACATTTGGCCTCAAAACATGCAATTAAATTCATGGTGGAATGAACTTAATATTCTTCATGTAGGGACATAAAATTTACAACAAGAGAAGTTCATGGCCATACAACACTCTGAAGTAATTACTGAAAAGGTGCTTCTGTTTGTTAAGGTGATACTTAACAAGCCTATGATTAAATAGAATAAACTTATAAATCTAAACTTCGAACTAAATAGTGTCAACAGATTCAATTAAAAACAAGACCACCCTGATAGAGTGCAGGAGAGCCGAAAGAAAGCCTATTCAGTGCAAATACAGGACAAGAGACATATATATAAGCTGCAAACATATGTCTATATATATATGTTATATATGAAAATAACATATACAGCAAGCATTCAATAAACTCCTTAACCCTAATTACCCATTAAACATTTCAGTGAGCTTCACTTAAGAAAGATATCCTTGAATGATAGAAAGCTTTAATTAATTTTTTTTTTTTCAAATTGGATACTACAATTTTCTTCAGTTTTGGGAATACAATACTTTGACCATAGGGAAAATGACTATATTTCAACTAAAAAAGCAACCAAAACTGCAACCAAAATAAACCCTACTTCAGTACAAACTTAAGTAGAAATGAAATATAATGACTGACACATTAGTTTTTTAATATCAAGTAAAAGAAAACCCATCAAGTCACAAAATTGAGTCTAATCCTTGTCATATCAAAGCTATGAACATTTATACCATTCCTTTACTGTCTACTTCATGTAATTAAATACTACCATCACGAACAAGTAAATACCACCCAATACAGTATGTGAACATTTATTTTTACACAATCAGCAGTATAGTAAATATAAACTTCAAGGAAATAATCCCAAGCATTATTTGGTGATAAAACATGGTTGGCTGTTCTATGTTACCAACACTTATTTTTGATGTTTCAGGTGAACAGGGCACAAATTCAAATTGTATTTATTATCATGGTCCCAAACCGCTCAAAATGAATTTCATTTCTCAACACGATAACCAGAAGAAACTGAAAGTAGTGCATCTATTTTCAAACACTGAATAGAAAGTATAAATTCTTTGAAGACTATCCATATTTAAGGTCTGTGTTAGTATAAAATACGTTTTATGTTGCTAAAGAAGTGTCTTATCGGTAAAAATGGTTGAATAACAAATTACAGTTGCTGAATCTTTATGTGCATGATCATTGAGAAAATACAGTAAAACTACAGTTGGCAACCACCTCAATGTTTAGAGCACTTCATTATAATGTACACTTATGTTCAGACCTGTTGTCAATATTTCCTCTACATTTCAACCTGATAAGGTGACCTCAATATAAAGATTTATCAATTTGTCAACTTGGTCCCAAAGGTGGTTTTAATATCAAGGTTTTTTTTTGCAGCAAGAGAAATATGTTTTGTAGCTTCAACGATATGAGGATGAAAAATAGTAACACCAACACTGAGATGCTGCATTTCTGTAGTACAAAATCACTGGTTAAGAGCGTCTTATAAGTTACTTCCGCACAAAGGTCTTTCATATCAGGAAGTTTAATTGAAACTAACTTACCACTTACATACACAATGATAGTGAGTGAACTTAAAATAAAATTTTCCTTGAGCAATTTTACACAATCAATTCAAATTATTCAGCACCAAAAAAAGACAACATAAAACATCAGAGATGGAAACTAACTTGCAAGCTAGGTTGCCCATATAAAATCTATGAGCCCAGGGACTAATATCTCAAAAAAGATTGCCATTTCAACCAAAATTATTTTTTTTAAGACAAACATATTTTTGGGGAGAGACAATGAGGAATAACTGATGACTACATACGTTGTGGGAACAACTTCAGTTAAACACGCGTAGTAAGAGCAAACACACAAAATTCAGGTTAAAAATGTGTCAAAATGTGAGTATGACCAGCTTGCAAGACTAATATATTAATTTTTAAGTCCAGTAAAAACTAAGTAATTTTACAATAAAATAATAAATTTATCAAGAGGTCTAGAGAAGGCTAGCAATATTTGTCAAGACTGTGTGCTTAACTTCAGATATAAGTTACTCAATATAAGTCATTATAACACAAGAAGTCCAGAGAATTTTCTTAACCATGATTTCCAGTCAGTCTTGAATTTCAGCATACTTTCTGAGCTTTTATACAAGAATCACTCTTGTAAGCTTGGCACTAGACTGAATAACAAATAAATTACCAGGACAGAAGAGCATCAAACATATCTGATAGAAACCCATTCTGACAGGTAAAATATAATATTACTTGTTGGTAATTTTTTTGTCTAGGAAATAATCACTTTGGTCAGTTATATCATGGTAACTCTAAGAAAGCATCAGTTACTAAGAAATTGTAATAAATATATATATCAATATGAAAGAACAACTTTTATGGACGTGCTCAACGCTCATAAATTTCGTAAAGCTTATCAGCTGACCACTCCATAAAAATGACTGAATGAGTCACGATATAAGGTGGGTTAAATAAACGACACAGATGTCATGTAGAAAATAAACAAATATTGCATTAATTACCATCAAATCAAACCCTTACTCGACATGTGATTCAGGTTGTCGCACGCCTAAGATTTTATTTTGGCTGCTGAAACTGACATGTTTGACCGGAAGTATTTTTCTCCCAAAACATGCAAGATAATATCAAAATAACATACCTGTCTGCCGTCTGCAACACCGACAATATGAAAAAGAATAAAATATATAGTAAAATTATGCAAAAATAATTAGTAAATATATAATCATGCATAATTATTCATCAGCGGCTAGAATTTATTGTCACAAAAATCAACATTCGGTTTACCTGCCGCCATTTTCTTTTCAGACTGTACGCGCTAAATGACGTAGAATGAAACATAATTAACCCAAAGTGTAAAATATACACAAAACATTGTACGGACTATTATAGAAATGTAACTTGAGCCGAGGACTCTACATTATGTAATGTAGAATCCCTGATTGAGCTCAGTAATGCACGATCTTTTATCTAAATAAAATGATATTGAAACTAGTCTGTTTGTGCAAAATATGGATCAGATTCCTGATCCGTCAAATATGACTGCACATTTTGCAGGGACCCTACAAGTAGAATACAAAATATTTTGCAAAAATAAAACATTTCGTTATTTCTGCATAATAGATTATGAGGTTATTTTATGCGACACATTTTGCTATTTTTGCTCGAAAAATTAGGAGTGAATAAACCTTGACTAACGAAAGATTTAGTCGTAAGACATCAGTTAATCTGGATAGCTTCCGTTGTATTGAAAGAATACTTACCATAAGATGGTAAATGGTTATAACTATTAAAATTGTACTATGTTTGTCGGGCATAAGCCTGAGACTGAACACATTCTATTCGCTTATGCTACTTATTTCCCCAACTATTAACTCTGGTTGTACAGAGCCGCACTGCAACATGGAACGGGGACCAGTTATGTTCAACATAACCCAGGAAATGCTCTACACTATCCATACGCACGATTGTTCTGGACTATAAAAACTTATCCTTTCTTACCATACCGGATTTATTCATTAACGCGATGGAGGACTTCAACTTTTAGCTGTGAACATTGTCATTCCCTTGCAACGCTTAAAAATAAACTCGAATATTGCAGATATCATATAAATTCACTTTATTCTTAGACTGTTATTGTTTATTCTAAACAGTGATATCATTAAATTGTTTCATATGGAAAAAAACATGGATTTAAATTTATACGTCAAACAAACCGGAATTGCTTACTAGTACGCCTGCAAGTAATCCAACGGCGAGTTTAAAGGTTAATATATAGTATTGGGTTAATCCTATTCAATGACCGAGCACATTGTCGTTAAAAATACTATGATTCAATGTAAGTGTATAAGGGTATTTTGGTACGATCAATATCGTCGATAAAAATTTTAAATGATTAAGCGTACGTGTATAAGGGAATTTATGTGATCATTCTATATTTAAACGAACGTCTATTGTGAAATAACCCATACATTTATATATAGCTTTGGGATAGATGCCACATATTACTATAAACAAGAAACACAAGTGTACAGGTATGATTTAACGTATTCTTTGCATTTTAGATTAAATATAATGAAATAATTGATTTAAAACAGGTACGTATTTTTGTGTTATCTTCAGAAATGGAAAAATGCAATTAGAAGGTATGATTATTTTTTATTTATCATTTCCACGTATAATAAAAGCAGCGTACCGCTGTTGCGCATTTGTTTGAGTTCATTTATGAAACCGACCGTCCCCCGAATAGCTCAATGGGTTTTTGTGAATTCGAATTCTGGGCACAGTACTTTGTGACTACTGTTTTTTGAAGATATTATGTACATGTATATGGAACGACATCTTAGCTAGCTATTCTTCAATATCATTTTATTACAGTACAGAATGGCTTCTTACAACCAAACAATTGATGACGACAGGCTCTCTATAATCTCCGTAGCCAGCACTGCTGTTGCTGACTTGGAGAAAAAAGATATAACTGAAGTTAAAAGTTATGCTAGTCCACCAGTGGGAGTGAAAGATGTGTTGATGGCGCTTTTGATTTTGTTTGGATGTCCAAAATCGGATCGGGTTTGTAACTTTTGAGCTTCTGTATTTAAGTTTGTTCGTGAAATATAGTGACTTAAATTTACAGCTTTTGTTAACATGCTATGGGGGATTTTAACTGGAATCGCCATTTCAGAGGTGTAATGTCAATTGTATTTGTTCATTTATGATGACTAATTGGTCGGAAATCGGGGGAAAATAAATTGCAGCACATTTCCGCGTGTCCCTATCCCATCCGGTCACGTGGTATGGCTGAGGCGGAATTGCGCAGTATTGAAAAATGTCTGCATGGACGAAATAAATGTGTTGTTTATTATAAATTCTGTCCAATCTAATTACAAACCAAATATAAAGTGTATCTAATGTATTTAAATAATTATTAGCGCGTGTTTCTTTCCTAGACATGGAGTAATGCAAAACGTTTATTGGCGGACACAAAATTTAAGGAAAAATTTACCCCGCATGGCTTAGAAAAGATTTCAGATGATACAAGAAAGGAAGCGATGGAATATTTGTCTAAGTACACTTCTGAGGAGATAATGAATGTGAGCAAGGCCGCTGGTGCATTTTACAACTGGGTAAGTTGGAATATTTAGCTGAAATGGTCGATAATAATGAGAAATATCATATGTTACCTACACAGACTAATCAGAATTGTAAGCTTTATGAAAATATCATTATGTTATAATAATTTAAGGATATTTTTTTGTATGCTTGCCAAGTCACCTGTAAATAGCAATGTAGAAATAAAGAAAGGAAAAATAAGTATCACACAATCATTTTGTTTTGAAGAATCGCCGTGTCCAATTTAATTCAATTACTTTGTGATTTTCAAAACATACTTAGTCCAATCGTTGGCTTACTAGGATAATTGTCTACATTGAAAATGCACTGTTGGCAATGTCAATAAAGTTTGAAATTTGCCAACAAACAGATAACTGTATAATGATTGAGCTATCAAAAATTTTACTTTATTACCTGAACATATTGAAAAAAAAATAATAAAGATGAACATATTGGAAAAATATATTTTCATACGAATACTCGAATTCGAAAATCGGATTCGAATATTCGAAAAGAATGCGAAACATTCGAATATTCGTTTACATCCCTACAGTAAACCTGCTAAATTACTAATAGATTTTTGGTTCCAGATGAATAGAAAGGAAAATGTTCAAATTTATGGGGAAAAATGGTTGCAATTATCCCATAACATTTATTTACGCGTATCTCATTGAAAAAGCTTCATCATGTTATCTTAATTATGATTAATGGTTTAAATAAGTAAATATGACCATCTTGCTTCCAATTCAATTTGAAATTCCTGCTGTGTGAACTTTTGAGATCAGAATAATCAATATTGTTGTTTACGTCATCTTTTTAAGAAGTATTACAAATATGTATATTTGACATAGTACTACATATGTTGTATGCTTTCAATGCTTCATCAATGCTTCATGAGACTTTTCTGCATATCTTACACACACGTTTGTATAGCTAAGTTATGTGATATTCGTTGCATTTTCCGTATTCTTGCACGTTTTATATAATCGATCATGGTATTGCTTTGCGTTTTATTTGGTGTTTTTTTTTGTTGTTGATACAGGCAAAAGCAGTTGCCAGCGACTGAAAGGTTTCGAATTCAGATGAGGGCGATGAATCAATGATGAACCAAGATTTATTCTTTTGATTATGTTAATCCTGTTCCATGAATATTACCACATACGTCATGAGTTATATTGAATTGTATGCTTCTATCTGCCGATATGTCTTTTACCAATCCTTCTGTAACATTTTTTACGAAATCTAGCGTACATGTATAGTGGCACCCTTCGGACTTCGTTCCCTAATACGTAAAGACATTTGTTCCCTTGTCAATTTTACGTGTATACATGTATATTTAATTGTTATTTTGAGAAATAAAACAGTTTTATTTGAAATTAGTGATGTTATTATTTACTAGTATTTAGTTTCCTCAGGGTTGTGTTAGATTAGAACTACGTACAGTAGTTCTATAGCGGGTTAGGAGCATAAAGTCATATTTTGTGTTACATTCGCAACTGTCATGTAACTTTTACAATGCCGTGAATATTTCATTGAAAGTTATAGATGAAGAAGTCAGAGCTGTCTGGATTAAGTTTACTCGTTATCAAATGAACTAAAAGCCTTTTTGAAATGATTCTGGATCCGAATTCATTAGCACTGGGGATGCTACATTATACTTTATTATTTATTACATCTAGTCTTACACGAAAACGTATTTTACTGAAAAGCTGTGACTGTTCGTTTTCGCATGGTCTTGTTGTAAAATACATCTTACTGTATGCATGCATTCCACTGATGCCATCAGCTGGGTACTACTAGTCACTTGTTTCGCCCTTTTTAATCCTGGACAAGCTTGAAATGGTAGGTGGCAGTGTGATCGTACACTACGCATTAGTGGATGGCTTCCAGCCACAGCCAGCTGGAGCTCATTTCTGCAAATAACATACACCAGAAACATTGTCAGAACCACAATGATTTTAGAATCCGTTGGTCACAAAATATTGATCAAGTTAATGTTTTTTTTTTGGCGCATAAGAGGAATGATTCTCTGAAGCAAATGAGGAGATACTCTTTGATGAGAGCGTTTTGGCAATGTCGCGATTATTTACCAGCATGACAAAATGATCATGTAATTGTATACACATAAAATAGAACACTGTTCTAAAAATTCAACTAATTCCATAAACGGACAAGGACGGTACTAGATGGATTTAATCCAATGCCCTTATTCATTTGTTACGAGTCTTTTGATTGGTCAACTGGAAGCCGGACGGTGCGATGTAAACAATGGGCGTTAGTTTATTAACATTAGGTGCAATATTCTTTCCTGGTGTAAATATTATTATCAGAAAATCATTGCAAACACTATTTAACGGTAGCCTCTCATCTGCGGACCAATACCTCATTACTGAAAAGTGAGTTTTTATCGTACATTCTTAAAAAAAACCCCGAAATTTTAACGGTGTGCTTCTATTAGTTGCGTCTCGTACAATTTATCCTATATAGGTATATGTGTACATACTAACTTAATTAAATTAAAACGTCTATCAAGTGTTGATCAACGAAGTTGTCCCGCATGAAAATATGGAAAATCATCATTGATAAGCTGTTATATTTTTTATCAAATCGATACCTTCATTCATCTATATATTCTGAGCCCGAAATGAGCCATTTTTTTCATTTTTATCATGTCATTGACTGCCGCTATGTATCTAGGTATTATGATTACTACTGCTTTAACATATATATGCTATATTATTATATATAAGTTTATTGGTATAACTTAACAGCCCCAAAAATTATGCGATGGGAAAAATCAATAATTTTGGTTATTATGTCAAATCAAACAGTTTACTTGGATTGTATTCTGGGTATCTTGATATAGAAATATGCACCAGGAAATAAAATGATGTATTATTAACTAAAATCTTTCTCCTCCATTATCCCTTCAATATCCTACAAGGAGCATCGTTTGAACACCAAAATTCTGCAAAATAGCGAAGTGTTAATGATTGTTATTAACTACTTAATTCTAATAGATTGATAGATTTGACTCTACAGACGAACCATTTTTCATTCAAATATTTTGTGGTGCTATTCATGTGTCAAATTAATCAAAAGGTCGATAAAATTTGATACTAAAATTCTAGTGTGCATTTTATGACAGATTCAAATAGCTAGAAAGATTTACTACTGGTTTTGAAGTAAAAAATTGATTTTGATGAAATTTGTTTTCTTAAAGGTAAACAAAGTACATTTCTTATTATTGAACTTCAAATTCATTGAAATAGGTTACTTGTAGCTAGTGTGTTTTTATCCAGTTCATTGCTGATTGGACAGTTTGGTCCATTGTTAGAAGGGCAAAGAGTTAGGGCAGTATCCTGGAATGGTGTCTGTTGAATTAAGTAATGAGTAAAATACTGTAATAGAACATTCCAAAACATTCTCTTATCTTATACTGAATTTTAATTCTAATTTATCCAGTTATGAATAGAAAAGCTGTAAAGTCTGACCTTGTATAGTGTTTTTAATGTATTTCAATTATGTGGTGTATTTCAGATGTGTAAGCTCATTACAAGCAGTCTTGACTACTGCAGTTGGAACTATCATTTTACTGGCCTGTCAGGAAAACATAATGACAAATACGTAAGTTCGTTGATACACCATTGCGACATTTCTTACTATGTGCAATGTAAATCAGGAAAAAAAAATTCTGTATGAAAGATTTGGCAGACAATAACTTCTATAAGACTATATTCAAGCAAGTGCTAAAAAATGAAAAGGTTGTTTTATAGTAGAGCCTCAATTATCTAAATTAATGGATCTGAAATATCATTTTGGATACTACATGGTGTCAGATAATCAATGGTAGAAGAAATCTGGACTGTGTTGTGTGAAAATAATGGGACTCCCAAATAAATTATGGCATAAATGTATTTCTTGGGTAATTTGTTTTGCCTTAGCATAGTCCTAAGTTTAAGCAATTTATTAATAGCAGTTGAAAAAAACATGTCAAAATATACTATGTTCCTTGTTTCAGGAAATTAAGTGATTCTATTTCATGAAAATCCCTATTCAATCCCAATACTTATTCTTCTTTCAGCCATTGGTTAACAAAAGCATATGCATGGTTTGGCCTGCCATATTTCATATATGATGTCTGGGCTATGTACAATACACATTATTACATTAATGAAGATGACATGGTGAAAGTGAATGTGAGAGGAAGATTGAGGCACTTTGTTCGTCAGAATATTGCAATGTTAATTCACCATTTATTGCTTCCATGCATTTTCTTTCCCATTATAATGGTAACTAACTATACTACATACGCCTAATTACACTTTTAGCTCCCAGTCCTATACTTGTCAAAAAAATAAAATCAAGATTTATGTGTAAAGCCATACTTAAAAGATTGTGGTATGCAGTCAAGAGACCAACTCAGTCAACAATGGAGGAAGAACCAATGTTTACACCTGGTTGGAACCAATGATCTTCTGTAAGCTAGCCGGACAGCATCCTCTTATGTGAATTTTTTCTGGTTCAGTTTGGATTCAAACTCATAGCAGTGAGTGCCTAGTGATTATCAGTCAAAGACCATAACCACTCAACCACAGAGGTTACTTTAGCTGAACCCAACAAATTCATACATATGCATTTGCAATTAGTACAGCATTTTATTTGGATCTTGCCTTTGTGAAATTGTAATCATTTAGAATATGAAAAGAAACACTTTGGCCTTATTTTAATCTTCCTATTGTTTTTCAGTATTTACGCAATGATAAGGGAGATTACTTTATTGGTATGTTCTACACGTGCGAAGCTGTGATCCCATTTATATCATTGAGATTCATACTAGCACAGGTGTTTACCTTTTATATTTCCTATTTAAGTTATGTTATATTTTACTTACAAATGTTAAGACTGAAGCTGTAAAAGAGTAACTCAGTCAATGCTATAGACTGTCAGGCATCAGTCTGCCGGCAATTTATTTGGTGAGGTTTGGTAAAATTCTTCTGTTTTTTGTGAAGATTTAAGTCAGTTAATACATAGTATCAGCCAGTACATGCTCTTAAGTTTGTCAGTTTTCTTGTACAGACCATTATGGGAACAAGTCTGACCCATATTTATTCCAGTGATAGATAGATACCCACATTGCACAAACTGCTTTAAAATGGACCAATCAGAAATCAGCATTGTCTGTTTCCTGTTGATTCAAAACATATGTAAAATAGTGAATTTAGATTTTATTCAGATATCTAAGTTATTTTTAGTTTTATTTATGCAAATATGTATTAATCTGTATAATTGCAGTGAATGTACTATTTTACTTTTCAGTTAGAGATGAAAGACAGTGTGCTGTATATTATCTCAGGACTTTTAATGATTTTTGTATTTTTTGTTGTACGTATAGGTATATTTCCATTTCTGTATTGGAAATATGGGACCTATGCATCTGTCCCCTTTTCAGAGACACCCTTTAGAATCCCCGTAAAGTGCAATATTGGATGTCTATGTATTATTGCTCTCCAAATTTATTTTTTTGGTCTCATGGTCCGAGGAGCTTTCAGGGTGTTTTATAAAATGTATAAAAGAAAAGTTAATTCTGCATTGATTAAAAACAAGTAATTTTGTATTATCTCCCTTGATTGTTATTTGACAAAAACTTTGAAAGACTTGAAAGGCAGTAATTTTTGTAGTTTTTATCATTATTAATTTATTGTCAAACCTGCATGTGATATGGTATCCACAATTAAGATCAGTGTATGTGCATGTGTCCATCTGTTCAGAATCATTTACCAGACCATAAAATATTTATTCAGGGATTTTGAAATTACTTGGCACCAACATTTACCATAATAAGACATCATGTGTAAAAACTATGTACACAGCTTAATGTAATTAGTGAGCTTGACATTTACCTTTTGGCATTTACTGATAAAAATACATAATTATTCACTAAATATTAATGCTTATGGATTGATTTAATGGATTGATCACATTTTTCAAATTATTAATTACATTGTATATTAATCGATATTATTCACTTGCTGTGATATTATTTTTGTAATTTATTCTTTTATATTATTTTTCTATCTACTATTATTATACCTCACTTTATTTAGCTTTTTGTATTGAAATCCCTTTATAATTCAGTTGATATTTTTGTAAAATCAAACATATTTTAGATTTTGAGGGACTGGACAAAAGTCTTGTGTTTTTGTTTTAAATCCAAAAACTCTTCACTTGACTGTAATTACATGCAAATCAAAACATTTTTTTTCTCAGCATTTTGGGAACATGACCCGACCCCTAGAATTGGGAATTTTTGTAAATTGTGGACAAAATTGGGAAAAAGTTACACTGCATAAATTTACTACCAGATTAGTGTACCATTCTAAAAATATGTAATCAGTGATTTTTTTCCCAATATTATTCGTACACTCTACTCTCAACCCCGAAAATGTTGTAAAAATGGTGAAAAGTTTTTTTCTCATTTGAATTGGAAATTTTGCTTTGCAATTGGGAAAGAAACAAAGTCTTTAAATAAGTGTTAAACTCTACTTGGTTTTTATTAGATTTTTACAAAATTAACTTTTTTCTCTGGTGTTTAATGTTGCACCAACATTTGGTTTTTTCAGTTTGAATGGTAAACATCCTTGGCATACACCTAGGTAGAACCTTCTACTTTCACCAGGGGACCATGAAGGCCCCCTAAAAATTAACATTTATGTATGATGTACCCAAAACTGGACTTTTCATACATTTTTGCTATTACAATATTCTGTTGACAATTTAGAGTTTAATTCCAATGTGTGAATTGATATTTTAAGCTGGTTTGCATGAACATATATGAGTGAAAGCCGAAATGAATTACAAACTTTTTTATTCATAACATTCATATGCTTTGTGCATTGCTATTTTTATGGGTTTCATACTAGTGGTCAATCTTCAATGACTTGCATTGAACCTTTTCTGGTTCTGGGCAAGGCAAGCGTGACTGACCAGTCCATAACTTAACAGTTAATGAAAAATCAAGAATATATATGGTACTATCATTGGTGGCCTACACAACTATGCATGTTCAAGTTTCTTTGTTGTTGATCATGTGCCTTTTATAATGATATCAGGTTTTACTCTGGGGACACTAGGCTGTGATATATTTATTACCTGTGTATCCACTTATTCGTACCTTCTTGCACCTTTCAATCCAAAAAATGCAATTCATCTAAAAATGACTCTAACTCTCTTTCTACAGTAGTCTGTAAATTTACTGTTTGAAGTTTTTCCTTATCTGTGGATGGCAAACAAAATGAAAATATAGCAAGATTCAGGTCATTATTACTTACATTATCATGATGATTTAAAAATTACCCAAACAAAAGTTAAATGACAACCAATTGCACCATATGATGATCAGTGTTGAATTGAATTTCTTTTGTCTCTAATCTATCATGATACAATCATATCTTTTCTAGTCTGAGGCCATTTTCAAAATAAACCTTGTTTGGAGACGGTAATGCCCCGAATACCAGTTCCCTTCTGGACACGGCCAAAAGTCTGGTTGTCTGAGTATTCCAGTTGTAAGAGAATTCTTGATCAAAATGGGACTTCAGATAATGTCGATTTTCAGGGAGTCCAGTTTTGAGGGATTGTACTGTACGTGTTTTTTTTCATCTTTTTTCCAACCAATCGGCATATTTTTATTTAGGAAAAATAGCAATTATGATGATTTGATTTTTTTAAATAAATATTTTTAGCTCTGTCTCGATCAGCTTATGCTGCCAATTTATGTGTTGTGTGTGTGCGTGCGTGCGTGTGTGCGTGTGTGTGTATAGATTCATAAATGTATCATTCTTTCACATAGGATTCATGATTTCTGAATTCTCAATTTTTGTGTCAAAAATACCTCCAAAAATCTCTTTAGTTATTGATTTTATGTGCATTTCAGTCAGAAATTTTGTTATCATTTCTTTCACTTACTCTAGATCTAGTCAGAAACCTCCCAAGAACAAAAAAGTAAAAATATTCTGGTCCAGTTTGCCTGATAGATTAGGCGAGTGTATTATCCAACTGTTGAGTTACTGGATCCTCTCACTTTTTAATTCTCTTATAGTCATACAGACATGACTGTCATATCATAATCTTCAATCTTAAATGATAGCAATTACATTCAGTATTAAGTATATAACTGCATTAAATGTATATAAATGAATTTAATGTATGAACTACATATTTTTTGTGTATAACACATGCATTTTGTCATATGAAAGCACCCGTGTTTCACCATAATTGAAACACGATGTATTTAAAGTTATAAATGAATTTGTGTGTGTATGTTTTGTTGATAAGCTGATCAGTTAGTTATGCATGTATTTTTAAGAAATGCTTTAATTTGTACAATTTCTTATAAAACAGATTCATTAGTTTTGAACATCTCCTGGACTGGTTCCTTGGTTTGTAAGCTCAAGATATGAGACCAGTCTATAATTTGTTTCTTTTGATTGGCTGCTTCCTGGTTGAGTCATAAAATTAACCAATCGATGGACTGCATTAAGAGACCAATCTGTGATCTTTTGCATCTGATTGGTTGCTTTAAGACTGAGTCATAATATCAACCAATGGATATACTTCTTTCAATGAGGAATTAGTTCATTTACATCTGAGGAAACCATCTTCTTTAAAAGAGGATGATTCTTGAGAATAACTTACAGAGGCCTATGCTGGCTAGTCCGCAGAAATATTTCACATCTGTTAGTTTATAAAACATATATTTTTTTTTTCATTGTGCTGCTATATTTTGAATATTGTTACAAACATGAACTTTGTATGTTTGTGATGATATTTTTATTGATATGTTTTCAGTGATTGAATTGTGTTCATTACTTGTGTATTGTCATTGTTTTTGCTAGAAGAAATCTGATTTTTTACACACATCATTTGTTCAGCCATTATGTAAGTGTCTGTGGGTGCTTAAAACTTGAATCAGTACCTAGAAATAACATAGTTTAATTTTTATACCAGGATTTCATTCTTTTTGAGTTTTAAGTTGATTTATGTATTAAATATTTGATTTATTTTGTTATATTTAGCTGGCAACCTTGTACCTTGTCTTGTTGAGATGAAGGAAATATTTAAAAATGAGATTGTTCTCAATTTTTTCAAACAATAAAAATGTTTCAATTTTTGTTTTACTGTTGAATAATTGTTTTACATTGCATATTTATGAACGAGACTCCAGATTGATGTATTTTTCAAAACCAAGAAATTTCTTTTATTTGATTAGACTTTTATCATAAAATGTAAAATCAAAGTGTGTCAGAATTTGTACAATGTATTGCTATGTTCAATTACAACAACAACATGCTAAGTCCAAGATATGTAAGAAATATTGCAATTAAACCTTCAATTAAGTGGTGTTTCATTTTCATGAGATATGAACAACATAAACATTTTTTTTTTATATTAAAACTTTGAAATGAAAGTTTTCATTTTAATGATTGACTGACATCACTCAAGAGTTCCAGTTATTCTCCTTGAAACTAATGTTTGCTTTTTGTGGTTTGCAATTTTTTACTATGCATAATAAATAAAACGAGTTATTGATTTGTTATATACATGTATATGTAACTTGATATTCTGACCACCTTTGGGACCACTAACATGTTAGTGACGAGTTGGTCTCATTATTTCATGGATTTTTTCTCTCATTTTGGGAAAGGCTCTGGTCCTACTGAATTGGGAAAAATTGTTTCTGTCTGAAATTTGGAAATTTTTACACCATTGCAGACAACAGTTTTCATGCTCCTTTAGCACATTAAGTCCCAAATATGCGATGAAGGAATGGAAATCTGTTATTGATATAGGATTACAGACATGTATTATGAAAACGAGCACATTCGATTAACATTGTTGAAGAACTAATCTTAAGTTATTTGACTAAAATCATGTGTGTAATATTTGACCATTTCTGTTAAAAGTCTGTGTTTGTCTGGGAATTTTTGTTTCAAATTGGGAAACTGTCACTCTTTTGGATTGAGAAAGGGTCCATTTACTGGCACTTATTACATAAGCTAAAAATCCCTTAATTTCAATATGTATCTGTATATATGACTAAAGAAGAAACACTGAAAACCAGTCTGAAAATAAGTGCCTGATTTAATGAGGTGGTCTTAATATTAAGGTGATCTCTACCTGAGGTTTTATTGTATGTTTATTTTCCATTATATTGTTTGATTTAGTGATATGCATCTTTTTACGCTGATATACATAACATGTATCATGCCATCTTGTGATAAACATGAGTTGTTGAAACTTACATACAAATGTATTGTGTCAAATAATGTTGAAATTGAAGTTGAAAATCAAAACAAGTATCATTCACTTTATTATACATATGCAACTTTATTAAATGTTTTGTAAACTGCATGTAACAGTAGATGTGTGTTGTTGTCTATTCAGATAGATATATTTCCCATGGTAAAGTGCATGTACGTTTACTAACTGCCATAGGGAATAAAAATATTTTTTGAGCCTTAAAGAGACTTTAGTGCCCATAAATATTTTGTGTACAGATGAACCAGAGCTCAACAAATTCATTTCTGGCTATTCGTCCTGCGGGACAACCAGCTAAGAATTTTAACTGGTTCTTCAGCAATTTAAACTCATCCCTAGTCAATTTCTACTTGTAATTACGATCGAATGAGTTGATTTGTCTGTGAACCTTTCAAGTCTTTACTTGGCAAAATCTTAATGTAGCATTCCTTTTTTCACTGGGGTTTAATGTTGCACCAATAGCCAGGATCATTTGGCGACTTTTCCAAATTTAATGGTGGAGGAAAACTTCAAGGCATACACCTGCATAGATTCACCAACCTTCCGTATGCTAGCTGGACAGCTTCTTCAAATGTGAAATCAAATCCTGGGTGGGATTTGACCTCACAGCAGTGAGGGGCTTTTGATTACTAGAATGAGAACCTAACCACACAGCATTGGAGGCTCCCAGGTGGTGTCTGTGATTACCAAGAAACTAGTGCTTGTTAACATCAAGTAAGTTGTAACTAGTCCCTTTGATTAACAAGTAACTAGTGCATATAATTACCAACTAATTAGTGCCTAAGATTACCAAGTAACTAGTACATGTGATTACCAACTAACTAGTGTCTGTGATTACCAAGAAATTATTGACTGTAATTACTACAGTATGTTTACAGTTCTCATTGTAGAAATTGTCATAACAGTACCATTATCCGTCAAAGTAGTTCTCAGTAACTGTCTTAAAGCATTTTATCATTTGCAAAACTAATCATTGAATGTTTATTGGAAGAGGTTATATTGGAGTATATTAAATTGTTAAATTAAAAGTGCATAGGAAAAAGTAAAACAAATTAATTCAAAACATTTTATTCAAATTAACAATCTTGAATTACATCATTTACTAAGTATAGTAAACAAGGCAAGGTTAACAATATTGGTTGATTACCATGGCCCCATGTTGAGTACACAACAACATAATGATTTATCATCAATTTTATAATGTCTATAATAATAGTTTGTATGAAAAGGTTGCTTCTCCATTGCAATGTTACTTCAGTGCACGCTACCCATTGTTATAAATAACAAGATATTTTATCAGGAGAAACTGGTTTTGAAAAGTCAATAGTTAAGCCTTATTACTTTGGTGCTATTCCTTCTAAACAAAATTTCTCAACTCCCGCCAAACAGTTTTGGACTCGGACTCTGTGTCACCATATTGTAATCCTGCTATGCAAGTTGTTCCTTAGATACTCTATTTGATCCTAAAAGTAAATATTTAACACACATGAAAGACTTACGAAAGATGAACTCCGACCAAGAATGTAGTCTTGCCTTTGGTCAGTTCTAATCCTCCAAACCAGACAATCGACATCAAGCCTTACAAATATTAATAAAATCATAGTTTTTTCAAGCAACAAAACAGTTTAAAGGTAGAGGTAATAATATATTTATGCTTAAGTTAATGTACACACATTAAAATGTACTTTTCGAAAATTGTTTTTTTTTTTCATTTTGGTTAAGCACTTTTTCATACCTTCATGAACCCGCATGTGTAATTTAAGGTCAAATATATGAGTAAACTGTTGTCCACATTCCTTGCATGTGCTGGCTTTCTCTGGTGCATGTGTACGTCTCACATGACTGTCATGTGCAGCATGGGAGGCAAATGCCTTGCCTTACCACAATATTTACACTGAAAATAAACAAAAAAAATAAATAAATAAAGTGCTTAAAGATGTAACAATGTACGCCTATTGCATGGACTTTCTGCTGAGGAATTTAGCAAGCCATGCATAGGACCACAGGGGGCTAGCACATTGAAGGGATGGTGTATAATGGTGTATTAGGCTTACAATGGCCACATGGACCAAAAACACCTGTATTACATATATACATATACACGGGTTACAACTTGGGAAATGACAGTTTCTGTTCCAAGTTTGTTTAACACAGCGTAACTTTTCAAGAAATCGCTCAAATTTCTAATAACAGGCGTCTACAGATAGCTAATACATTATACTACACATAACCAATAAACATTTGGTCCAATTCAAAACGACGAAGCAGGTATTTCAACTTTTTCCTTCGAAAAATCGTCAATTTCGTTTAGTCGAACGCGACCTCGCAACACCAAAATGATCAGAATTACTATACTAAGTACACCTTGAAACAACAGGTACAATAATGACAATGCATGCTTACTATAAATATCACTAAAATACACTGATTCAGCGCAAAAATGTAATCCAGGAACGTTCTATTCACATTCAATTCACAAAAATCGTCGCATGATTGAAACTTCAAATATTACGATGCAGTGACCTTTGCCCCGTAATTCGTTTGTAAGCGGACGTTTCATTGGCTGAATCATAATGGCGTAGCGAGGTGGAAAACTATGACTGAGTCGACGATTTTTTGTTAATTTTACGTGAGTAGAATATCCCTGGATTATTCTTCTGTATCTTTTGATCAGTGTATTTTAGAGATATTTATGGTTAGCACGCGTTGTCATTCCTCTACCTGTTGTTTTAATGTGTATTTAGTATGGTAAAGCTGATCAATTTAGTGTTGCGAGATCGCGTTCGACTGAACGAAATAGACGATTTTTCGGTGGAAAAAGATTAAATATCTGCTTCAATGTTTTGAATTGGACAAAGTGCTTACTGGTTATGTGTAGCATAATATATTAGCTATCTGTAGATACCAGTTATTAGAAATTTGGGTGATTCCTTAAAAAGTTACGTAGTTTTAAACAAACTTGGTACAGAAACTGTCATTTCGGAAGTTGCGACCCTTGTATATGTATATATATATGATATACGTGTTTTTTGGTCCGTGTGGCCATTTTAGGCCTAATACGCCATTATACCCCATCCCTTCAACGTGCTAGCCCCCTGTGCTTAGGACATATATCAAAATGTTTCACTGACTCGTTTAGTTCAACGACTGTGAATGTTGTAAACCAAACGAAGATGAAACTTGAAAGGAGAAAATATATTCGAGACTGAAAATCAATGGAGAAGCTGAAGAGCTCAACACTTACTTATCAAGTAAACTAAAATGTTAGCTTCAAGTTTTGATACCACTAAGCACTGTTTCAAGGACTTCCCTACGGTAAATTCCATATGTTATTGCAGGCGCTGATGGTTATGGGGCACTGCATGTTATTTTAAAGCAGCCGGTACAGACCTGTATTTAATTGAAATAAATCATTTGTTTATCGTTACCTTAAATGGTCTTTCACCACTATGCTGTCTAATGTGTGTTCTGAGAATACTGGAAGCTGTGAATGATTTGTTACAATAAACACACTTGTACGGCCTCTCACCACTGTGTACCTGTAAAAAGATGAACCCTGGAAGTTGTTTAGAAATATCCAATTTATGGGTGTGCAACCTACAAGAAGTTCGTGGGAGTTTTCTCCCTTGGTTATTAAATTAAAATGTGAGAATCTACAAATTAAATAGAATATGATGTAACCGTAGGATTTGAACTCACGGCGTACGTCACTGCACCTTTGATATGAAGATAAATCTGCTAACACACAGGGTATTCAATTCAGCAATGACAAACTAAGACATGATTAAAGGTAAATGCTTTCCCGAAATTTTAGTTCAAAAACGTATCACAGGGGAGACAACTGCATTATAAACTAAATAATATATCCATGTCTTGCTGGAGTAGTTCCCCTTTGTGAAATTAATCTGCAAATCGGCATCATTCAAGTAGACTAGAAATTCATTCTTTAGAATATTGCACAACAGATTTACCGTCCTCAGTTTTTCTTCATCTGCATAATGAATCAAGGTCACCATAAATGATCCGTTGAAATGTACCTATAAAATACGTGCACTAGATGCCAACTGTATGAAAACAAGTTAATTTTCCATACAATAAATACGTGAAGAATACAAATTTCTTACCCTCATATGTTTGTTAAGACTAGATGATTGGCTGAAACTTTTACCACACACGCTACATTTATGCGGTCTGTGTTTCTCGTGCACGTGTAAAATGTGGATACGTAATCTATCCCTTTTCTCAAATGACCTGAAAATGGTGACATGTAAATATACGCCACAATGACGAATGAGGTATAGGCCTATATCTTTTTTTAAAGAAATCTTATATCAACAAATTAAAAACCAATACCATATTCACCGGTTCATCTGCCAAATAATATATACAAAATGCAGATGTACGTATATCTATTAAAAGGAACAATAAACGCCTAAACTGACGGAGAACGGTTATAGTCACGAAAGACGCAATTTTGACGCACAGTAGTTGTTTGTCACGTGACTACTAATCAAGATAGCGCTGGTATACCTTGTACATAAATGGCAGGGGAATTTTCTGTCGCCTTGATCAACGCAGCGAGTATATTTTAAATGTTTGTCTCTATAGTAACGGTAGGCGAAAACTTTTCCGCATCTTTCACATTGATAGCCTTCATTACCTGAAACTAAAATGAGAGACTAGATATACTCCGTTACCTGGAAACGGGGTGAATGGTACCTTTGTAAATTAGCTTGCGTTGCCCCTGAACAGTTGCCTGCAAAAAACAAGAGTGTAAAATATTGTACCTTAAACATCTGAAACAGTTATCTGAATAGAACCACTATTGAATGATTGGACGGGTTCTATTGTAGCTTAAATTACGTTACCTTAAACAATTACCCAGAAAATGACGCAATTGAATAATAAGAAAGCACATTTACAAACCTCATTAACCGGACAGTTTTCTGCAAAGACAGACGTGTAAGTTTTCGTTGCCTTAGGCAGTTACCCACACAGATGTTATTGACAAAAGTTTATTGACAAATTTTGTTACGGCATATTATTTATTAGGTGCAGTATCCTGTGACTGAATATTTTCTTGCTATTTCACTCGAAAAATGGAGTTTTCCAGTTTTTTTACGTTACTGTAATTTTGCCAGAGAGTGATGTTAATCTAAAATATTCGTTTAGAATTTCACAAACTATGAACATATGCCATTGAATGTATGTAAAATTATTTTGATATTCATTGGCAATACGAACATTTGCTAATGAATGGACAAACTGTCAGTTGGTATAAATTAACCACTGTCTTCATTCTGTTGTCTGTCACAATTTTATGATTATTTCGAAATATTCATATCATTAGGACTTTTATTTAAAGATAATCTCAAACATTTACAAGATGAAATATGAGATTTTTTCTAATACAAACATCGGTTATGAAAAGATTTTATTGACCTGTCCTTAGGTCACATCATAAAATGTAGTAAAATACGAGAATGTATTATCATTTTATTACCATGGAAACGCGTAAACGCGAAAGTGTTCATTTTCTTCATAGCTTAAAACATTTGGTCAGGGTTATAAAGACGCTCCTTAAAATCATAGATTTGTAGATTAAGGCAATAAAATCATCGTCTCTCTGCGGCTTGAAAATAATAAAATCGAGATCTTGTCTTAAGAGGCGTGAAAAGATGAGACCATGGCATTGTGGGTAATGGTGATTACGAACTTAATCTTTTCAGCCATTTTGGTCTTGAAAACGCAATAAAACGACAACATTCTGTGAGTTTTAGAAATGCGAGCAATATATTGAGGATTCATTTGACAATAAAACTTAGCAGTATTGTCCAAGACCAGCTATAAAATAGAAGACTATCTAGGATGTGTAATAATTAGAGGACGCCGCCATTAGAACTTTTGTATTGTCTAGTCAGAAAAAGATAATGTAGCTGTCTGCTAGTATGTCCTCTTGTTCTGGAGAATGCTTCCTGGAACTATGGAATCCTAGTTCGAAATTTTGTGACTCCAAAAAGAGATAAATGTTGATTTAAAAATGAGGGTTGATGCATAATTACACAATGACTTATTAGATGTACCAGACTGTGTACAGCAATTATTTCGTTTGATTACAGTCAATGTGCTCTTTGGCCTTTGTCGACGCTCGAACATTTTGCCCAAGTTTTTATGAATGTTCGACACCTCAAAACATTTTATACATTTTCATTGTGCATTATTGGGTAGTTAATTGCTTGTGAACAATCGCTTATATAATATGTTATCTATATATTGATATTATCACACGTTCGTTTGCTGGACTGCAGGAACACCAATGTCTTTATTATGAAGACTTCCCAACGTTTTAATTAGGAGAAACTAGTTAGCCAGGTCAAATTACATGTAAGATTTGACAAAACAAACATTCTGGCTGAATTAGAATGCGCAATGTATTTGTAATGGATTACGATGCAATTAAAAGCTTGTTACAATGTCCCTTCGTTCTTTTTGTGGCTGAGATCTTCAAAGCGATTGGATGTCCCGTCGCTGTTAGGTTTCAAATTCAGGTCTCTAAACGAGGAGTTAATTGAATTAACGGTATGATAACAATCTAGTTACTCGCATATGTTGTTGCATCTAAAGATTTATCACAGTCCAATGCTATTGATGCTTAAATGGCTCAGGAAAACTACACACGGTGTATGGTCCAACACGCGGACGCTTGTTTTACAATGACATTAAATATTTATAAGTTTTTTTTCATGCTGTATAACTATTAGTTGTACCTGTTAGTTACAGATCTATAGTTTATATGGAACTGAACTATTTGTACTTACCATTCACACCCACAAACATTGCTATATTTGAGAAGGGTACAGTTTTCGATTATACAGTCACGAAAACTGAATGCGTTTACCCTAGCCTATCTCATATCACTAAATAAAACTTTATTTTAAGATAGAATCGCACCAATAAACATGATATTCATCTTCAATATTGTTCACTGTGCATTAACAGCACAGTTTGCTATAATTTGTTGGCATAATTAAATGTACATGCATTAACTATTATTCCATTTCTCATGTTTCGTTATCATAATGTATGACATGTCACGTGCCAAGCATTTTTCAACGATAGTCATGTAAAGTACTAGAATCAAGTTTTATGTTAATATGGAACAGTATAAAACTTACGTTTTTCTTCTGCACCGGAATCGTCTCGTTTATCTTCTCCGCTTAGAGCCATAGTGACGGGGATACCCATAAATTGTGAGTACATGTCCCCGTACCAGACCAATATTTCCATACCAGCATGAATATCCCGGCATACCTGATTAAAAATACAGTAAATCCTCACTGAGTGACCACTTTTGTATTAATGTCTTCTCATAATGTTACAGTAAAACACGGTTATAGTGAACTCGGATGTAGTGAAGAATCGGACACTGTGAAGTATGTGTATTTATTTTCCACGATCATACCCTGGATCATTTCAGTTATTATTAGAGTCCCGTGGAATTTATTGCATGCATCACCGTGTTCTACTGCATAAAACTAAATAACGATATTAAAATCACCTCATTTTAGCGGTACTTATTTTCAATATTTCTTCTGTATCTCACCTCACCTCTACATTCAGACCGTCAAAACTAGTTCAAGAGTTTGTCTTAATATCGAAGTTTTAATGTAGTCTATCTTGTTCATCATTTGGTGAAATGAAAGCAACATGGTTCAAATATACTCATTTTGTTTTGTTTCTCAAAAGGTAAATACTCGTATATCCGAATCCATCACTACCAAGTTTTACTGAGCAATCTGAAATTAAATGATCACAAAACTTGTGGTTTTTTTTATATTTCTTTTTCTTATTTGTTTCGTTAATAATTAGATCATACCTCATAATATATTTGATTTCCATCTTGAACAACGGTGACATTTTGTTCAGACAAATGCCGGGCACAGTTAACATAAGACATCCAGTTACCCGTAGCTCCTCTCCCGTCGATAAAATGACTCAATTTTCCGTCTTTAAAAATCTAGAATGAAAATGAAAAATAAGTCAAATGCGTTAAATTGTGATTATAAATTGACTTACATAAGAAATATAGTAAAATTAGCGATAAGAAGCCATCAAAATGGAGAAAAATATCTTTAATTACGAGTCTTATTCACGAACCAATTCTTTCCCCGAGGTTAAACTATGTGAGGACTGACTGAACATGTACCAGGCCAGATCTTAATTTCATTCTTTTTTTTTTCACTGAGGTTTAAAGTTGCACCTACAGACAGGATCATTTTGCGACTTATCCGGCTTAAACGATGGAGGAAGACTAGTAAATGTCTAATTCGCTCACCTCCCACATATAAGTATTGTCATCAAATGATTTGATCTCGCTAGTGTTTACGATTTTTCCCTTAAAAGGACCGTAACGCTTCCCCTTTGGTATCGTCTGCTTTCTGCAGAATATTCCATAATGCACCATTCCACCGAATGTTGTTGGATAAATACAAAATTCTGAAATCATAAACGAAGTTTAACAAGCAAACACTTACTAGAACGAACGAACGAACGAACGAACGAACGAACGAACGAACGAACGAACGGACGGACGGACGGACGGACATATTATAGCTACACAACATAGCCTACCTACAGACATCAGTTCATTTGCAAAACATTTTATTGGTAATTGTAGGCGCAAAAATTTATGCAACTCCTCAAAGACGAGATAAATACGGAATCATTGTTTTGAAGTGGTCGGCTAGATTACAAACTCAGCAATTGTACGATAGTTATAATGTGGAGTAAAATTTACAAAGGACATGACCAAATAACTTAGCTTTCATTCAACTATTTACGGGAATTAAGCTGTCAATAAGTCATTACCGCTATTATCATACCCCTGATATTACAGTGGGTTCAAAGTATTGAAATTAAAGGAACACTTCGCTGATGATCTTAGTGTGGTGTGGACATGTTCTACTATGTCGACGTCTTGTCTGCAATGTTTAAGAAACGAAGGAATCGTGCTGGTAATTGCGATCTTTTGATCGATCTTAACGTTGAAAACATCATTTTTAGAAAGATCCTATTTAATGAGAGTTGATGCTTCAGGACAAAGGTATTCCGAAAGCGCATATATTATTCGTTTCCTTTGGTGTCACAGACCGATTGAATACTTTTCAAATGCGCTTTAGCGTGGCTGACGGTAATTTAAATCGTTCAAGAGAATGGGTGTATGAATGAAGAACAAACTGTTGGTTGTCACACGTATTAATTGTAAATGATCCCATATTTTCTCTTTGTTCGGTATTTAAGTTCACAAATTTGTTATTTGATCAATATCTCCTGATTGGCACCAAAGATTGTGAACTTTATAAACCGCTTGAACATTGGTTTACATGTTCGCACCTTTTTATCATTAATCACGAAAATACAGATCTAAGCCTTGATTAACGAATTAGAATGTTCCGCTCAATGGGCTCAATACTCACAACACTCTTATCATTCGGATCTCCTTGGTGACTTCCGTTAAATATAGAAATCATTTCAACTTGACGGAAATGACGGAGTATTTACGACTTTGTATGACATAGGTAATGACGTCACGGACTGTTGTTGCTGAGGGTGAACCCAAAGCGGGAATAGTTGGCTGCATTCGATGGCAAGATAAGAACTAAGTTTTATGGCACAAAAGGAGCGAAAACGACCGACAAAAACTCCGAAAAGTCCATTACTCAGGTTGTGGGTGTCAGGTTAAAATGTCAACAAAATGTTAGCTTAACTGTCAAGCAACACTTACCGGCTGGTAGGTCATGAGGTGGCGGATCCCCTCTAGAATACCTAAATGTTGGCATCACCATTTGGTTGCTGCCACCAGGACTTTGGTGTGACAATATTCTGTCTATACCTGCATATAAACAAAATGGTGCGCTTAAACAGTTAGAATTGTATTGGAAAATACAAACATCTTCTATTCTTAAGCCTGAGTGTAAATTCATGCTTGGTTCTGTCATGTTTTATTCATTATTTATACCTGCCTAGGTGATTTTAAGCAATTAAATAAGACGAAAGTAGAATCCATAGCAAATCACCGTATGCCTTCCCATGGTTAACACACTAATGGTAGTATTATTCGAACATCACATGATTGCGATAGCTTGATTTTAAAAAATTGTAATGTAGTGATTTAGTATGTATTGCATCAAAATGTTTAAAACCACATACTAAGTATGTTGTTGAAGTAGATTTGTGGCACTTACGAATATAGATAAGAAAAGTCTAGGGTTCCTTGAAAAAAAAGCATCCACGGTACAAAAAATTCCCTAAAAGACATCCTTTATCCAAACCCACCTAACACATAGAATGATGAAACAAATGGGGGAGACATATTAAATTCTTCTCAATCATCATACTATTTTGAAAGGAGGGATCACGTGATCAGCGGAAGATGTATCAATTATATAGGTTGTTAAAATTGTTTATTGCTATTTGTTTTGTTTGGAACACATAAATTTGTGGGGCGAACATTTATACATTTCTTACCATGGGATATATCTCCTACTTTGAGCCCACTCAGCGCGTGCATACCCATTCTTGGGTGTACACCTTGTCGCGAGTACCCGTACAAAACATGATCAAGGTCATCTTGATGAAAATAGAAAGTTTTTGGTAGTTGGTCACGTGGGTCGCTGTGAAAAAGTCGATTAGATAATTCTGTGAGTGCTTTGAACGGCAGCATGTCGACTGGATACGATGCATGTTGTTGTTGTTGCTGCTGCTGTTGCTGTTGTTGCTGCTGCTGCTGTTGTTTTTGATACAGCAGATGGAGCTGATTGGCTGGTAATAAGCTGCAAAAATGATTATTTTATATCACAATTATTATACAAGATATATTACACCGAACCAAAGGTTGCTTTTTGTCATTTAGACAAAAGCAGCCTATAAATTGTAGTATGTTTAATTGATTTCGGAACGAGATTGTCCACACGACAGCAACCATGTTCTTGTTTCAGATTGATTTTTAATAGAACTTTGTGAAAAAAATCAACATTTCTTAATTGAATGACTTCATTGTAGGTGGTGAATAATCAAGTCTTGGTGAACGGCGTCTTTATTCAGCACTAATAACCCGGGGCGTTTTTTCTAATCATTGCTTGGAAAAAATATCAAGGACACAAGTTCACTCGAAGACTGATATATTTTTGCGTTTTGAATCTGAATCTCCTTATTAAAACCTTTTAGAGAGCGTCATGATGAAGATATTATCGCGAAAACATGGTTCTTAATGAATACTGCTCATATCGTGTTTTTTCTAATGGTGACACTTTGTAGATATCTTATTTCCCAAAGGGGGCTATTAATTAGCGCCGGACACTTAAGGCATAATAATTACAAGAATTAGATCATTTCCTTTGAAGTGTCTGATCGCTACAAAAACTGTCATTCGATGCTTTATGATCTAAAATTCTTATCAAGGTATTGAATGTAAAAAATAATTGAATCTATATCAATCTGCATGTTTTTATGATAATGATTCGTTTAGAAACGACCTTTTTATACAAAGGTCGCCAATTATAAAACACTTTGTTTTCCATTTCATATCAAATTAAAGCGAAAAGACTCGAGATTTAATTTTTATTTCGAAATCTCGAAACTCTTTTCATTTGATTGTGACTGTAGTAAAAGTTAAAATCCAGGTGTAACAATGATTTAAATTATCACTTTATTTACAACACGATTGCTTAAATCTTTAATTACGTGGAGATTGTCTTTGGCGTCAGACACGCTGTAGAAATGATATAATTATGATTGTATTTAGTTGTACGTATAGATTTGAAAAAAAAAACACTTAAAATTATTGAATAGAACTGATCCAACGAATGATCGTTTTATGAGAATTTAATTGTTCTGATTTTCTGGTCAATCTGGAGTTGTGTCCTTTAAATTTTTCAGAAAACTTACTTGAATGCAAATACACGCATAACAAAATTTTAATCTTTATTTTGCATATAATTAATATAATTATGACTTATACAGTTTATATAACCAGTGAAAAATGTTTTATCGTACAGGAAGATATTTTTTCATAGGGAATCAGAATAATTAAGGGAAAAAACTACAGTAAAGCGCATATTACAGATATTGCCCGATAATTTTTTACATACAATGTTTTGGTGTATCTATGTCAATCTAAAGGTGGTTGAAGGGATACGATAGCTAAGCATCCCGACCAATACTAACTAATTCATTGGCAACTAATTAACAAAAGGATGGTCTATACTTATGGACCGGATCAATATTTAATCGAACACCAGAACTATGTCCCGTACATTTTTTCACTAGAGATTAACGTCACACCAACAGCCAGGGTCATATGGCGCGTTTCCAGCTTTAACACTGGAGGAAGGCCCCCTTGCGTACACTTAGGTAGATGATCTTTTCGGCTACGCCTTACCAAACTATAAGACAAGGAGATTCCGACATAAACGTCATACTTTATTTTAATCTATATTTAGAATATCCATATATTGAAGAAAATACAGAATTCACCGTAAGATCTTTTACGTCACGGATATTTGTGTACCACTCTTGATGTAAAGTGCATATGCTTCAATTATTAACCCATTTTAGGATATACCTTTATCTATATTAAGAATCTTTACGTCACCCGTCAAATTGAATTTGTAGCACAGTAGTTATTAGCCGGGGGTCAAAAGTTAAATATTTGTATTGCTTATTGTTGTTAGCCAAGTAATCTTCATAAATTTCGTCAAATGTCCGTCTTTCTTAGCTGAAATATTTCTAATTAGCGGGGTTAATAATGTTTGACTATCTTTGCATCAAACATCACGATTTTATACTGTGGTTCAAAAAACGGAACAAGATCAACATCAAACGAAAACTCAAATATAACTCAAAGTCAGTTATACGTGTGTGTTTTCGTTTTGAAAATGTGAAGAAAATAATTTGGCGGACCGAGAAACGAAAGATGAAAAAATCCAGCCTAAATTTTATACTTCAAGTTAGGCCTAAGATGTTCACCCAATAACCGTTACACTTTGAACATACAAGTATAACGATTGTTTTTTTTCGCCTTCATTTATACACGACAAACTGGTCGTTTTCTTTCTATTGAAACAATTACACACAATTAGGGCCGATTGAAGTTAAATGTGTTCAATTTTCTACCCCAAACCCGTGAGAATTTTACGACAAACAACAGACAACCAAATTATTGAAAATCAGTTGATGCGCACCAGAATATCATTACGCGGTTGGTCTAAGGAGAAAATGATATCGCACAAAATTTACATAAATCGTATTTTATACCACTAGGTCGATTTACGCTGTTTTTGAAAATATTGCATGCAGCTGACTTCAGACATGTGTAAACTCGTTATATTTAGATATTTATTTAAACATTTTTTGACTTATTGTCTTCCATGTGTCTGTTTGTATTTGCGCTATACATGCGTGTATACCAGAACCCGAGATCTGCTGGTATATCTTTAAAATGGTCATCTTGCTATTTTCTTTTCATTACAGTTTTTGGATTCAATAAAAAAGTCCTGCGCCAATGGCATGTGAAAGTCACTGCAGACTGGTTCGTAAAAAATCAAAAGCTAGTTTTTGTTGAAATGCGTGATAAAATTATAATGAATTTAGTCCAAAGGGGAATTTTTAGTTCATTTATTTACGTAAAACTGAAAAGATTCTATAAATGAAGGACTTGAAGTTTGTTCAAGGGTTTTGTACAAAATTCACTGGCACATATCTTCACTTCTGAAATGCTGAACGATTTGTCGTAAACGTTGCTTTTGTTATTTGAAATGTTCTCAGTGAATTTATGAAGCTGTTAGGATTTCTATACATATATCAATTACACTAAAAACATACATAAATACCAATAAATAAGTATTGAGCAAATATGCGTTAAGATTTAATATGCGATTAGTGTTCAGAGATCAATCTCATATTTTATAATCTCGAATCTCAGACTCGTACATTCCACGTAAAAGACATCGCAGATTGTCGAGGTACTGAGTATGGTCGATATTTTCCTGGTATGATGTGTTGATAACCAATGTAAACACGAGGTGTCCCACTTATTTTTGAAAGCAATAGAAATTCATCAGGTACAGGAAATTGCACGAGATATTTGCAATTTTTGCTTTGTGTAAACTGCTCAATAACACAAATTTAGAATTCCCGTGAATTGGTTAGTTTATATGAAGATCGTGCGTCGTAAAATATTTGACAAAGTAGATGATGTTGTCCTTTCGGGTTTTTAAGATTAATCATTTTTACGGAAAGATTCAAAATGTGTTGATCTCCACGACTCATAAAATTTTGTTGGGCTCTATAAAGAAAATTCGCTATAACATAAAGCTACAACGTAGATTAGTCGGCTTAATTCTTTTGATTGTGCAACAAGGTCTACAAAACGTTCAGTTGTGGCCTTTCCTGACGTTGTTCGAAAAATCGTGGAAGATGGAAAAATTTCGTCGCTTCTGGTGAAGCCATGCGTCCGGTCATACCGCCAAAAAGATCATCCAATTTCTTAAAGTCACAAAGGTGAACTTTATCACACCCAAAGAGTGGATGCCTTAATCCTCTGATGACGCCTCGGTGGATTTTTGTATTCGGGGAACCCTAAAACGACGACTGCAAAAACGAACAATAAATACTTAGAGGGGGGGACTTAAAATCGCTCTGAAGGACGAATGGCGAAAATCAAAGCAACAGACAATAAACAGGATTCTGTAGTCGTGGCTTAAACCTTGTAGACTCATATACAGTAGTCATGGACCACATATAGCTCATTCGTTGCAATAAATTGACGTTTTGGGTAAGTTTATTGTTTAATCAATTTCGTTCAATAATAAGTGGGGCTCCACTCGTACAATGCAATATCTAGTACGTCAAAGAAAGTCATGACGTATCCTTCTTTTGTTTAAACGAAACTGTAATTTATTTACTCTTTGTATTTTTCAAATACATGCGCTATCACTTAAATTTTGTAACCTAATTTCCTTTTATTAGCCCTTCTTTGAAAATTTGACAACAGTGTAAGTTTTCCTCCATACGTGGAGAAGTTGTCGGCTCCTTATGGAAGGGTAAGTTAGTACTGGTTAGTTTAAGTCCAGGAAAACTGGTTAGGTGACCGGCCACCGTATATAACTGAAAAATTGTTGAAAAAAACGGCATTAAACCCAGTGAAAATGTCACATAAAAACAAACAAAGACCCGATTTTATTATTTTTTTGTCGAGGATCGTTAACAAACAAAACAAAAAAGATTTTTTAAAATTTGTGTTAATATGCAATAACGTGCGTGTAATTTTATATGGATGTGAAATCAAATTTTAAAATCATAAGTAAAATAAATACTATGTTCTAATGGGGTCCGCTAATAGACGAACAAATGAAGCGAACACATAAGATAATTTGATAAGATTTTGCCTTTATAAAAAATAACATATTCTAGTTATAATACAAATGTGTTTGTTACATTCGTAGTTGTACAAATCAGACTATTTGATTTAGACATTATAATTTTTATCGTATGATAATTAACAATCAGTTCAATGAAAATGAGGAAATTGAGAATGAAAAAATAACTGCAGTCGGACGAAATGACGAACACAAGCACTGCGGACAGACGTAAGGACGAATGAACGGACGGACGAACGAATGGATAGACGGACGGACCGATAAAGGGACGGACGGACCAGTGGAGGGACTGGCAGACTACTATAAGTACAATTTGGAAAAATTGTCATACGAAAAGTGTCGTAAACTAAAATTATCCACCAGCGTCAATAAGACTTAAATTAAGTGTTAATGGAACTATTTAAGTCATTATCATAGGAGTTGCTTTAAGCAAAGTTAATTGCTGACAATGTAATGGTGGGAATTTAACCTCTCAAGATAATTTATAATTCATGAATTTATGTATCTCGATGCCCCATTTACTTATTAATCAACGCAAGACTGGGTTCATCCGACTTTTGCTGAAGACATAATTATGATGGACAATACCATACCAACTGATTTTCTAAATTATTTATCAACATTGGACACTTAAACCCATATAAGTGCCCACTTTTAGGTCCGTTAATTTAGCTAAACATATTTTACTAATTGACTAATTATTATAAAAAACTTAGTTTGACGACCAGCATGTTTATTATCTGAAATAAATTATTGTACATCATTGGATATCTATTTAATGTGTCGGAAATTTATGGCAAATTATACGAAATTTAGTATAATTGATATTTATTCAACCGTATCCCGAAGCTACCTACATTGCTTTTGAGTGTGGTATTAGCAAAGTGATTGCGGAACTGTATCGCTATTTCTATGGGAACTTAAGAAATCTTATATTGTTTAACCGTCATACATATAATTAATAATTTTGTACGAATAAAACACCGCCTTTTTATATTTTCATTTTCTGGAAGAGTACCTAGGTGACATAACTTTGTATAATATTACAGTACAACCTCATCAATGAGTCCACCTTCGGAACCCAACAAAATCGGTCGTAATAATAAGGTGGTCTCATTATCATGTTAAATTATAGAGGAGATATTAAAATCCGGTCCGAAAATAAGTGGTCTCTATAACAAAGTGGTCGTAATATTGAAGTGGTCGCTATGCGAGCTTTTATTGTATAGTGCGGTTTTTCTGTGCAAAAATGACTGATATTACAATTAAGTTTTGATTCATGAATATAAATGTAAAAAAACGTCACCTTCGTTGATTAAAGAGCAAAAACTTTTGAAAATCTCATCATATATTGTTACAAAATTAAAAGTTGGACTATCTCCGAAATAATATTGGAATATTATAATAATTAAAATAAAAGGCTTCTATAAGGATTAAGTCCTATTCATAAATGTCAAATTGGTTAATATTATATATATATGAAAATGTGCCGCTGGAGTGAAATTTAAGAATAGTTTGTTTCTAGTGTATGACTAAATTGTTCCATATATGAGCGAAAAATTTAGTAACGACTCCCTTACGCGTCTGCACTGTGGTAAGGTTCCGTAATGCAGACATATCTTGTCTAACATGGCAGTTTTAAAACTTAAAGACCCTACTACCCCTTGTTTGAAAATAAAAAAGGGTTTTATCCTATCATTTGTTTTAGGATCTATTGTCAGCTGTTGTCTGAAATGTACCAGTATACAATCAGCAAGATTAACAAGTTTAACATCTACTGTCTTTGCTAAGATATATCTGTGCAATAGGCATCTGGTTCGTTACACAAGCATACAGCAGACTATCATTTAAGCTGTGTTGATCCCCTTAATAGTAACAGAACAGAACAGAACAGAATAATGCTTGGTTTATTTGGGACCCTGGGGAGAACAAATCCTCACGCCTTAGGCACCATTATCACACAGATAGAGTTTAACCCCGGACTAACGTTTGTCCTGGTTGTCAATAATATATCATAATTGTCTTTAGAAAGCATCAAATATTGACATAATACTGTTAAAATCATACGCCCCGTGAGACGAGCCCGTTGTTAACAGGTAGAATTAAACATTTAGACACTTAGGTTTCTGATTAGTATGATAACTCGAACATTATTGAAGCGTTTGGGAACATTTAAATTAATATTTGATATTAAATTCATTGTACTCTTGGCGCATAATAGATCCATAAGCTAATCTCTATGTATGGACTCGAGTGACCAGTCAAACATTTTAATGACACAATAGTGGACGCCTAAAGGGTTGTATTTCAAACTTTAAACAATTCATAATGACCTCTCTTAGATCGATAAATCATCACCACGCCTTATATATAGGACAATGATGGATAAAACGTTTGCATAAAATAAAACTTTGATATACTTCAAACAATGCATTCATTAATCATTTCCAGATTAATGATAGTTATCAAAGATGTCAAAAGTAGTTTAGGCTTCCCGTAAAGAAACTAAAATACATGTATTTGCGAATACCGCCATCTGTAAAACCCTTCATTACACAATGGATATATACCAAGTCACGGTTAGACAATACTTACCAATAACGTTATGCAGTAATTAAATGGAACTAAAAAGTTCTCCAGACAAGTTTAACCCCTCGTTTTAATATCATGCTTTAAATTCAAGTAAAATTGTCTTATGTTGCAAAAAATCATACAAATATTTTTGTTTGCAGCTATAATCAACAAGGCAATTATATGCAAGAAAATTCTGCAATATTGTCTTATACAACCGAAATAAAAAATGATTATTGCCGTATGGATCCATCAATTAGCATCGATGCAATCGTAATTTTATGCAAGAAAAATCCTGCAATTTGTCTTATAAAAATATCACACATGAGTACTCAATTTGCTTCAAAAAATCATGCATGCTTACGAGTCTATTGGCATGCAACAAAGGCACAGTCTGAAACACAGCGTGCAAAGAGTCATAAGAATTAAGAAAATAAGAAATGTACAAATGTATTTATAATTATCTACATCCTAGTATTTTTTTCAACTACTTCAGTGAAATGAAGTCGAACAGCTTACGAATTAACGAAGCATGTTCATAATTTTACATACTCGTACACCATATACAGCTTAATTTCATACGCCGCGACATGAAAGAAATTTCACCGCTTCAATCAAGGCGAACAAAGTTTACTCGAAACATTATTGAAGTCGGTGAGCTTCAAAATTGCGTTCACACATTATTTTACAATTATGATTTTATAAATCCAAAGTATGTGATCATAATACCCTACATTATGACTCTAAACAAGCTGAGAATGGATTGAAATTTCAGCGCATTAAAATGATTCGAAGTGATTTTTTGGCGATTTTTGACGTATAATAAACCTATTTCAAAGTTGCTAGTTTCAAACCTCCATCAAAATAGTAAAATTGAAAATACTAGAACGCTATAACAATGACGTATAAAAGTAAATTAAATGGCAACGGTATAGTGGTTTCAAATTAGTTTTGAACGTATTTAGTTTAGTTCGTTTAAACAATAAATCACAGGTTTCCTATGGCAACTAATTATTTAAAATAAAATTATTCAAAAGCGCTGACGAGGAAATGAATAGAATAATACAACTTTATCTGCAGGAATATAATACGGTCCTGAAAGTACTTTGTTTTACTGCAAAAAAGCGCAATAAATAATATGCATAAAACATAATAATTAATAAAAATATGTTCATTTCACTTAAATGCGCAATTTTAACTCAATATATACTTTTTAAGTGAAAAAATAGCCACATATATAGAAAGATACGTCTTTATTTGGAATCTCATCATATTTCCATACCTTTTAAATCAAATTGTCCACAAATTATATAAATGTTGTAACTCCTTTTTCAGAGTTATTAGAGTCTATGAATACCAAATAATCAATATCACAACTCAATTACCTATCACATAAATTTTACAAAAAAATCATGCATATATAAACCTTGATAGATTGTTACCATAAAAATGTTCTGTCGATAAATCTTCCGGTTTCAAAATAAGTGCTTTTTTATATTCATGACACACGAAGTGCGGCGTAAAATCAACCAGTTCTTCTAATTCTAATTCACTCCATTTGAGGTTTTAAAAAAAGATTCGCCAACGAAAAAATGATTGAACTTTTGCTTACAAAGTGTCCTGCTTAAATAGTGTTACTTAGCAAATTTCATTAAAATAATTAGTTTTATTTCCAACTAAAATAAGCAGATAATATAATTTATTTTCTCTCTCATATTTTATTATTACGTACTTGCAGATGAAACATATAAGTAAATATTCGTATGTATTTAATTTCTTACATGATTTATTTCGATGTTTACAAGACATATTTTCGTATTTCGATAAAACAAAACGCTACACTGCATTCCAGTTTCCTTAAGTATTTTAGTAGTAACGTATACAGTATAAATTATAATCCGAAATGCGCGAATGGCAATTGGACAAGTCGGATTAGAATTCGGTCGGTAAATTTATGATTAAATTATACGTAAAATAAACATATTGTTTTGGCAGCTTATTGCTTATAAATTCTGTTGAATTCGAAGCAGTTTTGATTAAAAATCTGAAGATAAAATAGATCTTTCTTCTTCAATTATGTGTTTATAAAAATACAAGCCTGAAAACATTTCCGTGGAAAAAAAACTTACTCTTTTTTTAAATATGTGTAAATGAATTCACAAAGATACTATATGCATATTACAAACACGTCTTGGTTTTTTAACAATTTAGTGTGCTTAGCATATATGCTTACCTTTTGCACGGCTGTTGGTGAAATAATGGGTTCGGATAAATGCTCGGTCGGAACATTATTTTCCGTCTGTTAATAAAAAAATACTTTTTACAAAAACTCACACAATTTATTAAGAATTATTCGAATCACTAAACTTTATTCGAATGATACTTAAGAAAATGTCCGTCTCTAAATAACGTAAGATGAGGAACAAGGCAATGAATATTCATTAGTCCGATTTTAATGAAGTCACAGCTCGCGCGCATTAATTAACTCATCAGCCAATCAGATTGCGAGAAATTCGATAGTGTCTGTTTCAGTGGTCGAGGCGCTTGGCGACATCTCTCTCGCTCCTTGTGTAGGATACGCCATAGATTGATTACAGAATTAGGCGACACGGTATGAGGGAAGAATCCAAGACTATGCAGAAAGAACGAATATTGACGGTAGCTAAAATCCTTAACATATTTTAAAGATGCCCCCTTCAACCCTCGCTTCCGTGCACCGTTGTTTGAATATCATAACACTTACGAAAATTTGAAGTATTTTCGCTTGATATTGAACATTAATAATCTACTGAATATTCAATACATATAGGATTTGAAAGTTTAACTTCCCAAATAACCTACCGATTATTCAAACGTATTTAGCACATAACTACAAAAAAAACTAATCGACTGTTTCATTACTACGAAAAGCTTATGAGTTATTTAACTATTGATGTATTGTTAGTGACGATAAATGTGGATTCATCAATGGTGATGTTGAAAGTAAATTAGTGATGTTTATTGTAAATAAAAAGTACATTTAATGATCTGTATCGTTTATGTGTATGTAAGTTATAAATCTAGTCTCTTATAATTCTTTATAGAACACTTCTGTATTATTTAACCATGTCACTGTTTCATTTGTATCTTGATTCATGCATAAAGAAGTCTGAAATAAAATAACATTTTATTACACCAGAAATAACCATAAATTAGGCTGTAGGCCAGTCACATATTTGAAAAAAAAATTGAACTATCAAACCAATTAATACTATTTAAACAGCCTTGTTAAAGCCTTGTTAGACATACACAATTATATCTAGCATTTGTCACTATTTTAATTGTATCCTGAAACTAATAGTCATTTTAAATGAATTTGTGTTTACTCCCGGGTCACATGTTTATTATATATACAGTAAGACCTCATATTGCGACCTCGTTAATATTACGACCACCATATTATAACGGCCACTTATTTTTAGACCTGAAAAGTGGAGTTAGTTTTCGATGCATATCAGTCAGCTTTTTAAATATGAAAATTTAGTATACAAAAACATCACTATTGTCTATTTGAAAATGAATTGATACGCCAATCATAAGCCAATTTTAATGATGAGATATAAAATGCTTGACTCGATTCTATTAAGATGTGGGTTTCACAAATATGAAAATGATTTAAATGAAACTTATCGACATTGCAGAATTTGTAAAATATACATCCAAACCCCAAAAATATGCCTTTTAAGACAAGTGTCTCTTCTGGACGGTATATTATTTTAATAAATCACAGTAAATTTAATTAATTTAATTATTTATAGTCAACAAACCGAATCTTATTGGCATGAAGTCAAAATATGAAATCAAACAAAAATGTACACATGAGATGTCAGATTAATTTTTCATATTCGCACGAAGCATCAAAACCACAATCAAAATACAGTAAAACCTTATTTAGTGACCATCTCCATATTAATACCACCTCATTATAACGACTATTTATTTTCGGACCGGCCGTCCATAGTTCTCCTGTATGCCTACTTGATGATGAGGCCTCCTCAAAATTTAGACCAGCAATTTCTTGACCCAAAGGTGGTCGTTATATTGGGGAGTTTTTTTCTGTCCATCTGTAGACAATTTGATGCACAATCGGATTTACTGTAGTCCCTATCAATACACAATATACATAAGTCACACTACTTTTGCCCAGGGAATCCGTGACATGCATATTCACGCATGCGCGCTTTGACGAAAATGCATCTCGCAATATTTCATAATTATTGACAAAACATCTGACAACATGAAAGTTAAACATAAGACGCTAATTGGTAGAGAAAACATTTTCTCAGAGTTTAATGTCTCAAAAGCAGACAGTATAAAACTAGCGTAGTCAATCAAAGCGCAACGTCGAATAGTTTTAATTGTTTTATTTTAACCATACGCCCATTAAAAAGTCAATTTTCTTTATATTTTACGCAATATCCAAAAACTCTCACGATTATTGTAATGCAGACAGTGTTATCAGTCTTATTGCCTAAATGGGAACTTCTAACTATTCACTATTTCAAAGACTTTCAAGATGACACTAAATGAAAGCCGAATCCTTTTGATTTGAACGGTTATTTTTTTCGCGCACCCGTTAAACGTTTACCCCGCGTAATGAGGTGACTCAGTTTATTACTTTTTTCGGTTGTTGTTTTCATTCATGACACAAAATTTGACAGTGTTAAATTTTATCTGTAATAAAACCGCAAAAAATTGTTTTATTGCCGCAGATGTTAAATTCAGTAAAATGGATGTTTCTACATCCCTCGAAAATTTTGTCATGGGCACTGTATATTGAATACTTTGATAAAGTAATGAAGCTGACCATCAGTTTAGAAAATGCGACCCTAAAATGTTTACAATATCACTACACAAAGATATCGGATGTGTATATGCAAATAAATATATGCATCATTTAAAAGCCCATCTTTTTCCAAATTGATACACAGTAAAACCTCTGTCTTGAGATCACCTTTAGGACCGGAAAAAATCGGTCGTAATAATGAGGTGGTTTCAAAATAACGTTGAATATAGGAGAGTTATTGAAAGTCGGTCGGAAAATAAGTGGTCGTTATAATAAGATGGTCGTAATATTGGGATGGTTGCAATGTGAGGTTTTACTGTATTCATCAAGAAACCATGATGCGTTAGACGTCTCGTGGTGTGTATAACGGAAGTTTGGATCAAAACAAAGTCACGAATGAAACGATAAAAAAATAAATGAATCAGCTGCAAACAAACGCTTGCCAACCGTAAAATGTTCACACCCACGTTGATTTAAACGAAATTAATTTTTATTTAAAATGGCCTAATAAAGCGTTTAGTCCCGCTTGAAGCCTTCTCAAACATATCTTAATTATACATCAGCATTTATTGATTATTTTACACAAAGATTCTTCGACAAAATCTCTTAGCTCGATACGACTATCGTTCAAGTATTTAAACGATTGAGTGTTGTAATTAGCTTTCAGATCAATCAGTGTTCCGCTATTCCGTAATTGTTTCACATATATTAATAAAATATGGACGCAATTAAGTAATATTGGTATCAATTTTAAGTGGCGTATCTCTACTGGTGACCCGTTCGTTATGACGCGACGAAAGCTCTTACAATGTTACAAATAAATGTAGGCCGTATGTATTGGGCTTCTCCCGCCTACCCGAAAAAAACACACATCATGTTATTGATCACCATACATTGATTTCAACAACTACCTATGAATATATGCCACCATGAAAACAACTTTACAGTTCAGCACACATTTACACAAAAACATATAAGTTCCCTTTAAAATATACACTTGACGTCTTTTTTCGTTTTTGACCCAGCACATACATAATTGAAGTTAAAAAAACTTTTTGTACCTATGAACAAAATATTTAAACTACCGTGTAAATAAAAATCAACCGTATATGAAGGCCATATTTCTTTTGTCCAGATGGTGGCTGTCGTTCGGAGTTTGATCTGTATTATGAAATGTAGTCATACACATACCCTACAGATAATTATCTGTGGTCAGCTGACAGCCAAATAGGGCCCCGGGAGAAGGAAATCGAAGGAAATGCCGCTAAGGCTTATTACAGACCCACCCCGATTTCAGTCAGCGATAATTTCGTTTGAAGTTATTTTATTTTGGTTAAAACATGGTGTCGTAAGCATACTGTTTCTCCGAAGAAACTGTTTATAATAAACCCCTTAAAGGTATTAAAAATAGTCTGATTCAAGCGTAACAATTTCATAAGAAATTTAAATTTTAATGCACAAAATTAGTTCAGTTATTTTGGACCCTGTTCTTAGTAAAGTCAGAAAAAAATATAAAATCATGGCAATGAACATATGTTTTGGTGTATGCTATGAGAAGAAATAATAACTAGCCTGTCTTCAGCCCGTCTTGTCTTTCATAGGAAAATATTCCAAATCAAGAGCAGTAAAATTATAGGGTTTCCAAGTCATAGAACTTAATTGTTAACGAAGGTTATTGAAGGCTGCTTCTCATTTAGACATTATTGAATATCCACAACTGACCATGTATTTTCTATTCAACTTTTATTCATATGGAGAGGAATGTATATAAGTCATTCTTGTTTTCCAACCCATAATATCCCACTCTTGTAACTGTCATAATACATGCCTGTATGTGTACGTGTGTATGCTTTGTATATGAATATGAATATCAATTAAAAAAATAGATTTAAACCAAGGTTGCTTCAGTAAAACTGTGTATATCGCAATTGCCCTGTCTATCATACACAAGCGTGATAATAAAACTGTAAAAGTATGGATCAGGAAAACTTTATAAAAGACAACACAAATTAAAGACTCGTTATTTCATTTGTAATTTGTTTGAGCAATGACAGCAACCCTTATGTTTAAGTGTTGTTTTGTATCGAAAGCAATCGTCTGACTTACGCTGAACCACGTGTCTCATTGCCGTAAAGTGTCTTGTTGTCGTAAATACGCCACAAACTGATACTATCGCCCTTTTGCGACAATTATCTTTTAATTTCAATCAGGTAAAGGAGAAATTAAAGAACACGGGTAAAATGCCACGATCGTTTATTCGCGATAAAGATCCCTAGTGCTGGCAGTACCAATTCATTGACAACATGATAATATTGCTTTGGGGTGGTAGAGGAGCCACTGCGTTTGCTGTAGAGTTACGAACTACGATCGTAACATCAGTAAGAAGGGTAATTCATTAAATTGATAGCGTCTTCGCAAACGTTTCCATCGGGAATGTGCGCTTCAAGAGAAATTATTACAATACGCTTCTAAATATCAAAACATTAACATCTCCACGGGGTAATAAACGCGCTCAGTGAAGTTAGATGGTAAGAATATCGCTTAAAATCGCGATTAATAGGATGAGTAAATCGATTTCAAACAGCGACTGTTCATTTTAATAAAGCAATTGCCGCATAGCTATTGTGATCGTAAAGTAGATGTGAAATCATTTCGTGCGTCATTAAAATATAAAATTCCCTGAAGTCGACAAAGGTCAAGACGGTAAATGTATTGATTGAATGATTGATTGATTGATTGATTAATTGATTGATTGATTTTGCGGTTGTTTTCCTGAAAAGAGCTGATGACATAGTGAGACACCTTGATTAAAGTGTGTTGTACATAAACTTAACAGTCACATTTTATTAGGTGAACAAACAATATTTTTTTACCAAATGAAGAATATTCCCAAGTCTTATATACGATCACGCATGTATGGATGACTTATATAATTTTGTCTGTAATCCGTTGCTTATTTCTTGACATTCATCCTTAAGGGTTTGTCGGAAATAAGCAAAGAGTATAAATCTATTACTACAATTACTACTAGTAATAATAGTAATAATAATCATCACAAAACAAACTGATATCCTATCGTTCTCGTCTGTATTCAGATGGTATGTAATCTTCATTTTGGTGTATAATAATACATGTACAGATATTATGTCAGTCACAATTTTTGTGATTGAAATTAAGGAACGCTACATATTTAAAAAAGGGAAATGAAAAACATTTCCTATTTAATTGAGAAAAAGAACAACAGCAATGTCTACATTTGCATAAAACCATGAAATCTTATTCTTTGCTTTTGGAAATTAGGAAAAGGGTAAATTCAAAAATGGGGAGAAAAAAGATTCAGGCCTAAGCTTGATGAAAGATATCGAAACAGAAATGCACATTAAGGATAAATTTTGCACGTAATAATCATTAATTCAGCTACTTAAAGAAATTGAAACATAAATCGAGATTTTTTGGTTTATTTTTTGATTTTTTAATAACTGTTTTGTTATTCATCTTTGCTGAATTCTCATTGTAGAGTGCAATCAGAACTCATTTTGTGAAATGTCAAGAACAATAGATGTTCACACACGTTTCGTTCGTGATAATTAGCTTAAGACGCCAATAACTTTTATACAGTCATCTACTAAAACACCTATTCTGATAAACTTAATAGAAAATGAACGCTACGGTGTCACGTGATGTCTCGATAGCTATGCCTTATGGGTATTGCAGTCACGCATGCGCAATAGCGTTAGTCCTAAGAATTACTCTAAGATTTCACATACAACTGCTGTTAATATCAATTTCTTTCGGATGGAAATAATAAACAGCTATATCGAGTGTCAATTCGTAGTTAATTAAGTGGCAAGGTCGATAAATTGCATTACGAGCCAAGAAAAATTAGATAGAAATGAGCGACTGAATAGAGATTGAAGCAAAATGTGACCAATGGTGAAATATGATTTGGACATTTTCCAGAAATATGCCAGACTGGGGGGATAACATGGAACTTAGACAAGGGTTTGATATTTTAGCAGTTGAAAATAACACATAGAATTACCTCTAAAAAAAAATTCTCATCAAATGAAATAATTTAAATACAATTAATTTATAAGGTAGGAAAATCGATCACTAAGCTGGTTCCCGTTGACTATATGTCTGTACTTTGTGTGTATTTCAACATGGAACTGGAGCCAGTTTATATAAAAATGTTGTTCCTTATTACCTGCATTCATGGTAAGGAACGACAACTTTGAATAATGCTACCCATAAACTTTGTCCCATTCTTTGCTGAACTGCACCAAAGTGTCTACTGGTTTCCATTGAGCCAACTGGTTCCCATTAAGTATGTCTGGTGCACTGCGACACGAAACGGGACCCAGTCTAAAGTAACCAATGAGAGAAAAGATTTATGGTCTTCGTGTACGTATTCATTTGACAGTAATTTAGAGGCTTATCTTGTCTATTATAGCTATGAGTACTAAAAGTTTAAAAATTGACCGTTGTTTCAAATGGCGATCTTTATTTACGGGTGTTCGTAACTTTATCTGTACAAGAACTAGACGCCCACTGTATACGGTATGGTAATTATATATGTTTAAAAGCATTTCAAATTGTTTGACCGTAAATGTAAAGAAAGATATACATATGTCAACACTTATGAATTCTATTTGTTTTTATGTGACTTATTATCACTGGGGTTTAACGCCCGTTTTTAACAATTTTTCACTTATATACGGCACTCTTACATGAATATTTGGCACTAATTGGAAAGGAGAAATATAGACCTTATGCACAATTGGCCTGTATCCAGATGTTTGCTAATGTATGCATACGAATGGTTCTTTGTCTATAGGTAACCGTTTTTTTGCAGTTTGACAGTAGACAAAAGCTGACAATTATTCATTCACAGTCAAAATATACAACTTAAGTACAATGATTAACCATCACTGACAGAACACTTCAATATTAAGCCCATTTTTTTCTTAATATATACACATATATTGAGTCCATGCATTTCTTAAAGATAAGACCACCTCGATACAAAAGTCTTTCAAGAAGATTTTTTTCATGAGAATTATAGAAAATCATATTTACTTGTACAAGTATTTGAAAATACTCTACGGCTTTCAGATATATATATATATATATTTCCATAAGAAATAGTACAAAATGTATATATTAAAATTTGGATTTACAATTGAACATTTTAAGTGAATGGATATCATAAAATTGTAAACAAAACAAGTTTCGACGCTTTAACAAATCAGGCACAAAAACCTGCATAAAACGGTAGACTTTAATGTTCACGTCAATAAGCAGACGTTTATTTAAAGACTTCGTCTTCTACCGTCGAACATCCTCCGAAATCACGCAACTAAATTTTCTTCTTCCATTATTATGACAGCAAAAAGTATTTCACTTAGACATCTCTTCTCGTCTAAGATGAGATCTCGCTAATACCCCACTCCCTTCAGACCCATCAAATTAGAAGCTGATATATCCGCGAGTTGATCTGTAATGACGCTTCGTATTTCAGGCCATTATTTAAGACCTTTTGGGTACGGGGGTTGCAATGAATGTCGGAATAAAGCGGGAATTGTTCGCATATCACGAAAGCTGCAAGTCTCGCGAGATTTCTTTGTTTGCACTTCGGCTTTACGACTGTTATGCGGACCCATTAGATGTTCATTCTTATTTTCTAGTCATGTCTCTTTCAATTTCTTGGAGAAAGATTATATCGATGATTAGTGAGCTCGTGTTAACACATATCGCGTTCAGATTTAGTTCTTTAGTCTCGCCGGCATTCTTAAAGTGTAAAAATGAAATTTAACCTTGTCAGTAATGGGACCTCGTAAAATTACTTTAGCCGTTTTTATAATAAATGACTTTGGCGAATATCCTCACGCTACACTCCTTATAATAAAGACATCGGTCATTTTTGAAATTCAATTTTGTAACATTAAAATGCAAAAATGAGAATCTCAGTTTTAGAAAAAAACACTTTTTATTATGATTGGTTTCAATGGGCGGGCCTCATATAAAACGACTGTGCCACGTCCAAAGCGTTGTGAAATAAATGTTTGAATATATAAACGATTGTACGTAGCAGTGTCTGTTTTCAAAGGAGAAAAAAACATGAAATGTATTGCAATAACGAATATGAAACCTCACAACTAAAATGATTTTTATAAGGTAAAGACATTAATGAATTTTGCGAACAAAATTAAAATTATATTAATTTAAAAAAATGTTATTATAACACAGAGTTAAACCAATGTGTATGAAGGATGTAGAGGTTATTGACAGAAATGTTAGTGTTTTGCTTTTGAATTTAAATTTTATTCATTATTGAATACTTAAGCAGGTACATTAACAAACATCTGGATACCGGAAAACTACGCATAAGTGCTATATTTCTCCTTCCCAATTAGTATCAATTATTCATAATAGTTGATATCTCATGTCAGAGAAATGATGAACTTTTAACAATTTCATAAAACCGCCCGCACACTCTCTTCATTTGATTGAGAAGTTCCTGAATTGAAATACATCTGAACACCACCACTAGTAATTCATTTGGCTGATCCTCCAATATAATCCTAAAGTTTACAAACATACAATATACGATTACTAAACCTTCTTTAAATGATACAACTACACTGTGCTAAGTCCATTAAGTCTACAAATCACCGTAGCGTATCGTATCTTAGAAACTTGCTCCCTTTTTTTGTGCAGAGGACACTTGATACATGTTTTCCTATAACAATTAGTGACTATTATTTATTCATTTAATGTTATCACAAAAACTTGATCCTAGCAAAAGCAACAATAAACATCAAACGGTAGTGATAACATATCCAAAACATATTATGTACCGGAAATGGGTGTTGGTCGTTTGCCCATACACTATCTCCCCTAGTCGTTTCCACACTGTTCGCACCCCCAATGCTAAGATGGTATGTTCTGGAGTTTCACGGCAGACGGACCCCATGAACAAAGGTTTTCGCAAGTCGATGTATGTTCCAATTGTGATGAAGCCAAGAAAGCCTTTAATTAATACTAGCTCATCACCGCTGTGAGTTCGAACCCTCCGTGGGAACAAATTTGACATGCGCGAAAGCTTTTCAGCTAGCGTACGGATGGTCGGTGGTTCTACTCAGGTGTACGCCCGGTGTCTCCGTCTTTCGTTAAAGCTGGAAAAGCGACCTAATTACCCTGACTGTTGGTGTGACGTTACACTCCGACGAAAACAGAAAGGAACTAAAACATGAACGTATGATTAACTACAATGCTATTAATGATACAAACCTGTTAGGACTCGGAATCTAGGACTCGGAATCTACTTATAATAACTCGTGCAAAACGTTTGTAACCAGATTTCAATGAAATAATGCGTTTTTTTTTTATTTGCGCGAACATTTTAGATAGCGCAATCGTTTGTTTAGAAGTAGTTCGTACTAACGGACATGTCGACTGCAACTAAACAGCAACAAAATAAACCACGTGATAAAAGAAGGGGAGAAAAGTCATTTTTTCTCAATAATTTTTATTTCTCAATACTTACCTCCCTTGTTTATTCTATATTGAGTGTAAATGTTTGATTTTTTGTACATGAATATACCGTGAAATATTTCAGTCTCTCGCCCTTCTACTAGGCTCAGAAGTACAATCTGAATGCAAAAGGAGAATGCAAAAACTTTAAGAACATGTATACAGCTATTCCTCCGCAAGCAATGCTGGCGATAATGTTCTCATACCCACTCAGAAGTACACCTGATTTAATAACAATAACATCAGCCAAAGTACACAGGCACGAATTTTGTGTTTTCCGTAAATAACGTATGTTGGGTCAGTTCACAAACTTAAGCAGACGATATGTACATTATATCGACCAAACACGAGTTCTACCTGCGTAGGAAAGATCTGGTCACGGAATTCACGTGCACGCCGAGAATCACGTGATCATGCTTTTTTACGCAGATAGACGGATGAGTTTATGTATTACTCACACCCCCGTTCAACAGTCATTAGATGGTATTTCAGAAACCAACGTGTCCGACTGCGATTCAGACGATATATTTATCCTTGACTGGGCATGATAGGGGACCACATGGCAACACCCGACATGATAAAAAGGTAAATTTACACCTTGTATCTGACCAAATATTTTCCGCGATACTGTCCTGGCGGCATTACTTCTAGCTATAGAATTGATGATGATGGGTTGATAACCCATTGTACCACCCTTAGACGACGAGGTAATTGAATGATTGCGTAGAGCTTGTCTGTGCATAATTGCCAGTTTGAAAGAAAAAGAAAAGAAATATGCTTTTAGACGCAAATAATTTTTGTGAATATATACGTGAAATTTCCGCTTCCTAGTAGAAATATGGCAAAGATTTTAGAAAAAAAATCTGTTGACATGAGTTATTTTCTAATATCTATTCCAATGTTTCCATTGAAAGCGGAAATATCATGTATCTGTTCTCAAAACATATTTACGTCAAATAACGTTTTCATTTTATTCCAACCGACAATTATGTCGTCATATTTGACAAAACAAACAAAATGAGCAAAATGCGTGGCGCGTTTGTCATCCGTGCATGATTGTCGCGGTATCAATTAAAAGTAAATGATCAAACTATCGTTATTTTTTTTAAATCAAACGACTTTCAGCAGCCATACCACGGCTCTCTGAAATCAACGTAATCATGTTATCGGTATGCTACAAGTGGGTGCTATGGTAACCAGTGTTATCTAAATACCGTAAAATCCGTAACGAGCGCCGTAATTTGAATACTTTATTCGTCCCGCGGATTTTAAACAAACCAGCGATTCTTAGTTTTATTCCATAACCAATGAATTAACAACATCGTAATTTACATTTCAATCTTGTTCCCTGATTATCCCTAATTGATATTGTTAATTGTGCTTTTCTTGTCTCTGCGTCACAGACAAAGGTTCGGATGTGATAAAAATTAAGATGAAAGTAGAGTATGAATATAGTTGAATATAACATCGATCTTTTCTCATCCATTTAGGTAATACTATGACTGACTTGACTAATTCCAATGAATTTTGATTGATTGGCTTAATTTGTTCCCAAATAATTATATGATATGAATCTAGTATAAATATTATAGCAATGATTCTCGAGTTGATGTTTGGCACATACGCGGGTATTTTTGCCCATATTTTAACAGCGAAAAGTATCTGCATATGTAGTGATTATCTCCCTTATACCAACATAACCACACAAAGCTATCGATTTGTCCTTGTTTCCTTGTCTGAATAATCCACCTCAATTATTTTATCGGTATTTAATAAACATTACTTTAATTCACAACATACAAACGATAACTGTACTTTAAATAAAAACAATAAAATAATTTTTCCATCAACAATGTATCGAAATTAAAATGTTTTGTCACATTCTAAGCATTATTATTTATATAAAGTTGATTAGCGACTCTACGAGCCATTATCGACGAATTGTTTTCGCTTTGATTTAATGTCACACCTATAGACAGGGTCAAGAAAATCCCAGACGTACACCTTGGTATAATTTGTATAGCTTTTTTAGTCACTATAGCGACCAATGGCCCAATTAACTAAGTGGTCGGTTTCGTAATCCAAGGCTTGTGTGGGTTGCAGCGTGGGTTCAATCCTTACTCGGTTTAAAATTAAAGTCCTCTTGTGTAACATTTGCCTTAAGGCAATGAATGCTCCATAATTATCAATTAATTATTGCAGTGTTTTATCGCCTTTAAAGCAATCATATCGTTCTTATGAGATACATAGTATTGTAATGCTGTAAGTATTTCACATTTCGTTTTCAGCATCTGATTGACTAGTTTTTGTTGCAAATTTACATATATATGCTTAAATAAAACACGTAAACAATAATATAAGTATAACGTGCATTTTATGCAATTTTCAGTGGTTGGCATCACAATTACATGATTACATGATTTGACTAACTTTAGCAATGTATCTGTTGTAGATAATAGGTCAGATGGGGAGTTCTTCATCTCAAAGTCATACAAATTAGAGAAAGCAGAACGTAACAAACTGACCATTGCTAGAACTTGTGGATTTTTTTGGCAATTTAAAATGGACGTTCGTCTGAGCCACAGCTTTTGTTTGATATATTGTTAAGTAAATAATTTATGTGAGTTACGACTTGGTTGAAGAGAATGTAGAGCCAACATTTAGATTTTACACATATAGATACTAGTAGTACGTACATTTGAACTTAATTGTGACGTTTTATCATGATTTATGTACAAAGGAACCACTATTAATAATACATTTAAGACTTCTTCCACGAATGTTTGTAAGAAATATTATTAACATAATCAGATTAGTTGAGCTATTTTGAGTCAGCCGTGATAGAACTTTAATCAACCACTCTCGCTAGCTGCTGCCTTGTGTCAAATGTCTACAACATCAGGTTAAGAGGTCCGGTTCAAGAGTCCGATTCAGGAATTTAGTGTTGGAGTAAATGTAGTGTTTTAGTGTTAAATGTGCGTTAAACATGTGCTAAATGTGTGATTGTACTCGCTATGGATGGAAATTAATGCACGTCTACATAATTAATGTGTTTTTATTCATAAAACTGGATTATTACACGGAATCAACCATCCGGACACAAGGTAAGCTAGCAAAATATCGACCTTGCACACTAATAGTCACTATCCTTTTTTTATGATCATTTATCACATTAAATTAACAACAGTAAAACCGTACTCAGATCTATACTTATTCAATATTAAGAACACGTCGCGTAATATGCAATTAATGATGGTCTTAATGTTTAAAATTTACGGTATACATGTATTCAATACAAAGAGAAACAGTCCCCATGTTGCACAATTTCCAATATTTTTAAATGCTGATACCATTATTGACTTATGTACATACTTACATCCCCAAAAAACTATTTAAGGATATATTATGGTCAAATTTTAGTGTTGTGGTATATTGAAAATATGGGCAAACTATGATGTTGGTTGTGATGTATTGAAAACCTTTTGAGATAATATGGACAAACTTATGTGTTGTAGTATATTGTTATATTGTATTATACGTTGTGTAATAACTGTTTGAGAAAATTTGGGTAAACTATGATGTTGGCTGTTGATATATATTGAAAACTGCTTGAGAAAATTTGGACAAACCATGATGTTGTTTGTAGTATAATGAAAACTATTTTAGATAATATGGGCTACCAAAATGTGGCGTTGTGGTATATTCAAAGCTATTTCATATAATTGCTTTTTGAGAGAATATGTTTAAACTATGATGTTGATTATAATATACTAGTTGGTTGAAAGAATTTGTGTGGTATAGTGAAATTATATCAGCGGATCTGCGTTGGTGTAGCTATACGAAAAGCAAACTGTTTGTAATATTTTTGGTAAATTACAATATTGTGATATATTAACAACTACTAAGAGAATCTCTGTAAACTATGGTGTTGTGGCATATTGGCAATTATTGAGAGAATATGAGCAAACATTTGTGTTTTGGTATATTGAGGGAGGATGGGAACCTGAAAATTATAATCATTATTAACAGCTTAGGAGTATTTCAAAAAATCCTTTTTATGATTGAGAATTTAGCAACTTGTTTACAGCTGAAATGTAATTATGTGTTTTTTTGATGTTTGGTCTCTAAGGTAATTTTGTTTGCGTATGATAATATATCAATGCATATATTATCTTGTGGTTATTGGTGAAATCACACGACAACGTATCACGTAACTACTGTAAAGTCCTACTACTGTTTTGTTCTAATCCAGCAGAATCTCACTACAAACTGTTGTTGTATAATATTTGTGAAGTTTGTGGACATTGATACTGTAATGCTTCAGTACGTTATACTATTAGAATTTCGTAAGTCTCTTGGCTTGAGGCTACTATTTTGTTTCAAATTAATATGAATTATCTGGAAATTGTTCTATTTTATTTCATGGAGTGAAGTGAATTTCTTCTTGTGATCTAAGTTAGACAATTGTTTGTTCGCCTGATAAATTTGGCAATTTGAACTGATCACGTAAGGATGTAGTTGACACTCCGAATTACTTTCGTTTCCCGGAATCAGTCCTTTCATTACGTTGATTAATAAATAATTCTAGATGCAATATGTAGTAAGCTGTGTGACTGCATTTGACTGCGAATTCTTTAACTCACAATGTGATAAGTTTGTACTTAATTAATGTATTAACAATGTACTCGCAAAAACGTCTGCCTGTCGACAGAGACCTTCAAACTCTACCCGATACCATTTGTTTGTAATACACAACACACCTGATAACCAAAGGAACTCAACGCCGGATTGACAAATCAAAAGATAATTCTCGCGGACTTCGACACAGAATCATTGCAGAAAAAATCACCAGATTCGGTCTCTAAATTTGTTAAGTTTTATTTGAATTTGTCTTATGAACAATTATTTACGCATATACAACTGCTGGCAAAAATATTGAAGATTAAAAAATATCAATAAGAAGAGTCGTACAATGTAATACAACTAACATCTGAATTTCATCTCGACATATGTCAGTGCATAGCGTTGCCATACCAGGTCAGAATCTTTACTTAAAGAGTAAACTCCATTCAAGTCTGAATCATAACAATCGCGGTACCACCAACCGCTTTTCCAACTCTCCGCACATGATCCCTCATTATAGTCATTGTCGCGGTCGTATGTAGAGAAGCTCATTCCGTTATGATATTTTAAGCCCTCCTCGGCATCCCCACTAAATCCGTCGACCTCAAGTTTGTATCCGTTGCTTTCCGGATGTACCTTAAATCTGCTGTATCTTGCATATAAAGAAAAGTCATCATAGCTTGTCATGTTTATAAAGAGTTCACAGTTACAACTTCTAGTGAGAACGGATAGAAACTCATTACCAAGCCAAAACTCATTATTCATATCACCAAACCCAAATTTGTAGTCGTTCCAACTTCGATTGAAGTTTTCAGATCCATCTTGTCGTCTTTGAAATACTGTCCAACCTCCTCCATCAGTTTCTTGGTCACAGTAAACACGGGTGTACTTAGTATTATAAATACCGCTTGTTTTGTATGAAAGCTTGAGGTCAGCACATGATTTGAAGTTCCCAACTGAATCGTGAGTCGATTCCAATTTGTGTATCTTTAGTGTCTCGTTTATGTTATGTACGATGTCAGTCGTTGTGTTTACGGCTTGACCGACTAAGTCTACGTCTCTTAGCACATGGTCTATCTTTTTAATAACATGATCAGAATTACAAGTATCTTGAACAGCATCGGACAACTCAAAAGCGAATTTTTCAACTGTTTTTGATACACTTTGGATATCTTTACTCATATATGACCGATCTTCAACAACAGATTGCAAGGTTTCTTCCACGTAATCCAAACGTTCGATTATATCTCCAAGATGAAACATCATAGTGTCGTTCATTTGATGCACGGTGTCATTAATGTATGACAAATATGTTTCACTAGCGGATGATTCAAGCAGAGATGATCGTTTTCCCTCGTGAATATGATTGGGGTCATTGTGAGTCCCAGTGGCCTGTCTTCGTTTACGTACCTCTTTAATATTGCGCGTCTTATCATTGTCTTTGTTAAAATCTAATTCATCAAAATGTTCTTGACCACCGTACTTGTCTGCATTCACAGCGTCATCTTTGACTTGTTTAAAAGCGCTCAGATGTTCCGTTATTTCTTTCACTCTTGTAGATATATCATTGGATCGCTGTTTGCTCTCGTTCATTTTAGTTTCAATGTTACTGATTGCATCAAAAAGTCTACCAACCTTTGAATCGATGTCATTAAGCTTATCCATAATGAGCTGCAATTCCAATGTTTTTACTTGTCCGATCAGGAACATCATTAAAATTCCTCTCATCTTCAGCATTTTGATGCCACAATAGATTTCACAATATTTATCCAAACAACGAAACAACATTCAGTGGTTTCAAATTTTACATCATTTCGTAAACGACTGCTGGGGAATATGAATAAGAGAATGCTAAAATAAATGCGTCATTTTTATAATGAATTATTACCCTATTGGCTTTGTTTATTAGGTGTGTAACCATTGCTTTGTTTCTGTAAAGATTTTCCTGACACGAAGGCCACAGTTTTTGCAATACCGTTTAGATCTGTACAACATACATTCATTGTGTTAGATATGCTTGCAGCTGTGATCTCTTTGATTTTAGATTTTTCATTCAGATCATCTTTAATTATGAAGTTATTTTACTCATTTCGTGTTTTCGCTACATAAATTGACAGCATAAAACAAGTTTACATTTACCTCAAGAAGATAGATAAGTGATGTTTTTAATATGAACAATGTGCATAGAACTTTTTTATTGTATTTTGCATACAAATCGTGACAATTTATGTACTTGACGTTACATCCTAACACAAAGCACATTTATCACAATAATTTTATCATACTGGTAATTAGCCACTAAATATCAGGTAATTAGATATTTGAAGGGGATAAGTGCAAGAAGGGCTTATATCCGTCTTTGTCTGAATGGAGATAGGCCCTACTTGCACTCACCCTTTTAAATATGTAATAATTTAAAACTTAGCTAAATTTCAAAATATATTCAAAATAAATGACTACAAAGTCACGCTGGATAACTTTAATTTTTTTTTGCTTTGTTTTAATAAACATACGGAAAGAGATATAGCAAATGAAAAGCTTACAATTTAAAGCAATTTAAAGCATATAATATTATTACCAATGTTTCAATTCAGTCAATTAAACACACTAGAAACATAAAGTATCAAATATTTGTCAATGCAGTGCGTAAATATGAAGAATCATTACAAAATCTGCAAAACAGATTATTGGTTAGGGACTTTACATAACTTGCAACTCACGAATTGATCGGGCATTTGTATATCTTCGATTTCTTGACTACCAATTACATGTATTTCATAAAGTAAACGTTTATTGAACTATGTTAGCACGGAATTCAGTCACTCGTGAAACGCTTTTTAATAAAATTTGGTTGGTTAACAAACACTGTTCAAGTCCCAATGTCTGGGTTAAAGCCAAGGTACTGGCTTAATCAAAGGACTATTGTTCATACCTGTATTTGTGTCTATGAATTGACACACTTCACATAATTAGCAGTAATTCAAAGGTGTATACGAATGGCAGCCCTGAAGGGACAATGAAAGAAGTGGAGGAATTTAGTCACAGTTAAAATAACTAGTGTAATGCATTCAGGAACACCTGTTATGTCCTGCATAAACAGAGATCCTAGACGGGCGCAATGAATTTTCATGCTACATGCTTATTCAATTGCATTTGATACTGAGGGAATAAAATCTATAAATTTTAAAAATATTGGGGACATGATGTGAACTTTTAACGTTCTTTTTATTTGTCAGAATCACACGAGATTATTAATACGTGAAAATGGTTTGGTGTGAAAATAAGCAACGAATGGCATTCTATCCGAAAAAAATAGAAAATGCGACAACATTTTGGTTGATAAAACAGATGAGTGAGCCTATTTTCGTAAATGCATCTGATTACATTCTGATTACATTATGTAAACATATAACGAATGGAACAATACTTTCGATACAATAAACTTGAAAACAGATTTATACTTGATATAATAATTAATTACATAAAGTCCCTTTACACGCTTACTATTAATATAATATTTAAACAATCGTAAATGCATTTTGACTTAATGTTTATTATATATGTTTACTGACATCGCACCTTCACTGTAACTTTTTGCAAGAGGGTCGGACCCCATCTCATTCGTTCCATGTTAGTTAAATCACTTAGCTCGTCTGAATGAACACCGTTTGGATGAACTCTGTAACAGTTATTATACCACCAACCTCCCTTCCATAATAGCGCGCAATTGCCCAATTGATTCCGGTCATTATCTGCATCAAGAGTTGAAAACTTCATACCATTATGGTACGATAAATTATCACCTGCATCGCCAGAATAACCGCCAACATTCAGTTGATACTTTGTTGCCTCTGGTAGCATTTTGAATACACTATATTTTGCATGCATAAATGATCCATCTAGTTTCACCATGTCTACACGAAGTTCGCACGACCCACTTCTCGATAATAAACATAACTTTTCATTTCCAATCCAGAACTCTCTATTCATTTGACCGAAACCTTCCTTGTAGTCCAGCCATTTCCTATTGAAATCTACAGTACCATCTATGCGTCTTTGGATTACAACCCACCCTCCTTTGTCCGTTCTTTGATCGCAGTAAACATCCATTAAAGTACCAAGGACATATATTTGATATAAACCATTTGCAGTGTAACTTTTCATTACGTCAGAACACGACGTAAAATTGCGTGGTTCAGTGGCAGTGTCCGTAGCATAAGGCGGTACTCTAACAACACTATTAGCTGTTACCTGTATCTCACTCATTTTTACTGTTGGCGTCGTACCAGTATTCCCAGAATCAATCTCATAGGATGACGAATGCGTATCACTGTCTTTTAATAGCATTGATATATTTTCCAAGTCTTCGTGTATGGCATGAAGTTCAGAATGAATGTTTTGATTATTGTACATCACATATCTCAACATACGCTCAACGTCATCTGAATTTTCCCATGTTTTGTTGTGTAGATCAGTTACTCGTTGTATCACTTCATTTAAATGTGTTTTGATGGAGTTTTCCAGACTTCTATTTCTTTTCTCAGCACTGGCTTGTCTACGCCGGCGTACTCTGTGTACTTCACGAAACTTTGTATCACGTGACTTGGCTGAATTTGGTTCAACTTGATCTGTAATCATGTTAATCAATTTGTAACCAGTCGGATTCGACATCAAATATTTTCCTAAATCAATCTGCGACGTATTATTATCATTTTCTTTATCAGAAACAACTCTTTCAAATAACCTGGAGGTCGCTGGTACTTCGTCTCTTTTCATCTTTAATTCCAAGTATTCTACTCGTTTGTTCATCTCCTGTAATAATCCTTTCATATGATCAAGTTGTTCCATATCTATTTGTGAAGTAACTGCGGCTGCATTGTCAGCAAAAAGGGTTAGTATAATCAATGATACCAATCCGGTCATATTTGCATCTTTTAGATTGTCCTCACGTTATTTCGCGTTTGATATTGATATTTAGATTTCTAGTAGGAAAACATTGATAAATATTGATGTTCTCATTAGAAATGCATTTTGTTTTTATGCGGTTGCAATATTAATTCAAATTCTTCAAAGATTTAACGAAAGATAAAGTAATTATTGACGTAAAATTGACTTTTTTACTTCGTTGGTTGTCATGCGACAGTAATTAGCTAATACATATGGTATATGAACACAATCTATATTTTTAGTATGAAATGGATGTGTTGCCAATTAGGAGCAAATTCGATTAAAACATGAAGTTATTTCTTTTGAAAAGTCGAAAAGATTGATTGAAAATGTTTCATGTACTATTGCTATAAATCTCAACATTTTGTCAACAAGTAAGGAGTATAATTATGGTCTTTACGAGTGATATACGGTTGTTAATAGTCTTTAACAAACAATATCAAATGATGGAGTACATATTAATGAGATAAGCATTTTTGAACTAATAAACAAGTAAATAAACCATATGTATGGCTTGAGACATATTCAATTACTTTATTTGTTTAGTTAATAGCGACTTCTTGATAATTAATAATTTTCCCAATGTATGATCAAGCGATTAAGGAGGTAGGTAGATAGGTAGAAAGATGCGCTAGGAGGCTTGTGTTAAATACATTTACCTTAACAATGCACTTAACAATGCATACAACTACAAAAAAAGTCTCAAGTTTGCTTTCATATACAGTCAAAGCTGTATACAACAGCAACCCTTGGGAAGGACAAAATGTGGTTTTTATTGAAAGATAGCCTTTATTCAGTGGTCAGTTTGTTCTAATGAATGATGTGTTTTCAAGGAATGACCTTTATTCACAGGGTGGCCTTTATTCGGAGGTGGCCGCATACACATGTTATACTGTAATATGATATTAAACATAGGTTGGAATAATTAATAAACACAGAAGAAACAACACTTCATTATATATAATGATAAATGGCTGATCTCCAAATGTGTGGTTTTCTTCAATCACATTCATTTCATTTGAATTAATTATTCTTAAAAGTGAATCTCAGTTGTAAGAAGAATAATCACTCTTAGTATTACTAATTTGGTAACAAATAAATAGTAAAAATTATGCTTCAATCACATCCGTCACGAAATATGTTACATATGAGCTTGAGTTCCGCTACATATGTGATCAAATTTATTACACCTGTTACTTATGAGATTTGTTACGAAATTTGGTATGACAATTATGCGTTTATTTAACTTACATAAATGGTTAAGTTATTAGTGAAACACCCAAAGCGACTCTAATAAGGATGAAGTATGTCACGATTAAGCTATAATACAGTAGGCATTTTTGTCATAGAGGATTTAACAACAAAAACATATACTAATGAAATCATAGATAAAATGGGACTTTTCGTATGTTTGCAAGATTTTAATACATGCATTGTGTTGCCAGTCTTGATTTGAGACATTGTAGGCTGTAATTTGAGGGGAAAAAATCCGAGAGATATTAAACATAAACGCCTTCCACAAAACAATATAGTTTATTACGTATCCTTGAGTAAAACAGATGGTGGGAGGGATTCGTCACACTCCTTAAAACAATTATCTCCTTTTACAGTACGACTTAGATTATAACACCACAAAGGGAGATACCCACCGCAGTAATGATTTGGCAACTAACTCGGACGGGAAACCAAAGACAGGCAAAACAAGAACTAAGTCGACGAAGTTAAAGGTGAAACATATAAAAGAAATTAATGTACAAACATACACGAATATATCTAACTAAAGCATATAATATAACATAATATAAGCGTGATATGAAATTAGAACAAAACAAAGTGATTGGCATGGGATATAAAATGTTCAGTTCTTCTTTCTAAATGATTTATATTTTGTTAACTAAGATATTTGTCATTTCACTGGTGTAACGGTTATGTACAGACTATATATATACTATAGAACAATTTCTACTTCTGATAATCTAACAAAAGTCGGTTTAGCGGAAATTAGGAACTTTTGTTTGCTTCAGCTCACGAAGTTGTGTGTCAGGAAATAGAATCTGGATAATAATATTATCATGTACGGAAGGCTCGCACGAAAACCCAATCGTCCCAATACTAATGAACACTATCAAACACTAATTTTGGAAATGGAGCAATATCCCAATAGCAGAAATTGACATTGTAATAAATTTTATGCGCCTGCACTGAAGTCCCAATTTGAACAGGTTGTCATGCCTGATAGTAGATGCTATTTTTGATTTGGGCCCCTACCCGTCTTGATTCAAATTCCTGAAATTATTGGTAAATGCATAGCCTCGTTGCCGGTACCAAATAATGCTCCATAGAACCATCTTTAAATACTAGTATAACAACTATTATCATGCTCTTGTTTGTCGACACCAACCTGTATTCAATCAAAGTTATCGGAAGTTTTTTTTGTTCAGTATATTAAAATCAGTTGTTACCATTTAAGGAAATTATTCAAAAGAGAGTAAAACACAATTTTCGACACGTTTCGATATTCGACAGAATAAAAAAATGTGCAAATTTACAATCAAGCGTCCTTCAATGTTAGATTCGAAATCAAGAACCTGTCTGTTCACATTGCACTTTTACACTCAACACTGAAAAGATAAATAAAAAAAATAAATGAAAATGTCGCATTTGGAACCAACAATGTCTCGTCGTACAGCCAAGGACCGACACGGGTGCTCCGAGCGTGTTTTACAAAAAATATCCACTGTGTGGAAAACCGAAAAACACTGAATAACAATTGAGAACATTATACACATTCATAACATGAAGTGTACGATTTTCGTATGCCAAATTTCGGCCAAAAATGGGTTCCTCGAATATTTTTTTCTGCTACTTATTTGAATAAAAGTATTCAGTTTTAATTCATTTTAATGTGCACATCAAAGCATATTAGTATATTAAAATTTATGTATAATAAGAAATCATGTGTTTTCGGTATTTTTTCAGTGTTTTCCGGTTATTCAGTGTTTTCTGGGTTTTCCATGGACCGTTCTATAAGTGTAACATGATACTGTAAAACACTTCATAGAAAACTCAGTTATGGTGAAGAATCAGATACAGTGAAGTATGTATTTGTCCAGGACACGCCCTTCAATGTTGCTTGTTGCAGTATCATTGCTGCTGTGAAAAATGAATACAATAAAACTTCACATTGCGACCACCTCAACATTATGACTACCTTGTTATAACAATCACTTATTTTCGGACCGGCTTTCAACAACTCCCCTATAATCAACTTGATGGCGAGACCACCTCATTATTACGATCCATTTTTTGGTCTCGAAGGTGGTTGCTATATCGGATGTTTTCTGTACGTTGAAAGTAATTATTCTTGTCCTTGCGTCTTCACAAAGGGATTGAAACTAATTTGAGAACTCTGTAAAATATTGGAAAGTTAAACAGATGGTTGGATTCATTTTTAGGGCAGTTAAAATGCGGTTCAGAGTTCGTAATTGATTGACTAATTTATTTGGTTTACTTACAATGTAAAGTTACAATGTTTCCATCTCATGTTCTCCATAGAAGTGATTGATATCCGGAGCATCTCTGAAACGCACAATAACTTAGGTAAAATAATCAACTAATCACTTCGTTTGTTTTTATATATAATTAACGCAAAGTTGATAATAAAACATAATTATCTCATGGCACACAAGACACTGAACAGCATCTACAGTCTACAGATGACATGCTTATGGATTTATATACTGTCTTGATTTGTTTTTTTTTCTCATTGCGGTAAAAGGCAGGTACTGTTTGAGAATGCCTGTTTAAATGTATATATAATCCCATTATATATATATGTGTGCTCTCTTTAAATGTTTCTGTTTCTGTTACGTGTGTTATACGTTATACAATGTTCTGTACTCTTCATATATCTTGGAGGAAGTAAAAGATTATTATGGATAATGCAAAAATGAATAATGTCGAGTGGTAATGGCCTTTTACCACGGTATGGTAAACAAACATGACAATTAGCATTTTACGTTATTTGTCATAATGATAGATGAACAAGATTCACTAATATTTTAATAATCATGTGTCATACACAAATTACAAATTACATAATTAAACGTATTCTAAAATTGATTCAAATATTTTAATAATTCAGGAAAATAGTAAATCTATAAAGTACAGTCTAACCTGTGCGCGGCCACCTCCGAATAAAGGCCACCGTGTGAATAAAGGCCATTCTTTCAAAAACCGTCACTGAATATTTTGAACAAACTGACCGCCGAATAAAGGTCACCTTTCAATAAAGACCACACTAGTCTTTTCCAAGGGTGACTTTTGTTCACAGGTTTGACTGTTATACCTTTAAACTAGACTTAAGATAGACATGAAAAGGATTTCTAGAAAAAAAAAATAAAAAATACCTTCCGAAAAATGCTACCTTTTCTAAAAACACACCAGCCCGAAACCGAGAAGGCAAACGAACTATTCTTACATACCTGCTATTTAACTTTTGCTGACGTTTTCTAATCTGATTTGCAACTACTATTAAAAATATGACCACAGCACAAAGGGAACCAGCGACAGCTGTGGGTATGAGGTACATCCGGTAATTTCCTGAAATTAGTTTTACGCATCAGTTTAGTTGTTACCATTTCTTCAATATATCTTGTAGCATACGTTCATGCTGTTAAGTTAAAATCACTATTTCCGCCATATTATTCTTATAGAACAAGTCAATCATAAAATGCGTAAAAATATAGTTTTAGTGCTAAGCTTACCTCTGCTTGAAAAACCATCGATATTTCTGAAAAATGAATGATGGCTTTATTTAGTGACATTTCGAAATTCAAAGCATTCCAATCACAATATTAATGAGCTTTCTGAAACCATAGGAACGACGTTAAATGAACTTATCCCTTAAATGCCATCTTCGTTTGTTGACGTACTTGGATACTTTGGGATAATACGGTAGCTCTGATTAGAAATTAATGTGATAGGACCTGTTTATTGCGTAGACATATTTTGATAGCATCTTTTACATTAAAGAACAATGAGCACAGGTTTTAGTCAACTACTACAAAATCTAATATCTGATATTAATATGCTACATAAATATGCCTATCAAATAATCAAACAAACAAGTCACTTTGATGACAAATACAGTCAAACATGTACACAATGACCTGCGCAAGAAAAGCAAAATAATGCGGCCTTAACTTTATTTGGAGATTTATATTGTCCATCACATCAATAAATGTACTATATAGTGTGATCATTGTTCATCGTTGGTGGCCTCATTCGGCCGTACTAAGTATCATTTATCATGCATGTTTATTTAGACAAGTCTCAAATAGGCCTCTCAGCTCTAACTTCTGCATTTAACAAACAACAGAAATATAATACTTTTCGCCTCTAGATAATTATATCCTTTAAAATCCATTTAAGACCTATCTTTCACAGTTGAAAACGGATCTCTTTATCCTGGTCAAGAGTAGTTTTTATCACCAAAATATGTCTACTAGAAACATTAAAATAATAAAGTGGCTTTCCACCAGTGTCCAATTGCACCATAGCCGCACACCAGCCATTACGACTGACGCCAGCACAAAATACTGAATAAAGCATACAGAACATAACAAAACATTGAACACAGACCAACCTACACGGAACATCATGTATTAGGCAAAACAATTAAATACCTAGTTTCCCTGGCTTACAACCCACCATTCCAAATAAGGTCGGTGGGCCTGTAAAGCTAATTTTAACAAACATACATGCATTGTTTAATCCGGAGAAATAGTTTATATGAAAATGAAAATATCGACAGGTAAAAAATTAACTGAGACCAAAAGGCCGCAGAAAAGAACAGCTTTATTAAGCTTAGAGTTCCGGGGTTCCAAACACTTCCAACGACTGTTTAACTTACAGACATTTTGGACCTTCTGTTGTAACTTCACAGCGCTGGCCTTCATCGCACATCTTCATTATTGTTTCGAGGACATAGCATTCATCTGTGAAATCGTCCGGCAGAACTTCCCAAAGCAATAATTGATTATTATTTCAAAAATGTTTTAGTAAAACTAAAAAAATCTAAAATAATAATATGGTAATTCATTATTGAAACAAATGCTTTAGTACGTAAAATGCGCCTATCTCAGCTATGCGAACATGATTCATTACATGAAGTACTTTATCATTAGTAATTATCTATACAGCGTTTTGTTGATGTATCTTTGAAATCACAATCTTTAGAAATATGACACAATAAATATCAATTAAATGCATTGAATAAAATGCGTTTTTAAAATCAACTTATTATATCCATATATGTTATATTTCCTAATACAGTAGACCACGGTTACAGAGACCCGAATGATTAATTCATTACATTCATATTTCGCAATTCATAAGGTGTTCGTGGAAGAATAGATTCTTCGCTTCTGACTGTGACAGTACACTGGTTGCATAACTACTACTTTTTCACAGAATCCGAATACAATATAAAGGTAGTCCCATATAAAGTTAAATTATAGAAAATTTATATCGGCAGAACACAAATAATCGTTTTAATGGGCTGGTATCATATTAAGGAGCTCTAACAGCGAGGCTGCACTGTACAATAAAATCTCAAATAGCGACCGCCTCAACATTACCACCACCTTGCATGACGACGGCTTATTTTTGGACCGACTACCAATAATAAATAACTGCAGTAAGTCAGTTGATACCGTTAATGATTTTGTTTTTGTGATGCGAGTTTAAGCCAATTTCTAAAAAATTAAAGACATTTAAGGAACGCCCATAGCCCAAATTTTACAATTTTTATTTCATGGGCAAATTATATCATTTTTGCCTATATTTGAATTAGCACTGTCTTAATTTATGTGGTGCTATGGCTGAATCTTATGTTTTTAAATGTACCGTATACACGTATCGCAACAAAAGTGTCAATTTGCATGTATGCAAGTACCTGTTTTGAATGTAGCCAAATTTGCTCCAATACTCAGATTGGCTCCAGCTGAGAGATTAACTATTGCTTCCACTACATTTGGTGTTTCCGTTTCCTGGAAGATTACTGTGTACTCGAGGACAGATCCATTTTCCCTAGAATTGAGATAGTTACTCTTAACCCTGTGCCTCATAAGCATACTTTGAATTCTTCCAATTTCAAAGCAAACATACAAACATCAATTTATATGAGAAAATTGTGTTATTTCTCTCTGACTGAGTGGAAAACATGTTGGCAAAAAACCATTGCTCATTACAACCAATGGCTTCTTTGCCACAATGTTTTCACAAGTTGTCTGTTTCAAATGCGGTATTATGAGGCAAAGGGTTAATTATGTATTCTATTTTGAAGGCTTGTCATTGAATGCTGAAAAACATTTTTGAATCAAGAAAATTACCATAACACAATAAATATTGGGAATCATTTAGCTGCCAAAGTTTTGTTTGTACATGTTCAGCAACCGGCGAATATGTACTCGAAATTGTAAATTTTGGTTTTGGCGAACGCATTTTGGAAACAACAAACGCTTAGTTCGGATCTAGGTTGTGCAAAACTTTCTGAATTCTGTATCTCTATTTGAATGATGCACATTATTTAGAAAAACAAGAATATCGCTTTACCACATTCTAAATACAGTGAAACACGGTTGTATTGTACTCAATGTTTATAGTGATGTAGCTGAGCTATACTGAGCACTGCTGAATTTCAATTTAATGGGAAATGTGGATATAATTATAGTAAAAGTTTGGGTCAGCTTTAACCGTGCTCTATTGAATATCGTTATATGTCGATATAGTAATGATTAAAATTTCCGTTTTACATAATAACACAAACCGTACGCCATGCACCACAACTCTTGGTTTGATTGAATAGCCTCCATCGTAGAAATTTTCAAGCTGAAAAAAAAAACAGTACAGTTTACACGGTTATGGTGAATTCGTAGAGACATGAATAATAACTTCATTACAGACAATAATCTCAAAAAACTATTATGTTGCGACTGCGGAGCTTTTTTTCTTGCTTTATCAAATTACTTAGGCATGTACATTTTCTATAATTCGTAGGAAAAAATCTTTCCGATGATCCTATATTATATCCTATATTTTATGTTACAAGATTCAACTTAAACTTAGAGATGCACAAAAACAGTTAGTTGAAAACATTAAAGTTCTGTTCAAATATGTAACATGTAATCTAGATACGCTACGTGAGACTTGAAAACTAAATTCAAAACTATATTATACATACAGAATGTCAATTTAAGAAATGCAGTTTACACAAGACGGCACAAAGGAGAAAGTACTGCAGTTTAAAAACAACTGTACAATTTATTTCAAATTGCGCAAATACTTTAGTATTTACAATATGTTTATCCAATCATTGTAAGTAGGAGCGTCGGTCCAGTGGAGGACGATGTATTTGGGATCAAGGGGCCCTTGGTTCGAAACCCCCTAACATCATCATTATATCATTGAGCAAAAATATTACATTGTTCCTCTCTGCATAGGATAATAAATGTATAATTGGATATTTGTGAAGGAGATAAGCCAACGCACCGGGCAGCTTATAGCGCCATTTGTTAAAGTAGTGAGTTAAGTCGATTAACTATACACATAGAAACAAACTTTAAACCCAATTTTAATTTTTAACTATAAACCAAAATGTGTCTTAAAATTATGTTTAACTTTGTGTAGTTATGTATTGAAATATTAATACAGTTGAAATTTAATAAGATAACAGGAACCGCTGGAATGTCATTCAGAACATACGAAATAAATTTACCGTCTCTGAGATGGTTTGAAACCATTGTAAATATGAGGTTGTATTGTTAAGATCAATCACAGATACATTATCCAAACTGATCAAGATGGTACTTTCAAATGACCTCTCTCCATGTCCTGAAATGTTTGTAGATGTCTTTGCGTATTTTTTTCAGAATGTGTAGATGTACAGTGCAACTTCTCCAAAGCAACATCCTTTGGGAGAAGCAAAATAATGATGTTGTTGAGATGTTATTGCTCTAGAGAGGTTATATTAATAGTTGAATCGTACAGTGGGGAAATTATGCTGTTGTTGAAGGGAAGTTGAAGAGGTTACACTGTACAATAACTTTAAAAAAGTGACAAATGTATCTGATATGAACAAACAACTTCTAGAAAATACACACAAAAAATAATTTTCCATACTATGTAACAAATGTTGGTATCTCTTATATAAACCGCTAAGATATTCATCTGAAGTTGTCAATGATTACTTTTACATTTGTCGTTAAATTTAGGACATACTTAAGCAAACAAATCCTACAGAACGCAATTCTGATCCTATCTCACATTTGCAATGGAAAGAGCCCACAGTGTTGACACATTCTTGCTGGCATCCCCCATTGTTAAGTAGACACTCATTCATATCTTGGCAAGAGGAGAATTCATTCATTGTAAAGCCAGTTTTACATCGACAAACGTATGACCCTGGGTTGTTCTCACAAATATGAACACATTTGCCATTTTCTTCAAAGCATTCATCAATATCTATGCATGTTGTATCATCGAAATTGAAATGATAGCCATTGTGACAAACACAATTAAAAGAACCATCAGTATTTTCACACGCCTGATCGCATCCTGCGTTTTTGTCATCACATTCATTGACGTCGCGACAGTGAAGTCCATCGCTTTCTCTAAGAAATCCGGCGGCGCAGTGACACACGAAATACCCATCAGTATTCGTGCAGTTATGTTCACAGCCACCATTTTCAATGGAACACTCGTCATTATCTATGCACGTTATGCCATCATCATCCAAAACATATCCATTCTCACATGTGCAGTGAAATGAACCTTCAGTATTCTTACAGCCGTGACTACAACCAGTTGTACTCAGCATACATTCGTCCACATCGATGCAAGTGGTCCTATCTACATCTAATACATGCCCTTGTATACAACTACATTCAAAGCTGCCATCGGTATTGGAGCAGTTGAACGCGCACCCTCCTTTATTAATACCACACTCGTCTATGTCTGAACAAGATGTGCCATCGAGACCCAACGAATAGCCTTCGTGACAGCTACACACATATGAACTAACAATGTTTGTACAAATATGTGAACAACCACCATTGTCGCCTCGATTACATTCATCTATATCCAAACATTGTTTATCATCGTCAGACAAGTTGAATCCTTGACGACATGAACATAGGTATGAACCAGCAATATTTATACATATGTGATGACATGCGTCACTGTTACTACATTCATCTATGTCCAAGCAACCGAAGCCATCATTCTCGATATAATAACCTATATTACAATCGCAGTAGAAAGACCCTTCCGTGTTAACACACAGCTGATTACAGTTACCGTTATTAGTATTACATTCGTTGACGTCAACACACCGAACTCCATCAATATCTTGCGTGTATCCATTTTGGCATATGCAGTTGAAGGAGCCTTCACTATTTGAACATAGTTGATGACAGCCGCCATTGTTGGCCAAGCACTCATTGATGTCATAACAACTATATCCGTCCACATCGATGTAAAATCCAGCGAAACAACTACACTGAAAAGAGCCTACGCTGTTAATGCATTCATGACTGCAAACAGATGAACCTAGGCACTCGTTTAAATCCAGACAGGCTGAACCATTGGGTGCTAATTCGTATCCAACCTTACAGCTGCATTGGTACGATCCGTCTGTGTTTCTGCATACATGACTGCAACCACCATTAGCAAGAACACATTCATTGACATCGGTGCATGATTTACGATCACTCAGTAACTCAAACCCGTTATGACAAGTGCACGCAAATGAGCCGTTAATATTGTTGCAATTGTGATCACAGTCTCCGTTTTTAACCGCACACTCGTCAATATCAACGCAATGAAATCGGTCGAGTGTTCGGAAACCTTCCTCACAGTTACATGTGTATGAACCCAACGTATTAACACAAATATCGTCACAGTCGGCATTATCGTTGCTACATTCGTCAACGTCATTACACGCGAAACCATCTGATCCGATCGAAAATCCAATATCACAGTAGCAGGAATACGACCCGTCTAAATTTAGACACATCTGCTCACATCCATTGTCACCAAGAGCGCATTCATCAATGTCATAACAATGTGAAGAATTTGAAGACATTTTGTACCCATCAAAACATGAGCAAAGAAATGACCCTTCAGTATTCGTACAGGTATGTTCGCAATGAGCATAACTATTATTGCATTCATCTTCATCCAAGCAGTGATGTCCATCTGACCCAAGAACGTAACCATTTTTGCAACTACAATAATACGAACCAATTATATTATGACAATTCTGGTTGCAATGTCCATTACCAATGTTACATTCATCATTGTCTAAACACTGAAGACCATCTGGATGTATTTCGTAACCGGCGTCACAACGACAGTGGAAGGAGCCATATGTGTTAATACAATGCTGATCACAGGAACCATCATTAGATATACATTCGTCAACATCCGAGCAATTGTGTTGATCATTGTTCAGGGAGAACCCACTGTAGCACCTACAATAATATGACCCTATTGTGTTCATACAAAAATGTTGGCACATTGATCCGTTATCATAACATTCGTCGATGTCAACACAATGCACCCAATCTGTATCTAATTCATATCCTGTCGAACATGCGCACGCGAAAGAACCATTCGAGTTGATGCATAATTGTGCACAGCCTCCATTTTCATGTTCACATTCGTTGTCGTCAATACATTGATTCTCCGTATCTGAGCTGGTATATCCTTCTTTGCAAACACATTGAAAAGATCCGTAACTATTGACGCAAAGGTGAAGGCAGCCACCATTGTCCTCTGAACATTCGTTGACATCTAAAACAGAATTATGTCATGACTATGACATCATAATTACTTGCATAATCAATTATGCTCTAAATGCACTGATCAGTGTTTCAAAAGCTTAATAATTTGGGGCAATGGAATCTACAGAACGTCAAACCAAAAATAATCCACTAAATGACTGATCAAGTCAGTTGCATTGTGACCTCAGCATTTAACTATAACTGACACAGAAAGTCAAGACAGCAGTAAAATTATTCAGGAATAATTTCACATAGTTTACATTTTATAAGCGTCGTTTCTAAAGTATAAATGCGGTCATTGTGATTGTATATCTAAATTGTCAAGTGATAATATATATTTGCAGGCATGTACATATGTATCAAGAATAGTCAGTAGCCCTCAAGGCAATGACAGTAGAAAGAACCGAGTGCATTATCACAAATATGCTCACAACGACCATTTCGAGCAGAACATTCATTCACATCTATAAATAATAAAGTTGTAAAGTTGTTGTTATTTCAGCTCACCACTGCAAGATGTTTGATTGGAGTCTAGTGTATATCCTTCCTCACATACACAGTTGAAAGAGCCGTCCGTATTTTCACAACGGTGTTCGCAATTACCATTGTTCGTTAAACATTCATTAACATCTAAAATAATAATATACAGTTGAGAATTTGTAATTAAGCTTAAAATGCAGGAACGATTTCGTGGTGATGGAAAATAGTTTCTCTTGAACAGATCAGTCGAAGACATCGCGTCTAAGGCCACTTATCCCTGCAGATGATAAGGTGTGGGGAGAGGTTGGTGGTTACTTACGGAGCAAATGAGTGTACTGGCCCTGAATCCTAAGGAGCTACTCAGCAACAATAACATCATGATGATTTCTCTGCTTCAATTAATTACTCCTAGATTTGCTACCAAAACCAAAACCGATTTGCTGTAATCGTAATTAAAGTGTTATCTTGATATTATTCAAAACATTGACTGTTCTGATTAACAAGGACGTGCTGAATTGTTTGGCATTAATTGGGTATGTTTTTTATATGATGGACATAATTCACCAAGGAAAAAAAACATTATATATAAGATCTAGTTTAACGCCAGGTATGAGGTTAAATTACTGTCTGATGCTAATGTTACAATATAAAATAACTTTACGTTGTAAACACTGATGAATAGCTACGTGAAAGTTTCAATCTGAGTAATATAATCCAAACAACGTAACTTAACAGTAATTATCATTACGTGAGTTGAATTATATCAGAATTATTAACCATCACATGAACGACCATCTTCGTTCAGAGTATAGCCATATGCACAGATGCAGTTGAATGAGCCAACAGTGTTCACACAACTGTGTTCACACATTCCATTACCAAGCACACATTCGTCGATATCTAACTCGGAATTTAGGAATGTAGATACATGTATAATTAATAAAATCACTTTAAACATTACCACAAAAAAGACATATATGCATCAATATTGAAGTAAATACTGTCTAAAATCAAGCGCAAAGCCCGAAAATTAAAACTAATCTGGATTCAACAAAATTATATGAACAATAAACATACAATAATATCATATTATAAGAATAATGTGAAATAAACCTCAGTTTGATTTTGCTTACCATTGCAAGACCTCTGATCGAACTCAAGTGAATATCCTTCCTTGCACGCGCAGTAGTAAGATCCGTCAGTATTAGTACAATTGTGTTCACAATCACCATTGTTAGTTGAACATTCATTTACGTCTAAAATATACACATAACGTACTTAAAATAGCATGTTGCTTTATTACTAGTTTGTAGCATATGAAAGGCATTCGGTTTTGAAAATAAATTCCCTTGTGATACATAGTCCTCCAACGATAATTTGTAATTTTAGCTTCACCATTAATAACACATGGCACATGAGTTTGAAGCACCATATATAGGTATATTAATAGCTTACCATTACACGAATGGCCATCTGTGTTAAGAACGTATCCCTCTGTACAGTTACAATAAAACGATCCAACAGTGTTCACACAATTGTGTTCACAGGTGTCATTACCATATATGCACTCATCGATATCTGAACAATATATTGAAGCCGTATTGAATCATTATTATTTAAGAATTATTCCTAGTGTTACGCAGATAAAATGACTTCATGACATGATGAAATTATAGATGACAATTAAGAACCTTTCACCTGAATGGAATATTCATGTAGTTCCTGATATGGATTCATTGAATAGTAGAAAGAACCAAGTGTATCAAAACAACAGTGTTCACAGATGTCAGGTTGCAATTTGCTTTGTTCATGTTTGGTGCACGTAAAATCACCCTAATAAATACTCAAACACAAAGACATTTTATTATCCCATATGAGTTTTGATGAAAGAAAACTTATAACATATCTAAAATAAAGTACAATAAATTATAGCCAAAGAGAGTTCTCTCACCATTGCATGACTGTTGATTGGAATCAAGAGTGTATCCGTTCCTACATTCACAGTAGAAAGAGCCGCCTGTATTTGTGCATTGATGTTCACAATTCCCGTTGTTAGTTAAACATTCATTCACATCTACAAAATATACTAAAATACTATATTGAATTATATGTATTTATAATTGAATGTAAACACTATAAAGTGTTGTTTGAAACAGACGAACTATATTTTAATGTAGTGATAATGTTATAAAATAAACACGTAATTTGTTATTATTTGAGCTCACCACTACAAGATGTTTGATTGGAGTCTAGTGTATATCCTTCCTCACATACACAGTAGAAAGAGCCGTCCGTATTTTCACAGCGGTGTTCGCAATTACCATTGTTCGTTGAACATTCATTCACATCTAAAACAAACACATACTCGTTAAAATCATATGAAAAAGATTTCGCTTTAGTTTTAATTGTTTGTACTAAAAGCATAACTTACCATTTTAAGTGTTATTTTAAGTACGTATGATATGTTTTTGAAAGTATTTACGCTATAATACATGATAGCAATATCAAGATCTGCAATGCAGTATGGAAATTATAGTTGAATTCTGACAATTCTAAAATGTATACAGATTTTCACAAACTATTTTGCCTGTTCCTCGTGATTTATGGTCTTCCGACGACGAAAATTTAGGTAAAATTAATCTGAAACTATAGAACATAACCCACTGGTTTTGAGCTTAGAATAAAAATAATTAAAAGGTTTCTGATCAGCAAATAATGACTATATATGGGCAGATTAAACACTTGCCATCACATGAATGGCCATTGACATTGATACAATTGAGATTTTGTAATTTAGCGTAAAATGCAGGAACGATATCGTGGTGATAGAACAGATAAGTTCTTTCTAACAGATCAGTCGAAGACATCGCGTCAAAGGCCACTCATCCCTGCAGTGGGGAGAGGTTGATGGTTACTTACGGAGAAAATGAGTGTACTGGCCCTGAATCCTAGAGAGCTAATTAGCATTAATAACAACATGATGATTTCTCTGCTTCAGTTAATTACTCCTAGATTTGCTACCAAAACCAAAACCGATTTGCTGTAATTATAATTAAAGTGTTATCTTGATACTATTCAAAATACTGACCGTTGTTTTATTTAACAAAGACGTGTTAAATTTGTTTTATGACCATGGTGAGGTAGCATTGTATAGTTCTTTTTACATGGTGAGGTAGCAATGAATAGTTCAACAAGCCGGTTGGTTGGATTAATGGGAATCATCTAAAAATTAAAGAAAGCCATACAAAGTGTTTTAAGTGACAGGCTTCAATGGGCTGATAGACACATCAGCTGGTCAAGGCAGGACTAGCGGACGGTTCTTCTTTCAGATAAATCCAGGTTTGTATTGTCCAATAGTGATGGTCGGATCAGGGTCTACCGACGTAGGAATGAACGGTTACACTGGCCGTTACGTTCTTCAGCGAGGCCGTTCTGGCGGTGGGGGTTCCTGATGGTCTGGGACGGATTGGGTATGGGTATCGTATCCAATTAGTGGCCATTGATGGCAATTTTAGCGCACAAAAGAATAGAAATCACGTCCTTGCCCCATACGTTGTTCCTCTCTTACAAAATCACGGTATTATCTCTGTGTTTCAGCAAGGCAACGCCAGACCTCACGTCGCCCGTGACAATATCCAGTTCTTGCGAACCAACAATATTGATTTCATAGACGACTGGCTTAAGAAAGCCCGGATCTAAATCCCATCGAGGACCTTTGGGATAATCTTGACACACGTTTACGGCAAATTCAAAATCCCCCTGGTAATGTCAATGAGTTCAGTGAAGCTTTGCTAGAAGAGTGAAATAATATACCCCAGGCTCAACTTAATAATCTCATCCACTCAATGTGTCGTCGGTGCCAAGCTGTTTAGCAATGTTCGCGGTGGGCATACTCGTTACTAAAGCAAAACAAAATTGAATCGACACCTTCCTTAAATGGAATTGAAAAATCCAATGAAAGTGACAATTTTCAGGCTGTAAATGAACTTTGATGTACTGATTTTGAATTATTATGCAATAACAAATACGAACAATAACTGTTAATATACACATATGTGTAAACAGTCCCATTAAAGTCTCGCGAAAGTTTCTTTTTTTTTTGGTTCAGTATATTTTAACATTGTTAGGTTTCTGTATTTACAATATACTTCATCAATGAAAGTAAAAATAAGCGCGTCAATGTTTGGAATCTTTATAAAAGTGAATTATCCACACTTCTTAAACTCTACTAGAGAAGAAATGAATCAAGTTTTTTATATCTCCCAAGTTTAAATCTCTAATCTGTGCTAAAAATGAATACAAAAGTAGAACGAGATAAAAACATTCTAGAAACGAGATTCTGCTTTATGTTACCATTTGAAGACTTGGACATTGAAACGAATAATCCATAGATAAACGAACAAACTAAACGTGTTCTGCAATATAACGTCTATCTTTGTCATAGTCGTAAATCTTTGTAGATAGCCAAAACAACCTGCTTACCGCACTTTCATATTGAATATGAACGTGGGACTTTGTACTAAAAGGTGATAATCTCTTGATTAATCTATCAAAATCTGGTTGATATATTAACTAGGCAACCATCCATTCCAAATATCTCTAGCATTAGTCACCGGTATGCTAGTTAACGTTTAGCTGTACTATACTTTACATGAACTCAAACAATATAAATACATGTCACATGTAGTCATTGAACTCTTAAATGAGAGTCTGTGTTTTCCGTAGTTTGATATTCTTACGTAAATTTACGTTGATGTACCAATTAATTAATTTAGTTAAGTTGTTTTTCTTGCATTTGTATCCATTCATCTAGTTCATGTATACAAAGCAATTTATTTTTCATTTGTAACTACAACATAATTTATGTACATGCTATTGTAAATCATTACAAGTATAAAACTTGCTATTGTAAATCATCACATGCTTAAAAAGTGCTATTGTAATTCATTCCATGCTCAAAGATAGCTATTGTAATTCATTCCATGCTCAAAGATAGCTATTGTAATTCATTCCATGCTCAAAGATTGCTATTGTAATTCATTACATGCTTTAAAATTACTATTGAAAATTATTACATGGTTAAAGAATAAATAATATAAAAAGCATTAAGAAATTTTGATTTTGTGATTAAGCGTAAAATGCAGGAATTCTATATGAAAAGGTACAATAATGCAAATTTAATAGCAATAATAAACATCAAAATGATTTATCCGGTTCAGTTAGTCATTACACTTAGATGCAAAATAATAAACATAAAACCGAATTTGCAGTGATAATAATTGTAGTGTTATCTCGATTATATTCAAAATGGAAATCATGATTGTTGTTGTACTTATCAAAGACGTACTGAATTCGTTTTGAGAATATTAATTGGGTATGTTTTCGTACGATGGGCATAATTCACCATAGAAAAAAATTGTATACAAAATCCTACTGACTAATGTCAATGACACAACATGAAATTGCTACAGGTTGTGTACACTGATAAATAACTACATGTTCATTGGTTAGTAACTTATTAATATTTTGATCGTGAATGTTTCAAGCTGAGTAATATAATCCAAACAAAGTAATTTAAAAGAAAGTAATCATTACGTGTGGTGTATTTCAGAATTATTTACCATCACACGAACGGCCATCTTCATTCAGAATATATCCGTGTGTACAGGTGCAGTTGAATGAGCCAACAGTATTCACACAGCTGTGTTCACATGACCCATTAGCAAGCACACACTCGTCGATATCTGACACAGAATGTAAATACATGAATAGTAAATCACCAGAAAAATACCATTAAAAAGACATATATGCAAAACAAATTAACTAAAATACGGTTTAAAAAAAGCAAGACCTGAATGTTAAAATCAATCAAAAACCTTGTTATTTATCCAGTTATTTCAATAAAATTTTATTGCAGTTGCTGCACATCCTTTGCGCTGCACACAACTCGGATGATTATTGGTACAACGCTTAATCTTTTGCCGCGATTTGCAGCAATTTTTGTACTTGTTACCAGTTTGCTTGTGAAAGTTTCAAGCTTAGTAATACAATCTATACAAAGTAATTTAAAAGAAATTAATTTTTACGCGCGGTGTATTTCAGAATTTCAAAGTAATTTAACGGTAATTTTTCCTTTCGTGAGTTGAATTATATCAGAATTATTTACCGTCACATGAATGACCATCTTCGTTCAGAGTATATCCATATGCACAGGTGCAGTTGAATGAGCCAACAGTGTTCACACAACTGTGTTCACACATTCCATTAGCAAGCACACACTCGTCGATATCTAACACGGGATGTAGATACATGTATAAATGATAAAATCACTTGACACATTACCATAAAAAGACATATATGCATCAAAATTGAAATAAAATACTGACTAAAAACAAGCACAAAGCCCGGAAATCACAACTAATCCGGATTCTACAAAATTATATAAACAATTAACGAACAATAATATCAAATTATACAGAAATAATCATATAGGAATAATGTGGAATAAACCTTAGTTTTAATTTTTGCTCACCATTGCAAGATCTCTGATCGAACTCTAGTGAATATCCTTCCTTGCACGCGCAGTAATAAGATCCGCCAGTATTAGTACAATTGTGTTCACAATCACCATTGTTAGTTGAACATTCATTTACGTCTAAAATATATACATAACGTACTTAAAATAACATGTTGCTTTATTACTAGTTTGTAGCATATGAAAGGCATTCGGTTTGAAAATAAATTCCCTCGTGATACACGGTCCTCCAACGATAATTTTTAATTTTAGCTTCACCATTAATAACACATGGCACATGAGTTTGAAGCACCATATACAGATATTTTAATAGCTTACCACTACACGAATAGCCATCTGTGTTAAGAACGTATCCCTCTGTACAGTTACAATAAAACGATCCAACAGTGTTCACACAATTGTGTTCACAGGTGTCATTACCATATATGCACTCATCGATATCTGAACAATATATTGAAGCCGTATTGAATCATTATCATTTAAAAATTATTTACTAGTGTTTCGCAGATAAAATGACTTCATGACATGATGAAATTATAGATGACAATTAAGAACCTTTCACCTGAATGGAATATTCATGTAGTTCTTTGATATGGATTCATTGAATAGTAGAAAGAGCCAAGTGTATCAAAACAGCAGTGTTCACAGATGTCTGGTTGCAATTTGATTTGTTCATGTTTGGTGCACGTAAAATCACCCTAATAAATACTCAAACACAAAGACATTTTATTATCCCATATGAGTTTGATGAAAGAAAACTTATAACATATCTAAAATAAAGTACAATAAATTATAGCCAAAGTGAGTTCTCTCACCATTGCATGACTGTTGATTGGAATCAAGAGTGTATCCGTTCCTACATCCACAGTAGAAAGAGCCGCCTGTATTTGTGCATTGATGTTCACAATTCCCGTTGTTAGTTAAACATTCATTCACATCTACAAAATATACTAAAATACTATATTAAATATTATTTATTTATAATTGAATGTAAACACTATAAAGTGTTGTTTGAAACAGACGAACTATATTATAATGTAGTGATAATTTTATAAAATAAACACGTAATTTGTTATTATTTGAGCTCACCACTACAAGATGTTTGATTGGAGTCTAGTGTATATCCTTCCTCACATACACAGTAGAAAGAGCCGTCCGTATTTTCACAACGGTGTTCGCAATTACCGTTGTTCGTTGAACATTCATTCACATCTAAAACAAACACATACTCGTTAAAATTATATGAAAAAGATTTCTCTTTAGTTTTAATTGTTTGTACTAAAAGCATAACTTACCATTTTAAATGTTATTTTAAGGACATATGATATGTTTTTTGAAAGTATTTACGTTATAATACATGATAGAAATATCAAGATCTACAATGCAATATGGAAATTATAGTTGAATTCTGACAATTCTAAAATGTATACTGATTTTCACAAACTATTCGAAGTTTTGCCTGTTCCTCGTGATTTATGGTCTTCCGACGACGAAAATTTAGGTAAAATTTATCTGAAACTATAGAACATAACCCACTGGTTTTGAGCTTAGAATAAAAATAATTAAAAGGTTTCTGATCAGCAAATAATGACTATATATGGGCAGATTAAAAAACACTTGCCATTACATGAATGGACATTGACATTGATACAATTGAGATTTTGTAATTTAGCGTAAAATGCAGGAACGATATCGTGGTGATAGAAAAGATAAGTTCTTTCTAACAGATCAGTCGAAGACATCGCGTCAAAGGCTACTCATCCCTGCAGTGGGGAGAGGTTGGTGGTTACTTACGGAGAAAATGAGTGTACTGGCCCTGAATCCTAGAGAGCTAATTAGCATTAATAGCAACATGATGATGTCTTTGCTTTAATTAATTACTCCTAGATTTGCTACCAAAACCAAAACCGATTTGCTGTAATTATAATTAAAGTGTTATCTTGATACTATTCAAAATACTGACCGTTGTTTTATTTAACAAAGACGTGTTAAATTTGTTTTATGACCATGGTGAGGTAGCAATGTATAGTTCTTTTACATGGTGAGGTAGCAATGAATAGTTCAACAAGCCGGTTGGTTGGATTAATGGGGGTCATCTAACAATTAAAGAAAGCCGTACAAAGTGTTTTAAGTGACAGGCTTCAATGAGCTGATAGGCTAATCAATCAGCTGGTCAAGGCAAGACTAGCGGACGGTTCTTCTTTCAGATAAATCCAGGTTTGTATTGTCCAATAATGATGGTCGGATCAGGGTCTACCGACGTAGGAATGAACGGTTACGCTGGCTGTTACGTTCTTGAGCGAGGCCGTTTTGGCGGTGGGGGTTCCTGATGGTCTGGGACGGATTGGGTATGGGTATCGTATCCAATTAGTGGCCATTAATGGCAATTTTAGCGCACAAAAGTATAGAGATCATGTCCTTGCCCAATACGTTGTTCTTCTCTTACAAAATCACGGCATTATCTCTATGTTTCAACAAGGCAACGCCAGACCTCACGTCGCCCGTGACAATATCCAGTTCTTGCGAACCAACAATATTGATTTCATAGACGACTGGCTTAAGAAAGCCCGGATCAAAATCCCATCGAGGACCTTTGGGATAAATTCAAAATCCCCCTGGTAATGTCAATGAGCTCAGTGAAGCTTTACTAGAAGAGTGAAATATATAATGTACCCCAGACTCAAATTAATAATCTCATCCACTCAATGTGTCGTGTTCGCGGTGGGCATGCTCGTTACTAAAGCAAAACAAAATTGAATCGACACCTTCCTTAAATGGAATTGACAAATCCAATGAAAATGGCAATTTTCAGACTGTAAATGAACTTTGATGTACTGATTTTGAATTATTATGCATTAACAAATACGAATAATAACTGTTAATATACACATATGTGGAAACAGCCTCATTAAAATCTCGCGAAGTTTCTTATTTGGTTCAGTATATTTTTAACATTAGTAGGTTTCTGTATTTACAAAGCATACTTCATCAATGAAAGTAAAAATAAGCGCGTCAATGTTTGGAATCTTTATAAAAGTGAATAACTACACTTCTTAAATTCTACTAGAGAAGAAATTAATCAACTTTTTATCTCCAAGTTTAAATCTCTAACCTGTGCTAAAATGAATACAAAAGTAGAACGAGATAAAACATTCTAGAAACGAGATTCTGTTTTATGTTACTATTTGAAGACTTGAATATTGAAACGAATATTTTTATCCATGGATAAACGAACCAACTAAACGTGTTCTGCAATATAACGCCTATCTTTGTCATGGTTGTAAATCTTTGTAAATAGCCAAAAACAACTTGTTTACGGCATTTACCTATTGAATATGAACGTGGGACTATGTACTAAAAGGTGCTAATCTCTTGATTAATTTTTCAAAATCTGGTTGATATATTTACTGGATGGTAACAATCCATTCTAAATATCTCTAGCGTTAGTCACCCGGTGTGCTATAAGTAAACATTTAGCTGTACTATACTTTACATGAACACAAACAATATAAATACATGTAACATGTAGTCATTGAACTCTTAAATGAGAGTCTGTGTTTTCCGTAGTTTGATATTCTTTCGTAAATTTACGTTGATGTAGCAATTAATTAATTTAGTTAAGTTGTTTTTCTTGCATTTATGTTCATTCATCTAGTTCATGTATACAAAGCAATTTATTTTTCATTTGTAACTACAGCATAATTTATGTACATGCAATTGCAAATCATTATACGCTTAAAACTTGCTATTGTAAATCATCACATGCTTAAAAAGTGCTATTGTAATTCATTCCATGCTCAAAGATTGCTATTGTAATTTATTACATGCTAAAAGATTGCTATTGTAATTCATAACATGCTAAAAGAGTGCTATTGTAATTCATCACATGCTTTAAAATTACTATTGAAATTTATTACATGCTTAAAGATTAAATAATATAAAAATCATTAAGAAATTTAGATTTTGTAATTAAGCGTAAAATGCAGGAATTCTATCTAAAAAGGTACAATAATGCAAATTTAATAGCAATAATAAACATCAAAATGATTTATCCGGTTCAGTTAGTCATTACACTTAGATGCAAAATAATGAACATAAAACCGAATTTGCAGTGATAATAATTGTAGTGTTATCTCGATTATATTCAAAATGGAAATCATGATTGTTGTTGTACTTATCAAAGACGTACTGAATTCGTTTTGAGAATATTAATTGGGTATGTTTTCGTATGATGGACATAATTCACCATAGAAAAAAAATTGTTTACAAAATCCTACTGACTAATGTCAATGACACAATATGAAATTCCTCAAGGTAGTGTACACTGATAAATAACTACATGTTCATTGGTTAGTAACTTATTAATATGTTGATCGTGAATGTTTCAAGCTAAGTAATATAATCCGAACAAACAAAGTAATTTAAAAGAAAGTAATCATTACGTGCGGTGTATTTCAGAATTATTTACCATTACACGAACGGCCATCTTCATTCAGAATATATCCGTGTGTACAGGTGCAGTTGAATGAGCCAACAGTATTCACACAGCTGTGTTCACATGACCCATTAGCAAGCACACACTCGTCGATATCTGACACGAAATGTAGATACATAAAAAGTAAATCACTAGAAATTGTTAGAATAAGAACTTTGGGACATAAACAGACGCGCACTTAGAGCAATTATTCTTGTCAGATACACACATTAATTTTGATGAACGAAGCACCACATGAAACATAATTACTCTTATCATACACACCACTTTCCATGGCTGACATGGTTATCTTAGAATCTATCATTGTAAACGATGTAGTCCAGTTTATCGCCAATTAGTTTTCCAGGTGTAAAGTCAATGACAAAAATGTGCCGATTAATAGTTTCCATACACCGTAATTATCAACAAATTCGTTCTAATTAAAATTCACACATAGGGTTTCTCAGAGCTCGTTAACATCTTGAGGGGAACAGACGTAGATTTATACCAATAGTTTGTTTTGTAAAACAGGAGATTTAACTAACTGGGGTAAATATATATATTTGATACTACAGTTATTTTTTATTATACGAAAGACAAATAATAAGAATTATTGTTTTTAAGTGTGGAGCTTTACTTACAATAGATAACTATTAAATGTGTATTTACTGGAAATGTTTAACCACTTAATATGTATTTAATTGTGTTTGTTAACAGTTGATTTGTAATATCAATGTATAGTCACTTTTTCATGAGTGTGATCTGATCTGTATTATTATTTTACCAGTGAACGTTGATACTGATATATGATAGTATAACCAACTAATTCATTTTATAGATCCCAGTTCGGGATATGAGATAGAAGGTAGAAACGTCCTGAGATTGAAGTTACTAGAAGTTAGAGAAATAGATTAAAGTGAAGAGGAAACGCTTATACCGAATTCGATACCCAAAGATACAAAATTATTACTTTATTCCTATGTGAGACGTTAAATGTTAAATGTTTTAAGTGCCTTATTGATAATTGTTCTTCGTCAACATATGTGTGGACATATATATGCATTGATAATAGTTAGTTTAAAGCTTGGATAAATATTGTTTAATAAATCTTGTAATAGTCTACATGGACATTCTGTATTTGTATTACAACGCGGAAATGCTGATGGGAACTATTTGTGGACATTAAATAGTACTGAAGAAGCAAAATTGAATCGGACACGAACGTAACTGTTACAACATTGGTTGACACCTATTTTGCATATTTGTTCATTTTTTTATGTTCTACGTATATGTCGTAATAATAAGTTAACTCCACACAATTTCATAAGGGTTTCATTGGTATCATTCGTGTTTAATAAGATTATTCATTAGGTGTGTTGAAAGGGATTATAAGTTTAAGCCAGCCTGAGAACCCTATTGCGTGCATTGCATATCATTAGGTCACCAACAACACACACACTTAAACACTTTATATCCAACTTTCAAGCAGGTACACACCATAACACATAACGACATCTGTCACCTCGTCAAGGAGACCTATTCAAATTATCAAGACTAAACCACTTCTTGACAGAAATATACCATTAAAGAGACATATATGCAAAACAAATTAACTAAAATACGGTTTAAAAAAGCAAGACCTGAATATTAAAATCAATCAAAAACCTTGTTATTTATCCAGTTATTACAATAAAATTTTATTGCAGTTGCTGCACATCCTTTGTTCTGCACACAACTCGGATAATTATTGGTACAACGTTTAATCTTTTGCCGCGATTTGCAGCAATTTTTGTACTTGTTACCAGTTTGCTTGTGAAAGTTTCAAGCTGAGTAATATAATCGATTCAAAGTAATTTAAAAGAAATTTATTATTACGTGTGGTGTATTTCAGAATTCCAAAGTAATTTAACGGTAATTTTTCCTTTCGTGAGTTGAATTATATCAGAATTATTTACCATCACATGAACGACCATCTTCGTTCAGAGTGTATCCATATGCACAGGTGCAGTTGAATGAGCTAACAGTGTTCACACAACTGTGTTCACACATTCCATTAGCAAGCACACACTCGTCGATATCTAACACGGGATGTAGATACATGTATAAATGATAAAATCACTTGACACATTACCATAAAAAGACATATATGCATCAAAATTGAAATAAAATACTGACTAAAAACAAGCACAAAGCCCGGAAATCACAACTAATCCGGATTCTACAAAATTATATAAACAATAAACATACAATAATATCATATTATACAGAAATAATCATACAGGAATAATGTGGAATAAACCTTAGTTTTAATTTTTGCTCACCATTGCAAGATCTCTGATCGAACTCTAGTGAATATCCTTCCTTGCACGCGCAGTAATAAGATCCGTCAGTATTAGTACAATTGTGTTCACAATCACCATTGTTAGTTGAACATTCATTTACGTCTAAAATATATACATAACGTACTAAAAATAACATGTTGCTTTATTACTAGTTTGTAGCATATGAAAGGCATTCGGTTTTGAAAATAAATTCCCTCGTGATACACGGTCCTCCAACGATAATTTTTAATTTTAGCTTCACCATTAATAACACATGGCACATGAGTTTGAAGCACCATATACAGATATTTTAATAGCTTACCACTACACGAATGGCCATCTGTGTTAAGAACGTATCCCTCTGTACAGTTACAATAAAACGATCCAACAGTGTTCACACAATTGTGTTCACAGGTGTCATTACCATATATGCACTCATCGATATCTGAACAATATATTGAAGCCGTATTGAATCATTATCATTTAAAAATTATTTACTAGTGTTACGCAGGTAAAATGACTTCATGACATGATGAAATTATAGATGACAATTAAGAACCTTTCACCTGAATGGAATATTCATGCAGTTCTTTGATATGGATTCATTGAATAGTAGAAAGAACCAAGTGTATCGAAACAACAGTGTTCACAGATGTCAGGTTGCAATTTGCTTTGTTCATGTTTGGTGCACGTAAAATCACCCTTATAAATACTCAAACACAAAGACATTTTATTATCCCATATGAGCTTTGATGAAAGAAAACTTATAACATATCTAAAATAAAGTATAATAAATGATAGCCAAAGTGAGTTCTCTCACCATTGCATGACTGTTGATTGGAATCAAGAGTGTATCCGTTCCTACATCCACAGTAGAAAGAGCCACCTGTATTTGTGCATTGATGTTCACAATTCCCGTTGTTAGTTAAACATTCATTCACATCTACAAAATATACTAAAATACTATATTAAATATTATGTATTTATAATTGAATGTAAACACTATAAAGTGTTGTTTGAAACAGACGAACTATATTATAATGTAGTGATAATTTTATAAAATAAACACGTAATTTGTTATTATTTGAGCTCACCACTACAAGATGTTTGATTGGAGTCTAGTGTATATCCTTCCTCACATACACAGTAGAAAGAGCCGTTCGTATTTTCACAGCGGTGTTCACAATTACCGTTGTTCGTTGAACATTCATTCACATCTAAAACAAACACATACTCGTTAAAATCATATGAAAAAGATTTCGCTTTAGTTTTAATTGTTTGTACTAAAAGCATAACTTACCATTTTAAATACGTATGATATGTTTTTGAAAGTATTTACGCTATAATACATGATAGCAATATCAAGATCTGCAATGCAATATGGAAATTATAGTTGATTTCTGACAATTATAAAATGTATACAGATTTTCACAAACTATTCGAAGTTTTGCCTGTTCCTCGTGATTTTATGGTCTTCCGACGACGAAAATTTAGGTAAAATTAATCTGAAACTATAGAACATAACCCACTGGTTTTGAGCTTAGAATAAAAATAATTAAAAGGTTTCTGATCAGCAAATAATGACTATATATGGGCAGATTAAAATACACTTGCCATTACATGAATGGCCATTGGCATTCATACAATTGAGATTTTGTAATTTAGCGTAAAATGCAGGAACTGATCGAACAGATAAGTTCTTTCTAACAGATCAGTCGAAGACATCGCGTCAAAGGCCACATCCCTGCAGTGGGGAGAGGTTGGTGGCTACTTACGGAGAAAATGAGTGTACTGGCCCGGAATCCTAGAGAGCTAATTAGCATTAATAACAACATGATGATTTCTCTGCTTCAATTAATTACTCCTAGATTTGCTACCAAAACCATAACCGATTTGCTGTAATTATAATTAAAGTGTTATCTTGATACTATTCAAAATACTGACCGTTGTTTTATTTAACAAAGACGTGTTAAATTTGTTTTATGACCATGGTGAGGTAGCATTGTATAGTTCTTTTTACATGGTGAGGTAGCGATGAATAGTTCAACAAGCCGGTTGGTTGGATTAATGGGGATCATCTAAAAATTAAAGAAAGCCGTACAAAGTGTTTTAAGTGACAGGCTTCAATGGGCTGATAGACACATCAGCTGGTCAAGGCAGGACTAGCGGACGGTTCTTCTTTCAGATAAATCCAGGTTTGTATTGTCCAATAGTGATGGTCGGATCAGGGTCTACCGACGTAGGAATGAACGGTTACACTGGCTGTTACGTTTTTCAGCGAGGCCGTTCTGGCGGTGGGGGTTCCTGATGGTCTGGGACGGATTGGGTATGGGTATCGTATCCAATTAGTGGCCATTGATGGCAATTTTAGCGCACAAAAGTATAGAGATCATGTCCTTGCCCAATACGTTGTTCCTCCCTTACAAAATCACGGCATTATCACTGTGTTTCAGCAAGGCAACGCCAGACCTCACGTCGACGGTGACAATATCCAGTTCTTGCGAACCAACAATATTGATTTCATAGACGACTGGCTTAAGAAAGCCCGGATCTAAATCCCATCGAGGACCTTTGGGATAATCTTGACACACGTGTATGGCAAATTCAAAATCCCCCTGGTAATGTCAATGCGCTCAGTGAAGCTTTACTAGAAGAGTGAAATATATAATATACCCCAGGCTCAACTTAATAATCCCATCCACTCAATGTGTCGTCGCTGCCAAGCTGTTTAGCTATGTTAGCTGTGGGCATACTCGTTACTAAAGCAAAACAAAATTGAATCGACACCTTCCTTAAATGGAATCGAAAAATCCAATGAAATTGACAATTTTCAGGCTGTAAATGAACTTTGATGTACTGATTTTGAATTATTGTGCAATAACAAATACGAACAATAACTTTTAAAATACACATATGTGTAAACAGTCCCATTAAAGTCTCGCGAAAGTTTCTTTTTTTGGTTCAGTATATTTTAACATTGTTAGGTTTCTGTATTTACAATATACTTCATCAATGAAAGTAAAAATAAGCGCGTTAATGTTTGGAATCTTTATAAAAGTGAATTATTCACACTTCTTAAACTCTACTAGAGAAGAAATGAATCAAGTTTTTTATATCTCCCAAGTTTAAATCTCTAATCTGTGCTAAAAATGAATACAAAAGTAGAACGAGATAAAAACATTCTAGAAACGAGATTCTGCTTTATGTTACCATTTGAAGACTTGGACATTGAAACGAATAATCCATAGATAAACGAACAAACTAAACGTGTTCTGCAATATAACGTCTATCTTTGTCATAGTCGTAAATCTTTGTAGATAGCCAAAACAACTTGCTTACCGCACTTTCATATTGAATATGAACGTGGGACTTTGTACTAAAAGGCGATAATCTCTTGATTAATCTATCAAAATCTGGTTGATATATTAACTAGGCAACCATCCATTCCAAATATCTCTAGCATTAGTCACCGGTATGCTAGAAGTTAACGTTTAGCTGTACTATACTTTACATGAACACAAACAATATAAATACATGTCACATGTAGTCATTGAACTCTTAAATAAGAGTCTGTGTTTTCCGTAGTTGATATTCTTACGTAAATTTACGTTGATGTAGCAATTAATTAATTTAGTTTAGTTGTTTTTCTTGCATTTGTATTCATTCATCTAGTTCATGTATACAAAGCAATTTATTTTTCATTTGTAACTACAACATAATTTATGTACATGCTATTGCAAATAATTACAAGCTTAAAACTTGCAATTGCAAATCGTTATACGCTTAAAACTTGCTATTGTAAATCATCACATGCTTAAAAAGTGCTATTGTAATTCATTCCATGCTAAAAGATTGCTATTGTATTGTATTGTATATTCATTACATGCTTTAAAATTACTATTGAAAATCATAACATGCTTAAAGACTAAATAATATAAAAAAGCATTAAGAAATTTAGATTTTGTAATTAAGCGTAAAATGCAGGAATTCTATTTAAAAGGGTACAACAATGCAAATTTATTAGCAATGATAAACATCATAATGATTTATCCGGTTCAATTAGTAATTACACTTAAATGCAAATTAATAAACATAAAACCGAATTTGCAGTGATAATAATTGAAGTGTTATCTCGATACTATTCAAAATGGAAATCATGATTGTTGTTGTACTTATCAAAGACGTACTGAATTCGTTTTGAGAATATCAATTGGTTATGTTTTCGTACGATGGGCATAATTCACCATAGAAAAAAATTGTATACAAAATCCTACTGACTAATGTCAATGACACAAAATGAAATTCCTCCAGGTTGTGTACACTGATAAATAACTACATGTTCATTGGTTAGTAACTTATTAACATTTTGATCGTGAATGTTTCAAGCTGAGTAATATAATCCAAACAAGATAATTTAAAAGAAATTAATCATTACGTGTGGTGTATTTCAGAATTATTTACCATCACACGAACGGCCATCTTCATTCAGAATATATCCGTGTGTACAGGTGCAGTTGAATGAGCCAAGAGTATTCACACAGCTGTGTTCACATGACCCATTAGCAAGCACACACTCGTCGATATCTGACACGGAATGTAGATACATAAATAGTAAATCACTAAAAATACCATTAAAAAGACATATATGCAAAACAAATTAACTAAATACGGTTTAAAAAAGCAAGACCTGAATATTAAAATAAATCAAAAACCTTGTTATTTATCCAGTTATTTCAATAAAATTTTATTGCAGTTGCTGCACATCCTTTGTCCTACACACAACACGGATAATTATTGGTACAACGCTTAATCTTTTGCTGCAATTTGCAGCAATTTTTGTAGTTGTTACCAGTTTGCTTGTGAAAGTTTCAAGCTGAGTAATATGATCCAAACAAAGTAATTTAACAGTAATTTATCATTACGTGCGTTGAATTATATCAGAATTATTTACCATCACATGAACGACCATCTTCGTTCAGAGTATATCCATATGCACAGGTGCAGTTGAATGAGCCAGCAGTGTTCTCACAACTGTGTTCACACATTCCATTAGCAACCACACACTCGTTGATATCTAACAAGGGATTTAGGAATGTACATACATGTATAAATGATGAAATTGCATGAAACATCACCACAAAAAGACATATATGCATCAAAATTGAAGTAAAATACTGTCTAAAAACTAGGACAAAGCCCGAAAACTAAATGCTAATATTATGTTATAAGGATTAAGTATATTTCATAACTATATTTTCAAATACTGTTTGGCCTTATGCAACTAATCAAATTACCTTTATTATTACTGTTAAATAAACATAATATTGTCTATATGGAGTACTATAAAGATCACACTTAAATACAATATAATCTTAAACAGTTAGTGGAAATTATTCGCGTTGCGTTTTCATATCACTTTAATTAAATGCTTTCCGATTATTGCTTGAATAACTCTTTGATGTTCCGTTGATCTTGTATGATCGTAGATATAATTACCAAATATTCATCTTGGGACTCTTGCTAACACTAACGTTGTTTTATGGATTTATTTACGATTCTCGGGCTCGTGAGTTCGAATCCTGGACGCGACAAATATTTTCTATGCCGGATCGGTTTAAGAAATTACATTTGAACCAATTTGTTCATCACTTCTGATTCAAGTGATTCATGAGGAGAATAAGATTAGTACTGGTTCAGAATCCAGGTTAGGTTAATTACCCTCCGGTATATATCAGAATTCTGTTGAAACAAGACCAAACCCAAAATAATAAAGCAAGTGATTAAATCACAAAGCACAGAATTGAATACTTGATACGCTTTCAAAAACGAATCGTAAATCTGGTGCTCAATTCCTTTTACTTATCTTACCATGACACGAATGGTTATCTGAACCCAATGTATAACCTTTTCTACAGCTACATCTGTAAGACCCGTATGTATTTGTACAGCTGTGCTTACATTGTCCGTTACTGGCCCTGCATTCATTCACATCTAAACAAAATTTTAAAATAAAAAACTCATTATTTTGATAAACTACTTGATTCCAGTTCACATCCGTGTCGTTTTCAGACAAGCATCATATCATAGATCTAAAGTAGTAGTAAAGGCATGCTTGCGTCAATAGATTTTTAGGGACAAAAGTAGCCGCGGCCGTGGTCCAGTGGTTAGTGCGCTGGACTTGCAGCCCGGAGATCCGGGTTCGAATTCCTGTCGCGGCAGGTCATACCCTTCCATGAAAATTTGACAAAAGTGTCGATTTTCCTCCAAATGTGGAGAAGTTGCTGGCTCCATGTGGAAGGGTAAGTTAGTACTGGTTAGTATACAGTTCAGGAAAACTGGTTAGGTCAACCGGTCGCCGTATATAACTGAAAAACGGCGTTAAACCCCAATACAACCAACTAAGGAACAAAAGTATGAGCCTCTAGAATTAAATCACCTGATTATTGTGTTCTTACAAAGATAAAGACAACACTATCATCTGTACAGTGTAGTATAGTGGCTAGTTTATTACTGAAGACAATCGTAAAGCTGGTGCTCAATTCCTTTTACTTATCTTACCATGACACGAATGGTTATCTGAACCCAATGTATAACCTTTTCTACAGCTACATCTGTAAGACCCGTATGTATTTGTACAGCTGTGCTTACATTGTCCGTTACCGACCCAGCATTCATTCACATCTAAACAAAATTTAAAAATAAAAAACGCGTTATTTTGATAAACTACTTGATTCCAGTTCACATCCGTGTCGTTTTCAGACAAGCATCCTTACATAGATCTAAAGTAGTAGTAATGACATGCTTGCGTTAATAGATTTTTAGGAACAAAAGTATGAGCCTCTAGAATTAAATCACCTGATTATTGTGTTGGATTCTTACAAAGATAAAGATAACACTATCATCTGTATATTGTAGTGGCTAGTTTATTACTGATGATATCACAGATAATCAAATTGTATATATGGGTAGAGTAAGGAGGCGGTGCCATCATGATTTATATAGCATTGATATCCATGATTAAAACGAACTTTAGAATACTAAATCGTGTAAAAAATGGTTCATGGTAATTACTTACCAGTGCACCGCGGAGATTTAAATCCGATTTGACACCGGCACTTATTTGGAGAAACGCAAGTACCTCCATTAGAACAACGGGTTGATCCGTAACATAACGCTTAAATACAAAGAAATACAAAGAAATGAAGAATCATTTAAATTAACAGGAAATGCAGTAAATTAACTTAAACTTAAATTAACAGTAAATTATCGTCATCCGAACAGACGAAATGATCGAGAGAAACGTGAAGCTCTTAATAACAAGACCTTTGTTCGTTCGTTCGTTCATTTGTTTTAAACTATAAACAACTAATTACTAAAAAATGGCGGGACTTTAAAATAGCTTTGAAACAGGTTCTGTGCTCGTGATATCAATGCTCGTAATTACGAAGTTTTACTGTATATACATGTAATGATAATTGCCTCTAGTATTTCATATCATTGCCAGCTTTCAGTGACTATATTACAAAGTAGTTTTCTAGATTGTTTGGTCAATGGGAAGACTGGGGACAATTTCCGATTATATTCCTTAGATTAGCAATCCTTGATAGCATTGGAGTCAGCAGGGTCAAAGTCCCGCTACCAAGATTCACCCACTGGCACGGTCTTCAGTAAATTCGGTAAATCAGTGGTTTATCAAATACATCAAATTAACACAGTGATATCATATAAAACCTTTCTTTTCAGTACTTAACATTAGTCTTTCATGTAATTTGGAGAAATGCAATCAAACTATACATATTTTTGAAATATGTTTTATTTCATTTATTCTGATTGTTATTGAAAAGTTTTGCTATAAACATTTTATGACGCACAAAGGCATAACCATTCTTATGTTAAGTTTCGTGTTTCATATTCTATACATATTATCGTCCGTATGATTACTACCCTTTTTAAAATTGGATTTTTACAAGAAATGGAGACAGGCAGAGAAAAAAGAAATATTTTTATGGAGTATAAATTCAGATATTTAACATCCCGTTTTGTGTATTAAATTAGCAATAACATACCATTATTAAACAACTAAGTCTAACAACCAATTGCACGGGGCTAATAAATAGTTACATATTAACAGATAAGCACGACTTGTTAACATATTATACCTAGCATATTTATTATCATATTATCAATTTTTACCCCACTTAGTTATGTTTATTGTGATGATAAAAAATCATACATGCTATGAGCTGGTGTGCCTACAACAATAAACTGATGTTCTGATCTGTACCATACTGCTTTATAATAATAAAATCCAAATGAGGTAATGCTCCAGTGATAATTATTCGGTTGATAATCACATAGATTGGTGACGTAATCTGTGATCGTTTATAGATATTATAAACTCGTCTCTTTCAATAAGTTATATTTTTATGAAAGTTTGTGAAATTATTGTCATATTTAATGAACCACTTTAAAAACGTACCACTCCGTGAAATGATCATAAAACTTTTTTTTCAAAAAAAAACTGATAAAGTCAATTATTTGGAATATTTTGGAAAGACATGTATTGAATTTGATGAATTTAATTCAACAATCGATTCAATGTAATCGGTTAAGTCACACACGAGTGAAAGGGCCCCGTTTGATTTTTGTCATTTACCTCCAAAATAAATGAAAAGTGAAATGAGATTCTTCCATTCGTGGGGCTGGGAAGGTCTTATTCCTTGTTAAGAACATTCAGTAACTTACGTGTTGCACAATTAGTTCCAGTATATCCATTACAACATTCCTGTCGATTACACGTTTGGTAACAAGTGCTGTAATAGCGTCTAGATGTGGAAAATTGAATAAAACTTAGGTAATGCGTTCCAATTAGATCGAACATGTGCACATGGCATAAAACAACTGTAGTACAAAGTTTTTAATTTTCGAAACTAGATCTAGTTTTCCTACAATGTTAAAAATGGAAGATGACAGTAAAAATAAAGTTATACATTGTATTTTCTGTAAAACTTTTGATATGATCAAATTCGGTTTAAATTATTTGCAATGTTAATGAATTCCCATCCGTATTTTGCCCAGAGTACCAAATATATTACCTGTAACGGGTACATCTCCCCCAATCAAACACTCCACACTTTGTGTGGTACTTTTTATATCTGGAACATTGTTTGGTACAGTAATAATATTTAGTGCAATATCCACCGACTGACAGTCTGAAAACAAAATATTTAGATATTAGGAGTAACTTGACGAAACTCATATTTTTGCTCAAGGTGTCAATTATTCCCTTCGAGCGCTAGTACTCTATACTACATAAAATAATATTATTATATATAATATTATTGTGAAATGAGTTCAGATCCTAGACCTTGGACGTCATTTGGAAGTCAATGTCGAACGGGTTTTAGAAAACATTGTGTATCAAAATAAAATGCACGGTCAATAGCAATACTTTAAACGTGAAGCAGATCAGAAAATAAATATCTTTTAAATATAAAATCGGGTTTTACGCCTGTTAAAAAAATCAGCTAGATTCCTTGGAGGGGAGCAGTTAATCTTATCAGTATGGGTTCCAGCAGTTAATCTTTCCATTCACAAGTAACTGCCAAACACTAACATAAATGAGCAGCAGCGGAGACCGAATGATAGTGCAATTTACCAAATCGTCTCATAGAACATGCGCCACACCCTGTGTTCAAACTCACTACCACGTGGTCCGTATGTAGACCGAACACTCTACTAATAATTGGACTAATATGGCTGGCTAAAGGCAGATCAGGAGCTGTCCTAACACGATTTGAGGGAGAAACTAGGCAAATGGGTGATGCAAGACGATGTGCAAACATGTGAAAACCATTGTCATGTTCTGTATCACGGAAAATACCAATCTTTCTTCAGAGTTTAGGTGGATCGCTTCCTTTGCAAAACATCTCCGCTAAACATCTCAGCCAAGATTACAAGATTCTTGTAAAACAAGAAAAAAGCCACAAATGGTACAATGTTTGCGTTTGAAATTAAATTTCACTACTTAGAGAAACAATTCTTTCGTACAATGCATTAGAAATAAAAGATGTTATAATTTAGAGAAAACAAAACCACAAATTTTATTTCCCAAGCGCACTATTCCTTTTCTGTTTATTTTCGGTAATTAGGTTACTAAGTCCGTTCGCTTAAATGGAAACAAAAAAAATGGAGTTGAACGTGATCATGAAAACTATGACAACAAATGCTTACTTAGAGAGAAAACTTAAGGAGACTCGGGCGCATGTTTTTTACAACTTTTCAGACGTTGACAGAGAAGTATGCGAAGGATAACCAAATACAACTCTGGATAGAGATTGGGAAAATAAAGTACTGAACATTATGTAAGATGCGAACTTTATTCTATCTAACTGACGATGCTGAAGTGACGATGCAATCTACATAGAGATTTTTTTCACGACTGATTTGATAGCGCTGTCATTTGCAGTATGTCCCATTGTTTGGTACAGTTAAAATTGGTGTTGATGGATGCAAAAAAAATACACAGGGTTGTAAACACTACCTAGCATTTCTTTTATTTATTAATTTTTTTACCGGAACATGCGGGCGATTGCTAAAAGTATGAAAACAATCTTTCATGTTATGAAAACTGGGTGCGCTAAATCCGACGAAAAGAAAATTAATTTGGTGTGGCCTTTCTGTAAATTGGTCCTGTCACTTGCTAATTTAAAACAAATATGCTTTAACTAGCAACAGTATCATTTAGGCGTAAATGTAATTGTATATATTTACATGTAAGTATATGTCATTTACAATCAGTTTCTAAAGCTTGCGAAGTGCTTAATGGCAATTATTTCTACAAAAATGTAATACTAGCCTGTAGTGTTCTGTTCAACCTATAGAAGTGTTTAAGAGATGAATCAAGCATTTAAATAAGTGTATCTTCCGGATTCGGGTCCAGAACGTGAGATGCCGATCTTCGTCCTTAAGTGTTTTTAAAAAACGCTTGAACTGAGCTTTCCCTCAAATGCTTTACTTTGTATTGTTATTATACACATGTATGTAATGATCGTACAAAACGATTACCTGCATTTAAAACGTTTGTTAGGTTATAAAAAAATATCAAAGTACTGGCAACAAATTTGAAAGTTTGTGCTTGTTTTCAACATGTGTTCAATTATATACCAATTAACTTAACCAGTGATCTTTGCTTTTGTACCAGCACATAATTATCTTGTCCTTCGCAATTAACTGCCAAATTCTCCGTACAAGCGGAGGGCATCATGTCTTTATCCAAATCGTCAAAGAATTTTTTTTCTACTAGGATTCAAATTCACCAATTTAAGGCATGTAGACCTAACTTTTAATAAACTGAGCCTATTTCAATGTTAATGAGTCATGATTTATAACATGAAATACAAATTACCCCATAAAGATCCTGCATTTGCTTTACCCTTTGTTTCTTTGAGATTTCCAGCAAGAAGTAGCAGCGATGGTGAGAAATTAAAATCCCGTATGTATATATACATTAAAATGTAGACACACACGAAACATTACAACAAATGCACTAAGATTGGAATTTAAGAAATCTAACTAACTATAGACACTCCTTGTATATACATACATATATAAATAGTATTCACCATGAAGCTATAACGCATGAATTCCAGGTTGTTGTTTTTTTAATTACATTCGTATTATTTATTAACCAATTACAAATTTCGACTCAGGCTCATTTACGAGAAACGTAAAACAAATATGTGGCTAAAAGTGACTAAAATGTTATTCTTTTAGAGTTTTCTACAATATTGTTAAATACCATTTTGATTATTTGATCAATCATGTGTGCATAGAATTGAAATTATATGCATATTAAAGATTTGTCAAGGACATGCATTCTCAGCCATGACAAGTAGCTGATAGCGTGTATTTTATTAGGTTTTTGCTTTGAAAAGCAATATTTAAAATATGACTTCAGTAAGTAAAGCGGACGGTTCAAGTAACTAATTATCTTGTGATACTGAACCAATCAGCGCTTTTCCGTTCTTCGTCTATACCTATCTGAGCCGGCCTTTCCTCTAGTCCGGACACGGCCGGTATTGTGAGGTTCCCCTTAACCATCTTCCCACCAGTGCTCATGTGATACATATGCCTACTAAACATACTCTCCCTTTATTGTGCTAGCAACTACCCATCATGCTTGAATTAAGTAAAATGTCTTCTTATGAAATACCTCCACTCTGTTTGATGCGAAATATGCACCAATGCCCCAACATGCGATCTCTGCACAAACCCTTAGACTGCTCATCACCCTCTGTACTAATCAGGCGAGCTTATAGATCAATAATAGTCGAAAATAACGAAATAAAAGCATGAGCAATAAATTGTGAATTAAATGTCTATTCGAATTGTTTATGTATTTCCACTATGGACATGATTTTTTAGGGTTTAGAATGTGTTTTGGAAAGTCATTCATTTAACGTACAACATGCAAAAATGAACCAAAACAGAATGCTGCCATGTAGAATAACACGATGGGAATAAAAGCAACAACAGGAACATGAAGATGAAAACAACAACTAAAATAATTACAGAGAAGTCAAAATAAATAGAGAAAATCAACTCTGTAACAGATTTTTAATGTATTCGCGTAGGGAGATACATATTGTTAAATAAATGATTGGTTAAAAGTAGCGCGTAAACGTTTAGACAAGAAATGGATAATTTGATACGAAAGTGATTAAAGTTTGGGACAAATTGTCACAATGCAGACCTATATCGCTAAAAATGTTCATAAAACTGCAAAATTAGACGGCCATCTGACTTTGAATTGATAGTAAAATGATTTTTGTGAAAAGAAGGATACAGTAAAGCCTGCGTCTGCGGCCACCGAATAAAGACCATCCTGTTAATAAAGGCCATTCTTTGAAAAACCGTCACTGATAATGTAGAAGAAACTGACCTCCAAATAAAGGCTACCTGTCAATAAAGGCCACATTCTGTCTTTCCCAAGGATGGCCTTTGTTCACGAGTTTGACTACATTAGAAAGGACATGGAAAATTCAAAATCAAATACTTGTCGCCTGTTTTATGGAGTAATGTGTCACATTGTCGTATTACCGGTTACATAAATATATTTTAGCATACAGAAGAAACTGCTATAATGTTATCCATTTGGAATTACAGAATATTTTACGAATATTAAATACACCTTTGACAGAAAGTTTAAATATTGTTATAGCCAATTCAAAAATTGTATTTTTGCCAATGAAATAAGCAAATTGTCTCACCCTATCAGAGAAAACAAACACGCAAAGAGTAAAATCCACGTCTTCATGATTCCTTCTTTTCTCACCATAATATGATCACGAATCTCATAGGAATATTTGTATTGTGTTCATGTCTAACATGAAAGTCTTCCTTCTTTCGGTTTTAACTATCTACTTGATGTTTCAAGTACACATGAACTCTTTTTGATGGTTTGAACTCAATCTCACTTCCTTTAGCGATATGTTTTCTCAAATAATTGCTCAAATCCAACTAATATGATTAATTGATAGCATTCCAGTACCGAAAACTTGTGCACATTTGTGTTCTTGTTAATTTTCATTCCTGGTAATTTTGTTTTAAATTGCGCAATTTTGGAAGCTTTTTACTGATTTTTAGGGTAAGCCGGGTAACATTTTGGCCTAAGCCTGATTTCCCGTAGATAATTTAGTGGAATGACTATTTAGGTTATACTGATGAGCTGTCGAAAAAAGCTTTCAATGATGACTATTTATTGTTAGTATGATTATTTACATCTTATTAAAGCTTATTCAATATTTAACAATCTAATCTAATATAAAGCTTTTTAAAATATTAATGTAATAATTGACATTTATTTCTGTTTGTTTAAGATTTTCCTGTGATCGAATAAATTGTATAGAAAAAAGGTCTTGAATATTATGTATTCACTAAGTCGTCCCTGGTGCCACGCCCAAGATAGGAACTCACTCATGAAACCAAGATCCATAGACTTTACGCTATCCTCATTTTACTAATTTGCCAGGTGTACTAATTAGGGAGCATTTCGCTTCACTTCAGTGTTTTGATATGCTAACATTACATTGGTTAGAGATTTTTTTAAATAATTTTGAATAGTTGACACTTCATTTTCCGCATGTGAGTTTTACTTGGTGTTAATAAAGATAATAGTCATTTGTATTCACAAAACATAAATTTTGTAGTTACATAAATAATGAAACTGCTAGTAAATTGTTTTAGTTTCCTACGCTATACCTATAGCGAGACCACCTCATTATCACGTCTGATTTTGGTCTCAATGTCGAGGTTTTATTGCAGATAATTTCGCAAAGAAACAGCGATGGCTCATGTTTGGTTAATACTTTTGAAATGATAAACTAATTAAAAATTCATAACAAACTACGTACAAAAGAAATTGTCATGAATATGTTAGAATAAAAACAGTACACTGTTTAAGACCAATTTCCGTTACATGTTTCTATAATTTCCGCTTCTACATCATTAGCAAAATAGTCTTCACTAACGTTTTTGTATAAACATGGGATTTGGTTGACGTCCTCATTAATATTTACATTTTCTGTTAATCTGTACATTTACATATGTAATATTGCCATGACCATACCACAATCATATTTCCAATGTATCATATCACAATAATATTATCATATTACCTTATCACAATGATATTTACCGAATTGTAATAAGTGTTATTGGAACGGATTGGAAACGGCCCTGTTAAGATGATTTGAAGTTTCTGTAAACCATGCGCCTTTCATGCAATTATGTGATAGCATTCAAGAATATTGGTACCAAAGTATTATGGTAATTTCACATAATGAGAACTGATGAATATTCTATTGATATACTGGTATATCAAGTATGAACAGTACGTTACGCCAGCATTTCAAAACGAAACAAAAATGCATCGAAATTTCCTTTGCGAAACTGTACTCTGTAGATGATAAACATATTTGCCTATCATATTGCGTATTTGCCTACAAATGGTTTTAAAATATACTTCAAAATCCATTTGAACGTAAGGATTTTTTTCCAGTACCTTATATGGCGCGCTCCACATTACTTTCTTTGAAGCGTTTTTCATTTATATATCGTTTAGCCATACAACTCAGCTTCATATGTTGTTCATAAATGAAGACATTCTTTATTGGGAAAGTTCGTATAAAATGCGATTGGAAATTTCGTCAAATAGTGATGGTCGGATCAGAGTCTACCGACGTAGGAATGAACGTTACACTGACTGTTGCGTTCTTGAGCGGGACCGTTTTGGTGGTGGGGGTTCCGTGATGGTCTGGTCCGGAATTGGGTATGGGTATCGTACCCAATTAGTGGTCATTGATGACAATTTGAACGCTCAAAAGCATAGGGACCATGTCCATGCCTCACACGCTATTCCTCTCTCACGGTGTTATTTCCGTGTTTCAGCAAGACAACGCCGGACATCACGTCGCCCGTGATAATATCCAGTTCTTGCGAAACAACAATATTGATTTCATAGACGACTGGCCATCAAAAAGCCCGGATCTAAATTCCACCGAGCACTTTTGGGATAATCTTGACACACATGTAAGGCAATGTCAAAACTCCCATGGTAATAGTGGAATAATATACCTCAGGCTCAAATTAATAATCTCATCCACTCAATGCGTCGTCGCTGCCAAGCTGTTAGCAATGGTCGCTGTGGGCATACTCGTTACTAAAGCAAAAAAAATGAATTGATTTCTGCCTTACATGAAATTGAAGAATTTAATGAAATTGGTAATTTTCAGACTGTAAATGAACTTTGATGAAGTGACTTTGAATTATTGTGCAATAACAAATATGAACAAAAGCTTTTAAAATACACATATGTGTAAACGGTCCCATTGAAGTCTCGCGAAAGTTTCTTTTTTTGGTTCAGTATATATTGCCATAACGCAGATACTACCGATTGTCTTTGGATTAATATTCGGGGATTTTGGCAGTGAGGTATATCAGCAATATTGACATTTCGGATTTTTTATTTTTGTTATACTGGTTGTTGGAGTGACGACTGTGAGCAATGTTCACTGTTTAATTCATTCAATGAAGAGGCAGCGTGTTTGAACAAATACAAATTGGCGATCTCCTTCCGCTCTAAAATCAATTTTACAATGCAATTGTACAGAATACAATTTATTAAACCATAGTAGGTATAGCTGCAAGTCTTGTTGGGTCGCTTGGGACAGTGGTTATCTTTTTTGTAAGGTTGATATTTTCTTGTGACACATCTTTAGAGTAATTTTTACCCCCTATTCTTTATAATATTGATGCATATATGTGTCGAATTGCGCTTTTTTTAATGGCAATGCACAACTGATTTTCTGTACTTAAATAGTTTCCTTGAAATTCAAAAAGATGTGTTACCTTATAGCACGAGAAACAATGAAACAAAATTGAATTACGATTTCTTTTAGTGAAAATACTTGTAAACATATCTTTGCTCTAGTAGGCCTATTTCACGAAATATTTCCATTGAAAGAAATCAACAAACCTCTTTTTGTTAATAGATTTCCTGTGGAAAACTGTATGAGCCATACGGAAACAAATATTCTCGACAAAAACGATAGCGGCGGAAATTCAGGAACATAATTTAACAATAACAAAAGACTTTAACATTGAAACTTGTGTAGTTTCCTGTTTTACGGAGATTGGATTCTTCAGCTTAGTAGAAAGTCATGCATCCATACCACATTGTTGAACATTGTGGTAAACTATGCGCATTGAAGCAATAGAACGTTAAACAGATTCGTAATTCTATAAAATTCCATGGTCAGATACAACATTCTACCATTAATCTAAATATATATTTGAAAGGATCTTACGCTAATATGTCCACGCCAACCATTGCAAAGAATGGTCATTTCGGTATGTGAAGGGTCAAGAAAATAAACATTAGAAACGGCGTGTTGTCCTTCACCAAGACTTTAATAATCAGCAGGAATAATTTCTAAAGGATATAATTTTTTTTCAATCTTGATTTTTATTTGTGTTAAACAGTGCTATAAGAAAATTGTTAAAAGATTTTTAGCCGTATTCTTGAACTGAAATTGTTAATAGTACAGAACAAAGAATTATGTTATTGGTTTATCCCCATAAATGTGTACAATCCTGGATTGCTTAATCGCTATCATTACAATAATGTTTGATGCAATATCATTGTTATCCTCAGCGTATTTGTGAGTTTTATCATCAGAAGAAAATCGTACATCATGCAACATTTACTGTTAAAGATAGATTTGTTACAATTTTCTGATTGTAGATTGTCTGAAATCTAGAAGCTCCCTCGTCGCTTTAAGTGTATATCACTCTATCTGGACAGCCTAGAAAAGATCTATAGTTATTGTTTGTATCTGAATTGCTGTCTTGAATTTCAAATTTGAATTTTCGGCTTTAGAAATTATGCCCCACGTGGGTAAATGTCTGAAATATATTACTTTTATCATCGCAGACCATGAATATATTTAAGATTTTGGATAACAAATCACAATTTTGTTTTGCATGAAATATTTGTCTTAAATATTTGAGGCCGGAATACGTAAACTTAGAATTTCATTGTCGCTCTCTCTCTCTCTCTCTCTCTCTCTCTCTCTCTCTCTCTCTATTTCCTAGGAATGTAAATATCATTCAAAGAAATTCATCTTACTCATCATATACTCATGGAAAACGATTCCATGGATCCGATTTTAATGATGTGTGGTCTCGCAAATTAAAATTGGTTTAGACAATAATTGAGGTTATATAATTCCTTGAAATAAATAATAGCGTTATGTACCTTTTGAATGCGCTTTTGTTTTGTTCAGTTCAGTTTGTTTCATGTTTCATAGTTCGGCATATGAATCTTACACAACCAGAAGGTCTGATGGAAGTTACTTAAATCAAGGTCAGTAGCAGTGTGCCTGTATACTGATATATTGCTATGCAAGAAAATAAATGTATTTTTCCTCATGGTTTCTCTCCAATTACTTTTATTTATGATAGTCTCAGCTATACACTGCAACGATCCTACGATGCCTAATTTGATTATATTGATGTAGTTGCCAAGAAACTAAAATGCAGATATTCTAGACCAAGATTAATCGTCCAGATAACATGTGTAAATTAATTATTACCAATAACTAAGTACATGGTGCAACTCTTTATGTATACGATGTTATTCCGTTTTTTTCAAGGGGGTTCAACGCCGCGCAAACATCTAGGGTCATTTGACAATTTTTCAAACTAAAACTGTAGAGAAATACCCCAGGTAAACACACCTAGTAGAACCACGGACATTCCCTGGGCTAGCTCGACAGCTTCCTAATATTGTCGCGGGTGGGATTCGAACTCACATCTACTCAGACTTTGCGTATATCTACTGATTTGATTTATTCTCAGACATTGACCCTCAACTCTCGAGTGTTTTATATTTTTCTATTTATATATTTTTCAATGTATTCCGAAGCTTATGCAATTAATAAAGAATAACATACATATACATGCATATATATACATAATATATAGATAATCAAAAAAGGAAAAAAACAACTGACAGAGAGCGAAATTAAACAGAAAAGAGAAAATAGTACAAAAAAAAGGAACAAAAAGAGAGATCAATTAAACAATAGACTAGAACCAAAATAAAACATAAAAAAGAGTTCCCATGAATTTTTTACTTAGTTGAAAGAAATTAATGCATAAATATCAGACAGGATTACAGGCTACAATTCTTTAGCATTTGGGTTTATACCGGCCTGATTAGAGCGTCTTCAAGCCTCTCAGTCTGACTCGAATAAAGCCCAAGGTCTCCGTATAGGGTATTAACGATACATTTATCAATTAGGTGATTACAATCATGAGTATTGATATGTAAGGTAACGAAATGACGTAGCTTTCCGGTTTGTAAAAAGACAATAATATCAGACGTTGCACACGCTGCATTCGCATGAATCATGTATATTTAAACTGACAATTTCCATTAGATTTGACCATATAAATATATCCATATTTATTGTTGTCTTGATGTATGCAGCAATAAACATTGCGATATATCAGTCTTTGTCGATATCCTGTTGAATCTGAAGAACCAAACGAGATTCAGAAATATATTTGATGCAAAATCAGACAATACTATATCGTTCAGATATAAATCCTCTTGAAGCCAGAAAACAGAAAACGTCTGTAATAGTCTGAAGACCATATGTTTGGCAGGCCATTTAACATGCAGAACGCCAAACCTATCTCAGAGCGTTAGTTATGTGATTTATATTATACATTGAATCTAATATTTTCAAGGTCAGGGAATTGTCAGTGAAAAAATATAAGTTACACATTTTTCATCAGTGTTTATCAAAGTAACATATGTTGTTACATTTATCATGTCATTGCTATCTGAAAAGACCTCAAATCCGCTTTAGAAGAGCACAGTTTGTAGGGGCTGAACTGTTGAGCGAAAAGGTGAAGAATCGAAAACCGACCGAAGCACATGACCAGACATTTTCTGAGTAACAATTGAGTAACAACATATGTCCTACACCTCTGATTCACACATCATACTAGTAATTCATTTTTTAAGTAATAATAGAAAGAGAAATCAGTATTGATGGGTAAACCAGAAGCACTTGGTTGGGAAATGGTACACTGTATATGTATATGCAAGAAAAGAATATACATGAAAAGGATTTCTACTTTCTTGAAACGTTCTGTTGCAAATTTACAAATAGGTCAAACTAATTTTGAGGGCCCTACACTACCGGGCAAACAAAAACTGAAGTCGCATAAATAAATAAATTAACGCATTAAAAATAAAAAAAAATCAAATGATATTATAGATAAACGGCTTTAAGCGCGACATAATAAACAAAACACTATCACAAAAAAATCCAATCTATTCATATAAATGGTCGCTGGCATATAATGTAAATATCTTTATTTAAAAACGTTGTCTCGACTATCCATAAAGCCTGTGTAATCTGCAGTCATATTGGTTTCTGCATCTGACAATCATTTATATACTTGAGTTTATCTCTTAATTTTCGTTCCGTCTCCTCGTTAATCCTTGCGTGTTGTTTTAATGAATATTGAATCGCAGTTGTACTTAACAGATCTACAGTATTGTTCCATGACCGGTAGTAAATATAATCATAAGGGACGCAATTTTGTGATAACGGCCTGCATATTCTGTGATTTCGGAAATAGATAGCGGAAATGAATATTTTATTTCTATCAAAACATAGAAGCTGCGCGTAAAATATTTTCATCGGACACGCACATTTCCTATATACTTGTTGAAGGAGCTAGCTCAATAAAAACGTGCATGTTCATTACCAATTGATCCATGAGTCTATGGGCATATATCGTATCATACATAGCGTATGTCGTTGAATGTAAATATATTTAAATATTTGAATTATAAAATATTAGGAAAACATATCTATATTGTGTGTACCAAACCTTCTCCACGCTTGGAGTGCATTGTATTGATTTAGTGTTGAAATCTAGCAAGAGGAAACCATGAAACTGTGAGATAATTTCCGAAAACCATAAAAGAGGTGTGATATTTCTACTTGTTACCGTGTAACGGTTATTGATGGTCACATTTTTGCTTAATATTGCTGATAGCATTTTAACGCCAACCAGGAAATTTACGACAATTGGATCACATACAATGTTTCCACAGAATGAATAATATATGTTTTGTTTGAAAATTTTGTTTTGTGTAGCAATATGATGCATTTTACTATCCGTTTAAAATATACATTACCCCATTATGATAGTGTTTCCGGTAACTATTTATTTGCCCTAATTATGATAATGTTGCTCTTTGACGAAGACATGGTATATTATCCAAAAGGTAGGCACGATGTACGAGATCCGTACATAGAGAAAGACTATTTTTATGGAGTGGTAATGTAAAAAAAATGTAAACTGTCTGCCGAATATAGCTACTTATTGTTGATGAGCGGCATTAAATATGCGATACAGTCAAATAACAGAATTTTGTACAATTGAAGTTTTTCAAAGGAAGAAAAAAACCTTCCAGAAAATGTAAATCAGAACATGTAAAACTTGGTGTCACAGATTTTTTCCAATTGACATGACTGGTAGATGACACAATGAGTTCTAAAAATGATTTGGTAGCATAAGTAAAAGAAATTGCGTGGGACAAATATTTTTCTTCACATTCGCCAAAATACCTCCATCCCCAAAGCCCTCAACCCAAAAACAAACGCAACATACAGGACCATGCAAAGAATGGAGGACGAAGCACAGTCTCCAGAAGAGTACCGACTTGGAAAGGTCTATAGCCAAGTTACACGGGGTAGAATTAGTTTTAGCGCTCAAACCCACACCTCAAGGAAACAAATAGTAATTTTATATTAACAATAAAAAACTACTACAATCAAAATTAAACATAAATAAGACGTTGAATGTTCTCGTTCTTATTCCTTATTGCTAAATTCGCTTCAATCGCTGTTTCTTTGTTTTGTTCTGGGAAATTTGTGGACTAGGTAATTACTTTGTAAGTCGGCTTCAATGTATAATTGACAGGAAAAAGCAACCATACATAATGTGAGCTAGTTTGGTCACACTTTTCGTTCAATAATACAATATTTGGAAAAGAAAATATAACAGACCACTCTTACTTTGATATTTATGTAAATATATTACGTCATATTACGGATATTGGATGATAGGATAATATAATATGATATGTACGCGACAGATATTCAAATTAGACGATGCCTTTCTACTGCGCAATATCATTTAGAAAGCATTCGTCATTACACAGGAAACGCCACGTGCAATAAAAAAGACACCACCAAAGCAGTCTTTTAGGTTGTAAATATTTTATTGATTAATGTGCCCAATAACATTATTTATACCAGAGAATAATGCTGTCATAAATAACAATTCCTTGAATACGAAGGACCAATTGGTCAAGAAAAGACTGAATTTATTGATACGCCGTTTGATTTAGAATAAAACAAACCAAATTGAAAGCCATGAAATATTTGATGTAACAATTCCAAGCTAAAGACACCGGCTGTCATATTAATTTTTTCGGCGTAGCTGTCTAAGCTCAGTTTTGACCTACATTTCTTGGCATGACGTATTGATGATTAAGAGGAAATTCCTCATTCTATTGGATAATTTCATAAGCGCGAAAATGACTTATTGATATACCAGAGGAAATCTTTCTTTCTATTGAACGAAATCTTCAAGAGTGGGGGGAAATAAGACCAACTTACAGTGGATCTGCAATTGTTTATTGTGTACTTTTTCTGTTTGTAAAATTTGTGAAGTTTAAATGTATGAAACTGTATTCTTAGGTGGTCGAAATAAAGTTATATACAGCCATTCTTGACAAATATTTTACATTTTATCTTTGATATAAATTCAACCTTGTGTGTCGTGAACAGCATTTAATATTCGTTCACAGAATACAATAATTATTTTGTACAAGTTGGAAGTTTCAGCGTTGTAATTGTACATGTCCTGGTTCCGGGTTTTACACATCTGCTTTCAGAATTATAGTTTCGCATAAATTAATTAATCCGCATATGTAATTGTCGAGTTTGAGAAAAGTTTTAAAACATTAACCACTCGACTAATAGTGATGTGTTATTTTTCAAAATAATACGTACAGCATGTAGTTAGGATATGCTAAGAAAGAAATAAGGCAACTATTTGCAGAACTACTTTTTGTGTAGAATTTTAAAGATGCTTTATTCATTGCACTGCGGTCGATTGTGAACATTTACAACGTGTTTTATGGTCCAGTTGTGTATATCGTCGGGAATATCATACAGATAGGAATGTAGAAAAACATTAATCGAATCGTAATTTTTGCTTCAACAGTGTAAATAACATCAATGAACAAAACTGTTTGTCTTTTTAAGAAGCCGCGGCCGTGGTCCGGTGGTTAGTGCGCTGGACTTGCAGCCCGGAGATCCGGGTTCGAATCCCGGTCGCGGCAGGTCATACCCTTCCATGAAAATTTGACAAAAATGTCGATTTTCCTCCATATGTGGAGAAGTTGCCGGCTCCTTGTGGAAGGTTAAGTTAGTATTGGTTAGTATATAGTCCAGGAAAGCTGGTTAGGTGAACCGGTCGCCGTATATAACTGAAAAATTGTTGAAAAACGGCGTTAAACCCCAATACAACCAATACAATAAGACATTTCTTGTTTGAAATGCAGTAATTTTCAAAAGCCGTTTCATAGTATATGAAATATAACGTAATATTCAAAACAATGAATCGCTGATACAAATTCATGGTTCCCATTTTAAAGTCATTTATAGCTTCATAAAATACATTAACAGTATTAAGAATAAGTGTAAATATTACAAATAGTTTTAATCACATCGTCACTTCAGAAATCACACGCTCTCTACATATAGTGTAAAATAAGTCTCTTTTGCAATACTGCATCAGTAGAGCGGGTTGGTTTGTAATTTTAAGCGATGTTGTCATAGCGATAAATTCTCAAACGGACACATAAATAACCATACATGAATAATGCATAAAGTGAAATTCAACTCAAGGTTATTTTGTTGTATCAAAACACAATATTATACTTTTGAGTAAGCGACAATCTGTACTACAATGTGACTGTGACACATTCGTACGACTGATTGGCTGTCAGTTAGTGGCCGATTTGGGATGTTACAAACATTTGCGTTGGTACATAAGACTGAAAGCCATAGATATGTCCTGTCGAGCATACTTATCAATTTAATTATGTCTAATGAGCGACTAAAAATCCCATTCGTCTACATGATGCTTGACAATATAAATAAGTCTAAAAGATTCAATTATTTTGATTCATTCAGCAATAAACATCTACGGCATATTTGTCGATATCCTGTCAGAATCACAAGAAATAAACGATAACATGTGCTTAATAGCATATACTAACAGACATAAGAGCTCTGTTCAATCATCAGTAATTTTATACCCACACATTCTAGAAACAGATCCAAATAAGACATGGCACCATGAGTCAGGTATTTAAACCCGGGATAGCGTTACCAAAGTAATAATAGCCAAAGAAGTATATTGTAAACAATAATGTATCGAGGAATTCATTGATGCTAGTTTGCTTTGGACAGATTTGCTTTCTACGATGGTATAACGAGAAATTCTTCTCTGTAGATGTCCTGCAAATACGTGTGAACTCACCCGAACTACATCCGCGGAAATTAGTTGAGCTCTGACGTCAAAATTCATTCATAAACACATATGAAAATGTAGATCAAAAAATTATATTGTGATATTAACCCACGGAACGTCAGCTTTATTACTTATTCTTTATCAGTTTGCTACTGTTTATACATTAAAGTATTTATCTAAGTACGTTTGTATAGTGGAATCTCTCTCTTATCTGGACGTGTTTGGACCAGGGTAGTCCGGTTCAGGCGGCTTTCTGTATTATAAATGGATTTTATACAAAACATACTTAAAAGATGTCGCATAAAAATCCAATAACTTTATAAGAACTGAGGTGATGTCCGGATTACAGACTTAAATTACAAAACATAAATGATATCACATTGTGTATACAATATTACTATTACATGTTTTATATCACTGAGTCCGTGTAAGAACCTTATACTGCTCCATTGTCTTATCTTTTAGTTTTGTATTGCCTTTAACATATATCTGTCTGAAGTCTTATGATAGGTTGTAAACCTCACAAAGAGCAATTTTGAAATCCATATCTATAAAATGCTTCATTGGTATTGCTTGGTAACAGTGTGAACGCTGAAATAGAAGTTAATCTATATACACCAGTCCGTGATAATAAACCATCCATTTCTTAAATGCTGAAATAGAAATATTAACGATATTCATGTAAATGTTCGTGATAATATTCAATCAGCTTAAACTACTTTCATGCTGTTAGAATTCCCATCTTGCGAGAGGAAACTATGAAATGGGAAATAATTTCTGAAAACCATTTAAATGATGTTTTTTTTTTCTTGCTGCTGTAAGTCTGAACGGCTCATTCTCGTAAAACACATTTGTATAATTGTTAATAGTAGTCAGAAATTTTCGCATTTGATTGATCTGTTGTTACTTGAAACAGAGAAAACATTTTGCATTGGAATTCGTCTGGAACTGTACTCTTAGAAATTTCAGTTGTATTTCTTGGAACATTTTGGTAGAATTCTTGCATAAATAAGTTGTAAAGTTATATCGAAATTATGTCGAAACAAACTTATTGCCCCTTATAAAAATCCTTTAGTTTTCATGTAAGAGAGCATTGAGTGAGGGAGAGCCAACTTTGTTTAAGAGAACATCAGGGTATGTCGAAAGAACTTAAATTATATTGGATTTTCAATGTTTGGTCAAATCTTATACGTAACAGAAGTGCATTACTTTAAGTATACTAATCGAATTACAATTTCACTGAAACTGCAACTGCAAGTTGATCTGAAATAAATTCTCATTTTATTTCTAGCAAACGTACATCTATTCAAAATCTTTGCGTTTTCTTTCATGTATGTGTCTAAGTAAGTATAAATCTGGTTTTGTATGAAGTTACTCTGTTTCCATTACTTTTGTCCAAAAAAAAACCGGAAACGTACGTATGATATTTTTGTTGCTCATACATATAGTGGCTGCGTTATGGTTGTAATCAACAGGAAATGTAACTGACATTAACTTTTAGCTAAATTCATGTAGTTACAAAATCGCAACTGCAAATATTATTCAGACTTGACAATAATTTTGGATACTAACCTTATCCGCTCTGTATGACATTCTCTGTATTTTCTACCCAATGATCTACATGAGACGCCATTGCTCTTTGATTGTGACATTACTTTATATGCCTTTTATGTCATACTGTCATAGCTGAAATTTCTATACACTGAAATGATGTTTGTTTATAAGACGTATAACAACACTATGGTGACCAGTAAAATATTGTGTGCTAATGTGACTAAGGACAAACCCATGTAATTGAATGGTGAATATGTTTGTACCTGACATTATTCTAGTGCATGTACCACTAACCGAACTTTGATTATTTAAACATTTTAAACATTTGGTCTACTTTTTAACAATTATGATTGATCTTATTGTTTTTACTGTACATGTATTTGCATTTCCTTTTACCTCGGTTGTCTAGTATTATCAAGTTTGCAATACATATGTATTGATTTTATTTGTAAAGCACTTTTGAACATATTTTACTTTTGCTAAGAGTGATATATAAATGTGGTGTAATAAATATATAAAAAATAAATATATTTGCAATTTTATGTGATTACTTCCGTGTCACAAGTGCGTCAAGTTTCGTGTTTATGACATATATATTTATATACGTATCTTTTAGTATCAGATATAATTTAATATATATCCAGTAAAAGCACACAAATGTTCAAGTCTTTACCCATTAAAATAACATTGGAATATGTTTTTTTGCAATAACTTCATATAAGTGAGATTTTAGGTTAATAAATCAATGTCAAAATTAATATCTAGGGATTTTACCACGGAAAATTCTAGATATTGGATCAATTCCCTCGTGTTGGCAATTGCCGTCAAACGCTATTCCATACACGACAACCAAATTACTTGTTGACATCATGACCGACGATATCAAGTCACAACTTGATGTAGCCTGCAAGGACTTTTTGACATTTGAAGTTTTTCGGCACGATTTTGTTGCGATAGTAGTTTTGCCTGTGTTTGTGTGATTGAAAAAACACGAATATGAGAAAACACTCACGCGAGTACGCTGCAACTGTATACATGCATGTCTAGATGCAGACAAAATATGCAGGTTTAATAAAACCTCATTGAAACATTTTGACAATGTTAAAGTGAAGAACGGAGATGTAAGCTACATTGTTTTAATTGTTGAATGTGATAATCTGATAATATGAAAACTCAACTAATTTGCAATTTGTTACCAACCAAGCATTATAGTAATGATAGCAATAGGTTGTGGACCTCTTCATGTTTATTTGTGTACAATATAACCTGCGTTAACGGGCACCCGATAACAACGAACACTTGACTATAACACACACTGTCATAACGAAAAACACTCTTTAAGTGGCTGTATGTAGAAAACGTTCTATAAGTGGCCGTGTTCAGTGGACACTTGCCCACAGCGGATATCAAAAACGAACTGATTGGTTGGTGTTGCTGTGAGAGGGTACAATTCTTGTTGATTTGTGGAAATATTTACTACATGTCGTGAAGAGTTTAATAATATGTTTGGTGTATTTTGGGGGTTTGCTTTAGTTAGTTTTATTCCATGTTTTGTTTTATATTTGATGCAATGTGGATATTGACAAGAGGCATGATTTTCAAGCCTTAAACACGCAATTTATATCATTGTCCTAATTGAATTTAAAAGAACATAATTGTAGTTAAAAGAGAAACAAATAAAATGTCAGACGCCCATTCAATATGACGGATGGTCTGTTTGTATATCCATTATGGAGTCACGCAAAGATGCGAGCTGAGACAAAAATGTTCCCTCCAAATTCTTTCATTTTTTAAAGTGATATATGAATAATCAGAAAAAAGGTCACGAATGGCAATTGAAAAGTTTGAGTTTCAGATGCGAAAGTAAGTCATTGAATGATTAAACTCACCAGATTCGGACAAAAAATCCAAAATAAAGGAATCGATTTAGAAATTATCCCCTTTGTGACCAGAAAAGATAATAATCAGACTTCTTGTCTTGATTTCTAAATAAACAAACAACAGAAACAAACGATTTAGGAAAACTTTCTCTAGCATAAAACACATCAGGCGTTGGCGCATTTTGGACTTTCAGCCAAATAAATAAGAAAATATAATGCAAAATCGGGAAGGGTTTTTGATGTCCGCAGTCCGCGGAGGGAAAATGTCTGCTACGGCCACGTAAGGAGTTTTTTCGTTGGGGGATAACAGTGTCTATTATAGACAGATGTCCATAGTTCACGGGGTGTCTGTTTGTACGAGTTTGTATACAAAAACATAAGACGGTCCTCAACCTGTTACTATTAGCATTGTAATGTTTGATTGGTAAGGAAAAATTGCACATTAGTTTGATTTTCATATTATAGGATTATCAAATTCTGCAATTAAAAATTCAAACAATGTTAAACACATCTCCGTTCTTCATTTAATGAGATGTAATTATCGTAATATTGTCAAAATGTTTAAGAGCACCTTTCTTTATCTAGATATGCCGGTATACTGCTGCAGTATGCACCTGCTTCTTTTCCTATTCATGTTTTTCAATCACACAAACACAGGAAAAAATATTAGCTTAATAAAATTCTGCCGAAAAAAAAACAATCAACAAGTGTCAAAAAATCCTTGAAGACTACAGTAAATCGTGACATAGAAATGTTGTCCGTCATGATGTCAACAAATGATCTGTTTGTCATTTTTGGAATGAAGATTGAAGGCAATTTCCAACACGAGTGAATTTATCCAATATCTAGAGTTTTCCGCAGTAAAATTCCTAGATATTAGTTTTGACATTGATTTATTTAACCTGAAATCTCACTTATATGAAATTGTTACAGAAACATATTCCGGTTCTGTTTTTACAGAAAATGATTTGAACATTTCTATGCTTTTAGTGACTATATATTAAATATACTAAAATATATTAGATATTACTAGATATATGTATATATCATAGACACGAAACATGTGGCATATTATTTAACTTTGATACTTAACATTAAGCATTAACATAGAAATAGCAGATGTTATACGTCTAATAAACAAACATCACGTCAGTAAATAGAAACTACAGCTATGACGGTATGTAACAAGAAAGATACGAAATGTCTCTTCGTCTATAGGAATATTCTTATTCCGTCGGGAACAATTTCAAGACGATGATTGGGCCAGAAAGAAATGATATGTTTCCGGTTTCTTGACCAAGAAACGTTGGAAAACGTTTCTTTTCTATTTTTTATTCCATTTTTTACTGAACATATTGTTTGTGTCGTGGAGGCATGATTCGTCACAAAGTAATTTCGTACTCGGATTTTGCAGTTCGAATCCTTAGGGTCGACGCAAAAAAAATCGAGGATCGGCGACAATCAGAAACACGTCTATTTGTTCATGCCTTAGGTACAATCTGTGTTCTTTGTTGTCGGCTTTTTGATAATGGGTATTTCATTGTTTGTCTAGTTATTTTAGTATGTTTAAAAAACCGTACAATACTTTTATGATGTATTAATTTATATTTAGGCAACTAGATTCCGTACTTTAGAAGTCATCAATAATAAATCGGTGACTGGTGAGAATGAAGCACACTCATTATGCATAAATGTCATTCTTATGTTCGACATGTTAAATAACGCTGATAACGTACATTTTAAACAATGCGATTTCTCCAGAAACAACGGAAATATAACAATCGAAATGAGATCACTTGGAATGATATGAATTATTGTAAGATACGCATTAATGCTTTCAGAATTCTATGACGGACTTGTCGATCCGAAACCTAGCATGTTTTGAGCTTGCGTTTCTAGAAGTGGTAACATGATAAATGAATCATTGGCATATCAAATTTGCATATTGATCTGTATCGTATTAAATTTCATAATTGCTTTCTTAATGTGCTTTTAATACGAAGCAACACTATAAATAATGAGAATAAGCACACACCATGATAAGTTGTACAAGGTAACAACATAATTCAAACGACAGGATAACAAAATGTACAATCACAAGAAATAATGAACCTCAGATGAACACAGAATACTTCACACCTAAACATAACTAGTTAATGGTATATAGTTCCTCAACATTATTTGATCTGTACATTAACATTGTAAAATCCTTTTCAAATCTGAAAAGCAATCTTACAAAAAGGCTACATAATGGTAGTTTTAATAAAAATGTGTACTAAATTTATTTTGTATCGAACGACAATTGAATAATGTAAAGTTTTGAAAACTTTCTCCTTTTAACAAACTTGCCCATCACCGTTGTAAGTTCGAATCCCACTAGGGACCAGTGACCAGGCAGACGCCACATATGAAGAATCAATCCAATTAGCTTACGGAAGATTGGTGGTTCTACTCAAGTGTACACACAAGGTCTTCCTCTACCGTGAAAGATAGAAAAGTCACCAAATGACACTTGATGTATGTTTGACGTTGAATCTTAATGAAAGGAATAACAAAACTCTGTCTATGCGCACTTTAGATTTATGTACGTATATATGATCAATATTAGTACAAGAACTGATCCCGTTTAGTTATGTTCGCTTAGACATAATGTAAGTGTATACATATTATTTTTTCCTCCTGTAACTTTATTTAGATGTACTCCTTAACCCCTTAACAATACTTGCAAATAGATATAAATTAGAAAAGGTTTCATAGAAGAAAACACATTTCAGCAAAATGTCCAACTTTCCCCAAAATACAGCCTTGCACAAAACCACCAACCCACTAAGAAAGATATAAAATATGGAGGACAGAAAGCAGTCTCCCTGAATGTACTGCCTTGACACACTTTATAAGAAAGCTACGGTGGAGAAAAATTTAATACTCATCCCCGGGGAAACATAAATGTAATTATAGAAGATAGAATATAATGCATGCTCACCAAAACGTTCAAAGGTCTGTGAGAATTTATAACCACGAATTTGATTCGTAGCCAAGGATTTGAAGCGACGAGCACCATCCATTAGAATGAACTATTTCTCTTGTGCTTTCATGTCAGTAAAGGGAAGGCAAAATGATATAGTACGATATATGCATCCTTAAGTAGATCAGACGTCATTAAAACAAAGTTGATAGAACGATTCTCAACGCTTATGTTGATATGTTGACATGAAAATGAAATTCCCAAGATATGAACATTTGTCATATGTGATGAATTACATTCTTCTGGTATTCTCTTGGTGTGTTTTTGTAAAAAGGACTTACAAAGATGTGAAGTTAGTTTCCAAAGATATTGTCAACTCAGTATGATATGTGTAGTTCGATAATTGCATTTCTTACTTCGAGAATTTATCTGATGCAAAAAGTTTATGTGTCAAACTGATTGTATTGCTTTTTAAAAGGTTAGAGAAACATACTTCTAACATAATAATGTCTATTATGACTTCATATGTCTGTGAATTTCGAATAAATTACAACTTTATTACAGTCATGGCACAGCCGCCATATATATGAGCAACAAAAGGGTCGCACTCATACAAACATTTTCGTTTTTTGGACGGCAGCAATGGAAACAGAGTTTACTTCATACGAAACCAGATTTGTACTTACTTTGACAGACATATTAATGAAAATGCAAAGTTTTTCATTAAATCGTACGTTTGCAAGAAACAAAATGAGAATTTATTTCAAATCAGCTTGCCAAGCAACATTTCAGTGAAATTGCAATTCTGTTAGTATAATTCAAGTAATGCACTTCTGCTATGTTTAATGTTGTTTCTCCTTCCTATCAAGATTTGACTAAAAATTGAGAATCCAATATAATCAGCGTTCTTTCGACATGCTACATGCGTCTGGCATGAAAACTGAAGGATTTTCATCAGGAATAACAAAAAGGCTTTGACATGATTTCAATCTAACTTTACAATTCATCTTTTATATGAAATCTACGAAAGTGTTATACGGAATACAATTGACATTTTTAAGAGTACATTCAATACATACAGTCGAATAATTGCGCAAAATGTTTCATCTGTTTCCGGTGACAACTGATCAATCAAACGCGAAAATTTCTAACAACTCTTAACAATTATAATGTTATGTTACAAGAATGAGCTGTTCAGATTTACAGTAACAAGGAATAAGACCCATCAGTTTTATGGTTTTCGGAAATTACTTCCCATTTCATTGTTTCCTCTCGCAAGATGGGAATTCTAACAACATGAAAGTAATTTTCTGGTAAAGCTGTTTGTTTACTATCACGAACATTTTACACAAATATTTTTAGTATTTGTGCTTCAGTATTTAAAAAAATAGATGGTTTATTATCACGAAATAATGTATTTCAGCATGCACACCCCTACCAAGCATTGAAACTTTTATAGATTTAGAATGATAAAATGTTAACATTTTAAATTTACATTTTGAAATTGCTGTTTGTGAGAAGAATTGTTCACAATTTATTATGAGACCTCAGACAGACATATTGTTAGAGGCACCACGACACTAAAATGACTAGACAATGAAGGAGTATACGGGTTTTATCAAACAGGACACTGTAGTAATATTGTACACACAATGTGGTATGATTTATGGTTTTTCAACCATCACTATATTTATCCATATTTTCAGATCGCCAATGGTGGTCTAAAGAGGTTATATTGCATTTATCAAATATTGTTTTTTAAGAACTGAATGAATGACTCAGACATGGATTGTTAGAGACCTATTCTGCAAATTCGTACTTTTTACAAATGCAAAAAGTGTTATCACAAAGTGGTGTGTAAATTTTGCACAAGATTATAAGTGGTCGAGTCATTTTCTCTTACCATAAACGTGTCTGGCTAGGTCGCAATAACGCTATTAATGACAACGTAATATAATGTAAATCATTGAAATCGATGGTTTTGCCTTCTCTCTGCATCAGTCTGATGAAACGATCATATATAATTAGAATTTTTTTGGCTTTATATAATCAATTTAATTACGTTAATTCTTTTGTATACTGAGATATATTAGAGCATGGCCTTTGTGAATTCTTTTGTAATTGCAATATTTTACAATTTGAAATAAAAAAACACCATTTTATCACAGGTCACTAGTACCGTGTTTTATTGTTATTTGATTAATTTGCTCAATTATAAATGGATGTTGGAAGATGAAAATTGTCTTATAATTATGATCTGAACTTTCACATAATTCAATCAAATAAATAATTGATCAAGATTACAGGTGTGAAAAATTATGAAACACGTTCGTCAGTCTTTTCAGTTTAAAATAGAACAAATGTTTCTTGTGTACCAGTAGCCTGTCCGCTCAGCTAACTATTTAGTATCCGGGCATCGGTTGAGTTCGAACCCTGGTCCACTTGTTTCTTGTAATGATGTTGTTGAAGACATTGCGCCAAAGACCATTCGTCCTCCACCGCTGGAGAAGTTGGCAATTACTTGTGGAGAGTAAGGTTAGCACTAGTAAAGAATCCAGGAAATCTGGATGTGTTAACTGCCCATTAAAATATAACTTAAATACTTTTGAAAACAGCAAAACTCAGACAATGTAAAATTAATGTATTGCTCTAGTGTATCAATGGTAAATAATTAAGGTAAAATGTATTAAATACATTAATACGTTAATATGTTTTGTCGTCCAGCGTTCTCAAATGAATGATTTGTATACGTGTCGATGATTTTTTCAATCGAATTTGTTTCATGTTCACCAGTTTTTCATCCAATTAGTCGAATACCTGTTGCACGATCAATGCGCTTATATCAAGCAAGATGCACGTAAGGAAATTACACAAGAATAAGAAATTTTAGACCTTATTTACATTACCTGATACAACAAGAATAATGCGAAATGGATTCAAATCAAGACTAAGCTTGTCTGTTAAATATGTAAGACTTTTGTCAATTTTGCGCATTATATAAAACATTGTCTTTTAAATTCCATCTGTTTCATAGCATCAAGCTTCGCAAATATTTGGTAACTCAGACTCGTAGATTTCCATCATGGCCAATTGCTTGTTCGAGAATAATATTTATGCGTACTGTCTGGCAACGGCGAATTTCAACTATTAAATTTGATTGTGATATATTACGCATTAGAATTATTCGTAAAGATTTAGGCCAAGTAGACTTTGAAATAGGAGACTTTTAAGAACTGAATCATTTATCAAAAGGATGGAACAATTCGTTCGTAGATTAAACGAGATTTCTTCGTAGACGTTACAAAGTCTGAAAACTATATTCTCAATGCATCGTTGGTTTGCGTAAAGTATACTTTTTCTGTTGATAATATTCATATAAGTAAAATTGTATCGAGATCTAAAAATGTGAAACATTGAAACTTCTCTAATCCAGACCTATGTGATCCGGACCTCTGTGATCCAGATATCACCTCAGTCCGGATAACGTTGTCGGTATTTTTTATGCAACATCTTTGGTGAACTAACTTTTCATGTTTTGCCTAAAAACACATTTATAATCCGAAATGGATTTTATGTATAAACAGTAGCAAGCTGATGAAGCATAAGTAATAAAGCTGATCCATATTTTCATATGTGTTTATGAATGAAAAAAGATATCAGCACTGCACCATTTATTGGGTGTAGTGAGTTTACACGTGTATTAACATGACATTATGCTAAGTAGAATTTCTGGTTATACCATCGTGAAAAGCAAACCCGTCCAATGAAATCTAACAACAATGAATTCATCGATACGCTTTTGTTTACAATATATTTCTTTTGTGTGTTATATTCTCCCTGCATGATAAGTTTGGTAAAGCTATCCTGGGGTTAGATAACCTGATAGACACATGGTGCCCTATCTTATTTGGATCTGTTTCTAGAATTTGTGGGTATAAAATTACTGATGATTGAACGGAGCTTTTATGTCTGTCAGTATATGCTATTAAGCACATGTTATCGTTTATTTCTTGTGATTCTGACAGGATATGAATATCGACAAATATGTCAGAGATGTTTATTGCTGAATGAATCAAAATAATTGAATCTTTTAGACTTATTTATGTTGTCAAACATCGTATTGACAAATGGGATTTTCTGTCGGTCATTAGGCATAATTGTATTCAGAAGTAGGCTCGACATGATATGTATCTTCGTGATTTTGTCATTTTGTCCTTTTATTAACACATAACTTTATAACATAGGAAATCGGCCACTGAATATGTTTGAATATGTCACAGACACAATGCAGCAAAGTTTCTCGCCTATTCGAAAGTGTGTTATTGTTGGGGTTTTTAAAACAATTATGAGACGAGCAGATAGGTTTCACTTTGTATATTACGGATGGATATATATTTATGCGACCGTGTGAGAATCGAACAACCATCGCTACGGCGGAATCGCCAAAAACTTAACAAACCGCTCTACTGATGCAGCTATTGCAAAAGATAATAATTATTGTACACGGCATTTAGAGTAGTTTCTTGAGTGACGGTGGGATTAGAACTGTTTGAAATTTTTATGCTTACTCACTGTTAATACTTTTAATGTATACTATAGACATAGATGATTTTAAAGTGGGAAGATCGGGGCTTGTGTCTTTAATCTATGATGTTGATTATTACGTTATAATTCATATGATATACTTTCGAAAACAACAGTAGCATAGAAGAATTTGATACGGTAGTCTATGTCTTTGACTTGGATTTTTGCATCAACTATTTTACAACTCTTCGTAAAAAGTTTGCTTTTAAAAATCTCTTAATTGATTTGGCTAATTCCATGACCAGTTTTAGATTTCCAGTTTTTTATCTTTCCAACGAAGTGTACAAATAATCATCTTCATGTATATTGACGAATCCTTACTGAATAACAATGCACATTGGAAAAGCGTCGTCTAATTTGAATATAACTCACATAAATATCGTATTATATTATCCGATGTCAATTATATGACATAATATATCAACATATATATATCGCAGAAAAGTGGTAGTCTGTTTTACTTCCTTTCCACAAATTGTATGATTGAAAGAATAATGCGACCATATTAACTCATATTTATGTATAATTATTCTTTCCTGTCACATATGCATTTCAGTCAAAGTACAATGCTGTGCACAAAGTTCCCAGAACAAAACAAAGAAACAATGATTGGAGCGAATTTAGTAATAAGTTATGTAAGACGACAGCTATCAACTTGTTAATTATGTATGCAGTTGATTTTTAGTCTTTCTTGTATGCGTTTATTGTTTATTAATGTAACATTATGTTCTGTTTACCCCATTGGTAAGTGTGAGGTTGGGCCCTCAAAACTAGTTTTAACCCCATTTAGCTTTGCTACAAATCGTTCCAAGTCGGTACCCGCCAGGAGACTGTGTTTTGTCCTCCATATTTTGCATTGTTCTACGTGTGTATCGGGAGAGGGAAGTATTTCGGTTAAGTGGATTATTTGTGCGCGTTTGTTTTTCCAGGAATCCTTTTCTTATCTATGCTTATAAAATTAAGATTTAATATTTTCTAGGTTATTCCGTCTGAATGACGCTTCTAGTACTGATTAGTTGAGCATAGGTAATCGAATTTTGATTATGTGAACAATAGGCACAAATATGACCAGGTTGTTTGTTATTTGTTTAGTAAATTACATCTATGGAGTCCGTGTTTTTATTTCCAATGTCAAAAATATTTTATTTAGATCTCAATTAGAACGATGCATACATATTATATTTGTCCAACACTATCGTCTTTTCAACATTACAAATAATATGTTGATTTAACTCTGATATTGTTCCATTACAATAAAAAAAATAACATTTGTTTTTTGGAGATTAAACACAACAGATATTCGCCAAATCCAATTTGATTTTTCTGGAACTCATTGTGCCAACCAATAATCTCCACTGAAATAACTGAGAGAAAGTCTATAACACTATCAAACTCATAATATTCGTGCTCATTTCACACTAATCAAGTTTTTTACGTCCTGGTGTATATTTTCTGGTAGTACAATTTCCCGTCTCTTGAAAACTCGATATTTATCTAAATTTTACGAAATCCTGTATTTGACTGTATCGCATTTAATGCTGCTCATCAGCAGTAATAGCTATATACGAAGGAGAGTTTACATGTCCTGTGCTCCTTTTTACCACTCCAGTATAAACTGCACTTTCTCTATGCACGGATCTAGTTCATCATGCCTACCTACTTCCAGTATTGGAGACAAATGACTTTTGGATATTATATTAGGTCAAAGAGCTACATTAGATTGCTTCGGGCTAATAAATAGTTACCAGAATCCGTGCAAAATATCATAATGGTATGATATATAATTGGAACAGATAATAAAATGTATCATATTGCTGCACCAAACAAATTCAACACTTCAAACTTTTCAAACAAAACAGATTTCCTTCAGTGGAAACATTGTATGTGATCCGACTGACGTATATTTCCTGGTTGGCGTTGAAATGTTATTAACAATGCCAAGCAAAAGTGTGGCCATCATTAGCTGTTACAAATTTCCGCAACAAACTAGAAATTTCACACCACTTTTATGGTTTTCGGAAATTATCTTTACTTTTTTAATGGTTTCCTCTGGCTAGATTTTAGCACTAAATTAATACAATCCACTCCAAACACGGAGAAGATTTGGTACATACAGTATAAATATGTTCTCCTCGTATTTTTATGTACGATATACATCTACATATGTTATGTTTAAAATGATATGTGCCCCAATACGCATTGAACATTTTGTCAACTTATAATAAATATTTGTCATCATATGTGATAACGTAGAGACTGTACCTGAATGATTAAACTACTGTAATATTGAACAAGCATACTCAACAAGAACACAGGAAATAAGGAAACATTTTGGCGCGAATTTACATTCCGGTACAATTATCTTACGATTATATTCGTCACGATGTTGCCATAATTGTTCTGTGTAATTGCTAGTGTCCAAGTGTCCAGCTTTTATATTTGATTAAGAAATAAAATTTTCTATTCCCCGGTCTATTTCTGAAATCACAAACAATATACACCTGTATAATGGATGTTATCTGAAAATTTGCGTTTCCGTGAATAATATTTGCTACCAGTCTTGGAACAGTACTCTAGCTCTGTGAAGCACAAATATGGTACTCTACGCAGTAATATAACACGCCAGGAGACGAAAAGGTAATATGTGATATATTGTCAACTGCAGAAATAAATATGTATGTAGATTACACAGGCTATTGGGGTAGACAAAACATCGCTTTTAAATAAAACGTATTGACATTATATAACAGCGACTATAAAACGACTGGCATTTTTGCGATTTTATTTTGTTTATAATACCGTGCTTATAGTCGTTTATCTATAATAACGTCTTTTGATTTTTTTATCCGTCTATTATTTATTCATGCCACTTTATTTTTGCTTGCCCAGAGGTAAGTGTGAGTTTGGTCCTCGAAATCAGTTTAACCCCCTCTAAAGTTGCTACTGGAGTTACCAAGGCGGTACTTACCTAAGGAGATTGTTTTGTCCTCCTTTTAAGTATGGTCCTTTATGTTGTGTGCATTTAGGTGAAGGCAGTATTTTGTGGAAGGTGTGATGTTTTGCGTGCGTTTTTTTTTTCTAGAAGTCATTTTCTTGCCTATATTTCATGTATATTACATATACATGTGTTAATTTGATAATCACTTGATGAAAAACATGTAACATACATATGACACTACCAGAAATCTCTTAATTCCAGGTGCAGTATAAACCACATAACTTACGCTCTGAGATAACGTCAAGTGATGAGAATTTCTAAAAGTTGTTTGGCAAAAATGTCTTAAAAGCTGTTCGAGTAAAGATTCGCCCGTATCTACGCATGATGTTCACAATGCCATCTAAAGATATTGCGCTACATGCTACTGATTGACTGCAGCAAAAAACAATTTCTTCATTATCTGAGCGAGTCTATGCAATGTTCGGAAGAATAATGAAGCCAAAATTTCCCTATGGATAACTTTATTGCTATGTAAAAAGCAGATTGAAAGAAGCCGTTAAAATTCTAGGAGGAGGTTGTTGGAAACCCGATATATTCAACTCGGTGAACATGTTCAGAAACAAACAGTATTTAAAGAATGCAAGACAAATTACCGTAAGATGCAGCTTGTTTTATTACACTGTTATATTTACGTAAAATTCAGGGAACATATTTCCGACAAATTCCGAAAATATCTTAATCCTGAATAATGTCGGACATGATTGTCAGACAGCAAATATTTGAAAAATGAAAATCTTAACGTTACATGAAGCACTGTTTAAAATATTGTTCATACTTGGAAGCTTACAGAAGGCAGCGTTCCAGATGTCTGAAGTTTTGGATTGTTTTATCACAATTCCATTCAGTTTAGACCACCTGCAATGTTATTTGATCATTGTATAATAACCTAACAAAGTAAACGTTGTGTTTCGTTATTAATTAAGTAATTATCATTAAATTATGTAGCTATTAATTCTTATTTAAGTTATCATAATGTACCTAAGTTTGATTTTATTTGTTATGAAATATTGGTTCATTATGAAACAATCAACATCATACAACCACAATAAGATTATCCAAATTTGATCTCATGTTCAAACGATCACTGATTACTATTCATTTCCACTGATGGTTTGTAAATATATATAGGCAAGGTGGCAGTTTTCATTTGAAGAACAAGGTTAGCACTCGAACAGAATCCAGAAAAAATCTGGTTCGGTTTACTGCCAGCTTGTATATAACTGAGATACTGTTGAAAGCTGGTGTAAGACCCGATATATTCAAATTCATGTGCTTGTACATTGGAACTTCAGTATAACCGTGTTTTACTGTAAATAGTATTTATTGAACACCAGCGTCAAGTTATGCGTCAAATACCTAATGAATGCATAATTTGTGGTTCACCATCCATTTTTTTCCATAACAACAAAACTTCATTGTTTTTATGAATAATCGATGTACGCATATCTCATCCTAGGAATATGGATTTGTTGTTACTGTATTGCCAACGGGAGTATCTTTTATCACGGGAAACCTGAAGAATTGAAGCATAAATTATACTCTCGCTGGACTTCCATACGTGCCCGTACTGGGATAAAAAAATAAGAACCTTCTTTCACATTATTTGCCTTATGTTTGGTCAACTTCTAGATTGTTCAGTTGTTTTAGTTTGTTTGTTTTGTTTCTTCATATTTTGCTTCGACCACCACTCTCACGAATCTGAAAGGGTTTCATTGTCGTCTAGAAAATAGATAAATTCAGAGTATTATGCTTACAGAATACATAAAATGATAACCTCGTATATTCATGTTGAATGACTTGGCATCTCGGGAAATCTGCATTGACCAAACTGTCAGACATTCCATTTCATCCATCATTGAATGAAGCATTACTGGAATATATTGCCAAATCATATGTTACAGTCCGTAGTGAAAACAATTTATGTGCGGATGGAGACATTTCTAGCACCAGACGTTTTTTGATTGACTCTGTTTTCAAACACAATGGCTCAGCATTTATCTGTTAAGTATATCAGACGTTTCTCACTGTGAATAGCGAACTTTCTATACCATATTAAAATAACGCATCATGTGATGATACATGAAATTAATATAATTGTGCTATAGCATAAAACGTCCGCGAAAACAAGAAACAAAGCAACAACGGAAATAATCCCAACACGAAAACGTATTTTATTCTAATGCTCGTGTTCAATATATATCAATATCTTATCAGATGGGTATTATAAGCTCCGTATTATATATATATATATATTTACGATAGTTTAGCCTGATTATTTGATACCTCCGGGTGTTAATGGAATTACTTCACTTTTCTCACAACTGACTGGGTTTTATCATATGAATTTTACATATCTGGTGTGTAGCATATACACACGTTAATTCGGGCTTCTCGATCGCATAATATGATTTAAATGTTCCCTAATTTTGAAAGTAACTGTCAATATTCACACGTAATGTAAGAAATATGATTTAAATGTTCTATAATTTTGAAAGTAACTGTCAATATTCACACGTAATGTAAGAATTAGAGAAGGGAGATAAATGACCGTATATGTTATAAATTCTGCCAGACCGTAACGAAGAAGCATTTCCCATGTGTTTTAATGTAATTTTAAAGGAGTAAATTCTCTAGATCGTCATCAACAGTATTAGTGTTCAATTCTTTCCAAGCAGACAATCTTAGAAGTCGATATTTCAAGTCGGATTCACAGACAGGAATAAATGTCGAGCGAGAAATAATTAAGGATAATTAGAGTAATTTTCATAATACACTTCCTAACCACTCCATGTCTTACTAACTCGTAATCGCATTAATAACCTAAGACAACAGCATTCAATGGATGAATACGAAGATACTTGCATTAATTGTCAAACATTTTTGAAAGATATCAGATGCATAAAAACGATAGCGGAATATATGCATTCATGTCGAACTGCATATAAAATGTGTAATTTTCCTTTAAATGGCTGGGTTTTATTCGGGAAAGTTGTGTTTCAAATAAATACATCTTGCCTCGATGGTCATCTACTGCAGCTATCAAATTCCAAGGCGGTGCACCTAGGTGAGATTGGGTTTGGTCCCACATATTTTGTATAATAGTGTGCATTAGTTAGGATTTGGAGTTGGTGAGGTTTAGGTCTGGTGGTATTTTCGGGAAAATTGGATTTTGTATGTTTTTTTTCTTATCTAAATTCGTAATTAGGATGAACTTCTGTAATGTGTATACACATTTCAGTGCCTTGTTTATAAATATTTATACGTGCTTTTCCTATCGCTGTATGAGCTAAAGCGTTGTTTTTGGAGTGGTTTATACAGAAGGCCGATACTATCGAGTTATCGAGCATGCTGAAACGTCTGTGGATGTTGGTTTTCTTTCTCTTGATAAAATCAACTTTGTTTCGTATGTTATCTCGAAGATCTATAGAAATTCTCGTCAATGTTCTATTTGTCATTGAAGTAGTGCATCCTTTCATTTTTTGTTCAAAGGAAATCTTTAACAAAAAAAACTAGATTTCTCTTTACGATAATAAAATTTAGTCAAGGAAAAAAATCAGCAATGCAATAAGATATTTTTCATCCAAGTGCCTTTTTCTAGAAACCTTTTAATGATACATTTTCCGTGCATGTCTAATGCAATATTTTTTGTCACATTGTTGTTAAGATAGACCCGGTCGAAACTATTTAAAACAAGACAGCTTTTAAGACACTCAACAGCGAACAGACGCAGATAATTTAATTGGTAAATCGAGACAGCATATAAATGGTATAAGAAAGACATTTTGCAAAAATTTTAATTAACCTCCAAACTTAAGCTCCAGTGAACAAGAATAGATGATATGTAAAAACAAAATATCAACAAGTCAGTCTCTTGACGAGCGAAGCGATATCAATAAGGTCGTATTCAACTCAAGCTTGAACGCAACAAGAAATCATCCTCCACTTTTGAAGAAAAAAATTAGTTACGAAATCATTTGTAGATGGAGGGGCATAGGCTGAGCATACACGGGCTGGTATTTAACTGATATGCCTTTAAAGTGAAACTTCAAGCCATCGGAACAAGTGATGTGTACGCGCGAAGATAAACTCAATCATGTTTTGCGTCATTATAATGAATATAGACAATGAAAGGATTCCTAAAAAATCATTAAAACACACACAAAGGATCTCATCTTCCCCAAAATGCTATCTTATCCTCATAACACACCAACCCAAAACCCATCCAACACACAAACAAACAAAATGTATGACAACAACAGTCTCCCACCATGGAACGGTCAATAGCAAAGGTAATAAATTCAGCACGAACGATTATATAAGGAAGGAACGCTTGTCTTGGTAACTTGAGTTATTTTAGAACTTGAATTCATTACAAGGTATCCACATATTTCTTCTGTTACGCAAAATAATACAGTACATATAAATAGGTGATTTTTTGATGTGGTATTAATTCTGCTAAAACTACTTGAATAGGGTGCCATATAAAACATTAAATTCATTTACGATATATAGTGTGGCTGGCTGAAAGAGGATCATATGTGACAGAGAAATTGTTGAACGAACATCCGTCGGTATCTTGCACAGTCTAGACTGTATCCTGTAATCAGAATAATCACATAAATCGCTTTGATTTGACAATTGACTGACATTGAATGGAGTTATAATTTTTCTCCAGGGTTTAATGTCTAACCAACAGACATGGTGGTTTGGCGACTCTTCTACTTTTAACGTTGGAGGAAGACCCGAGCGTTCACCTGCTTATGCCACCGACCTTACGTTAGCTAGTTGGACATGAAGTTATAATGAACACAAACTATATATATGTGTGTTTCCATCTAAACCACGTGCTTTAAAGAAAGTGACTATATCTAAATATAAACGAGTGTTTAATTTCCCAAAGCTATCATTATCAATAAGATTAGTACGTTTGCTTAAGAAATATATATGGTTTTACTAAATTACACAGAAATAATATTGCTTGAAATAGATTACTTAAAACTTGTTCTCACAAAAAGTAGCTTATTTGAGACTAGAATTTGTGATATTATTTGTCAGAAGAAACATTAAATGCGTAATTTATCATTCAAGAAAACGAGGCTTATTACCTTCGGGAGGCATGAAGAACAGAAAACATACTCAATTTTAATGAAACACTTTTATTATCGTGAAAAGAGAAATACGACCAGGACACGCGTTTAATAGGCAGTACGTTTTCTTTGGACTTCTTTGTCAGGTTTTTTACAGTCTGGTAATGAAAATATTTTGCATCTGGCTGAGAAACACCAAACTGGGAATAAAATAAAGATTTTCATTTTCCATTTGTCATTCATTTTAGACAGGAAATCCGTCAGTTGACATTGATGGACCACAAAAATGAACATAAATAAAAGAAAAATTACAAACAATAATTAACCTTTCTTACATCCTCATGTTAAGTGTTTTTATGAACGTACGACATGTATTTGAATACTTAAATACAGTTAAACCTATTCCGATGGTAACGCAAACAGATACAATTCACCTCAAAAGAAAAGAACTGGTTGATTGTCTTGAGCATACTAAATATCATTAAAATAATTACAAATACGCATCATATTCAAATAATATCACCGATAAATTGTTTGTACAGTGAAGCCTCACTTAGCGACTACCTCAGTATTACGACCACCTCATTAACACGACCACTTTCAGATAGGCTTTCAATTACTTTCTTATAATTCAACTCGATTAAGAGACCACCTTATTATTACGACCGATTTTTGGGGTCACGAAGGTGGTCTCAATATAGAGATTTATTGTACTTGCCAATAATAAACACAATATTTTGATATTGAGGAAAAATGACAAAATAGCATAAATTATACAGTGGGGTGTTTCTTTTGCGGTTCAATGTAATATTTAAAATGAAATCAGTAATAGGTCTCGTTGCCGAACTGTGTTACATTACATATTCTTAAGCGTATAATTGACTTTTACATGTATTAAGTGATAAATCAATGATAGATTCTTCAAACAGACCCAATTTAAGGTACATTAGATATTATATAGGAAGACGGGGAGTAGACGACTAATGTAACTTACTTGGTGAAAATAATGAAGCTCTGTTGCCGAACTGTGTTACATTACATATTCTTAAGCGTATAATTGACTTTTACATGTATTAAGTGATAAATCAATGATAGATTCTTCAAACAGACCCAATTTAAGGTACATTAGATATTATATAGGAAGACGCTAGAGTAGACGACAAATGTAACTTACTTGGTAAAATAATGAAGCTCTGGGATCTTTTAAATACCAATCAAATATGATTAAGTAAGAGGGTTTCCTTCCATAATAAATGTAAAATTCATCTGATCCGATTGAGTATGCTTATTCCATGTTTTAGTGTATAAAATTTGCGTCATCTTGTCATCTTCAATTGGAGGTCAAGGGTGTTTACTACAACATTTAGATAATCTAAGTACAGGAGGACACACAAAGATGAAGAATATATTTCTGTTAGCTTTGTCTGCTGGTAATTCGAACAACGGTTGACTCGCTTTGCTTACTATACGTACAGTTTTACGATTAATTCCTTTATCCTTCGGTCGTACGACTTTGTCGTTGCTACGTCAAAATGTTCAAATGCTGATTGTAATGTTAATAAATACCTTAAATAAATGATTATGATATTGCTTCAGAATATCATGTAATTTAAGCATTTTTTATCATTCAACTCTCTCCTTATTCTCACTCTTTTACTGTCTCTTGAATAGCAGTTTATATAGTAAATGCAAATCTTTCAAAAAGATTGAATATTAAGCATGACTGTGATACCGACTACAAAAACAATAGTTGTGTTTAATATTTCTTAAAGTGGCATAATCGTAAAAAGAAGATTAGAACAAATTACTTAACACAAAAATTGTTCGACCTAACATGTTCTTTCGCCAAGTAACCCTCAACAAAAACCGTGATTAGCCATTTAATCGGATTAATTGTTACTCGTTCATCAAATCTCTCTATTACGCTGTGTATTTGTTTATCTTTTATGTGTTTCACAAACATGAGTTTAATTAAGATAAGTAAAACATTTTGCTATACTGAAAAATAACTACAGTACTGATGCACTGAAAACCCTTATCAAATATGTAATTCATTGTATAAAGTTTATGTTAGAACTTGCTTAAGTAAAAATGCCGGACGAACATTCACATTCTACAAAAGGCTGAGGATAAAATCGATGTCAGTATAAATGATAAAAATAATAATAACGAAAGAGGGGCGAATTTATATGTTAGTGCAGTTGAACACGATACGAAAAAGTAATCGTATGGTTCTATGTAGATTTGAACATCCGGAATGGTATGTTGTCTCTTGAATGTATATCAACCAAGATGATTTAGTGGGATACAGACGGATAAGATGAGAAAATATGGGACTCTAGATGTGATGATATCTTATGATATTGCCTGAGATGAAACAAATGAAACGATTTATTACAAAATGGTGTTGTTTTTTATTACATGAATTGATTGTATTTTCAGACTGATGGAATAAATACAACTAGGAAAGCTGACTAGCTTGCATATTTGGAGAGGAAATAAATAAACAAACGAGAATTTTAATAGCCTACATAATGACTGTGGTAGTGATCTGATAGGATCTCGCTTTTAATTTTAGTTAAAAAATTGTAAAGATTCGGTTCTGACAATGTAACATGGATCATCTCTCTATCATGTACTGCTTATTTCCAAAAATAGAACAAGATTTAAACTATATTATTTCCCCACTGAAAAGTTTCTAAACGTTTCAAAGATAATTTCTTGGATATATTTTATTAAGAAGTTCTGATAGCGGTACTGATTTATGATGTAAGTGCTTCTGATGAGTTTGGCACAGTTGGTTATATGATTGATGATGAAAAAAGTGTTTGAATACCTTTAGTATTTTTTCATACTAACTGGCATATTGAAAATAATTGAGTAGAAATATTGTTCATTAGTTGAGTAAAAAATTGAATCCAAAAATATGTAAAATTGTTCATAGTTTTGCGTATGTCTCAATGTACATAAACTTTTGCATCCAAACTGACCCTGCATTTTATGGAAACATTGTCGATTGAATGTTTTATGTTACCAGATATTCATCATAATGTCAATGCCCTAAAAGAAAATGTTTATAAATTATTGACCTCCATAAAAAACAACCCATTTGTTGACAAATTGTATGCTGATTGATGGTGTTCGACTTAAAATAATTATAGTCCTCAGAAGTATAGAATCGGCTTTGGAAATGCAAAGTAAAGCGAATTCGGTATTTCGATGCAGACCACAAATCTCCGACCTTTCAATTAATACAGTTATTTTCAATGTTATTTCTATAGCTATAGCTAGAAATACATTTTGACATTCTACAAATTCTTCCACTTCAATCTTATTACCTTATGTTAGATATACGTTTCTAATTGTCGGATATGTCTTGGGTTTGTGGGTTCGTTAGTTTTCGTAGTAGGTGATCGTTTTCTGGAAGCCCTACTTATAAAAATGCTATATATCAGAACAAACAACGCATAACATCACAAAAAGAAATGTGGAAAATAGAAGCCTAGGCCAACAATCTAGGCTCGGCTATACCGTATGTGCAAAATACAAAACCTGATAAAGGAGGGCAAACTCGAGTTACAAGAAAATTTAAAATGATTATCTCTTGTAACACATAAACAAAGCGCTTGACAAAATCGCTCATATAATTATAGAGCAAAAAAAATAAACATTATGTACAAAGGTACTCTAAAAGGGTTTAAGTGCTATTTGACATTACAATAATACAGCATTACACCATGTCATCTCTATTATTAAGATTTATTATAAAGGAAAACTAAGAATGGCGCCATTTCGTGACTTCGTAATGGATACTTTAACAGAATATCCATCTTCTTTTATTGTTATACTGGCCTTTATTCAGCTTGTGTATTGACTACCATTATAACCTCACAAATGTTGATTATATTAAGTCATAAAGGATCGAATTTTTAACAGATCAGACTTGTAACTGGTAAAATCTAATAGAAAAATACTTTTGTCCGAAATGGGGATTGACATGAGAAGCACGCATGCAACAGGTTGAGCTATTAACTCATTGAGCAATAGCAACATCATTATGTATCGGCCATCAGCAGCACCGCAAGTTATCGTCATCTTCACCGTCATAATATCACTTCTACTCTTTCCACCACTACCACCACCACTACCACCACCACCACTACTACCTTTATATACTTACTATATACTTACTATATACTTACTATATACTTACTATATACTTACTATATACTTACTACCACCACCACCACTACTACCTTTATATACTTACTATATACTTACTATATACTTACTACCACCACCACCACTACTACCTTTATATACTTACTATATACTTACTATATACTTACTATATACTTACTATATACTTACTATATACTTACTATATACTTACTACCACCACCACCACTACCACCACCACCACTTACCTTTATATACTTACTATATACTTACTATATACTTACTATATACTTACTATATACTTACTACCACCACCACCACTACTACCTTTATATACTTACTATATACTTACTATATACTTACTATATACTTACTACCACCACCACCACTACCACCACCACCACTACCACCACCACCACTACCTTTATATACTTACTATATACTTACTATATACTTACTATATACTTACTATATACTTACTACCACCACCACCACTACTACCTTTATATACTTACTATATACTTACTATATACTTACTATATACTTACTATATACTTACTATATACTTACTACCACCACCACCACCACTACCTTTATATACTTACTATATACTTACTATATACTTACTATATACTTACTATATACTTACTATATACTTACTATATACTTACTATATACTTACTATATACTTACTACCACCACCACCACTACCTTTATATACTTACTATATACTTACTATATACTTACTATATACTTACTATATACTTACTATATACTTACTACCACCACCACCACTACCTTTATATACTTACTATATACTTACTATATACTTACTATATACTTACTACTTACTACCACTACCACCACTACTACCTTTATATACTTACTATATACTTACTATATACTTACTATATACTTACTATATACTTACTATATACTTACTACCACCACCACCACTACTACCTTTATATACTTACTATATACTTACTATATACTTACTATATACTTACTATATACTTACTACCACTACTGCTATAACTACTAGGCTAGCTGAATCAGTTAAGACACATACTTAATGTATATATATTAAGTGTTCCACTGAAACAAGTTTTTACCAGATTGTCTTCCTATTTTTAGTAAAGACAGCCTTGATCTAGATCTCAGTGCAATATATCTGTTGTTGAAGCAACTTGGTTAACAATTGGCCATGATTCTGATTATGATGGCTGGACAGTGATTGCATGTAGTATGCATCTTAATCTTAATCATTCATACGTATATTCAAAGACAGTTTCAACGAAATTTTACAAATTACAACCAATATTACTTTGAGGGAAATTATAAGTGACTTGTGGGCACCACACATAGACGAACCATGATAAAAATATTCTTGCCAAGTATCATTACCATACAACAAATCAGCATCAAGCACTTAGCGCGACTTATAATAAGTGACAAATTTCAGATGTAAAAATGCACTTTTTGGTCACTATGTTTATTATTGCAAGAGATTATTAAAATGCTCATAAATGAAAATGCACAATCGGAACAAATCAACGATAAATTATTTGATTTCAGCGACATTATAAAAAACAGTTAAATACCTTTAATAACGTGTCTACCATTCACCTTTAATTATATAAATTCTAAAATAAGACGGTACTATTAAGGTTCGGTTCGTTCGGATTTTCCCTATACTCATGTATATACAAATACATTATTCTGTAATTATGTCTTTGTGTCTTGGTGGTGTAGACGGAAGGACTGGTCCACCGAGATATAGGAGAGATTATGTTGGTAATGCAGAATAATGAGAGGAAATTGTCATATTTTACACTCTAACAGACACCCATTACGAACAAAGCCATCACGATAATACCATTGGAATTCCAGCTCTATTGGTAGAAGACAACAATGCCAAGCTTTACAAAACATCATTATGCTTATCTATGGTTTCAAGTTTCTTTCAACAAACAAGCGATTTTGATAATTTCCAAGAGTGTGCCAACGCTATTTCATGTACAGGGATTATCTTTCCAGAATTCTGACAGCAAATCCATAATACAAAATATACTAGACAGAGTTAATTAGAGATAAATTTGTCAAATTCTGAAAAGAATACTGCGGTTTCATTTCATTTCGATGGCATGATTTTTTCCGCAAAGGCTAAGAGGATTTTGAGCGGTCTTAAATTCGCGAATTGTCAATTTTAGTTTTCAAAAAACAAATATCACGAGAACTCGGGAATATTAGTGCAATTGTGAAATCGCGTATTGATCTCACCGCGAAATACGCGAAAAATCGTCTTTCGCAAAAATAATGATGCCACAGTCGCCTGTTTGTTCCATTCTAGCCATTTAGACTGTTCTGTTCTGTGTTTGTATTCTGTTTTGAATTAAAGTTCGCTTTTAGGAAGAACGAATTAAGTAAATTATAATGTGTTTCCCAAGGATTCGTGTGTGTGTGTTCTTTTTCTGTGGAAAATATGATAAAAAGTGAACTAAGTCCATAAAAAAATTCTAATGAATATATTTGTCTAATTTGAATAATTGTCCATAGAGACAAATATTAGGAAATTTCAAGGCAAATAACGATTAGCACTAAATACATTTTAAAGTTCGTAATCAAGTGCTTTGAATAAAGGTGTATACACCAATTTGGTTATGTGATCATGTTTATATTTAAGACAAACAGACGAATGTCATGAAAAAATAAATGTAAGATCAATAATTGTATTTCTACAAAATATGGAACGTGTTCTTGGCTTGAAGCTTTCAGTTGATTAAATTCAGTTTCTCAAAAAATGTTCAGAATACCAAATCTGTTTGAAGCTTGATCCATATTTTTTCTCAAAAAAGCATTTTCCCTAAAAAATCGACTCGCAATCAAAGTCTCATAGGAGCTGGCGTCACGTGAGTTTACGCATTGTAGAAAATATGGTGATTTTGGTTTCAGCAAATATTGGTAACGCTGATGATAGAAGCAGAACTTGGAACAAATTACAAATTACATTTTATCTGTTGTATTAATCAACAACAGTCAGTGCAAGATGGTCACTGAACAAAATGCTCTCGTAGTACTAACAATTACTAACACGCCCCATTTCCGTTACCATAACGCCCCCATAACGCCCCATTTCCGTTACCATAACGCCCCATTTCCGTTACCATAAGCAAAAAAACAACAACTAGTTTCCACTAACATGCCCCGAAAAGGTCGGTAGGTTGACAGAACTTGTTTCAATTTAGGATTTGATTGTACTGTATACACTGTCATTTTTTACCGATAAATTGACCGAGTGCTTAAAGAGCTTTCTGGTAACATTGGTAAAACAAGCCATGAAATAGATGATACTGGATAAGTAACAAATAAAGAAGATAGTTGCAAATGGTGTCTGGGTAATGGATTCGTCACCTCTCATGTGTTTTCTAGTATATTTGTGGTATTGGTACGCATCAATTAGTAGTAATTGTAGGTCCCTTTCTTGTATATATTCTAAACAAATAAGGGCTTATGCATGCATACCCGTACATTCTAGTCTACACAACTGATAACATATATCCAAAGTATAATTTAAAGACCGGAATTGCAATTATCATAATTGATTAACGTTATCTAAGAATTCATGGCAAGACGTACCATTGAAAACGACGCATTCGTGAAACACAAATTATTCTTAGTGTAGTAGAATGGCTCTTCGGGAGTCTCACGTAATTAGAAAGGAGAGAAGAACGAGAAGGCAAATGAAAAATGTATTTGATGAGATAAATTGAATTAAAGCTTTGTTGATTGTATTTTCGGAGGAGGCATTTGATAAACATCTTTTTAGTTAATTGAAAATGCCATGAGTATATAACACAAGGGAATTCTGAGAAGTACTTTCTCAAATGGATTTGATGTGTTTTTCGAATCACAAAATATATTATTTGGTTTATATTTGGTGAAAATCCATCGTTGAGTAAAATGCAGAGAGTCAACAATAATAGTATACATGTACATTAAATACAGATAAAGTTTTTTTTGCTATTTAAGTATGTAATAACAATATATGTTATTAAAATTGGGCAACTGCTGTTTTCATTCGTAAGTTAAGGATGTATCTAAAGCATAATATTGAAGATGCCTCCGTGGTCGATTGGTTATGGTGTCAGACCAGTATTCACCAGCCCCTCACCTCTTTTAGCTCGAATCCCAATCGAAACCCAAAACTTCGCATGTTAGAAAGCTGTCCAGTAGGCTTAAGGAAGGTCGGTGGTTCTACAAAAGGTTTACGTCTGGGGGTATTCCCACCGTTAAAGCCGGAAAAGTCAAGAGACTGTGGCTGTTGGTGCGGCGTTAAACCCGGTGAAAAAATGTACATTCAACGATGGAATCGCCGGAACTTCTTTAAACAGATTTTATTATAGTTATTTATATTTTTGTCAGATGAAATATCGTTTTTTTTTCAGAAAATATCACATCATTGCCAAGCATATTACTATCCAGTTTTAAACTTATTTCCTCAATGTCGGACTATTCAACGATGAGAAATTCATTCGATCGATACATGTATTTACTGGTAATTTGGAGGATCAATCCATTTAGCTTTAAGCATAAGAACCATATTATGAATACGTAAAACAGGACAAAATATGCTAATGGGTTTTGCAATCTTTACAAAACATTTCATGTGAAGAGTCGCTGTATCAGAGCAGTAAAAACTTCTTAATCTTCTGAAACTTATGTGGGTATTTAAATACCAAAGTGAATGGAATTCGGCAACACTTACACAACAGAAAAAATTGCAGTTAGAGATTCGATAATGTCACAGTCCCTCTATTTCAACTTTCCTTTAAGTATCAATTATTTTGATAATTATAGTCGTTGTACTGTAAGTTGAAGATAATAATTAGGTACATATTCCTAGAAAGACCAGGTACATCTGAAAACAAATACCTGTATGGCCATTAATTATAAAGAGCATTAATACGACATCACTAAGAGCCTTACAAATGGGTATAAACGAAAAGTCTGGAATGGAATGATTTTTTAAAAATGCAACACTAACGCAAATGCGGAGTGAGGTGGATAATCATATTACTGCCTGTCGTATTCCATGTAAATTGTTGCGTTGTTTCGCAGAATTTCATCAAGATAATGTTCATGCTGTTGGGCCTGCTTATTTGTATGTTCCTTTAAAGCTAAGTTGTTCGTGCATAAACAACAAATTACATACAGCATAGCGATCTTGTTTTCTTTTTTGATGAACTTCATCAAACAAAGTATATTCACTTCAAAGAGTTCAGCCAATACCTCTTGCTATATAACAATGACTGTTGACAAGGTCTATCATTATCAGTTAATTACTTTGATTTCGTGCCGTGAAGAATCGCATGCAACAAGTTGTACGTCTATATATGTATATGAATCCCGTGGCGCTTTGCTTTATAGCATAAAATAATTCCGACCAATAATTGTGCTTGCGAACGATTATAATTGACGTATGCCACGCGCTTGAACATAATCACGATTGTGGGGAAATTCATTTCCTCCTAAAATTGGATAAAGCTGCAAATGTTTCTAAAGCAATATAGTATCAACGCATTACTTGGAAAACTTCAGCGTTCTTAATACGTATTTATTCATCAATATATAGCTAATTAAAGCCCGGGGCCGCCGTGGTCGAGTGGTTTTGGTCTCAGACTGTGTGTTCCAGGTGGGAGTGAAAACATACAGTGGGTTAATGCTGCAGATGACGGTTCCTGAAATGTGGGGATTTTACTGATGAATTATCACCCTAATCACTTTCTTCCGTGCCAGAAGAATCGCACTTCATGGAGTTTTTGACAACCTTGCGACGAAGTTACAAAGTGGGATCCACCGTGGTCGAGTGGTTATGGTCTCTGACTAGTAATTACTAGTACTCACCGGTGTGAGTTCGAATCCCACTAAATTTCACTAAATTTCAGCTGATCAGCTTGCTTTTGGAAGGTCGGTGGTTTTATCAAGGCTGATCGCCAAATGACTGGTTGTGACGTTAAACTCTAGAGAAAAAAGAAAATAATTAAAGCCTCGGTCACATACATTTTACGACAGGTCCGCTACGGAAAAATTAGCAAAATCGCTGGGCTGTCCCTGGATAGCGACACGTTTTTCAAGCGTCGAGTGACTGAAATAGCTGTCATAAAGCTCCATTTTATAAACAATTATAAAACAAATTTAAAATGGTCCTGTTTTCGTACGATTATTTCTATGGTAAAGTTGTCTTTATATACATGAATGCGCCCTAGGACAGTCGCCTTATTGTTGTTCGTTCCACGAACAGTAGACGTACAACAATCATCTGATGATCTTAACGCCGCACGACGATAAACATTTCTCGTGACAATTTTACGATGCTCTTGCTACTGTCTACGACCGTTGCACGATTTGGCTTCGACAATCCTTACAAGATCTACTGTCAAAATTGTGCGGCAGATTTATTTTATGTGATACCCTACTACGATTCTTAAAAATTGACCAAATAAAAAACTGCTTGGCTATCCGCTGTCGTAGCTTGCTAAAATTGTACTATTGAAAAATCGTATGACGTTTGATGTTGTGACTGGGTATGATGTTGTGACAGGGTCTTAACGTATTTCCTTGAAATACACCAAATCTAAACATGTTCGGACCGAAAGACTTCTTCTAATTAGAGAGGTTTTAAGATTCGGTTATTCAGTGGTTTATTTTTTAAAAAATGTACTAATATACTTCATAAGAAATTCTAGATTCAGTCGCTGTGTTTGTATCACCGTTACGGACGTTTTTTTATACGAAAGAAGCCACTTAGTATAATATTGAAGCATACTAAAAGATGTTTGTCACAGAATTGGTTATAGACAACCATAATGATGAGATTTCCGATGATATCAGACAATTGTTTGCGTATAGATGTGCGTATGAATAACCATTCATAATCTCATAATCACCACACTTCTCATACTGTCTGCGTTAAATAGCTATATTTATTGAAAGATTTTTTTCAGTTGAATAATCACAAGGTGTCCCTGGGTTTGTTGGCATACTTCCATCCACGAATTATTTTGTAACTTTCACTGTCTTGGAATGTCTTCAAAAATCATTGTCAAAGGCTGCGTTCGTAATGCATAATTCCAACTTACTGTCTGCAGCAAGGACAACTTTATGTGTGGAGGAAGAAGTAACTAAACGGACTGTGTCCATGTAATCATGATATTAATATCAACATTATAAAAAGAATTACAATAACGCTTATAGAATGGAATTTCTTCAGACCATTTTAACAAAAGCCTTCGAAGCAGACGAGCTAATATCATTTTCAAACTAGCTCTTTCAAATCTACTGAAGTATGCTTGACGAATAAGAAATGGCCACATTCACTATAAATGAAATTGGTCTGTCTGAAAGCATAGACAAATAAAAACAAGCTTTCTTCAGAAAAATCATTTAAAAACAATTTCGGCAATTTCATTTGTGCCTCATTGTACCGAAAGTGACGAAAGTTGAGCAGAATTCGGATTGTTCGAGTTTGCTTCCTGGCGAAAAAAAATCAATAAAAACATGTCGAATTAGTTGTTGTCGTGAAAAATTCGTGAAAACAATCATAATCATACAAAAAGTCCATTGAGCTACATTGTGTGACGTAATTGGATCAAAACACTGACATTGAACATATCGAACCAACTAATAACATTACCATGTATTTTTATACTTCAACGAAAAGTTTCTTAATTAAATTTTGGAAGGTTTCTTAAACATATTTATTTTTTTATTTAAATCACCAGTGAATAAATTGTGATAAAGGAGCTGGGGGAAGAGCTCATTTACTGTGAACTGAAGTTTTTCGTTTTAATATTTCTTAAAAGCTATAACGGTGACTCTCTTTCCTTTCAGCATTTTACATAGCATACTTTGTAGTATATATTTACAATTAACGCGGGCAGTTTACACGTTAATTGGAATTACGTCACATGTGGTAATTTTGCTCGCCATTTGTTAAAAGTTTTATAAATGATGACGAACTCAACACCTTTTGTGCCTTATTATGCATCCATTCACACATTTGCTTTATTTTCTATAAAATGGGTGTAATTTGCTGATTAGAAATTGAAGATAATGAATTGACAATAACTATCAAAATACGTGTAAAGTGAAAGAAAAGAAAGTTGAAGTTGAAATTAGCAACATATTATACATCCTTAAAATATTGACTGAAATGCTAAAACGAGCATGTCACAAGCACTAATTTATTGAGGCAACTAATTCAGTGATCCCATTTTTCCTTTCTGCTTCTTCTAATGAGCATGTATAAAGTACTAATCCTGAACTAAAATGAAACATCTCTGTTTAAGGAAAAACGCTATAAAATTATATTTAAATCAGGAATTTACGATATCTGTCTACGATCCAAATTTTACATCATATAATTATATCTAATTAGTGTTGAGATTCGCATACTGAAAGAATTTCTTAAAAGGTGTAGAAATAATTATATTGTCTGAGACTATTGAGTACTTGTCATTATTTACATCTTCAACGATGGCAACGCAATATCTAACGATATATTGACAGTAATTGGCGAATATAACAATACTGAAATTTGAATAGTCATCACAACAAAACCGTCTGAAGTATAGAAACGAAGGATATTGAGTTCATACGAGGGTCATCTAATGAATGAAACGATTATTTGCTTGCAAGTCATAAAAAATCGATATTCTGAATTAGGTCTTAAAGGTCCACCAATATAGCATCCCCATACATGGTCAGTGCCATTTCCCTCAAAGACCGATAGATGTCCATATCTAGAATATGGAGGACAAGAAAAATACCATCATGTTGTGTTCTACATAATATCAGACGCCCACAGATTTTTTGTCTGTGTACAAATAGATAAGAAAATGGATCCTCAGAAAACACAAAATCCCACATTCCCAAAATACTACCATCCCCAAAATCCACCCAATACGCAGAAAAACGGACAGTGTTGCTAATTTAAGGCACAAAAATAAATTATAGATTCAAACATAAAAGATAGTAAAATAAACGGCTAACATAGGTCGATTGTTCTCATCCTTATCAACTTATAAAAATACCAACATACTTTTTATTCTAGATCTACATTAAGTGTTGATATTGTAGGAGTGTACAGTATTTGTGTGGACCAGGTGCACTTGCCAGTTTTAATCAGGCTATTCATTATGATACGGATCTGGATAAAGATTTGAGAAAGGGGCTAACAAAACAAAAACAAATTTCATAGTTTATTTCTATTCGTGTCTATAAAATTTGTCTAGCACTAAGGTATCGGTTCTGCTTCTCACAATTTCTGTCTAATATTGTCAAAACTGTAGATTATTCCAGTGGGAGATAACATTTACCTTTCTTCATACTGTTCGCGCTAGAGATTAAGATAATTGTCTTGAGAACGAAAGGTTTATCGCAAGAAGCACGAATATTTTCGTACAAAACAAGAAACAGAAATTGAATTAGATCAATCAAATAACTTTCTAAGTTTTGTTTCATGATGTAGTGTATCTTGAATAATTCTATAATTATTATTATTATATTCGACGATAGATGCACAGTATTCTTAAGCTAAATATCTTAATTAGTTTCTTGCTGAGTGAATTTAGTTTGGATTTCATATTAGTGTACACTTGATAAATTTGAATTGCTGTACTAATAAAATAAATATGAAATATAAATAAGTTCCATATTATGAGTGTTAATAATTATTATCTGCGTGCTTTAGGTATTTATTAAATCTAACAAACAATAGATTTGTCCTAATGTGTATAGTAGCGACTTTATCATGCAACATAGTGTATATCACTACTTTATTCTTAAGTTCTGTTCACTTAAAACTGTTTACGAAAGTCCACTCATTGTAACAATTGTGTGTGTTGATGTCATGTCTCGGATTGGACTTCCATGAAATTTTATGAACACAATAGTCGTATAAAGCACTGAGAAATTCCATTTTTTCGTCTGTTGATGCGTATTTTACACTCGAATTTGCCCTTTCTTCGACACTGCATGTTTTCAAACGATTTTTTCTTATTATCAACCTTAATCAAATTTATCCATGGACTGAATAATTCTTCCAATGCCCTCAATTAAGTCTCAATGAAATGCTTTTTCCAATGAAAACATTCTTCATTTGATGAATTTTACATTCTATGCCACGGCATGTAATCACTGGCTGCACCTCTTTTTGAAGATGAATTAAAATAAGATTCAGTAGTACACCAGAGGTGGCACGAATGGCGGAAATCATTGATACAAGCAAAAACATCAGATGAGTCAATCTATTCATTTACTTCTAATTGATTTTTTAAAACGGGCTATTTTATTCCCCCCCCCCCCAGGAAGATAAAACCTTTTGTCTATGTTGATTTACAAAGAAAACGTATTTGTTTACGTGAGAACTTTAGTAAGTTCTGAAATGGGACCTATTCAAACCAAAACTTGACATGTACCATTGTATTGTGCTTAGATTTCAAGTACGACAGCCTTGAGATACACCATACTGTTAATTTTGAATTGTATGTCCTGTCGCTTTATCATGTGTGGTACTGATGTTCTTAGATTTTCTACTCATATTTTTAGAAGAGTAATGGACTTGATCAGTATTCATCATGATTCGGTAGCAATGGAAACCATGGTTTTGTGCAAGAATAAGCACGGTGTGACATGTTCTTTCATTACTTCGGTATGGAATTCTGCTTCACAAAAAAAAAACCGGAAAAATCTCTGAAAGAAAAAATAAAAAACACCCTTGTTATGGTACACTAGATCCATCAACGCAACAAGACAGCAAAAAGGGACATATAACTTTGTAGGAACCAAGCGAGTAAATTATTATATATAATACGTGCAGGAAATTTTCAAATAATAATTTCAATAATTATTGAACAACATGAGATTATAACGATGCATCTTTTTGTCTCCGATTCCATTCAATAGCGCCACCTCCGCTTCTTTCTAAACAATGCGCGAAGAAGACCAAATAATGTCAACAGCCATACAAATAATAAAGTGATAGACGCACATTTCAAAACTTTCCATTTCGATCGGTCTCATAATAGAACTTTCAAAAGTTCCCAAGTAAACAAACAACATTCTTTCCACAAATCAGTCGGCATAAACGAAAAATTTTATCATTTCTAAATGGTGTAGCCTTGCCCCATTTTTTTTAAAAAAAGCTTCAACTACATAGAATAAACACAATTCACCCAGTGTCTGTATTTGTATTGTCATTACTAATTCCGGTCATTCGCGTCACTTCGGATGTAACATTGGCTATTTTTTTTCAATTCACATCCCAAAGGAGGTGAAGTAGCGTATACAGATCTGCATTTATGCGTATAATGAGTTAGACACATTGCATTAGTTTTGTTATGGAACCATTGTCAAGTCATAGACAAGAAAAAGGATTCATAGGAAAAGACACATTAAAAAAATCCCACCCAATCTAATTTGCTAATTGAGTTTGCTGATATCTGCTTTTTAGTCGCGATATGTCACGCATTAAATACTCTGTATGCAGACAGCTCGACTCGTATGCAAACTACGGTAGACTTTTCAACCTAACATTGAACGCAACCAGTTATTTTATTTTCGGCGGAATATCTCTGGTGAATTTGTTGGTTGTATTTTCTGATTTCTGTATTATTTTCGGATGCATCTTGTTTATTCTGTATAGTCTAATGTGTCTTAGTAATTTTGCGTATTGTGTTCATGAAAGAGACGGTAACTTATCATTGGTGCTCTTTGTGACCTGAGTAATACAATAGTTTGTCTGTTTCTTTACGTTCATGAAACCGAGTCTGTCCGTCAAATTGTTCCGTATTTGATAAAGCGCACTTGCTTCTTACTATTTACCAGCATTTTGATTTGTATTTAGGTCTTTCTTCAACATGTTCTGTGTATATAAGTCCTCATTTTTGCTACTGTTTTGATTAATTCGAATCCTACGGAAAAAAAGGAAGTGGGTGGTTTGGGATATATAATAGGGGTGACGTAACACACTCATACTTTTTTGTATCTTGTTTAGAATAATTAAGGAAGCTCTTTGCCATATTTATTTCGAGTGCAAGTCATGTAGTTTCATCGAAAATTTGAATTTATAAACACCAATTGTCGCACCAAACAGTAATTTTGTTCGTTGGTTAACTAATCATTTAGGATTCAAATTATCCACTTCATTAAAATGAAGATAAACAGCTTTTTGTCCCTAATATAGTCAATAGCATCATTTCACTAATGACATGTTTCTCCTCATTTGTCCTCCTTTCCTTTCTGTGCTATGTTTTGTGTTCTTCTTTTATTTTAAATCAAAGTTTTGTCATCTCAAGGTCATGAGAAAAGAAGTTACAATACAAACGATTGAACTGTACTTGTCGAACAATGAATATCCAAGTTTTACACTACTATTACACAAGTTTCTATCATCACAACACGAGCGTAACGTGCAGCCACCAATCATATACAGTTTGGGTGTGGCTACACACTCTGAAAAATCTTCAACTGAAGTAGAATCACACGGCGTACTGGTGCATGTCCGAATGACCGAATCATAATGCGTAACGTTGTCAAACATACGATAACGCACTTTCTGAAAAAAAAAACGTATATGAGTTACGTCATACAAATAATTCCAACGTTACAAAAGCATAATCACACTTTAGTTTCAGCTGTTAAAATTCTGTGTAATTTCGTTGACATATCATATCTAAGACAGCACTTTAGAAACTTATTTTTTTGAAAAAAGGTGTATTCAAGCGCGAGTACTTTAAGCAAGCTATTTTATTTCATATCCGAAAATAAGACTTTTGAGGCGGTTTTATGTTTGTAACTTGCCAGCGATGCTGCGATGATGTTTGCTTTCATGATATCAAAACATAAGATGTTTTTATTACATCGAGTATGTACAATATGTTGATAACAGTGATTCCGAGAAAAAAACATTAAAATCTTCCCAAAAATACTACTTTCTCAAAAAACAATAATGTGGTTACATCATTCGTATCTTCTCCAAATTACAATAATACATACCATACATCTATCACCATCGTTACATTTCACTTTAGAAGCTTTATAATTATCTTCAGGGTCGGCTTCACAGTCATGAGCAATACATTTCCAACATTGTAAACTACTCCCTGAAATGTGCAGAATATTTACTAGTTGAATTCGGTTTGCTTGAATGTGTTTTGAATTTACATAATTCAATCATGTTTGCTTAGTTTTATTTTGGTTATTCGAATCATTGACTGCGTTTGTCTTTAAATTATATTTAGGATTTAGTGCAATAGAATTGGTCATCTGAGCCATGAAAAATAAACGTTAATTTACATCAGATGCAATATAGCCATTGACAAGGAATATATACTGGGAAGTTTTCAACAAAGCGAACATGAGCGGAAAATTATTACGGCGTTCCTTGTGTAAGAAGTCAGACAAGAACTAATTGACTGCAGAAGTATCAGGAGACACACATTCTAGCTACTCTCTTAACTGACTTTCATAACATGTTTGGTTGTATTCAGTTCCGACAAAAATTCAAGGCATTCTCCATTTGCATAATGGTGAACTGTTGTATTGTTTAATTTATTTTTCACAAATACGCACCAATGACACGAACAACTGTAAACATCAAATGTCATGACAGTGCAACAGAGAAAGATGCGATAACTCAGAATAAACATACGCAAACTTAATTATGGTTTTACACAGCTTAATGACAGTTTCCGATTTTAAATATAACTCGCAGTGCATGAAAGCGTTTTCCGATAAAAACAATGCAACAAGTTAAGTGCCTAATGTTATGTAACAAGCAATTACAAAGACGTAGTATATTTTTACCAATTCATTTGCTTCCTCGTACTGACTTCCTTTTAACATCAATAAATAAATAATTCTTGGCACACATGTTGCTGAGTTGTTTTCTGAATTTTATAACTGCTGAACGGATTATGCTATTGTGGTATACATCGGGTGATAACGATTTCAAATGGATACAATATGAAGTAGCAACTGTATTCAATATTGTTGTGGATTCATTTCACAGAACTTATGTCTGACGCCTTTGTGACAGAATCATACCTGTCAACGAATTCATTCCAATGTTCGTTGTTTTGGGGGGCTTTTTTGCAAACTTTATGCTTTCTTTTTGAGAAAAATCAGACCTTGAGTCGAAACGTCTTCTGAAGATCAGGGCATCCCAAGCACATGTTCTTATTCTTTCATTTGATCTACAGAACTCACAGAGGTGAGGAAGTCTTGTGAGGTTATTCACAAGTAATTCACCAAGATGAATTTAATGCAGCCGATGTTTTGGAATCTTGTTAACTAAAATTTACGGGATGTAAATGAGAAAATAAATGGAATTGCTAATTAAATCGTACCTAAGGATATAACACAATTAGAATTTTGAGAAGTCTGCTGCCTCTCTCTCTCTCTCTCCCTGATTTAATTAGCGTCTCTGTGTGTCTCACATTGTTTAATAAGCTCGTTAATACTGTCTACTGACGGGTATGCTTGCATGATCTGATAACACATTAGGACTAGTATAATCAAAATGAACACAATATAAGGAAATAGCAATCTCCACGTAAAATTGGTAATTTTCTGCAAAATCCTATTCCTGTCTGTCGCAACATTGACGGTCGTTCCCTTAATTTCTTTTAATGCTTCACGTTTACACAGAACGCATTTTCCACTCGCTAGATAACATTAAATGAGTCATTTAGCGTTTTCCATTTCCTTTTCTATTCAAGTACATATCGAAGGGACGAGATTGCAGTTATATCATTTATTTTCTTCATTCATTTGACAGTTATGATATTAGAGGAATTACACGCAAAACGTATGAATAATTTTAATTACTTGGTTCATTTACTAAATAACATACAAAGATCTTCAGATGTGAGGAAACAAATCAAAAGCTTTGGTCATGTAGTAAATATGTTTTTTATTAAATTTGATTTTGACACACTCTTTTTCTCCTGAATTTTACGCCGCACCAACAGTCAGGATCATTTGGCGACTTCTACAGCTTCAACACTGGAGGAAGACCCAAGATGTGCACCTGGGTAAAACCATGGAGTGCGTAAGCTAGATGGATTGCTTCCTCGCTTGTGAAATTTGGTCCCGGGTGTGATTCGACATCACTGCAGTATGGGCAAGCGATTACTTGTCAGACCATTGCCTCTCGACCTTGGCATTTTCTCGTCTATTCTAACAGTTAAAATTATCAACTACTTAATAATATTTGTTTTCATGACAAATTTTATTTTTTGTGAAGTCAGCCATGGCTGCGTCAATTTTTAATCATGCAAAAGAGGGTCATTTTATCATAATAATAATTTATGAAAGAAATTTAAAAAAAAAACGTATTTCAATAATATTTTTTATGTACAATGGCCCCTATCTTTTTCCTTTGTTTGTCAAATACATGAAGCGATTGCATAAATTGCATTTAATTCCCATATTTTCAACTTTGAACAATCATACAAAATTAAATGATGAACGAATTTAAATCGTATTTAATAATTTATTTCGTCAAATAAAAATAGTTTTATCTTTCCATTCAACGAAAATTTCAATGAAATTATAAATTAGTTTAACCTTCGTTTTTGTTTTGGCTTATGTATACAATAGCACAATATGTCATTAACTATCCCATAACATTTAAAAACACGTACATTAGAATTAATGTTTACTTAAAAAATGTAAATTTATCATATTATATTGATGAATGTAAATTACAGTAATATTGAATGATAAATGTACTTTTTAACTTTTGTCTATCTTACTTTAAATTGATATAAGAACAAGAGGGTATTCGATTCAATGAAGCGCAGGATAAATATAAAGAAATGTTACCTGATATAACCATATCCAAAACACTCGTGATGAATAACACTTCTTCCACACGATATTTCATTCCAACATTTAAATTATCTGACTCTGCTCAAATGGATAGTTTTCTTCATATGACTCTGTCAATGTTCAATCCAGAAATGTCATATGTAAATATGTCGCCACATCCCACATAGACGTCATTCAACTGCGACAAGACATAGTAGAAATTGCCTTTGTAAATCATTCATATGTAAATGACACGTTTTTGGTTTTATTGTAATTTAGCTTTAAAATCCTAATAATAACTCCATTTCCAGATAAAAAAGAACATACTTTAGTGAATGTCTCTATCTAAGAAGAAAGTTGTTTTGTTTAACATAGCTCAAAGGAATCGTATCACCAACAGTCTGTTCGTTGAAATACGCGACTAACACACGACGGACTCACTTTTATCAAGACGAATATCCTGACTTGATCGTTTTCCGATTTCCCTGAAGTGTCTTTGAACATCTCATGCATAAAATTGTTTGGAATTTTGGCTTCACAACTGTATGAAACTGTCCGCAGTTTTTTTGTTGTTTTTTTTTATTGAACAATTACAACTGAATGGGAGAGGATCGTTTGACGTGGGAACTTCTAATGCAGTTATAACCAATAGAAGCGGAACTTCATTTTTTTTTAAAAATCCGTTTTGTCAATTTCGTTGTTTGAGCACCTGCCTTCATTTTCAAAATAAAATCACCAGGTATTGGGTAATACGTCATTTTTAACGTATCAATGTGGATTGAATCACTCTATCGTTGTTTATTTAAAACATTAATTACAAATACACAGATATTTCTTTACTTTACAGACCATTCACCCCTTACAGCAGTTAGCTGTAGTCAACATCACGCTATCATTGTTCATTTAAAACATTATTACAAATATACAGATATTTCTTTACTTAACAGATAATTCCCTCCTACTTACAGCAGCTAGTTATATTCAAATACAAGAACTCGTTTGTTTCCAGAATTGATTATAAATGTCATCACCTGAAAGTACTAGTAAATAAAATAATTTGTATAACATGAATTTCTTCGATAGTCTAGTTGACTGTTACTGCCGATTAGTAAATATTAAAGATAATGTCACACCTTTTTATCAAAGAAAATGATAATGTTTAGCAATTTTCAATGCCCGTTATGCAAACTTTAGCAAGTAAGCATTTGAACTTTTTATCGCAGGCATGTTACTTGCGTTTAAAATTTGCTATCCAAACTAATATAAATCTTTGAAACATAATCTTATTTTAAAAATGTCGAAAAGTGTTTTTACAATGTTTGTTTCATCTACAAATCAATATTGGATATTATTGTAACAGTTATAAGGCTTTCTTATCTCACTGGTAGAATTAATATAGCGTGGCGAATCACATTTATGTTCATTACATTCAACTTTTGTCTCTAGTATGCCAATTAGTCGAATGTTGTCCAATTTAGACTAAACCTATCATCCCAGTGGAATGTTGAGCCAGAAGAATGTAGCTACTGATCAATTGATTGGTGAATTTAGTTCACATAAAGCACAATAGGGCTAGAATATTTTGTAAGTACAATGTATAGCTGTATATAAATATAATCCTTTAGGTCGTAAAGCTCTTTCAGAATATTAACTAAGCTTTCAGGGAGTCCTTGTAATTTCACAATAACTTTGTGCACTGTATAAATAGTGACAGCCCATGACCGTTTAAACACTGTTATCTTTTCTATGTCAATTTATATTCACTACGCACGTGGAAATCAAATAATTCTTAGTTTTGTGACTGTAGGGGGACTAATTGAAATTGTATCTTGTGATATAGCATGGATTTCATTGATGTAAATGGCGAGATGCCTCAAATTGCTAGCTGGTCAAAGTCTCTGAAATGTATGAAATGTATGTATACGCTTTATTTTTACTGCTAATGGTAGTTTACACCAAGCATAAGATTGCCAGGTTTATTTCACGCCGACGGGAATGGACCAGGCTGTGGTGTGTCAGTACACAAAAGGCCTGTCCAAAGATCATGAGGCATAGCAATGCGCCTGACTCTTGTTTCATCAGTCATGCAAGATTACCTGATATTCCAAAGACTTAAAACCTTGCCACACCTGTCTTAAGCTTAAGGGGACGCAAATTGTAGACCCGAGTGGTCGTTGGCAATGCTGTCTTCAAATGCGTTAACAGCGTGGCTGGAATTGAACATTGTGAATCATTTCTGAATGGGTTGGACCTGGAAAATACGTGGAATTAAAGGACGAATACTTGAAATGCCTGGACTTTGCTAATATGCTCAGTCTACTTAACACATCATGTTGCAAGACTTTCGGGAAGCTCTCCGAGCTGCGGCAAAGCACGTTTTCTACATGTCCTCATACAATTCAGTTTGTTAATAATTATCTACACGTAAAACATAAAAAGCACGTCTTAAAGCAATGCTATGAGTGACCTTTAACATAAACATAATTCAGAAATGCGGGAGGGGGAGGAAGAAAGGCTACGGCAGTTTGTTTTACATCCATATTTTACTGACTGCTTCGGGCTTCAGGAATTGTCGGAAAAATATATATGATATTCGAGAAGGAAATTTGTAAAAGGTTCCTATACGTGACTACAAACAATATCATGCCACGCAAGGTCTTAGAAATGAATAAATAAGGATAGTATTTTACGCAACAGTATTGCAAAATTACTAGAAGCTCATTAGATTGAACATACATAATAGGACACTACCACTTTTTCTTGGCAACATAACAGTACAGAATATCAGTTGTCTGTCTGTGCTCTTTCTGTGATTTGGTGCCTTATTTCACAAGAATTTGTTCCACAGGCAATGTTGCAATGAAAAACCTACTTTGCTCTTATTATGACGTCATGCGTCTTTCTGAATATTTCCTCTCTAGAACATTAGTAGAACTGACAGTTGCGTGAGCATTTCTACTTATGTCACAATAACTCTATACGCAACTTGTTTCGTCACAATGTTTTCGGAACTTGTTAATTTGGTTTTGACAGGCCATGAATATTCCGAGAGACGTGTTAATGTTCAACTGTCATTTCATTTTCAGGTTTCGTTGACTTTGCTGCAGTTGTCATTGTTAAACAGTTTTATTTTTTAAGATAGGAGAGACTCCCATAGAATTCAATTACATTAACGATTACTTGAGCTTGGAATTGCTTCCGGAAATATCATATATAACATATCACGGGGGCTCCGTAATCTAGTGGTTATGGTCTTTGACTAATAATCACTAGCCGTTGCGAGTTCGAAGCCCACTCGGGACCGGACAAATTTCACATGCGAGGAATCTATCCATCTAGTTTACAGGTCGGTGTTCTACCCAGGGTGTACGCTTTTGGTCTTCCGCCACCATTAAAGCTAGAAAGGTCGCCGACTGACCTTGGCTGTTAAAGACTAGTGAAAAATATAACATGTTGCGATGTGGAATACGATATACGATAATCATTGTCATTGCTTGCTCTTGGTATTTTTTAAAAATCAATGAGGTAAGAAATAATAAAGCAATAAACGTTTTGCTTATGATTTTGTATGAATTACATGTGCATCGTTACTCTAGTGGCTTACTGCTTTTTGTAACATACGCATCTTAATGAAGTACACAAACGTTGCTGGTTTCTTTTGTTTGCGCGCGATAAACATTAAAAAAATAAACAAGGTGTCATCCACAAGTATACTTATCGTTCTGAATATGTAAGACTAATGTAATAAATCGATCAGCACCAAGCTGGGTAGGTCAGAACATTCTTCTGCTGTTCCCATGCCATCATAGGTGTTTCCTTTAAAGAATAAATGAGTTGTGTGTTGATACGCAAATACTTCGGGGTTTGGGGTGTGAGTGGCGGTTGATTAATGGCTCGGTAGCCAACGTGAAGAGGGTTGCTTTGCGTAAGGCGTTCACTTGGAATCCATTTTTATTTTATTTTCCGTCTTGCTCATTTTAATGCTAACCAAAGTCATCCCTCGATTTTAATTTTCATTTCTTGTTCATTTTTTCATACTTTCATTTGAATATGTTATACCCATGGGATTAATGATATTGATTTTAACAAAAAAGTTTATTGTATAACTTTTGCGGCTTCCCTAAGATATCATGATTTTTAGGAGTGTGTCTTTTCGTGACGTCCTGTTATCAATGTGTTGTTGTGTGGCTGCTCTGATTGATTTTTCAACATGGGGAATCAAGTGACTCCGATACGAAACCTTGGCGGTAACAGTCACTCGATTAATCCCTGAATCAATGTATTTCCATTGATTAGCCGTTGTTTTGAGATGTTTTCATGTAACACATCATATGCTCGATGACTTCCAATTATTTCAACTATGTTACAGTCTTTTGTAGTTTCCAGGACACTCGGGAAGTTTGATTGTTGGGGGCTTTTGGGGCGTTTTGGAGCTTTTTGTACCGGTCAAAAGCAATGAAACTTCCCGAGGCCAAAATGAAACAAAAATGACCAAGAAAACTTTCAATAAATGTACCTAGTAGTTCTTCACGACATAATTTGTGTTTTGAACTATAAATACGATAATATGTCAAACACGTCTTTGTAGAAGTAATTGCTTTAGTGTTTCAGTCAGAAATTTTTATTGGATAGTATTTAATGCTCATCTTCTGATTCTGTTGCCTTTTAACACAACCTTATTCCCATGCAAAATTTTGATCCGTCTAGATTTGGTGCAAATAATTCTTTATCATCAATTGTGTATCTAATAACGTGTAGTAAATATTGTACAAGCGACATTTAAATAAATTAGACCATCCTTAGATAATGTAGACGCTGATAATCGCCCAAATATGTTCTCTGATATCCTCTTTATATCTAATATAAGCTCTCAATTTCCCAGGGGTGCGGTACGTAGACTGGTGTTATTGAACCGTTTATTCATGACACGCTACTAGCAAAATATATATCAGAACGTGTCCACTGCACCCGTAAAAAGATAATAATTCACGTATAAATATGTTTTTATTAAAACTAAAAAGCTGCCATCCTTCTGAAGGAATTATAGTGTTTAACAGTCTTTTAACAACTTTTAAAGTGTATTGAATTATAGGAAATATCCGTTTAATATTTACAAATAACGCCTGCAATCTGTAATTGATCATTGAGTAACGACAGTTTACGTAAGCCCACTAGAAGTGGGTGTAAAACACGAGTGGATTATCAGAAGCAAAACTTTGAGGTAAAAACAAAAGCAGTTATACATGTATATGATACATCATTTATCAAGCATACTTTTTGTCTAACAGTCACAGATATCATGATACATTTGACAGTCCTATCGTTTAAATCATTTCTTGATCGGCGGATTAATGCTTGCAGTTACCAGATGAAACAGCACTGGACAAATTACGGTCGAATAAGACCCAAAGCAGTTCTGATCTGTTAGTACGGTTAAGCCTGTGAACGAAGGCCAACATTGCGAAAGACAAAATTTATCGACTGATAGGCATTATTCGGAGGTCAGCTTGTTCTATATAGAATGACCTTTATTCACAGGATGGTCTTTATTCGGTGGTGGTGGTTGCAAACACAAGTTTGTCTGTAGCTTGATTCCAACATGATAGATCATGATTACGACATCAATGACATTACTGGTGACACTCCAGAAATGTAGTCCAGACTGTGTTGACATTGACGTAGTTACATCTGATCAAGTTGGCGCTGTCGGAACCAGTCTGGAGAATTAATGTTGTTTTACGACAATATTGAAGTCGTTATTGTAATGTCTTGGAGAAGTTGCCTTTTTAGCAACAAATTGGTTAATTAACGTTGTATCAGAAAGCCTTAATGACACTCAGCGTAAATCAAACAGAATCAGTCAAGAGAATCGAAAAGATTGCTCGAAACTACTACTCAGAAATATTCAATTGTACATATCGATTACTAGATTTTGAAAATAAACCAGATATCATCACTGTTCATAATATGGAAGTTAGTAATTGTTTTAAGATTTGAGAATTTGTGATGATCATTGATCATGGTAAATAGGCGCATTTTTCGATAATTGGCATCGAGCTATCTCACAATCTTTGAGTCAACACAATGGTGTCACAAAACAGAATCGGAAACTATATTATAATATTTCGTATTTACGAAATACTATGTCGTATTTAATTCGTAAGTACGAAATACCATTTCGTAAATACGAAATAATAATTTCTTAAAACGAAATAATATTTCGTATAAACGATATGCTAAAAAGGAAATAAAAAAGAATGCTACAAGTCAAAATGTAAGTGTAGAATGTCACTTTAGGGGCTCCGTAGTACACTATTCAAACAACGTGATTTTCTGTGGGTGCCTTCGTGATCGAGATGTTATTGTCCCGGACTATTAATCACTAGACACCGCTGTGAGTTCGAAACACACCCAGATCAGACATATTTCACACATGAGTAAACTGTCTAGTTAAGTTATGGGTTGTCGGTGGTCCTACACAGGTGTATACCCTGGAACTTCCTCTATTGTTGAAGCTGGTTAAGTCGCTGAATCACCCTGCAGCCAATTGTATAAACATTGGTTAACTTTAAGCACTGGATTAAATCAGAGTTTGGGTTAAAATTTTGGTTAAATTGTCGGTTAGCTGTAGTAGAAAATTTTGTTTAAAGTTAACCAAATTTTGTTTATGTTACAGCTCAAATAAATCTAGCCCAAATCTAAGATGCTGGTTAAATCTTAACATAAATGGTAACCAGGACTAAAATAGCAGCCCTTTATAACTGTTTAATGATTTTTTTCAATGGTTAGTAAACCAAAATGGTTAAATTTAACCTTGGGTTAAATTAACCATTTGGTTAAAGCTAACCAATGGGCGCTGGTCGTTGATACGAAGGTGAACTCCAGAGAAAACGTGATTTTCTGGTCGTTATCTCCATACAACAATAATACTTGTACTTTAAAAACTAGTATGATTTATTATTCAAACTTACAACTTCATTCATAAATTCATTTATAAATCTGCTTCTTCATTGATTAATTGACAACAAGCGTTTATAACCGCGGTAAGTTTTTCGTATGGTTTCTGGATTTTTTTCCGAGAAACCATCTTCACAGAGGAAGTCATTTTTTATTTTGGAAATTTCATCCTGCTTTAATGGAGAACAGATTCTAGTTAAAATGTTCTTCGCAAATTCAATGATTTCTGATTAGTGTATATTAATTTCACCAACATCAAGGGTCATATGGTGACTTTCCCAAGGCTTAAACCTGGGTAGATCCATCGACAAACTGTAAGCTAGCTGGGCAGCATCCTGTGAAATTTGTCTGGTCCCAGGTGGGATTCAAGCTAACAACGGTGAGGGGCTAGTGATTACTGGTCAGAGACCACAACCGCTCGACCATGGAGGCCCCTGATTAACCACTAAACCTGATTGGATCTTTTCGGTATGAAAATTCATCTGTTACATTTTAGCAGTCAAATTGTAAACTTAATTTACTGTTTACGGTTACTTGACCAAAAAAGTGTCGCAAAACTTCTTAAAAATTTAACCTTACGTTCTTTTGAGGAATAAGTCATCTCGAGATACTTTCGGTGTTAGAAACTTTAGGGTCGGCGCCCAAAAAAATAGGGGTCGGTCGGCTAACCATAAACGCAACTATTTTTTCTGGCCTATCCATGCCTTCTTGTATTCTTGCATCCTTGTAATGCATCTAACATATTACAACTATTATTTGTTGTACATTAAACCTTGACCATCGTTGGGTCGAAAAAAACGGCGTACAGGTTGAGTTGGTCTTATTACCAAATAAAAGGGTAACTTCTGAATAACAAATCCTCTGAAAACTGGAAACTTCAGATTTTTCCTCTAAATTTTTTATACAATCCGTGCTTCTGAATGCCGGAACTTTTAAAATGCTTTTCTCATGCTTGTCTCATTCATATTAATCAAAGGCAATTAAAATTTAAGTGAAATGAATAAGGGAAGACAAGCATAAGATATGAAAATGTTTAAGTAATTTTGAATAACCTCCCTTGAAATGAAGAAAACTTTGACTGACACAAAAATCAACAAAAATAAAAGGTATACGCAGCGAGATTTTCATTTCAAGAGAATGTCATATTATGTGGTACACAACGAAATTTATTTTGAACATTGACAGATTTTTGCAAAACGTCGATATTATGACCACATTTTTTACCTCAAAACTATCTCAATATTTATTTGAAACGTACAAAAATGTATTAGTAAACATGTTTACCTCACGATTCGCACGTGAAGGAATGTGCCTTCGAAGCAAGCATTACAGCTGGTTATTCGTGGTCACGTGTCATATCGAGAGAACTGTTGTTCAAATATATACAAAACAAAGAACCCAGGTTAAACTAACTTGATAAGCTTTTACAGATGCTGTAAACCTTTCTTTTAAATCAAAGTACTTAAAGTACTGATGGAAGGCGATTTTAGAAATGTGTATTAATGCTGGAGGGCAGTGATATCTTAATTCTTTGTCTTCATATGAATGAATGAACAAGAGAGCTAAGATGGCCCTTTTTCGCTCACCTGAGTAAAGGTTTCAAGTGATTTGACCTGATGACCTACTTTTCTAACCCCAGATGACCCATGATTGAGCGTGTTCAAGATATCATTCAGACAAACATTCTGATAAGGTTTTGTTAATATCTAATCAAAACTGTGACCACTAGAATGATAACAAGGTTTTCCAGTAATTTGGCCCGGGATGAACTAGTTTTTGACCCCAGATGACCCATGTTCAAAACTTTCAAGATTACAAAGACAAATATTCTGCCAAGATATGGTGAAGATCTGATCAAATCTGTGACCGATGGAGTGTTAACAAGTTTTTCAGTGATTTGACCTGGTTACCTAGTTTTTGACCCCAAACGACCATGTTCGAACCTGTTTACAACAACACTATAATAAACATTCTGACAAAGATTAATGAAGATCCGATAAAAACTATTACCTCTAAAGTGTTAAGAAGGTTTTCCAGTGATTTGACCTGGCAACCTAGTCTTTGGCCCCAGATTACCCATGTTGGAACCTAATCAATACATAATTGAGACAACCATTTTGACAATGTTTGGTGAAGATCCAATCAAAATTGTGACCTGTAGAGTGTTAACAAGGTTTTTCAATTATTTGACTTGGTGACATAGATTTTGACCCAAGATAACCCATGTTCGAACCTAATCAAGATATCATTTAGACTTCCATTTTACAATGTTTGGTAAAGATCCGATAAAATTATGACCTGTAGAGTGTCAACTAGGTTTTTCAATGATTTGACCTGGTGACCTAGATTTTGACCCTCGAAGACCCGTGTTCGAAATTGTTAAAGATATTAACAACCCAAGCATTCTGACAAGGTTTAGTGAAGATTTAATCAAAACTGACCTAAAGCGTGTTGGCAAGGTTTTTGAATGATTTGACCTGGTGATCTAGTTTTTGATTCCAGATAACCCATGTTCGGACCTGTCCAAGGTATCATTAAGAAAAGCATTTTGGCAAGATTTGGTGAAGATCCAATCACAACTGTGACCTCTAGAGCATTAACAAGGTTTTCTGGTGCGTTGACCTGGTGACCTAGATTTTGACTGGAGATGACGCATATTCGCGCAATTTTACATGATTAATACAATAGTGATGAATATGGAACAGCGTATTAGTGATATTTCTGATCAATTTAAATAATATTAATCATGCTATTGTGGTGTAGTAGTAGAACACTGGATCTCTTATTAGAGATTGTTAGTTAAATTGTCCGGAACAGCAAGATTCAAATTTTTGGGTCTCATAAGTAGTGCTGTTTAAGAAGTAAAACCCAAGACATATTCATTGAGCATGGTTATAGATAATTGACGCTCTCCAAAATCAATGTAAAATGAATAGGTTGAAAAAAACTGTATGGCATTTTTGTACGTGGAAAAAAAGACAGGTCATTGAGCCTAAGTCCTTACAATATAATCTGATTAAATTTCCACTATCATGAATGATACAATTATTGAGTAGGTAATAAGGTAATAACATTCATTACAATTGAATCAAACCGAGGTTAGTTTAAAAACATACTGTCAAGGAATGGGGTCCAGAAAGACCCCAAAACAAAACGTTTTGGACAAAGTGCTTACAGCTATGTGTAATATAATGTATTAGCTATCTGTAGACACTAGTTATTAGAAATTTGAGCGATTCCTTAAAAAGTTACGTAGTTTTAAACAAACTTGGTGCAGAAACTGTCATGTCGGAAGTTGTAACCCTTGTATATATATGTATAGGATATACGTGTTTTTGTCCATGTGGCCATTTTAGGCCTAATACGCCATTATACTCCATCCCTTCAACGTGCTAGCCCCTGTGGGTAAGCATATATGAATTATATGTAATAATTTGTTGTTGATAATTTGCTTGAATCAATATGTTTGAGTATTCATGCAGATGTAATATGATATATTTCTTTGACAATTACTTCCCCACAAAAACAGAGGCGAGTATGTACACTACTAAATTACCACTGAAGAAGGAAAAGCACAATTTGTTGTGGATGGTCATGCTTATAAAATGCATTGAATGATTTCACATATATCTATACAGACATTTATACATAATTTTTTATAGGGAAACATTAAAAAATAATTTATATTACACACTTAAAACCAAATTAATTAAAGCAAATATTAAATCCTACATATAACTCACTAAAATATTATTTAGGAATTTTTCTGGTAGGGGCTTTTTTATTGGGGCTTTTTTGGTTAAGGGTCTTTCTGGATTTATACCCTGTCAAGTGACGTTTCGTTCCATGACATGCTATAGTCGACGGGAACCAGTTAATTTACATATTAGTCAGAAAATGGATTAGTCCGCAGCGTTTATTACGAAACGTCAAAACAATGATATTTTTCGAAATATTGATTATTCTTATTAAAGTTTTGCAGTCTCTTTTGTTTCAACTTACTTTCTTTTACAAACTAGAATCTTTGGTGTGGTTTACTTGAGTGTCATCGAACTATATTGATATGCGTATGAATTTTGTTGTTCTTAAGCCCATGCAGAAAGAAACGATGACATAGGAAAACGATGACATATCGCCTTCCAAAAATGGCTGACCAAAACAATAAAATATAATGAAAAGTATACAGTAAAACCTCGATAATGAGAACACCTATAGGACACGAAAAATCAGTCGTAATAATGAGGTGGCCTCATTATCTGGATGAATTATAGGGGAGTTTGAAACCGGTCTTAAAATTAGTGGTCGTTATAACAGGGTCGTCGTAATATTGAAATGGTCGCTATGCGAGGTTTTACTGTACATCAATGTTTCCTTAAAAATACAACTTTTGACGCTTTAAAAAGACCTTTATGAATATGTAATGTAAATGGATTGTAATGTTTTTGAGGTGTTGAATGAAGACATAATTCAAGATAATGAGAAATAAAGAACAAAAGTTTGTAATAAGCTTTCAAAGGAATACATCTAAAAATAGTTTGTTTTATTTGTTTTATGTGACATTTTCACTGGGTTTTTTTCACGCCATTTTTCAACAATGTTTCAGTTTTATACGGCGACCGGTTCCCCTGACCAGTTTTCCTGGACTGTATACTAACCAGTACTAACTTGCCCTTCCACAAGGAGCCGGTCGTGAACTTCTCCACATATGGAGGACATTTTTGTCAAATTTGCCTGTAAGGGTAGGACCTGCCGCGACCCGGCTTCAAATAATAAAGTAAATATCTGAATAGGTAGAAATCTTAGGCGTACTAAATAAAATGTGCCAAAAACTTATCAAATATTATAAAACACTATATTCATTATGCAACATAAATTCAAATTATCATGTAAAGAAAATGTTATAAAATTCAACCTTACAGAAAGTCCACTTTCGACGCCTTAGAACGAAAATGATCTATCTCATATATATGTAAAATGCAGATAAACCCGTTTTCATTCAAAGGTGGTGAAATAAAAGATAACATCTTCAATTTATATCGCCGAGGCGTAAAACTAATCTACTAATCAAATTATGTACTCTGATATATGACATCAACGTTTCAAGACGATAAATTCACTGGACTGGAAAGACTTTTTAACATGAACAAGACGTCTATTTCGTACCAAAACGAATCTAGGATCTAGAATATATAATGATGGGACGGAAATATTTCGTTTGTTTCTTATTAATAAATTTCACAGCGAGTGTAGTGTTGTGCCTTCTATGGATTTATAATCAAGGTCAGTCAAATGAATTATATTTAATTCTAAGTAACATTAAACACATATTGAACGCATTATCAGTTATTGGCATATTCGCAAAAGCTGCTGTTATTGATACCAAATGTTGTTGTTGTTGTTGTTGTTGTTGTTATTGTCGTTGTTGTTGTTGTTGTCGTCCTTGTTTTTCTACTCCTTCTTCTCGTCTTCCTATTAGTTGTTTTGCTGTTGTTGTTTCTAAACTTACTAGCTGCTGAGGCTGTTTTTGCTGCTGCAGTTGATATTTCCTTGGAATTTGTTGTTGTTTTATGTAATTTTGTTAAAAATAGAAGTGTCGACGCCCTATCACCCTGTCTGTTCTGTTGTTTCAGGGAGACACGTATCAACCGAAAGAGTAAGTATAGTAGTTTTATTTCATATTTACAATAATTAAATAAGTGCTCTTTGAGACAACCTGGTGCTACCCCAGTGTGAAATTTGAAAACATAGCACAAAATTATTCGACCATTTTTACAGCCGGTGACCAGCTAAGTTTGAAAAAGTGGCTCTGATCCATATGAGCGCTTGGATCTAAACCCAACACAAATCCTATCATTTCATTCTGAATGATCTGACATTTTTATTGTTAATATCTTGCTTAGAAAAAAATGCAGTAGGTGTCATTTTTAATAAAGTTTACCGCCTTATTTGAAGATTAATTTCAAAGCGGTTTTCGGTATTTTGTAGCGGGAATGCTTATCTAGGGAACCTGAGGACGTTATCTGAGGCACGGTCCCTGCATGATACCATGATTGTTATTTTAAGGCTAATTGTTGTAATATATCATAATCCACAGAGTAGTGATCGTTATTCAAAAATATGAAAATTATGTACGATATTGGTTTATGGAAGGCCGACCAAGTATTATATTTGTTTCAAATCACTAGACTCTGTAGAGATGGTTTATTTATGTTTACAATTATGGTTAACTTTTCGAAACTATAAATTGGTAAAACTTGATATCACCAATTAGCCCGTCAACCTACCTAAAGGATCGTGCATGATTGTAGACATAATGATTTGGACCAGTGACTTTGCTCAATTAAATGACATTCAACTAACAGAAGTAAAGAGGAAAATTATTATGAACGTTCAAAAGAAAAAAATGACACTTAAAAGATAGATTGACGGACGGACAAATTAAGAAACTAAGTTAACTCGAGTGTTTATTATATCTTTCCATAACTATTTTCAATGAATCGGAAAATCAAAATCCCGATTGTATTTGCGTCTTGAATAGACTCATATTATACAGCGAGTAACAACAACTTACTTGTCATGCATAGTGTACCATATTAAAATTATGTCCGTCCGTCCGTATAAACGAGAGATACATTAAAGTGTTAGGTAAACGTACAAAATGACATTATGAGGTTCTTTTCCTACAAAGTACCACAGCTGGGTTAATTTTTACTTGTAAGGTTAAAACATTTCTCTTGTGGGGTTAAAAACATCAGAGAAAAATCAATAGGAATAACCCCATACTGAAGCTCTCGTAAGTACTTCCGTTTGGATTTTATCTGATTAATTTGTTTAATTATTTTATGTACAGTTGGACGGACTTCATGGGCATAATTCACCAGACATCGTCACTGTATCGGAAGAAACTTCAAATCTAGTCGTGCTTTCACAAGCTTCTGACAAGTTCAAAGTTCAGCACGAAAACATGAAGAACAAATTGAATCAGATAAATGCAAAATGCCAAACATACTTAAACAAATCCTACTGGAAAAATGTGGAACTTTATGGTAAAATCTGGCAATATGAACATCTGAATTTATACTATTGTATTGTTCCGAAAGTTGGCTGCACCTATTGGAAACGAATCCTGCGGTTTGTGAGTCACGATTTTCCTGATAGTCGAAACATTAGAAAACCTTCGGATATAGATAGATATTTTGTTCACTTCGGTTCTCTTCGAGTTATTCGCAGTGTTGATATAAATGACAAAAATCAGCGCGAAGCTATGGCGAATAAAGCTTTTATGTTTACCCGTGATCCTTTTGCTAGACTTTGGTCGGCTTATATAGACAAATTTGTTTTACCAGATTTTTGGAGTTCTGCCAAAAAAATGCTGAAGATGTCTAAAGAAAATTCTACTATGGAAGAACTTAAATGTGTGAGTGAATTGTCATTTAAAGACTTTCTAACAGCCATATCTAACATCTGGCCGGGCAAATTAAATGAGCATTGGGAGCCGATTTACTTGATCTGTAGTCCATGTCATGTGCAATTCGCGGCAATAGGTAAGATGGAAACTTTCGCAGATGATTCTGATTATGTTTTAACGAGTCATGGAATTCATCTGAGGCAAAATATCTCAAAGCGTGCAATGATACTTGAGGAGATAAAAACATTAATCAAGTATAATTTTAGACTCGAAAGGGACATGAGTAAAACTTGTTTCAACAAAATGAAAGTTGCCCAAAGACTGTGGACAGCATTTCAATACAATGGTTACATCGATCGTAAAACCTCATTTCCAAATAAAGAATTCAACAATCAAGATTTTCTTCTGAACCCATCCAAGAAGTTTTTGGAAATCGCACGACGGACAATCGATGATCAGACGGGCGATTTTAAATCACAAAGACGTTCTATGATGCTTGAAGCTTATAGAGAAATTCCTAAGCAACTATTGGATAAAATTACGAATATATTCAGATACGATTTTGAACTATTTGGCTATGAGAAGGATTTATTTAAATGAAAGACAATGTTTGATGTTGGGTACGAGATTCGAATACGTGAGATGAGTACATGTATGATATATGATAAAGCTATTGTATACCGGTCATGCATTCTTTTAGCGGCTTTTGATAATTTGTGAATGCAAAATTCAAAACTTTAAACAGCGGTATTTTTCAACCCAAATACTTCAAGAATGTAATTTTAGATTAGAGTATGGAGGCTGTTTTTAAATTTTCAAGTCTTTGCACATTTGTTCGAATTAGATTATTGATACTATTTAATTATACCGTTGTTTATCAATTCAACTCAACTTTTTTTAATCATTTATATACATGCATAGTGAACCCTCACTAAGCGACCATCTCAACAGTACGACGAACATTCACTTTCAGACCAAAGGTGGTCTTAATATCGAGGTTTTAGTGTATATATGATGCAGTGGTTTACAAATGAACAGTCTAGCATAAAATAATACACATGATGAGATGGTTTTGACGGTACAGTTTGGGGAAGTATATCGTATTTTCAAATATATCTGGGCAAGAAAATGGGAGGCATCGTGGTCTAGAGGTATCAAGGTAAAGTTCTTTGTAAATGCTTATATGTTCTGTACAATTTCTGACTTTAAACAGGTATGAAATAAAACAGTCAAATATTCACTGAGTTTTACAAGTATTACACTAATTACAAGTACTTATTGCCGCGGCCGTGGTCCAGTGGTTAGTGCGCTGGACTTGCGACCGGAAGATCCGGGTTCGAATCCCGGTCGCGGCAGGTCATACCCTTCCATGAAAATTTGACAAACACGTCGATTTTCCTCCATATGAAGGAAGTTGCCGGCTCCTTGTGGAAGGGTATGTTAGTACTGGTTAGTATACAGTCCAGTATATAGTATACAAGTACTTATTGGATCAGATTTAACAGGACACAATGTGTATAATACTGGTATAAATATTTAAAAAGAAACGACAAAACAAAAGAAATACAAAACCAGTAATGAATACAAGAGCAGGCATCAACCTCTTACTTAGGCGTAAATATGTTTGTTTCTGGTTACCCGACCTACCCTATTTTTTCCCTGCGACCCAAGATTTCTTTTAAGGCCCGGTATATCCACTGTCTCACTTTTTTCTACTCAAAAATAATCTCAACAGTGACTTTGAAGTCTAATAATGAAAAAATAAATAACTATTTACACTATTTTAAATGAGAATGCAACTAAAAACCATTTTTACGCCTTACAATAACTGTCTCAGAGTTCAAAATGTTTTTTGGAAAATGTACTGAGGTATTTAAAGAGTACCCAAAGTAAAAGTGATATGTTTAGAAAACAATTTTGCAAGTTATCGTACTATAGCATTGAACAGAGTGTAATAATCTGGGCAGACATTCCCGGTGTAAAATAAAATACACATTTCAAGTCACAGTTGATAATTTTTCAGTAGCAAATATTTTTGTTCACTTCGTTGAATGCCGTTTTTCAAAAACGTTTTCAGTCATATACAGTAGCCGGTTCACTTAACCAGTTATCCAGGGCTGCATACTAGCCAGTACTAACTTACCCCTCCACAAGGAGCCGACAGCTTCTCAACACATGAAGGAAAATCGATATTTTTGTCAAATTTTCATAAAAGGGTATGACCTGCCGCGATTTGAACCCGGAAAGCCGGGTTACAAGTCCAGCGCACTAACCACTAACCATAGTCGCGGCTGCCAGTAAATATTCATCTGACAAAGAATCATCGTTGTACATAGCTGAAAAGGAACTAGTGTAATTTATGAAGCATTTTTAAGAGACTCACTTTTATATAGTAATGTGTAAAGGTCGGCTCCAGCGCCGAAATCGAGAAAAAGTAATTGATTTAACGTTCCTAGCTTTATGCTCTTATTTGGCTATTGATTTTTGAAATTCCCATGTCATATTTAAGATGAAACACTCAGTCTTGTATAAATTATAGTTATTATATTTTTGTACGATGTGAACTTTGTCAAAGTTATTAGTAAATAGTTTTTTTTCTCATTGTATTCTTATTAGTATTATGCGCCTATAGCCTACTACTCTATCTGATATGAGAACATAGTTTTCCTCCTAAACTTTTTCTCCTCAGCCCCATCTCTCTTTTTTATAAGGGAAACAAGGGATAAGCAAGTCGCTTTCTAGCTTTTTCAAAAGCTAACCTTGTAAACTATGTACGATAGTTTGTCTGTATCTCCGATAATGAATCTATTCCAAAAGTTTACCATTCTACATTTTGTAGTTATCAGAGAAATGTATCGCCCAGTCTCGGTATATGCAGACCGGACTCCCTCAAAACCCGAATTATCTAAAAATCGGACGAGTGTTTAAGTCTTATTTTTCCCCTTCCATAATCAATATCTGAAAAAAATCTCAGAAAACCAGACTTTTGGCCCAGTCCGGCTGATGAATACTATTGAGCTCGAATACTGGCTACCTCTTATATCGTTGAATGGTAATAATTAGTAAAATGATGTAAGCTTGACAAAAAGGTTCATCTAATGATCATAATTGACGCAACAACCAACACATTTCGTCTTCAATTATGTACGGAAATCCTTCCCATCCGAAGAATATAAATATAAGTGCGTCTTGTTTTCGAATTCATAGTCAAAATCATTATGCGTGGAAAAAATATATTACAGCCCTTTATGACTGAATTTACTGAATCGTGAAAAAATATATCTGAATTTGAGACATTTATAGCCATTATTGTAATAAATGGATACAAATTTTGTTTCTTCGCCACTTATGTATATTTTTATTCAAGCAAAACGTAATATAGGTGTGACACACATTTCAAAAATGTAAAATTATACAATGTCTGATTATCTCAAATTCTGATTGTCTCGAATTAAATTCAACAATCCCTGATAATGTGAGATAACGATAATCAACTATATTACTAAATATATAATTTATTTTACTGAAAAATTGTATTGTCACTTAAAGCATTCAATACAAAGTTTTTAAAGCCTTAAATGTTATGGCAATAGAGTACAGTCGGTTAGTACGCGCGTTCAATATTTATGGTAGCTTTTCTGCTGTCAAGAAAATCAATGTTATTTTTGGCAAACAAATAGGTTTTTCGATAATGATAAGATTCACAAGAATTTAAACTGACTAAAATAAACCCCAGTGACAATGTCTCATAGAATCAATCAAACAAACAATAATTTGTTTATAATAATAGTTTGCTAGGATATTTACTCATGTTCACACAACTTCAGGATTTCCATGTGTAGCTAGTAACAAAAAAGAAGAGAACATGGTAAGTATCATTAAAGTTAGAATATGCCAAGGTCATATCATGTCAAATGTTGCAGGGTACTATTGTTCGGCGATAAGATCTGGTAATGTAATAAAGTGCATTGTACTTCAAGGAGCGTAACTGTTTTAGCAAGATTTTGCTTCAGCAATATTTTCAGGATTATTCCTCTTTAACTTGGAAGTTTTGCTAAATTTTACTATGAAAGTTGGTACTCAACTGAAGCCTCAAATACTTATTATAAATAGTTATTGTATTAGTTTCAAATAAGTACATAACTCTGTCATGGATTTTGACATACACGTAATTGTTTCCAATTTTGACGTAGAATCATGGTTTAAAAATAAGTTTCTTTTAAAGACAGGCTCAGATTCCACTATCAATAACTGATAATGGTCAAGTACGGTGTCATCAGACAGCTCTTGAATTGTCTTTGTCTTTGCAGAAATTTATTTTAATTTTCATGCACCAAAAGGTCAGCAACGGAAGATGCAACTATTAATCCGTGGACCTTTTCACAAAAACAAATGTGTTACGATATGTTTCTTTCGTTAGAGAAAACTTCAGTAAATTCCTTATCACAAAATAATTTAGGAAAGTATTAAGTGCACACTTTGCCGTATCTTTACAACACACTCTTAAGTGTAAAATTTCGCACTTAATTGCAAAACGTTTTGTAAATATTGATCGTAAGTGAATAAAATGTAATAAAAATACTATTTTGTTGAGTTTTTTTTACAAGATAGTGCCTAAAATGGATAAAAATTAATTGATTGTTGTGTGATTTTCAATGACTTCCGTTGCAGAAAAAAAAGATTTATCTGACAGCACTCGAATGGTGCTCTTCACGTATTTTTCATTGTTATGGCATTAATGTATATAATGTCATTGCTATCTAAGAAATGTCTCTTTTATTTGACTCTATATCTATTTATATAGATCTTCTGAGATTTTCTTTCAATAGAATAGCTAGCATTTGTTGTTATCATATTTAATTGAACTCTAATTATGATTCCAACATGGCCGAGTGGTCTACGGCGATGTTCTACTATACTTTTGTATAAGAATGGAACAAAGATTTTTTTTCAAAAGGTTCTTTTTAAGAGTCCTTTGACCTATTCGAAATTAGATATCACATAACCATTCTAAAATAAAGGTTTTCCTTCTCTGTCTAATTTATTTTCTGCAATGGATTCATACCATTTTTTTCTTTCCTTCCACTTCCATTTCTACCCGACGATTGCCAAACCGGAATCACGTGATCGCTCGATGTCCTTCTGTCGTCTGTCCACATTTAGCTTTTGTATGCGGCTAAGAGTTTATTTTTCATTCGATCTTTACAAACTTTGGTCAGAATGTTTGTCTAAATTGAACTTTAGGTTGGGATTATATATGGGTCAGCAGGGTGAAAAGGTACAACACTAGGGCACATCTAAGAATATACCATATTCTGTATGCGATAGATGTTGTGTTTTGAATTACATTTTTGTATGAAAAAATTTCCACATTGTTTGTCACAATGCTTCATCCTTCATACAAAAATCTGCAAGGTTTGAAGCATCTAAGAGGTGTCTTTGAAGAATTTTATAGTGTTAGATATTATCATCAAAAAGAGAAAATTTACAAAATGTAGGACCCTAAAGATACCAACTAAATTCAACTTTGATTTACCAGTGTACACGACATTACAGCTTTGTTTTTGATGGACAAATGAGAAACTTAAGTTGTATCATTTTATACATTATTTGTCACATGTTACAAGCGGATTGGATTTTTTCCTTGAAGAGTAATGTCTTTATTCTCCACATTGTCTTTTTCTATGTGCTTGATAACTTTATATTCTTTAGCGTTTTTGTTGCATTAATAAAACAGAATAACAACAGTTTCTTTTAGTGTACGATTTTCATTGCAGAATTTTATTTGCTGTAGTGCATTTACTTATTGAAGGTCACATACATGTATGTTAGCCATGTAATCATGGTATCTTATTCTAGCGTCTAAAGACATTAAATTCCTTAAGCTATCAGCCCATTTGAATACATGTTATTTGTTTTTTTATGTGTGACATTGTCACTGATGTTTAATGCTGTTTTTTTTTCAACAATTTTTCAGTTATACGCATGTTCTCTTCTTTTTTTGTCACCAGCTACCTATGGAAATCCTGAAGTTGTGTGATCATGCGTAAATATGCTAGCAACAATGAACAAATTATTGTTTGTTTGTTTGTTTGATTGATTCTATGAGACATTGTCACTGGGGTTTAACGCCGTTTTTTCAACATTTTTTTTTCAGTTATACACAGCGGCCGGCTCACCTAACCAGTTTCCCTGGACTGAATACTAACCAGTACTAGCTTATCCTTACATAAGTAGTCGTGAATTCGAAGAGGGTTCCGTCGTGTAAACGTCTTGAATTTAACTTTGTCCTTGTAGTTCGTGGATATAAAACACAAAACTTTTTTCTATCGGAATAATCAATTCATGATAGGGAGATACATTGTGTTCAAAGGTACTTCATCTAAATGGAGATACAGTGCAACTTGTTCAGAGCGGCCCTCTCTTGAGCAACAGCCTCCCTTCAACAACAGTGTGATTTTCCCACTGTGCAATTGACCTATTAATTTTACCTCTCTAGAGCAACAACTTATCGATAATAACATAATTTTGCTTTTCCCAAAGGGTGTTGCTTTGGAGAGGTTGCACTGTATCCCCTACTTGTACGCCTCTATCCACCTGTAAACACAAAAACAACTTATTGTGATATGATTCTATGGTATTTATGGCTTGGTTTACACAATGTCTGAATATACAAAAACCCACAATGTAATTAATTTCTAACCAAAATATGATTATGTATGGAATGTGAGTCCAATCCCCACCACAAGTGAACAAACAAAGTGTCTGTAGTACGTAAAAAGAGACAAGCATTTCACAATGCTAATGCTGCTAAGACGCAAGGTGTAGTTGCGGAAGCAGTGATATTTCTTGCAACAATCAGGGAAGCAGCAAGATATGTTAAAATTCAAAATACATCAGAAAAGAAAACTGGGAAAATGTATCAAAATAACAAAATGTCGTTGTCTTTGGTTAAAATTGCCAATTTTGCAGAATTTTAGGAGTTCCGTGTTTATACATGTATGTATACGCATGTGCATGTATTTTAGTAGATCTAGACCGACAGTGATACTTTTGTAACAATGAGAGAAGCAAGAAGATGTAATTCAAGAAAATTGAAATGAAAATTTCAAAGAAGAAAGATGCAAATTTTGGCGCATAACTGGGAAAATGTTATACTTATTTTACATAAGCGGCGTTGGCACAATAAGGACTTGGTATCAACTATTCTGGCGTAATCAGGAACTTAAATGGTCATTTCGACTTCTTATTATATGTGGCTCTTAGTAAAAGAAACAACAGACGGATCAATCAGCATGAAATGTTTTTGATGGTTTTGTTCATAAATGGCCAGAATGAATACATAGGAGCTGGCAGTACTGATTTCTAGACTAGTTTTTCGTCTCTTTGCCTATACCATGATGATAGCGAATTCGATTTCAAGACAATATAATGATGAGTATAACCACCGACTTTCCGTAAACAGGTTGAACAGCTTCCTCACATGTTAGCTGTTTAGGGCCCCGGATGTGGTTCGGACTCGCAGCGGTTTGAGGATAGCGAATACTAATAACAAACTATAACCACTCGACCATGGAGTCCTCTCCATTCAATGTAAGCTGGAGAGAACTTCGATAAGTTGAATTTTGTTGTCAATCATACGGGTCTAAGTGTATCTGTTAAGTAAATCCTTAAAAGTAACTCATGTTGTTTATGTATAAATTATGCATTGACATATGGCGTTCTTTTAGATAGTGAATATAACTCATTTCTCTTTTCATCATATTTAAACAATCCTGAGTGGTAACTACAAAAGATTTACTCCATTTGGATTTCGGAATAATTAATGTTTCTAGTTTCTCCGCTTTCATGCAAAATGTTCCAACTTCTTGCAAAACATTTTTGAAGTCTTCTACTTCAGAATAAAACATGTTCCCTTCTTTACGTACTCTCTGATCGAAAATTCTTTTGAAGAAATTGTAGACTGCGTAGTCGAGAAAGGACGTTGATTCAAACATTCTTTCCTCTGAAGCATTTATCATTATAGTCTTATGTTTGTGTGAGTTGCTTTCCAGATAGATTATATCGGAAAAATCCCAGTTTAAATCCCTTTTCATAAGAACAAGTGATTCGTCAAACCTCTCCATTACCATCACAAGCTTAAAATCCTTTCGCAGCATTTGTAAATGAGCATTGATTCTTTTTTTATCAGTTTGTTTGATCCCTCGTGGAAATCCAAAGTCCTTCCCCATAGCATTTCTTGTTTTCGAGAACATGAATGGATCGTACAGATCCGGGTGAAGAATTAATTTATGAATGAAACCCTCTCGTGGAATTTTTGACAGCGCCTCACTTCTCCATACATCTCTATAATAGTATGCTGCACTTATCATTCGCTGTAACGGATCGCGGATAATTCCTATGTTTATGGAATCATTCGGAAGGACAGATCTGAAGAGCTGCCGGCTATAGACCGAATGACAAGCCAAAATATCTCGATGAGATCCGTTAGTCACTGGAAGAGCCGACTTTGGTTTGAAAATATAATTCCGTCCTGTGGGTAACACAAACGTTAAGTTATGTTTCACTCCAAATCGAAAGAAAATGTTCTGCATCGTCGTTGATCCTGCTTTGTGAACTTTCAAGAATCCTATATGTGTGACCTTTGACGAATTTTCATCTTTTGTAGATGATTCTGCCTTTTCTAATTTGCGATGAAATACTTGTCTTGGCATATGTGCAGAGACTATGTCTTTCCGAATTGTTACAACCACAATACCAAATGTTAGTACCACAGCAATAACTAACAAGCTGAAACAAAAATAATATCAGTCATATTAGCTTTATACATCATGTTATCATTATGTAATTCCTCTATGGTTGTGGTGCGTTCATTTGTATTTCGTTCATGATATTTTTTATTTTAGCACTGTACAGCTGTTCGATATATTAGTAATGAATGGATGTTCGATATTTTAGCAATGTACGGATTTCGGTATTTCCGTAATGTACGGATGTTCGGTATTTAGTAATGTACGGATGTTCGATATTTAGTAATGTACGGATATTCGGTATTTAGTAATGTACGGATATCGGTATTTCCGTAATGTACGGATGTTCGGTATTTAGTAATGTACGGATGTTCGATATTTAGTAATGTACGGATATTCGGTATTTAGTAATGTACGGATATTCGGTATTTAGTAATGTACGGATGTTCGATATTTAGTAATGTACGGATGTTCGATATTTAGTAATGTACGGATATTCGGTATTTAGTAATGTACGGATGTTCGATATTTAGTAATGTACGGATGTTCGATATTTAGTAATGTACGGATATTCGGTATTTAGTAATGTACGGATGTTCGGTATTTTAGTAATGTTACCTACAACCCTTATTCCGATGGTAGTTGCTATTTTACTTGTGAATCAGAAGTAGGAGACATTTGACTTCGAAAAAAATATCTAAAATTGATCTGTCAAAACATCAAACCTGTTTTCATGCAAAATGTTTTATCAGTTCGGAAAGTAACTTTCCTCAGCAATGTGAATGGCATTTAACTAATGTTCATGTAGGATACTTTGATAGTTATATCGAACCCACGATTACCTGAGCAAAAGTTAAGAACCATCTTCTTTGTGGGAATTAATGCTGTGTTTTTGAATTGAATGTAGGTTGATATCAAATCTCGACTTGTGAATAAACCGGGTATTATCTCCTTTATATTATGACTAGGTAGTGGTCCGTCCTTCAGACAATGTCTAAAACTCTTTAATGTGTGTGATTTTAAGCGAATATACAACATATATAATTACCTTCTAATGCGTTGTATGAACGTCGACGGCGAAGCCTGAAAATATAGATACAATGAAACCTTACTTTTACGACCACCTCAATATAACGACCACTCAATGTTATACTAATGAAGTGGTCTAAATATTTAAGTGGTCGCTAAGTGAAGTATTATTATTATTCTAATGTTAAGTGCGCGTGTACGAAATGGATTGTTTACATAAACATGTGATCAAACACACAGCAACATACAGACATCAAAACATCACAAAACACGGAAATGTATGATTACAAAGAGGCACCGCCCTGAAACTTCAAGCAGCCAAAACTGTGGGGGAATCAAAACAACAAGAGGAATTCGCTCTAATTTATTTAAAATATCAACGAAATTGAAAATTTTGTTGAACGTCTTCTCGTAAACTTCATTATTACAATTTTCAGTCTGAATTCCCTTCAAGACAAAATATCAATGGCATTCGTATACACACACAAAATTACATTATATACATATATTCGAGAGCTTATCTTTCAAAATGAGGCATTTAGCCTAGTAAAGAAACATCGTAGGATAGCGCGTTATGTTATTTACAAAAACGTTGTCGTAACAATAACACGTTGTTTTATTTACAAAAAAATCGGTGTCGTAAGAATTGCACGTTGTTAAATTTACAAAAACGGTGTCGTAAGAATAGCTCATTGTTAATTTTACGAAAACTGTGTCGTTAGAATGGCACGTCATTAAATTTACAAATCCGGTGTCTAAAGAATGGCACGTCATCAAATTTAGAAAAAAATGGTGTGGTAAGAATGACACGTCGTTAAATTTACAAAAGCCGGTGTCGTCAGAATAGCACGTCGTTAAATTTGCAAAAAACGGTGCCGTAAGAATAGCACGTTGTGTTATTTACAAAAAACGGTATCGTCAGTATAACACTTTGTTTTACTTACATTAGCGGTGTCGTAAGAATAGCGCGTCGTTAAATTTACTAAAAAACGGTGCCGTAAGAATTGCATGTCGTTTTATTAACTAATGCGGTGTCGTTAGAATAGCACGTTGTATTATTTGCAAATTTATTTGTCTTATCTAATGGCACTCATTTTGCTATAACAAAACAAAAATATATCCCTAAAAACGTTTTCAGAACACTTAAGATCTCCCAAGATCCTGCAGGCAGACTTCTGCCTGGATTTCAACCAAAATTAACCAATCATCGTCTAGGAAATTTTAGGCCAATATGGTCGTGATATTGGTACACTACAATACGACATAATGGACGTTTCGTACGGTTCATACATGAAACTCGTATTACTGAACACGAACCCGAGGACAAATGAAACGTTTTTAAAAACACGCTGTTTAGAGAAACGCTTATGATTTTGGTAAATAAATGTAGATATTTTTTTAAAACGATAATAGATTATAAGTACGTGCAATTATATCTAATATGGTGTGATTTACTCTGACAAATAAAGGACTGCATTCAAGCCCCTGCATCGGATGTTTTATAGGTTTAGTCTATTCTACCGAAGCTAAAGTATAGACTGGTCCACGGCGTTCACTCAATAGTACCACAATCACATATCTAACAGCCTTATCAAAAGGGGTGAGGCTTGCACTGATTCACTAATCAATTGACTGAACACGATTGTAGGCCAACGTTTTGAAATGCATTTTATGAGCCTGTTATTCATTTCGTATACATAATAATTATTGATTTAAAAAATTCGCTGGTCCCTGGAATTGTTTCGTACTCAAAGTAACACAACCAGTCATACAGGAGCAATGATGACGCGCGTCCCATTAATTTGAAATAAAAATGTACAAGCAATAAGTGACTATTTTGGTATAAAATACCATAATAAGCCCCAAAGCTGACAAATTATACAATGTAATCAGAAAAAACTCAAGTTAGGTCATCATTAAAACAAAGCTGGTTTAAGGTTACGTGACCGAAACTTGACAGTGGGTAAGTAAGCATCTTAGCAACTTGTTAACTTTTTATGCTTGCACTAAAATCCAAAGACCCATACTGTATATTGTGAAATACAGGTCTTTCTGTAAGCGAAACACTGGAATAAAGAACGAAAAATGACTTTTGTTAAAATCGTTTAAATTCTTGGAGGTCCGTGAATATTTGAAAGAATCGGTCGCGTAACTTCAAATCAACCATTTTTTAAGGATGCCCATATTTGTACAGGATTTTGTTCAATGATCCTAGAAAAGATACAAATACTTCAAAGTTTTCACGTTTTATGAAATCTAACTTTATATGCAATAAGCATAAATGTAAGAACATAAAATATATTCGTAAACGCTTACATGTTTGCTAAATTAATGTTTTAATCATGGGTAAATTATGGTTACGGCTCATCAAGGGTATATGAAAGTTAAGAAATCTTTGTCAAAATTAAGTTTGGTGAAGGTGTGAATGCCAAACAGAATACAAGGAAGCACAATAAAATTGATAATAACAGCTCGCCTCATCAATCCACTCATAGCACATTCATGACGGTTGATGCATGCGACATGCATTCCGTTACGTATTCATTTCACGGAGGTTTAACGTCGCAATAATAGCTTTCCAGATATAACAGTAGAGGAAAACCCCTAGGTATGCACCTATGAAGAACCATCGACCATGCATAATCTAGCTGGACCGTTTCCTGGCGGCAGAGATCATAACCATGTGGCCACTGTGATCCTTTGCTAAGACTCGAGACCTTGATATGACATAATTATGTGTTTCTGGGTAAATACTAAATGATGACATTAAACGCTTGACAGACTCACACAGACGTACAGCATTTGAGAAATTTATCACTTACTTACAAAATCAGAGGGAAAACAGGATACAATTCGTCGGGTTCTACAAACCCGTATGTCATTTTCTCCCATTTTGAGAAAATTGCATTTGAAGTTTCGAACTGCAATAACTTTAAACGAGTAACGGATTTGTGGAATTAGGATTAACCTTATTTAAATTGAATAAGTTTTCATTCTGTGTTTGTATTCTTTTTACGACTCTTACCTTTTCACGGGTGTAATTAACAAACTGCATAATTTTAAAAGGTGCTAAATTGTTGTTGTTCTTACAACGCTATCAGTAATGTTCAGGTGTAGGAACAAATCATTGTCATCTTCCTATCTTATTCCTCTTACGTTTTCTAGCCATTAAATATGTCTGAGTGCTACGTTATAAGGAATACATGATTTATGTTACTTCTTGTCTTAGTGAAAACAGTTTTCTGGTACTTTCATATTACGTGAAGTAGACAAGGTACAAAGAGGTAATATAAGAAAATAAATGAAGATTACACATAAAAATACGTAGACGATGACTAGAAACACCAATTACACGCATTAATTAAAATTGTATCAAACGCCGATCGAAATTATTACGAGTGTCAAACTGCCGACTTTTAAACACTGCACCCCTTGTTTCCAGATTTCGACTTAGTAATCATAATTTAGAAATTGAATCTGGTAGAATAGCAGGTATAGAACGTAATCATAGATTGTGCAAATGTTGTAATCAAAATACTGTGGAAACAGAGTATCATATCCTATTATGTTGTACTAGATATACCAGTATTAGGAAAGAATATTTTGGACATTCCGCATGGCCTAGTGTTGAAAAATTTATTAATTTAATGAAATTTAATAAAAGCAAAACAATTCATAATATAACCAGGTTTTTGAGTCATTTAAAGTTAGGAAAAACACCTTGGATAAATCTTAACTGTTTTTTTCTATTTTTTATGTTTGGACACTATATCTTAATAATGCATGTATATCTTATTGCAAACTTGCTGAACTTAGTTTATGTTGTATTTTGTACTGTATGGTCTTTGCCATAGTATGTATGTTAATGGCCAAAGGCATTTTAATGCCGTTTTTTGCCTAATAAAGGATGAATGTTAACTACTACAACAAACATAGGGGCCAAACATGAGGGTGCTAATTGATGATAGCTGACTGACACCTCTGCCTACAATATACACTCTAGTTAAGTGACATGTTTTGTACAGTTTTTCGATTTTGAGCGTTTTATTATTAATTTTGTTTTCGTTTTTCTTAGACCAAATTTCTGTCTAAAAATTCATCATTTCTAATGAATATTCGTATTCGTTTTTCATATTCGAATATTCGACCAAAAACCTAAAAGTCGAATTTGTGAACGTTTCGTCCCATCCTTAATATATATATATATCTTTGAAACAGTATTTTTGTGGTTATAATAGCTTGTGCCCTTATTTCCATATATGTTAAGGATGTAGAACCCTTATTTTACATTTCACTTGTAGCTTTGTATGGTGCTAAACAACATAATAATTCTCAAAGTAACAAAAGGTATGTATATTTATGATGATATACTGCAAGAAGCAATTCTTTATTTAGTCACTTGCCACTTAATCATCTAAAACCCTTTCGACTACAGTGAATGGCTCCAAAATAAGATCAATTTTTTAGAATAAGAAATATTTCGGGTGGTTGAGTATGGGTTTGAAGCTTTCGGGAAGTTCGTTAAATAGTCAGATGGTCCTGCGTATTTAAATGAATACACAAACTCCCTGTTACACTCATATGAAATATAATACAGGTAAATCAACATCATGGCTAAATACAATCAAACCTGTGAAAAAAGATCACCATTGGGGAAAAATGTGACCTTTACTGACAGATGGCCTTTATTCGGAGGTTAGTGTGTTCTTTATTATCATTGACGGTTTTTCAAAGAATAGCCTTTCATAGGGTGATCTTTATTTTAAGGTTGCCGCAGGCTTGACTGTATATCAGTATATCATGCACGAATGTATTCTTTAAACAATGCCTGGTTTACAGTTTTCCAGTGCAGTCTTGGTAATATGAGACAAGCATATTGTCGATATAACAACATGAATCCAACAAACGATCGGCATCAGTCAGTGGAGACATATGGTACAAGATAAAGCCTTTTTTCCTGATCATTGATATAGTGATAAGCTAGCAATGAGATTAAGGGAATACCATTCCAATAAGGGCAACCAAATTTATTATCATCACTGGGTTTATGCCGTTTTATTCAATATTTTTTCAGTTATGAACGGCGGCCGGTTCACATAACCATTTTTCCTGGACTGCATTTAAACCAGTACTAGCTTATCATTCCACAAGGAGCCGGCAACTTCTCCAAATATGGATGAAAATCGACATTTTGTCAGTTTTTCATAGGAGGGTATGACCTGCCGCGACTGGGATTTGAACCCGGATTGCGAGGTGACTAGTTCTGGTCACTAACCACTAGGCCACGGTCGCGGCTCCAACCGAACTCAAATATGTGTTAGACGCACCAGTCGTGTCTTTCAAAATACATGTATTTCTTACGAGCTAAAAAATGGTCGATTCGTTTCCTTTGGTGAATTTTATTAAACCCTACACGAACTCTTATAACTAAATGGACAAATCCGACTGACTGACAATTTAAAACTGACATTTGCATAACCCATTTTTAAGGGTATTCTGAATAGGATGTTTACAAGTAAACAGACACTTTTAAATTCATAAAAGCCGTAGTATAGTGTCATTCATCCATTTCATTTATTGAAATTTTGACTATGATGGGCGTATTCAAACCCAACCTATATACTTAATGTGAACCACGTTTGTGATCTTTTGTACATACAATGTATTTGAAAAATGCCGCAGTAAATGAACGATGAATCTAAATCATTGATGCGTCTAGATGTTACTTTATGATGGTTGCAATCAAATTAGAGTTCCATTCGGTTTAAAAAAGCATAAATCTGATGTTTATACGTCCAAAAATGTCCATCGAGTTTACCCAACCGAATACATGAAACATACATTTAGATCTAGGTAGGTTTTGCCTAGTGAGAAAGATGTGACATTTGAAGCAAAACAACACATGGCGCTAACATAAGGAATTATTACGCTTCATTAAAGAACTGACTTGTTACAGGCATATTTTTGAAAAGGCGATTTAAAAAAACGTTATTAATTCATACAATTTTACGCAACAACTGTCGAGACAACTTAAATTTGATCAAAAGAGACTTCGCCGTATTTAAAACCGCTTCTATCATTTCAGCAATGATAATTGAACTAAGTATTTTATAATTAGTAAGACCATAAATACAAACCAAGTAAATGCAAAGTATACAAATGTAAATGAACATGTTCATTTACACAAATGTCAATATTGGTCAGTTTTTAGATGTTATTAAATAATTACAGCAATCCAGTGTTTAGCACGCGGACACATCTTACAATGTGTCTGTTACTGATTTGTTGTGTTTTGTTTTCATACATATAATTTTACAATTATTGAAAATTGAAATTAGTGAATTGGAAGCCGCGGCCAAGGTCCAGTGGTTAGAGCGCTCTACTTGTAACCGAGCAATCCGAGTTCAAATCCCAGTCGTGGCAGGTCATACCCTTCAATGAAAATTTGACAAAAATGTCGATTTTCCTATTCAACCATATTTTACCGAAGCATGTCCATACGAAAAGATGAAAGATTACAATGTCACATTAATTACTTTGTAAGTTAGATATAAACCAGGCGGACCACTTCATAACAAAATCTCCTCAGATAAACATAAAAAAAATATGCACATATACCACAACAAAAATGACCTAGCATATTGTACTGTGTGGCCGCGATCGTGGTCCAGTGGTTAGGGCGCTGGATTTGTATCCCGACAATCCGGGTTTAAATCCCGGTCGCGGCAGGTCATAGTGTTCAATGAAAATTTGACAAAAAATGTCGATTTTCCTCCATATGTGGAGAAGTTGCCGGTTCTGTGTGGAAGGGTAAGTTAGTACTGGTTAGAATACAGTCCGGGAAAACTGGTTAGGTAAACTGGCCGCCGTATATAACTGAAAAATGGTTGAAAAACGGCGTTAACCCAGTGAAAAAAGTGAATCGGAATAAACCGTAAAACTGCTTTATTTTCAAAACTTTAACTCGTATGCTATAAATTGTGATAAAATTTGGGTTTGTATTACGAGAAAAGGATTCATTTTCGTAAATGTGAAATAAAATTTATTCTAATACTGTTACTGAAACCAAAGAAAAAATGAAAGTGCATGCAACTTAATATCTTCTTTTATTTTCTATATCTACTGCATAAAATCCCATTGACAAACTTATAAAATCATCATGCAATGATAATCGTAGAAAAAACTAAGTATTCCTACTTTCCTTTTCTTTTTTATCAGTTTAGTAAATGTTTTTCTCATACATTTGTATTGAAGAAACTAATAATGTCTTACCATGGTTTATATGCGTCTAATTCCAATACAATATACCTCCGTTGACTGCAGTGACTTGTGTCGTATGTTGATGTGTCGTATATACCTCTGAAACTGTTCAATATCAAACATTTTATTGTATACAACACGAGTTTGAATGCTGCTATAAAAATATTTTGGACAAACCATGCGTGATACGGGAGAAACAGCTGGACATACCGTATGTACACAGTTCAATGGATACGTGAACTGAAAAACTTCAAGAGTAATCTATTAACTCATCTCTGTGTGAGAAAAAAGTCGGTTTAAATCGTACAATTTTTCTTAATTTCTGAATCTGGAACATTGAAATATTTAGAAAAGATTCATTCTTCCAAAGCGTGAAAAAATGTGTATAAAAATAGAAACGTTTTTGTACGGAGCCCCTGCAGTGACATTCTACACTTATATTTTGATTGTAGAATACTTTTTTATTTCGTTTTCACGAAATAACATTTTGTATTCAGGAAATACTATTTCGTATTTCGAATTAAAAATATTTTGTAAATACGAAATATTAATTCATATTTACGAAATACTAATTCGTTATTACGAAATGTTATTTCCTAAAAACGAAATAAAAAAGGAGTGCTACAAGCTAAAATATAAGTGTAGAATGTCAATTTAGGGGCTCCGTAGTTTGCGACCTACCTTCCCTAATTATTTTGTTCAAGTAAACGTATTATTAACCTAAAAATACGCACCACACCATACGAAATATCTTCGAAACGGTTCAGTTATTATTTGAAAAAAAGTGTTTAAAATAATCTGATTTGAATCATTGGTGATAAAATTTGTGAGTTGTAAATTTGTGATAGAGTGTAGATTTTTAAAAGTCCATAGTAACTGGTCATGATATCGGATAGTGTGCATGAATAAAATTGTGGTTAGCGACGTTTGATATAGTGAATGAATAACAAAATAACATAGTAATGTGTAATATTGTGTACAAATTGAGAACTCCATAAGAACGTATTATATTGAATATAACGCAAGATGTCCATAGTAACGTTTAATATTGTGTATGAATTAATGATGTCCATAGTAACGTGTAATGTTGTGTATGAATTAATGATGTCCATAGTAACGTGTAATGTTGTGTATGAATTAATGATGTCCATAGTAACGTGTAATGTTGTGTATGAATTAATGATGTCCATAGTAACGTGTAATGTTGTGTATGAATTAATGATGTCCATAGTAACGTGTAATGTTGTGTATTGTGTATGAATTAATGATGTCCATAGTAACGTGTAATGTTGTGTATGAATTAATGATGTCCATAGTAACTTGTACTATTGTGTATGAGTTAAAGATGTCCATAGTAACGTGTAATATTGTGTATGAGTTAAAGATGTCCATAGTAACGTGTACTATTGTGTATGAGTTAAAGATGTCTATAGTAACGTGTACTATTGTGTATGAGTTAAAGATGTCCATAGTAACGTGTAATATTGTGTATGAGTTAAAGATATCCATAGTCACGTGTAATATTGTGTATGAGTTAAAGATATCCATAGTCACGTGTAATATTGTGTATGAGTTAAAGATATCCATAGTCACGTGTAATATTGTGTATGAGTTAAAGATGTCCATAGTAACGTGTACTATTGTGTATGAGTTAAAGATGTCCATAGTAACGTGTACTATTGTGTATGAGTTAAAGATTTCCCTAGTAACGTGTACTATTGTGTATGAGTTAATGATGTCCATAGTAACGTGTAATATTGTGTATGAGTTAAAGATGTCCATAGTAACGTGTAATATTGTGTACAGTTTTAAAAGGTCTAGAGCTAAGTGTAATTTTATGCATAGATTCAATATGTCTATAGTTGAATGCTTTATTGTGTACAAATTAAAGACACAGTATGGTATAGTATATTGTATAAATTAAATCAAGTATAATAGCGTGTGTAATGTTCACGCGTGCTATTATTCTGATTTAAATTTATTGCCTTTTGTAACGTAAATACATTTTTTGTACGCGTTTATTTATCGTATGCTTGATTTTACGAATTGTCAGTCATTTTCCCGTCTTTAATACCTTCTGAATCACATGATTCATCTTGGCCATTTTCATTGATTTGTCGGCCTTTTTCATTGATTTATTGGCCATTTCCTCGTCATTATTACCTTTTGAATCACAACTTTGCCGCAAAACCATTCGAATGATAATCCGACAATCTATGCTTTATTGAAAAGACATGTGTTATCCTAAAGTGTTCTGTTTCTAATGAATGTCAGCTGTCACATACGTCTAATGTAATCCAATTAATGTTGCGATGCACACATATTTAAGCACATTTCATACGCAAAAGTAGCCTATGTCATATATCATTGAAATCCTTAATTTGATATCGTCGAAGCATTTTATCATTTTTATAAGCGGTAACTTTATACAATGCCATAAAGCTAAACAATTCATCAGTGTAGATTTCACTCTGGTTTCATTTGAACTCCCGCAAACGCTAAGTCGGATAGTATATTGAGTGTGTTTATCGTAACAACATTGTTGTAAGCTATGTGCGGACGAGAGTCAATTTAATAATGGCCCTTGCGTCTCCTACATGTTCTTATCCCCCTATTTACTTGAACGACTGTCCAATTGTCTGATACATACACTTATTAACCATTGTCGAAAGAATGTATATTCGGATTTTTCTATTAAGAGCTTAATAAAAACTATATTTCAGTTTTATGATGGCGGGTAATTAACATAACCAGTGTCCCAGTTTTGTGTCCAGTGCAAGTTTTTCGGAAGTTACTGGTAAATGCCAACTTCTAAATATTAAACTTATTAGAGGTTTAGGACAAACGACTCTCGACCAAATAATCGCCAAAGAGAACGTACGCTGCCACCAGGGCAGAACTACCTGGAAGTAGCAGGTGCGCGTTTCTAATCTCCTAATGAAGAGCTATCAAGGGCAGATAATCATGTTTTTTAAAAGCCTGTAGAGCAAAGAGCATTAGTTTCTCTCAAGTCGAATTTAGGGCGCTACTCGCTGAACTAACAAGGAAGTTGTTGAATATATACAAGGTATATTAATAGATAATATAGCAAAAAAAATGTTTGATTATGAAATAAAAGCATTGCTTCAAGATTTTCCTAAACTTACTGTAAACAAAAAATGAAAATGAACTGTAACACAATACGAAAACAAGAATTAAATACAAAGGACATATTATTCACAGATAGCGTGTTGTGTTATTAAATATTATTAAATACACTAGTAGGTCTTTCTTTGTAAAATATCATAAAATAAGTCCTATCTGTACGCCAGGGAATCGAGAACATGCACTGATGTAGCCGAATATGATAATTTAGTACGCATGGTGCGCTATGAATTTCCTTCATACCAAATGCAACCTAACCCCACCCATCAATGAAAATTAAGTTTTGTTCTAAAACAACTTCATAACTTTAAAATGAAAACGGATATTACTAAATAAACGGTATTTATCCCAAACTCATACCAACCTTCAGTTCAGGCACAAAAAATCTTAGCTCAATACTGTTTCATACCTTATAATTTCATACGCATGTAATAATAAACATGAAAGTACAAGTTCGAAAAGAATTGCTCATTATTTTCGCATTTCACACTAAAAACTTAAATAAATGTCAATTCCTTTACTTCATATCTTCAAAGTATTCCCCGTGACTAGAAATACATAATTTCAGTCGATAAATCCATTTCAGAAAGGCGTCACTGTACGCTGATTTTGGTATAGTGCTAAGGTACTGGAAAACAGCAGAACCCAATGTCCGTCTTGACCGATATTTTTGACCAGCAAGGTAATTTTTCAGTTTTGGAAAGAGAAAAAGTAGCAGGGAGCAAGATCTGGAGAATATGGGGGAATGAGGGAGAACATTGTTGTTTTAAAAACTCTTGTTTTAAAAGAGTTGGAAACTTTTGCAGAAGTATGGGCCGGGGCGTTGTCATGAAGAAGACGAACGTGTGACAAATGAAGCAAAAATGTCCCACCCATGCGTAAAAATTCATTTATCGAGCAATCCAATGACGTTATTTAATAAAATATTGATTTTAAATACGTAGAATGCTTGGGGATTTGCCTTCTACGAGATAAAAAAATTAATCTATCAATAATATACATTCAAGTTTAAATTTGTGTTTTTAAATAAATTTAATGTTCTACATTTTGATATCAATAGAAAACAAATCGGAAGTTTTATTTCAATAATGTCCTAAATTATTACCTCAAAATGGAGCGGACAGTTTTAGGAAACCCGCGTTCTTTTATAGTGCTAAATGGTAAAAAATGATTCACTTCATGTGTACAAGATTTTTCAAAAACAACGACAAAAATAAAAATTATAGGTCACCGTGCAATATCTTCAAAAATTAAAACTTTTTCTATTTTTTCAACAATTCTTACAATTTTTTCAAAATGTGGCTTAAATTGATTTCAAACGTCTAAGTGAACGCGAAGAAATAACAATAATTGGGCTATGATATTTTCAAAATATTAACATTTGTGAGTAGCTGCGAGCTGATACATTAAAAAGGTTCGGTATTACCGATAAAATACATTAAATCATGTTGGTTGGTTATTTAATATAAACAAGATTATAAAGATTATCACAAAGAAAAAAGTCCTCAATAGGGGGGAGGTTAACACATGTTTCAATAAATATAAAATATGATAAGTATATCTCGAAATAATATGAGTTTGATCTTTAAAAAAATACATCCAACCTATAAACTACCCAACTGTTTAACAACGTCATGTTAGTTCAGTGTATTTTAAACAAAAAAAGTAAATTAAATGTACTTAAACTGAAACGAACCAGTCAAAAGGTCGGAATCGGGAAACACGTAACAAAAAATAAATAAAGATATTTGAATACACAAAAAATAATAAAAATGAATACGCAAATACCTTTGAAAGATCTTGATGTCAAATGTAATCACATGTTTATAAAATGTAAACGCACACTGAACATCATGAATATTTTTGGTAATAGAATTCAAAAGCTAGATGAACTAATAGCCTGTCCTAACAATAGACCTACTTACACGAACACGCTCAACAATATGAAAGTAAAATATTTGAATCTGGGTCTTTATAATAATTTTAGAATATGAATTGTATGTTTAGAAAACGTTGTATAGAAATTATAATTTTCATCTGCGTCCAGGTATTTCATTTGCCTGGTTTATCTGATTTGATAGTCGATGCGAGGGGAAATAAGATACCTTGACATTCCTATATGCACGGCTAGGCTCTATAATTGACATACCCTTATAGATTATGGGGCGATGCAATTAAAATTATTGCGTTTGTGTATTGACTTCTGGTCAGGCCTAGGGAAGACAGCTAAATAAATAATATTCCAGAACTGAAAACCCCAAAAAGTCACATAAGATCTGTCAGCTTAGCAGAAACCTAGTATTTTTTCATGCCCAACTACACGGTAGAACCTTTCTAATCTGGTTAACAACAACAGTCGGCGCGGCGCCACTGAGAAACTAAAGAGAAAATATGATGGCCTTGTTGCCGCTTTCTCCTATTCAACCATATTTTACCGAAGCATTTCCATATGAAAGGATGGAAGATTAGATTACAATGTCACATCAATTACTTTGTAAGTTAGATATAAACCTGACAGAACACTTCATAATAAAATCTCCTCAGATAAACATAACACTCGAAAATACACACATATACCACAACAAAAATGACCTAGCAGATTGTACTGTGTGGCCGCGATCGTGGTCCAGTGGTTAGAGCACTGGATTTGTAACCCGACGATCCGGGTTCGAATCCCGGTCGAGATAGGTCATGCCCTTCTATGAAAATTTGACAAAAATGTCGATTTTCAACCATATGAGGAGAATTTGCTGGCTCCTTGTGGAAGGGTAAGTTAGTACTGGCTTGTACACAGTCTACACAGTCAAGGAAAACTGGTTAGATGAACCGGCCGCCGAATATGACTGAAAAAAATTGTTGAAAAAGGCCTTAAACAACGTGAAAAAGATTGTTTCGTACTGTCTTATCCATTTTGTAAATAAGTTTGTTTATGTAGTTGTCCATCTTACCGATACTTGTGTATTTAGTATTAATTAACACCCTGCAAGCACAAAATACAAACAATTGTCCATGCTTTCATTGGGTATTAGAATATACCTTTAAAAAAGGGGACAATTAAGTATCAGAAATTCGGAAACACGCACGTATAATAGTTACCGTATAATAGTTACCGATCATTTAGTTACCTGTAGACGTTGACTTCTTACTGACTCTAAATACTACAATACTAAAATTACAAAATAATAACAATGTGATAGAAATTTCAAATAAGGAAGCGCAATAAATGTTAAAATAACATTGAATTCTGGTTATTGAAAATAAACTCTCCGTTACTATTACTAAATTAATGTTATTGGTAATAAATATACAAAATTTACGTAAACCTATTTTTCTCTAGGTTTAATGTCGCGCAAACAGTCAGGGTCATTTGGCGACTTTCCAGCTTCAACGGTGGAGGAACATCCAAGACCTACTGCTAGGTAGAACCACCGACCTTCCGTAAGCTAGCTAGACAGCTCCCTCACATGCGGTCTGGTCTATGGCGGGATTCAAACTCACAGAAGTGAGGTACTAGCGATTTCTAGTCAGCCACGGTCACCACTTGACCACGGAGGCCCCCCCGTAAAGCTAAAAGCATAGCGTTGTCAGTAGAATATCTTGTTTCTCGTGAAGAAAGTCAAATCGCTACCGATCTGACACCTTAGCGACCACCTCTTAATAACGACCACCTCATTATAACGACCGCTTATTTTCATTAATTTCCCTATAATGTGTTATGATGATGGAACATCATAACATCCCGACCTTTATGTTTGAGTCTCAAAGGTGGCCTTAAAATCGAGGTTCGTGTATCTGTTACATATAAAAAAAACGTTGTCAAAAACATCAAACAAACAATACAATATGGATCAAATTAATTCAAGAGTTTTCTTAAGCCCGTGTAAAAGCTCTCTTGAAAAGAATCATATTGCTAAAATATATTACAACAGACAAGTAAAACAAAGTTAACATTTTAATTAACATACAAAAACAAACACAAACTACATCATTAACAGGGTATGCACCGGTATGTCTTTAACAATTATAAATACATGTAAACGAAGGACTATATTTGTAATTCGTAAGCAATCTAAAGTTCCATTACTGATATGCAATGAGAAAACAGTAAGAGCATGTCAACAATGATGTCACAACACTTTTGGTGGATTTCAGTACTTTCTGAAACTCGGCTTCAAAAATTTCATGACACTCAGCTTCAAAAAACCACGTGGCACTCAGCTTCCCAAAATACGTGACACCAAGCTTCCAAAACCACGTGACACTCAGCTTCAAAAACCACGTGACACTCAGCTTTCAAAACCACGTGACACTCGGCTTCAAAAAACCACGTGACACTTATAGGCACTCGATTTCCGTGATTTATATACCCGAACAGACCTAATCTAAACTCATCAAACAACGCAAATCAGCCAACAAAAAAAATGTCATTTCGCTGCTCTGCGTATCATAAAAGCTAAAAGGTAAGTCACTCGCCGTTTTTTCGATTGACGGAAGTGACGGTATCCAGCCTGGGTCCCGGTATTCCTTCTGAAATGCGCGCGCTTTTCGGGAACGTCGCTTTAAACTTGGCGCACTACAGATAGAGCGAGGTTCCATTTCAGAAGGAATGCCGGGACCCAGGCTGGATACCGAGCAGCGAAATGACGTTTTTTTATCTTGGCTGATTTGCGTTGTTTGATGAGTTTAGATTAGGTCTGTTCGGGTATATAAATCACGGAAATCGAGTGCACATGGTGACACTCAGCTTAAAAAACCACGTGACACTCAGCTTCAAAAAAACACGTGACACTCAACTTTCAAAACCACGTGACACTCGGCTTAAAAAACTACGTGACACTCAGCTTCAAAAACCACGCGATTCTCAGCTTTCTGTACTGTCCTCATCATTAGAGATGGAAACATTCTCTAACAAACTGGCTATCAATGCAGTCCAGCCAGTTTGGTGACTGAAAAGACAGAAATGCAATATAACCTCACCATTGAATGTCAGGCTTAGTATTTCTTTCAAAAATTGCAAATACGTGTACACTGAATCGCAAAAATAACGCTCCAATTAGAATTGATATGAACGAGAGTGAATAGTAGGCACACATCTTATCAAACGCATAAATTAACATCTATAAAAAGGTACTTTTTTCAACCACCGCTGAGACAAAATGATTAATCGTTGATTTATTCTGATTGTGGATATTTGTTTAGTGATATTTTAATAATCTTTTGCCAATATACAAGAAATGTGAACACACGGTTTAGCTATTTTGTACTTTTCGAAAATCAACCAGTGCATTTCTTTTGCGGTTCAGTGTAAATGCTTTATGTTCATATACCATATGCTAATATGTTTATATATTATACATGTATACATACAACACATTCACGAGAAGGGAACACAAAAACAGAGAGAAAACATCAAATACTCGATATGTATATGCAGTGCAACCTCTCCAAAACAACACCCTGCGCGAGAAGCAAAATTATGTTGTTGTTGAGAGGTTGTTACTCTACAGAGGTTAAATTAATAGTTAATATTTATCCTAGTCATATGATTTTAAGTTTTAGTACAGTCAAACTTGTGAACAAAGCCACTCTTGGGAAAGATAAAATGTGGCCTTTATTGACAGATGGTCTTTATTCGGAGGTCAGTTTGTCCTAAATAATCAGTGAATTTTTGCAAAGAACGGCCTTTAATCACAGTTTTGTCTTTATTCGGAGGTGCCCGCAAACACAGGTTTGACTGTACTGTATTTATGGTTTATCCCGTTGATGTTAAGTCAATTTTATAAGTATAATACGGTCAATATTTTAGTCAATGATTTCTACAATTCTATGACACTTGTACTACGCCATGTCATATGCGAAATAAGTAGATGAATATATAACAATATAGCCATCCTTTGTACAGCTATTTGGATGTATATAAAAAGTCAAAGTCAAAAATATTTATAGACATAAATCGGGGACTCTGCATTACAGTTCGTAATGTAAAGTCCCTGCATAAAAATGTATAAAATATGTTTGTCATTAAATGAACAAATTGGCGATAATTAAACGTGATAGAAAAAATCCTATGACTATAAATAGCATAAAGACATATTAATACATTACACGTGTTCAGAGAGCATGACGAAAATATTTCTAATAATAACTTGTTATTTTTATGAGTACTTATTTTGATTACTTTTTAATGGCCCGGGTCCGATTTCAAGATTCTTTTCTGTGGATAGCAATTTTTCAGCTGGTTTATATTTTTTTATAATTATAGTAGAAACATTTTTGTCAATTGATGGGCAAGATATAGGAATGAAAAAAAATTAAACGATTTTTAGTGCAATAATTAAACTAGACGTAATTAATGATTAAATGTAAAAGACGTTATATAAAATGTGAAAGACGTTTCTTTTTACAAAGAAAATTATCTATCTATATGACAGAAATGTGATACAAATGTGATTAATGATTTTGGGTAAAACAGTTTACAAACGACAGGAAGAGGAATTAGATATACAGTAAGACCTTAATAATGAAACCACCTTTGTGAACCGAAAAATCGGTCGTAATAATGGCGTGATTTCGTTATCAAGTTGAATTATAGGAGTGTTATTGAAAGCCGGTCCAAAATATATAGTCGTCATAACAAAAATGTTGCAATATTGAGATGGTCGCAATGTGAGGTTTTACTGTACATGGTGTATGTAAATTAACACTGTATTAAAAAAATCCAAAAGTTTTAACAAATATGTTCCAGATTGCTCACCTTGCGCCGCATCCTTTGCCAGTGTCACCATTGAAGTATTCATAAAATAAACACAAATCTTTAAAATGTGGATCGTCTGCGTACATATCACAGTTACCTTAAACAAAAAAAATAAAACACTAACGAGTTGTGAATATCACACATACGTGTATTTTAAATGTCTTGATTTACAATTTCTTCCCATTCTAAGATCCAAGGCATGACACATGTTATCGTACTTGTTAGAAATGTTGGATTTCTGAAAACACCACATCCAATAAATTGAATTTTACAAAACTGACTGATATATAAAGACAATGGCTCGGCACATATTAAATTCCCACAATGCAATTAAAGAATAATTCAAAAGTAACAACTTTATGCCATTGTGGTTTTCAACTAAATACAACATTACATTAAGTCTGCCAATCAGCTGTTTAATTTTAGGATATAATATTAATCTGAAGGGGCCTCCGTGGTCGAGTGGTTATGACCTCTTGAATAATCACTAGCCCCTCACCGGTGTGAGCTCAAATCACACTCGGACGAATTTCATATGCGAGTAAACTGTCCAGCTAGCTTACGAAAGGTCGGTGGTGCAAGCCTGAGGTTTTCTCCCGCCGTTAAAGCTGGAAAGTCGCCAAATGACCCAATATCTATCCAGAGTTGTCGTTCGTTATCTCTCCCATACATCTCTGTCAACGTCTCAGCATTTTACAAGATTCTCGTAAAACAAGAAATAAGCCCACGAATGGTACGAAATGTACAATTCAGTGGAGCAATTTCTTTTGCACAATACATTCGAGACAAAAAATATAATTTGCTAGAAAATCAGAAAAAAATGTAGTATTTCCTGACGGAGAGTGTTTGTTTACTTCGGTAATTAGGTCACAAAGTTAAATCGGTTAAATGGAAACGAAACGCAGAAGTCGAAGGTAATCTATAAAATTATGACAACAAATGTAAATTGACAAAAAACTAAAGCTTGATTTTGTGTGTCGTATGGAAACTGAAGGAGACTCGGACACTTGTTTTTGAACTACTTTCCAGACGTTGACAGAGATGTATGTGGTGGATAACGAACAACAACTCTGGGTGGAGATTGCAAATGATCTTGGCTGTTGATGCGACGTTAAACTCCAGTGAATAAAACATAATTTGACATTTTCGATAATAAGTATCAGTTGCTTTTTTCTTCAACACCAAGAGCAGAAACTAACCATGACAAGGTCTGCGTCCGTTAAGATCGGGAACAAACAAATTAATAAGACGTCCTTCTAATTCATGAGCGACAGTCTTTAGTCGAACAACATTCCCGGAACCAGTAGGGCATTCGACTTTCAAATCTTCACCATAAAAATAATCGAATCGATACAGGTTTTCGATAATCAGGTAGTTCACTGAAAGCAAAATGTTAAGAAGATTATCAGTTATCTACTTACATCGACAAACTCATCAACTTGTTATTATGTTTGTTGTTTCTTTATTTCACCCGTTTAGTGTTTATCTACGAGACTTTATTTTGTTGTTTTTTTTTTCGGACGTATGTGTCACGTTGGGCTTTCAAGACTAGTTTAATTCCCGTTAGCTTTGCTCTAGACCGTTACGGAACGGCACTGTCCGGGAGACTGTGTTTTAAACTCTATTTTCATATGGATCTATGTGTTGGGTGAATTTGGGGTTGGCGGATTTGGGGAAGGTAGTATTTTGTGAAAGGTGGAATGTTTTGTACATTTGTATATGTTTTCCCCAGAAATCCTTTTTATGTATATTCAAATAAAGTACATGTAAATGAACCAAACCGCACCGTTCTCTTTCACTATAATTACTGGCTGCAGAGAGCTCAAAGGCAGAGCTCTCGGGACTTTATTTTGGCAGTAAGTGGTGGAAGATTTCAGGTTGACTTCCTTCTAAGCTAGTAGACAAGAGCTTTCTTCAAATCATGACTTGTTGGCTTATTAGTAATAACTATATTACCCTTGGTCATCTACAGACACTAAATCATTTCATTTAATTAGTAGCTTTAGTCTCGATGGAATTTCTACGCATACTAATTGATATATAACCCTTATTTTATACCCCCGACAATTAATTATTGAAAATTTAAATTCGTACTTGGAAGCCATATTGGTCCCCGCCAATTGCTATTACCACCAAACAATTTTGACTCTGACTCTCCAGGTATGTATTTAACACCGTAACAGTTGTTTCCAACATGAAGCTCGTAAGGATGCTCTTCGTGTTCCTAAAAAGTCAGCATTTTTTCAACAATTTGAGAAATACTTAAAATACAATTGATATATGTACAGTAAAAACATTCCGACACTTTTTGAATGGAAGAAAAACGGTGTTAATATCGATGTAGTTGAAATACAGAACAAGTTAGGAAACTGGTTAAAAGGTAAATGGTCTTTATAATGAGATGGTCTTAACACTAAAGTAGTCAATAAGTGAAGTTTAACTGTACAGTGGTAACTCTCTAAACCGGTTCCTCTATAATCCGGTTACCCCTCTAAATCGGCAAAATGTACTGGTCCCGACTTCATTACTATATAATTCAACCCCAACCCTCTAAACTGGCAACCCCTCTAAACCGGCCAAATGATCTGGTCCCGTGCTGTATAATGTCATTTAATTTTAAATCTACAAAATTCAAAATTCAAATTTATACCATTATCTATACCTCCTTCATAAAACTTTTAATTGACTTTTTTCATTGGGTCAATAGCATACAGCGTCAAATGCAACGGCTGAACAAATAATCATATATACGACACTAGGATGATAAAAAGAAAATAAACAATTTCGGTTATATAGTGTTAAAGAATTGAAATATGACCAAACTGACGGACAAGAGATAGCAGATGCTTATTAAATTGCATACATAGCAAACTCACAACCATTTATTTAAATGTTAACAAAGCAACGAGAGAACATTCAAGATTCAGCAGATTAAACTGACGTAAACAGTTATTGCATATATTTTTTTAAAAGAGAGGACCAATGAAACAAAACTGTCAGCAAACTTACTGTATAGCGCAATATATGTGCGGTGTCAAATGTTGGCGCTTTTTAAATTTTTGGCGGTAAGGCCTAAAAGATAGCTTGTTTCCGCTTTCCAGACCTACCTTACTTTTTGCCAAGGACCGTATGATTATTTGGTCAAACTATGGTTTTGCAAAATTTAAATAATGTCATTCATAGTCTGGAAAAAAAATAAAATGAAAAAAATTCAGAGCCGGTAGCGGAAACAAGCTATTTTTAAGGCCTAAATAATAACTGCGGTGTTTAAAAATGGCGGTGTTTCGATTTGGCGCAATTGACTATAACCACCAATATAGCCAAAATTAAGCCCCCGCCAATAATTCCCGCTATACAGTATTATCCACACCTTTGACAAAGATCGTATTCCATACGGAGACAGAAATTTATTCTCATCGAGCATATGATTGAGAATCCTGACCAGTTTTTCTTTGTTCAGCACAGAAAGTAGCAAGGAGCCTTCTTGATGCGTACCTCGACACATGAATGATATCTGAAATATGTCCAGTAAACATAGATAATATTGGAATATACATTGGACAAGGCACGTGCAACGCTGGATGTAGCATTTGAAACTTTTGAAGTAAAACCTTTAAAGGCAACATTTGATTCATACATATTAGAAGCGGTTGGTTGCCTCTCTCGGACAATAGGTGAATAGTGAATAAAAGTATCAAATACGCCGATGACATTTTAGATAAAAGCAGTAAATTTCTTTGCAATACTTCAGGACTGTACTAGACTGACTTTTGCTTAAGCAGTAACCACGAAATCATTGTTATCACTAGATAGCGTATTAAATTCATGTTCAATTTTAACGTTAAACAATGTCTTATATCTATGGGTATAGCTTGAAATGAAGTACATAGGTATAAATTGATTAACCGTTACCCAACGTCAATGTTCCGTATTTTACAGATTGTAGTATTTTACGGTGTTATAGCTACAGTTTCTCCTTTAATGATATACCACCTCCTATTTGTCTTAGTATTACACCACATAAGTTGCAAACGGTCATCTGCTGATACCGAAGAAGAGCAAAATACTTCCTAACATCGAAATAGACTGAAGCGTTTGTAACGTTCCTTGTAATATGGGAGATAACCATTTGTATGTATCAGCTTACCAGCTTACCGGTAGGTATTAGTCCTTAACAAGCATAATCCAGACGGACGGATGGACGGGCAAACAGACGACGGACGGACGAACACATACACACTGTTCTAACCGTCATTGTGGCGACTACGTCGAGCGCACCGCAAAACAGGCTTAAGAAAAGGGTATTCATTTCAAGCCCTAGTATTAAATGCATGTAGTGTTAAAGGTCACATTATTTCTTCTCAACATACACCCTTGATACAAACACTTACCCCTTTTGCTAAATCTTTTCGGTTCTCTATAAACCATTTTGTTCGTTTTGCAAATCCTGGATGTTGTTTAAAATCAGAATCTTTGAGTACCAGCGTACAGATAAATGGTACCAGACCAACCATTGACTTTATCTTTACCGGCTGACTACAACGATTGTTTCTCACGTGATCATAATAAAAGCCATCTTTGTCATCCCACAAGCCTGTATTTTATTCAAAATTTTGATAATTTAAATATTAATGATAATATAGAAATTAAAGCGAATATCTAACAAATTTTTTAGCCCTATAAGCGTTGGAACGCCCCAGTGTTCACAATTAGACATCTACATTAAACAGTAGTACCGTTTGTTCCAGAAACGGGACCCCAGATTCCATTAAATATCACCATATACACCCTTATACTAATAGCAATAAATGTATAAAAATGTGTTCTAATAAGTACGAAATGTCTGTAGATTGTTCAATACAAATTGGGTGGTTTATACGGAATTTTTTCGTGCACTTCATTTACTTTGAAAAACTTTGAAAATGTCAAAGTAATTGCTCCCTTCGTTTTTTTCTTATAATTGGAGTTTCGGTGACTTCAGGCTATACCACAAAGCAATATCAAATACAAAAAACTGTTTGATGGTCAAAGACAATGTTGCTGCACTCTTTATTGTGTTTAAACGAAACTGAAAATTTCCATCGGTTTAAATAAAGAAAGTTTATTAATTTTTTTCAAATTCAAATCATTTTAATGACTTACCGACGCAATCCACGCTGTTCATGGCATCGATGATAGCAATAAAATGTTCAAAGAATTTACTGGACATGTCCTGATAAATTGGCTCTTTCTGGGCGAGTATTAAACTTATTTCCAACATTATGGAACAGAAAAAACCCATCCAGGCTGTAGCGTCCGCCTGTGAAAAGTAACGTACTGCGTATGTAAAGTTTGTGGGCCGTTTATCTAATCAACACCGTATTTGTTTTACCAATATAGACTTGTTCGCTCTTCATTCCATAAATAACTGCATGCTTTCCTATATATAATGTATGAAGCATCAGTGGACAGGACTGATTGGAAGTAATATCAATTTGAATGTCATGGAAATACTTTGTGCTAGTTTCGGGTCCGCGACTTATAACCGTTCAACTAGACTGCGGGCCAGAACACTTGAATATTATACTTAATGCCGAGACTTAACAACAACAAACATTATACCTGGGCGAGAAACCCTCCAGTCGGTAGTGGTTTAGATCTATCAAACACACCAATGTTATCAAGTCCCAGAAATCCACCCGAGAATATATTCTTCCCTTCTACATCCTTCCGATTTATCCACCTGATAAAAAATAAGAAATGTAAAGATAAAAATACTTTCACATATACACACTGTATATGAACCTCCATGTAACATATGCCTCCTTATGCCGCATTTCCCTGCATCTGAAGCGGACGATTTTTGAAACCATTGTAGCAAAGGAACTATCTCTAAGAGAGAAATTTTCTGGACCGAATTGATGTTTTATGTATTTGCTTTGAATTTGGAAGAGGCCAAATATGCTTATGAGGCAAATGGTTACTAGGTTATATATTCCTGCAATTGTCATACAAATAATTTCAAAATCTAATTAAGAACCAGATTGCATGAGGTCATATTTTATGTACAGAAATGTCTACCAGATTTGAATTGTATTGTATAATAATTAATATAGACACAATAACTAGTATGCGGGACTACCATTAGCGTAGTAAGCAAGTAAGCCGTTCATTCTTGTATAAAACCTCATACAATATCCAAATACATATACTTGTATAAAGTAATCGTGGTATATCACTGAAAACCATGTATACAGAACGCAGACCCTATGTGCAGAGAAATGGACAGACACAGAACTATGTTTAATGATTTAACATCCCGAGTGTTGTTTTATATTATCTTAGCAATATGAGCAATTCTCACTTAAACATCTAGCCAGTGGTATGCATTCCAGTTATTAACCCTTAATAGATGGCAATAAGTTCCATATATTTCCTTGGAGAGCGATGTTTATGGAAACATCTTGCGAGAAATTGTGTGTCTCCTAAATTTACAATGTAAAGTTGAGGACAAGTTTATGGAAACATCCTGCGAAGAATGGTGTGTCCCGTAAACTTTCCATGTAAAGTTGAGGACACGTTTATGGAAACATGTCACAAGGAATTGTGTGTCCCGTAAACTTAAATGTGAAGTTGAAGACAAGTTTATGGAAACATCTTGCGAGGAATGATGTGTCCCGTAAACTTACCATGTAAAGTTGAGGACAAGTTTATGAAAACATCTTGCGAGGAATGATGTGTCCCGTAAACTTACCATGTAAAGTTGAGGACAAGTTTATGGAAACATCTTGCGAGGAATGATGTGTCCCGTAAACTTACCATGTAAAGTTGAGGACAAGTTTATGGAAACATCTTGCGAGGAATGATGTGTCCCGTAAACTTACCATGTAAAGTTGAGGACAAGTTTATGAAAACATCTTGCGAGGAATGATGTGTCCCGTAAACTCTTCAGTCCGGAAGCTTTGTAAACCTTGAGAACAGCATAAGCGTGAACAGGTGGATTAACGTCATCAAATGCAAATTCATACGCTGGTATCTGTAATGAGATGTTGATACATAACATGTTCGTAAGGAACTGAAGTGATACTGATATTCGGGGATCTGTGTGGAAAATCTCTTATTATCAACGAATTGGCCTTCATTCATGACATTGCTTCATTCAAAATTAATTAAAGCCAGCCTCATAAGGTTATATTGGTGTTTGATAACAAACTGTATACGATATTGATAGCAAAAACGACTGGCGATACCAATTGTAATATATTCTATGATACAGCATAAAGTTCTAATTACGCTTTATAATCAGGCCGTACCAATGAGTTTCGTTTCTGGAATAACAACTTGTTGAGGAACATTTAATTATTATGACAGGCCAATGAATAAACACACATACCTGACCATTTGGATGCATGTACCATTCCCGTAATAGCAATACAAGTTGAGATTTAGCGTACTGTATGTCTATCTTTGACATTGGTATCATATGGAATGCTAGATCCCATGAGGCGTACTGAAAAATACAATATCTATCATAAAAACAACAATGTTTCGTCAATAGTAAACAAGAGCTAATTCCGACAATACAATGGCTTCCAAATTTTGTTGGCTACATTACTACAAAATAATTGTCAAACAGACATGCCATCAAATCAAAGACATATACTTCCCACTTCCTCCACTACAGCATATAGAAGACAAGTATTACTGGCATCCTGACCGCAGGAAACTTTAACTTACACTTAGTAGGGTTTACGAGGAGAGATAACAGACTATCCTGGGATGTTCCCGGCCAGGCAAGAACCTAACTAGCGAAATCCTTTAGCAAGATAAAACCTACCCAGGGGTACTCCCATTTATCTGGCACCGAGATAATATCCCGGTTAAACAAATGTTTCCAGTCTTTATTACGACCCCATAATTTCCTACTTTCTGGAGGAGGTGGTGCCGTTTCATCACCTTGTAACCATTCTGTAAAACAAAACAACGACACATTAAAGTATCGAACATGTTGGAATTTTATCAACGCAAATTTGGATCACATTAGGCCAGAAATACGGCTTCTAGAAGAAAAGAAGATCAGTAGGTCGCAAAACTTTCCTATTTTTACCAAACATACCTTTCATACTTGGGAGGTGCGATTCGTCCCTAAATATTTTTGTACTTTCGGTTTTGCTATTAGAAAACTCACGGTCGGCGCCCAAAATTGGGTTGGTCCCATTACAAAATACTAACGGCCAAAATTGGCGTTCCTTACTGAAGAATTTGTTATATAAATGTAATCTTGGGTTTCATGACGTCTGGATTTTCCAAATTGTTGGAGGCTCTAAATTATTTTTATCATTGGCTAAACAAAAAATTAAGACCAGCTTTTGTAAAGAAGGACACCTAAATTGGATGCTTCAGGTAGGGCATTGCTTGTTGTAATATGAAACTATTTTAACTTCAGACTTATCTTAATACAGTAAATATTTTTAAACTCGTTCAAGCTTATCCGAATTAAGATTATCATCACAAAAACTCTGGACGAAGATGGAACAATCCGATTAGTATGCAACTTAATGGACATTAAAATGCTTAAAATGCAATAAACTAGAGGATGAATATCATTTTGTCAAAAGCATCAAAAACAAATTTACTCATAGTCACTCCTGTACACGACCAAACATATATATTTTTTTATTGAACAGATGACTAGAGAAAAAAATGATCTCATACAAAAGTTAGCAATATACATCAAAAAAAGCTTTTCGGAGTCAGATCATCTTACTTATATAACAATAACGTATAATGATATAATAAATTATTTTTATGGCTCCGAGTTGTGTAAAAATAACTTTTACGGCGATGATTTATTTCACATTATACATATATATATAGTGTAGAAAAAGCTCGTATATTAACTTTAAACAAATTTAATGTCTTGCTATAACTTAAATGTAAGTTAACATTACTGCTATATATATATATATGTGTGTGTATGTATTGATATATATGTATATGAATGTATGTGTGTAGTTGTATATATGCGTATCGTTTCCATAAGCAATGTCTTGCTATTTTCTTTTCGAGCAAGACACTGCACATTGTGAAGTACACGGTGTTCGTATTTATTTATTTTACGTATTTTGGTCCCTGTTAAACATTAATATTATATCAATTTAACTCTTGGAAATAAATATATGTTTGTCTAATGTATCTTAATTACATATATATATCTACACATGCCTAAGACTAATATGCAAATTTGCAATACATAAATTTTTGCAATTATAAGTATTAAATGTCTATAGTGTATTTTATTTCATTTTTCTTCTTGTATCTGCGTTAATCGTCTCGTAACGATTCTTAATTTCAACGTACATTTATATTTTTGTATCTTTCTTTCGTTGTGTATATTTATATAATGTATTCTTGTTCATACTTCATACTTTATATTCATACTTCATACTTTATATTCATACTGCATACTTTATATTCATACTGCATACTTTATATTCATACTTCATACTTTATATTCATACTTGTACTTTATATTCATGCTTGTACTTTATATTCATACTTGTACTTTATATTCATGCTTGTACTTTATATTCATACTTCATACTCTATATTCATACTTCATACTTTATATTCATACTTCATACTTTATATTCATACGTGTACTTTATGTACTGTTACATGAGTCTAAGACGTGGTTAATAAATGAATAAAACAAACATAGGAAATAATCAATGAGGAATAATTATTCTGGGATTGGCCATCGTGAAGATAATTATGAGCCCGTCAGCTGAATTTGACTCATACCTTTGAGAACATAATAGTAGAATTGTTTCGTCCACAACAAACCGGCATATGCCTGACGAGCAATCAGCTTTTCTTGTTTCCCTCGATTGGGTATCACCTAAAACGACATTTTTTAGTTCTCATGTTATATGACACTGTCTTTGACCATTGATTCAAATCTAATTCAGTTTCCAATAGTTGAAATAATTCTTTGTGTTCAGCACATACATTACTTTTATAACATAAAGACCCGCGGATGATAACATTGATCATATGCTATGTAAACATTTCGAAAGCAAAATTTTATATTGATTATGAATGGCATGAATCTAATATCAATTTGTTTTTGGGAAAAAAAACAGCAGTACTATATTTGTATTGATGAAAGTCGTATATTTAAATGTGATATTACTATTCAACTAATAGCATTTCTTGCAAAGTCCAGACAACAAATAATTTGTTTTAGAAAAATATATGGCATGTTTCATATTAAAAAAATAATTTGTAGAAACTTTCATTTTAGACAGAAAATTTATAATAATATATGAACATAACATATACTCCCCGTGACATTTCATTGATACATCTTAACTAAAACAGCAGTTTATAAAGATATATATAATCTTGTTACCTCTTGTTATTAAGCAAATAGTGTTCCATCCTTAAACACGTTGTAGGGATCTATTGTCAGATGTTAAAGGTAAATGTATATAATGTATACCATTATGAATTTATTTAAGTTTAAAAATTGCTATCTTAGCTAAGATATGTCTATAAAACAGATTATTAACATCATTTACTTCATCGTAAAAGAAATCCGCTTCAAGTTTTCTTTGTTGGAATATTTTATCAAATGACTCCTCAGAAAATGTTTGTCCGTTAGGTGGCGCCTCAGCACTTTGATACAGCCTCAATTTGATAACCGCTTCCTGTCCCGGTTCTAGATCAAGAATATAGTGAGCAGCACATTTGGTACCATAGTTCTTAGGATTTACTTTGTCTTTTTGACCTGTAGATCAAAAGAAAAGACCATAGTGATTCCACATGTCTGCAGTATAGGGTGGTGGAGAAAGTTCGCTATTTCATACAATTCTCCAATGTTTTTGTATTCTGTTGAGGGAACAGTACAGCTAAATCAATTATGCTCTTAACATGTTACTGGATCAGAACTTTAGGGAAAAATAAATTGTAATAATCCACCGATTAAGTCGTAATTTCCTGCCTTTGATATCATTTTTAGATTTTACGTCTGTTTTCAATAACACATTGGTTACATACTGTCTTGCAACTAATTTAAACCGGACCCTAGGGATCCAGACCTAACGTTGTACTAATTGAACTGAAGGCCGCGGCCGTGGTCCAGTGGTTAGCGCGCTGGACTTGTAACCCGGTGATCCAGGTTCGAATCCCGGCCGCGGCAGGTCATACCATTTTATGAAAATTTGACAAAATGTCGATTTTCCTACATATGTGGAGAAGTTGGCGGTTCCTTGTGGAAGGGTTAGTTAGTACTGATTAGCATAAAGTCCAGGAAAACTGGTAAGGTGAACCGATCGCCGTTATATAACTGAAAAATTGTTGAAAATCGGCGTTAAACCACTGTGACAATGAGTCACATAAAAACAAACGAACAATTGAAAAAATAATTGAGCTGAACAGGAGAACCAAATAAACACCGGAGGTTTATGAATAGAGCTGGGTTTTGTCCACCACTTCTAAATAAGATAAGCAATGAGTTAAAAGTTTGAGTGAAAAAGTTCAATAACCACAAAGCAGTTAAAAAGGTACAAACGTGTCATCAGAAAGAAGTCTGTTTACCAATTACCTTTTATAACATAGTCGTGGAATGCATCTTTTACAAATCGAGCTTTATTTCGAATACCATACAACCTTTGGTAATTTGATTCATTTTCAGTGAACAACATTGGTACATTTTTCCCATCAGGTCCTGGACCAAACTCCATCCTGAAAACTCCTGTAAAGATAACAAAAAAAATGTTCATCTCTTAAAGCTGTACAGGCTACACTTTCAGTCATATATGCTTCTACATTATACAGTTGAGTATACAGTAAATACAGCTGATTAGGCGAAAGGTTAGAGAATGGTAATTGTAAAGCTGACCGTTGAACATCTTAGGAATTCATATTAAAACATTCGTGATGGATAAGATTCAATAAATCTATATAAGAATAAATGAGTAAAACTTTCAGTAATTATATTTTATATTAGATCAAAAATTATTGCAAAATGGATTAAAAGGACTGTGGCACTTACCTTCATTGTTGCCATTGACAACAGGTTGGTAAAACAGATTGTTTTCAACATCTCTTCTGTTATGAGTCTCCATCTCCTCCACATAACGATCCATACTGTTCAAGCGAGCTCTCTGTTGTGTTTCACCTAAATGTAGGGTACTCAACATAATCCTCTTATAACATATTGACTTCCTTATTGGCATCAGAATGAATGATACCAGACAGCAATGAAAAACTTGATGAATAAAAATGTGAAGTATCTCTTTAGAGTAATAAGAACAACAATACAGAATGATAATCATCTTAAACTCAATAGACTTGCATTGTTTAAAGGTATTTATACACGTATAGATTTTTACCGGTACACTGTATATATATATATAATTATCATTCAGTATTATTTAAAGCGAATGAAAGGCAAAATCGGAGTGTTATTACTGACAACATCAAGTTGTTGATATATCAATAAATCGCATTACGATAGAGTATTAAGAAAATGTGTGAAAATAAAACACGGACTGGTGCCAGCCAGTATGCTCAAGGTTTTACCTAAAGTAGGATGTTCACATCTGACAACACCATCCTCCTCCTTCTGTACCATTGGTTTGTAATCAACTGTCGCCTGAAGATCGAGTAAGCGTCAATAAAAATGAAAAAAGGCTGAGAAATAAAAACAGAAAAAGTAATTGAAAACAATGATAATGATTTATAGAAAATGACGTTGAAGTAATCTTTACTTATTCATATGGACAACCTGAAACAACCAAACAATACATGGAACACATAAATACCATCATACAAAGCGTACATCACAGAAAATCACCAACAACAAAATGAGTGGAGTAGTGAGCCATTTGGATCTACACATTCACAAAGCATGTAATCCCTATAGCATTTCAGGGGATTTGAAACATAATGAAAAGGTGTTGCAAAAGCGAGGCAAATCCATAAGGAAGTGTACATTGAAATAAATATAGGAAAAGTTGTCGGTGATAAAAATAAAGGACGGTTCTTCTTACGTTGAAAAGATAAATAATAACCAGCCACCTAAAAGTTTCGTCCGCATGCAAGAAAGACTGCAATTGGTTACATTAACGAGGCCAACCCGCATTCGACACCCAGGATTTTAATTACATTTAAACGGATAAAGTTCAGAGCCTCTATATGTCTATGCATCTGAAAGCAACAAATAGCTCTTGATAATGACAAACGTAATAATATCATGTGTGCACCAATAAAGAAAAATGGAGTGGAATTACCCGAAGCAATACACCCCCAAATTTCATGTCAATAGTATGAGTGACATCTAAATACGTACAGGTGTAACCAAAATGACTAGCAACTTTATACTGACCTTAGGCTCGGAAAACTAGCAAAGTGGAATCAAAATAATGAGATGGAAATACAATAATTCATCTGTCAACGATGTGTTAAAAAGAATAAAGTGTACGTGGCGGTACTTATCTTCTGTAGGCATTAAAATGAACGCATTAGTATGAAATTGTAATCTAACGAAGTTCATAAATAATATTACTAAAGCACGTTTGCTTCAACAGTCAAATTATTTATGTACGTAAAGTGTTTTGTATTGGACGATTTGCGTTATTCACAACAATATTTTTTCCATTAATTGATTGGTTAATACTAGAGCGTGTGATGGCTACGACCGTATGCGCTAACTCATACTAACTCATAGTAATCAAATGTGAATATATGTAAGGAAAGGATTTCCAGAGAACAAAAAAGAACACATTCAATAAATCCCACCTACCCCAAAGATTTAGCCTACCTACCCCCCCCCCTTATGGAGGTAAAAACATAATCTCCCCGAGGGGCACCAGCTTGGAAAGGTCTGCAGTCAAAATATGGTATAGTAAAAAGTAAACCAATCGCAGGCTTATAAAACGATAAATGAATGGTCGCTCGATACCGTTTATCAATCTCGATTCGTTAACAAAACTTACGCTTGCTAGGTTAACCGTATGATGTATCGCTGATGTGTGTTGATACACAAGGGTGTGTATAATGTTTATCATTGATATATACTTACATCGCAGTTATCTCCCCAAGACCAACAATTTCTGTACCATAATGTTGGCAAAACATGTATTGTAGCCTTGTCAGGGCCTCTGTTGGTTATTGTATAACGACCTAAAATGTCATTGGGACTCCCTTTACAGTACTCGGCTTGTACATCAAAATAACGCTTCTTGTCAAAAATGCCTGAATGTAAAAAATGTATTAGCAATCATTGAGTGTTACAAATCAACTCAGGGCAATGTTTTATACTGTGAAATCTATACGATACAGTCTAGATATGAAGTGCTACTTTAAATGTATTGAATGCTTTGACAGGTTCGTTTCAAAGAAATACATTTGGTTTTACAAGTAACCATCTCTTTTCTGAACACAAGGTTCTGCAAGTATCTCTTTCTTAATCATCAATTCCATATACCATAGAGTCTCGATGCATGTGTGGAAAATATTGGCCGAAAGCAATTAAAGAATTCAAGCTCAGCCCGAACAACGTCATTAAGCCGACATTATTACAACAACAGCAAGATATATCATACAGATCAAAGAATTCCTTGTTCGTATTATTTCGCTTTTTAGGAAACAGTCGCATTATGTTGGATTAAGCGATAAGAGAAACAGGCCAAACGTCTGTCGACCATTCTTTACATCATGTAAATACTTAGCGTGGTATCAATTATCTACACATGATAGTTTAATTGCTGTATGAAACACGTTTTTAGAGACATCATGTGGAAAATTTGTCGATCTGCTTACTGACATGGAAAATGGTGATAACTGCAGTGTAAATTTTACTGTATTATCTGTCTTTACTATTTTCCCAAATTTAAGGCCGTCAACCTATTTGATTTCTGGCTTTACATGACAATTACCTGTATCTATAAGCTCGTATTCAGGGTCTTTTACTGTACGCCGTAAATTCTCGGCTTCTATTTTAGCATAAGGGAATTCAGCTTGAGGATATTTGTATAATGCCTTCATGTAGGAATGTGTCGGTGTATTGTCAATGTAATAGTATAATTCTTTAACATCTTCACCATGGTTGCCCTAAATTAGAAATAATAATGTATTTAGGCAAAAAGGTAGGAACAGTTCTTCATTTTCTTTAAATTAGTTTTTTGGCGAATCTTGTGGAGAATATCTTAGAAAATACTTAGAAGTTGCAGAAATATTTATGTTTGAAGCGAAATAATCAGGCTTCAGTGCTTGTTCCACTGCTATTGTTGTGAAAAGTCTAAAATAATTACTTTATCAGCTGATATGCTAACAGGCATTCACGGCTATTCTAAAACAACTACACTGATGAGATTCAGAGATAATGCTTGAATAATTCTGCCATTAGGAACACATTTACGTTTACCATAAAAATGGACAATGACACGTGATTATAACATTTCATTAACAAGTCAAAATGTTACTGAAATAGTGCGTCGAAAATGTTCTGTCGTTGAAAAATGAAATGGCCTTAGCAGCTATGACAGTTTCTACGCAAAATAGACGGTAACTGACCGGTAACGTCCGAGGTTAGACAAATGAAATGACAAAGATAACTATAAGAATATAAATTGTGAGTTTTTCAATATAACAAATGATATCTACACAAATAGATAGCATATCAAGACACAGCCGAATTGGCTTCAATGTGAAAGATACTCATGGCTTTTCAAAAATACCCATAATTATATAGATATTCAGTTTAGGATGTTTGTTATGATACAGAAGGAGAATACCATTTGCAATGAATTTAGTGATATGCGTCATTTATCAATCAATGGAAGTTTGATACTGGTAAATCTTGGCGATATTGAGGTGTTACGTGATGGAGCATTTACAAAAGTGTGCACTTTTATTTCATAAATAAACTGTTTACTTCACAATTCCAGAATATAAATGTACTTTCATGGAATTCACCAGTGAAATTGATAAAGTACGAAGTACCAATTTTTCAAATACATGTATACAATAAAATATTTCATGACAAAAACCTGGTTGCCTGTAAGTCCATAAAGCCTTTCCTTCAAAATAGGATCTTTTGTGTTCCATAATGCGAGGGCGAGACACAGTCGACACTGTCTGTCTGTAATCCCAAGTAGTCCATCCTCACCCCAACGGTAGGTCCTGGACCTTGCCATATCGTGTGTAAAATGATCCCAACTGTAACGAGAATAATAATAATTAGTGCAAAATATTGAGTAATAGTTTAAATGACATACATGATAGAGCAATGGTTCTTTTTTCACTGGAATTTAACGTCGCACCAACAGTCAGAGTCATCTGGTGACTTTCCAGCTTTAAAAGTGGAGGAAAACCCCAGGGTTACACCTAGGTAGAACCACCGACCTTCCGTAAGGCTGCTGGATGATAGCTTCCTCACATTTGAAATTTGGTACCGAGTGGGTTTCGAACTCACAGCGTTGAGGGACAAGTGATTACATAACCAATCGACCAGAAGCTCTTGAAATGATTTTTGGTTATATTGCCATCATATTGATGAGGAAACGCATCTGAATCAAAACTTATTAAAAATTACATATTGTATTGTTATTAAGACGAACTCTTCATAAATACCGACCATTCAGTAAAAATTTTCTTTCTCAAGCCAATTAAATGTGTGGACAATTATACGAGTAAATTAAGTAAAGGTACTTCTTAATTACATGGTGCTTTTAAAAGTAGAAGATGAAGACAGATATTATATCATTGTATCAGTGTGACAATTGAACGAGACTGACAAAAGGATATGGTTGCGAGACCAAATTCAAATATTTATCTTAATCTTAGATAAAGTATATTTCCACTCAGACGTTACACACCAGTGATGGATCGCCGATTCAGATTGACGATCACATAAAATAACACTGGTATAAAATGATAAATCCCTTTGAAAAAGTCTTTGATCTTTGCGTCTGTTACATAATACAACGAGATCAAAGTCTTGTCATCCTAATAATAACGGTGCTGACAGGTTGCATAAAGCGTCTGGTAATCGTGGAGCCAGACGAACGTCTGATACAATATCAATTCCGGATCATGCCAATCACCTGACCAAGTACATGAAGCGGTTCGTCTGACGTAAGGATATTATTGTCGTGCTAGGTCAACAGAAAAAGCAAATGCTTGATATGAGCTCCACTCCTGACTATTAACAACAGCTTAAATCATTGTGTGGCGGACAAGTATGATTTCACAAAGACAAAAAAAATGGCATCTCCTATAATCACAAATAAGGATTTTTTTTCAAAATTCCCCATTGGCAGACATTTAATGACAATCCGACTTAATGTCATTAGAAATGTCATTCTCACTTCTTTGTGACAAAATGCTGTTGACATTTCAGCTAGTTCTAGGAATGATAACATTCTATACTGCGCATTATTTAAAGTAATATTCAAATTTTAAAATGATGGAATTTTAACATCAATGTTAGCCGATGTAAATACAATGTATGTTTCCTGTCAAGAAGATAATACATGTACATTGTGATTCTAGTGACAAGCAAACAGACAGACAAACCAATTATAGATATTACGAAGGAGAGACTTTTTATGTGGTTTTAGGAATAATTTTTTTATCTGTAACCAAAGGAGAGACATTATATGATGGTTATATTCGTGAATCATGCTATGCTAAGTTGCCATGATAACATCATGGACGTGCTTAACCCTAATACGGATAAGTGTGGATTTTATCAACCTCTCCAATAGATTCTTAACTGGTTCTCTCTTTCTCTTTCTATGCGCTATGCGTCCGTAGATCGAGTACCAGTCATGGTCTGATATGTTCATAATATGTGATCGTAAAATAAGACAACAACACTGAATGATATAATGTCTAAAATGGTTCAGTGATGGGTGTTTGTTCACTGAAAAGCATGTGTTTTTACACATAATAAATAGGGCTATATTTTATAATTTGTTGAACTGCGAAGCTAGAATGACGCACGTGATAATACGTCATTCTGGCAAAAAATGACCAAAAAACAATGAATATAGATGCCTTCATCCTCCTCAGAAACAACACGTGATGTAGGTACAAGTTTAGGTGATGATGTGTTCGTACTTTTGTTCAAATACAAACGTATTTACTCATAATCTTGTACGCAGACAAAGTGTAGATGTGGTTAATGCCAGAAAGTCAGTATTGCACTGTAAGTAAATAAAGGAATAAACGTCGGTGGAAAGTATGAACTTATCCTTTACGTCAAGGGCACTACATCCTAACAGCAGCATGTGTGTATAATAACTTTTAAATTATTCTAAGTAGTGCATTTTCAAATCATAAAACTTGACAACCTTTTAGCGAATGCTCGATATATTTATCTGTAACAATATTCATCTCTGATATCAAGTGAAATAATCAAATCAAACCATCAACATCTGTCACTAGATCAATCGCAGTATGTTGTTCAACAAAACGCTTAGACTATTTTAGGTTTGTGGACAAACGTTTGTTCATTTGTCAAACATTTTACATTAAGGCCATCGTTAAATATGCTTGATTTGCAGTTACGCGACCGACTCATCAATATCCTCTGACCCGAAAGTCTTTTGACGCTCTTTACACAAGCTTTTCGTTTCCTGTGCAAACACGTAACATTCACAAACTAATGTCTACCCAAAGACCCACTATTAAAAGTTTGGGTATCGTAACCGTAAACAGACATTTTTTTAATTATGAATTTTGCGGGACAAATATTTGCTTCATATCATTCATTAATTTTATAAGTGATTTTTTTTTTGCAATTTTGTGAAAAGGTCTGGTCCAATTAGGGAAAATGCGCGGTGCTGTGCCGAAATTAGGAAAATGTCTTTATTTTTTATTGGAAAGGGTCCGTTTACCGGACCCAAACAAAGAAAGGAAAGAAATCGCTGTAACTATGAATTGCTATGACTTCAAGTATATTGATCTGTAATCAAAGATTTGTATCAAATGGCATTTTGAAAAAAAAGAGGAATGCAACTTATAATTGGTGTTACACTTCAAGGGGATGTTATTTTATACGAACATCCCGAGTAGCTGTATGATATGTTAAGGTGACATTACTAATGTTTGTAACGTTTTGTGATAATTTCTTGCAATGTATAAAAATTGTTAAAACGTTTACACCTGATTTTCTCGTACGTTCACCCCAACAGTATTAAATACGAACAATTCTAGAGTGTGTATACATACGTCTCCGGGTTCTAAACGCGGTATCATTCAACAAACACGTGACTTTTTACCAGCAACCTTTTCATGTTTGAGTTTTTTTAATACGATTAACTGACACGACAAGTGTGCTCTAAATGTTAGACAAATAAAAAATGAAGTTGAATGTTATGTCCTCGGGGTTTTTTTTTTCGTGCATCATGCTCAACATATCATTTTAATGTTTTACCACAACAAAACATTACAACATCACAGCGATGAAATATATACCAATACATCTCAGCAGACTTTAAAGAATATGTGTGATAAATGTGTTCGAATCTGCCATAGACGAATCGGTAAAGTTCTAGCCGTTGGTAAAAGACAAGTCAAGGTAAACATCGACTTGTCTGTTATAGTACTGGCTAGTCTGAGAAAGCATTGACCAACCTGAGTAAACACTCGTCAGTCAGAGTAATCCTTTAAAAGAAGTTAGCACATCTGTTCAATTTGAGACAAGACACTAATTGACCCACAGTGTATTTCGTAGATATTTTAAATATTGGCAATGTCTTCAAATTTCGTTTAATTCGTTTTAATATTTATTGAGAATATATTCATATCCTCATCGTGTGATCTAAAAATATATCGAATTTGATTGGTTGATTAGATGATTATGTCGAATTTGATTGGTTGATTAGATGATTATGTCGAATTTGATTGGTTGATTAGATGATTATGTCGAATTTGATTGGTTGATTAGATGATTATTGGTTACAATTATTCTCAAATGTCTCCAAAGGCATTAAGGAAGGCACGATGTACATAAAATAATTACCATTACGTTAGAATGGTTTCTTAGAATCAGATGTACCGAAATCCATGAGAGGAAGTTCCGCTCAGGGCTGCTGATCATTTTTAATCTTGATGTGTATGTCAGATATTGCCGTAAACTTGTCATAAAATTAATACGCACAAGCATAACTGCAGAAGCATTTTTTTCAAATTAATTAATCTCGACATCTGACAAGGATTCCTGGCATTTTATACACTGTGTAAAATAACCAGTGGAATAATGAGTACACCTTTTGGCAAAAAAGCAAAATTATCAAGTTATGCAATGTGAAACAGAAAATAGGTGACATTAAATGATCAGGGGTGGATATTGGAATTCAACCAAGGTGTTCCATATACTGGCTCTTTTTTTCGTTATTTCACTGACTTATCACGAAAACCAGCAAATTGGGTGATGGTATCCAGTTGAATAAACGATTAACAATCGGTAAACGGTAAACCGATGCATAGCCCTTATCCTTTCTCCCTCATGGATCCGCCGGGTGAATGTGATAAAAAGTTCATTTTTGTCATTAGTTGGCATCCGGTAACACTATAGTAAAATATTATTTTTGCCCAACCTGATAGAAATACGTTTTACACCAATAATGTAATAAATACTATCTAGAATAATACATTATAATCCCAAACAAATGTGACTCTGCAGCACATTTCTGAGATCCATGTAACATTGTTAAAATGTCACTTTTTGTTCAACATTTCGTAATTTGCCTGAGACCAACTTCAGTTAAATTAAAAGGGTTAAAACCAAATGTTTGAGTGGAGTTTTACTTGTTCTGTTTGACATTGGAAGGTCTACATTGTGTTTCAGTGAACTTACCTCTGTTATTTTATATTTCCATTAAATACTATGTAAACTCCGCCTCTTTAAGACGCTAAATACGGACTAGGTCACTTTGTTAGGCTTTTCCAGTACGTAAAAGTGATAACGTGTACCATTACTCGTTTATGTAAGTGCAGGAAAATCGACTTACAAAGAACATCTTGCCAATATCCATTGATTTAGTCTGTGTGTCGTGTCTGTCTTGTTATCCGCGTTGTTTTAAAAGTACAGGATTCAAGGCTATAAACTTGATATCAGTCTCAAAGCTTCAGTTTCGTATTTTTCTTTCAAATTTCCAGATTAATTATGATAATGTTGATATTAGTTATACATTATCCAGACAACATAAATGATTTGACTATGCATTTATACATTTAACAGTGACCATGATACATTGGGAATAAAATTGAGTCTTAACATCGGAAACTGTTCATAGTTCACAGTTTTATATAACCACAGGACCAATACTATCGTGAAGTAAATTGCAGTCGTAATGAGCGATTCCATACCAGCAACAGTCCAAAAACTTATGTGCATGAAGATTGTTATTAACTTATTTCAAAGAGGTCACTGAAACAAAAATTGTATTTAATGCTAAATAAACAAGTGAGTTATTGTTGTTGTTGTTGGTGGTGGTAGTGGTTGTGTTGTTGGTGTTGGTGTTGTTGTTGTTGTTGTTGGTGGTGGTGGTGGTGGTGGTGGTAGTGGTGGTGGTGGTGTTGCTGTTGTTGTTGGTGGTGGTAGTAGTGGTTGTGTTGTTGTTGAGGGTGGTGGTGGTTGTGTTGTTGTTGGTGGTGGTAGTGGTGGTGGTGTTGCTGTTGTTGGTGGTGGTGGTAGTGGTGGTTGTGTTGTTGTTGTTGGTGGTGGTGGTGGTGGTGGTTGTGTTGTTGTTGGTGGTGGTAGTGGTGGTGGTGGTTGTGTTGTTGTTGGTGGTGGTGGTGGTTGTGGTGGTTGTGTTGTTGTTGTTGTTGTTGGTGGTGGTGGTGGTGGTGGTTGTGTTGTTGTTGTTGGTGGTGGTGGTGGCGGTTGTGGTGGTTGTGTTGTTGCTGCTGCTGGTAGTGGTGGTGGTGTTGTGTTGCTGCTGCTAGTGGTGGTGGTGGTGTTGCTGTTGGTGGTAGTGGTTGTGTTGCTGTTATTGTTATTGGTGGTGGTGGTGAATGCCATCGAGCGTACAAAAGGTCACTCAACAGCATACTTAATACGGATTTTTAGACCACTGAACCCTCTGAACAACTGTGCATAGAGTTTTTATTTCCTTTCTCCATAAGATGGACCCTGTTTACGGGTTTTACAGTATAAATATAAGATTCAACAAGCGAAACTCCGCAATCCAGACCCCTCTTTTTCGGATATCACATTAAACCGGAAAAATTTGTTGGTCTTGATTTTTATTCAATATCTTTTGTAGCATACTTTGTCTAAAATGGAAAAATTGTCTATTCCGGACACCTTATTAATCCGGACATTTTAGGCCAGGACTAGTCCAAGGTTTTACAATAATTTGTTTCCAAATATGTAAATACAGAAAATTATTCAAACCTCTTTGATGGTTCATTTACTATCGTATTAACCGAATTTCGCTGAGTTTAACAAATATAGGTCACGTTTGTTTACACTATTTTGGGGGTCAATTCAGGTAAGGTTGATAGCGGATTGAAGTGTTTAACAAACTGCGCGAACATTGATTTATTTTGAAAAGTGCTCAAATGTCGTCTGCTTAAATAGTGAAGACGACTTCACTGCAACTTTAACACAATACACAGGCTGTTGAAATTCGGAATAAATCGGAGCTTTATTTCTCAATAGACAAAACGCTTAAATGTCGCTGACGAAGCGTTTAATGAAATAAATCTTATAAAAAAAACGTGAGTTGTGCATACAGTAATAAACCTGCGGTTTGTGACAATTTGATTGGTTCAAATTATCCACAGAGTAGAAATTAACCAATAGTGAAGCAGCGTTGCAATACTGGCTTTCAATCGGCGTCTTATTACTCAAGGTTCTAATTACATGTAGCTAAAGTTTCTGAAGATGACAGCCGATATGCCATAAATCTAATCGGCAATCATCGGGAATATTCGCAAACAATCAGAAATTTGACAATTCAGTTGTGAAACGTACAATTACGATGTTTCCCGATTGGTAATAACTCATGAACATAATTATATCAACGTCCTACTCAGTGCCCGGAACGACCTTTACAAGATTAATGTACTTGACAGAATCATCTATTTATTTATATCGTTCATCTGAAGTCTTCTAGGTACAGTGCTATAACCAAACCTCTAATATTAGTTCTATACACAGTCAAACATGAGCCACTGAAGGTCTCTTGTGAATAAAGGTCACTCTTTAATAAATGTCACCTGTGAATAAAGGTCACTTGAAAATATAGGTTACCTGTGAATAAAGGTTAACTATGATTAAAGGTCACTTGTTAATAATTGTTATCTCTGAAAAAGGTCATTAGACAATACACACTACAGATTTTATCTCTTGCTGTGATGAGTTTTATTCTCACGTTTTACTGTATCTAAATGCCGCCTCTTTGTTTCCCAGTCTTCGTGGGACATTGTTTTGAAACGTACAGTCAAACCTACTTGGCCTCTACTTCAATATTAAAACCACCTCACAATAACGACCTCCCGATTTTTCGCGTTTCCAATACTTCCTCATTATTACAACGTAATAATGAGGCCAATTTAATATGAACACTGATTATTTTACTAGGGGCGGTCTTAATACCGAGGTTTCACTGTTCCTAATGAATATGATGACAGGATTGTACGATCATTAACACATTAATGCAGAACCATTTTTTTCTGACTGTAACCCAGCAGATGTGGCAGTAGTTAACCGACATTTGAATGTCATTCACGGCGTGTATACAATACAATATTTTTATTCTATAACGCAGTTAGTAGAAAAGGTTCGCAGTAAGTACCGACAGGATGTAAGAGATAAGTTGAAAATAGTATGAATATTTGACACTACACGAGCGATGTCAAGTGTCTGTCTGTCCGTCTGTTCATTCGTTCGTTCGTTGAATTTCAATTAATCCAAACCTGGGCTAGTGGTCACCTGTGAGAAAAGACCACTTGTAAACAGTCAGTTCTTATATAATGGACTGGATAAATTCTTTAAATAAAAAGCCGACTGTGTCTAGGGACCTTTATATCTGCACATCATGTGGTGTCTTATGTTTACAGGTTTTACTGTATTTTACATATATATAAACAATACAACAACACTAAGATTAGAATGACGCTGGGAGTACAGTTTCGTTTCAGTGATACCTATGAATATCACCTAGGTGAAGAAAATGTTAAACAATGTATAACAACTATGTTAATGTAATTTACAGGTTGTATAGTTCGTGGGACGAAACGGGGTTTCACAAAAATCAGTAGCCAAGATAATCTCGCTCAAGAAGTAGCTCTATGGGTTTCCAAACGTCATTAAAAGTGGTCATACAATCAGAAGATACGGGCCTACGTAAATTGCATGGATCTAGTAAATTGGTTGCGAGTGAGTATGTTCTTGAAACTAAGTGCATGTGTACTCACCAGTTCCCATCCTCGGAATAATCCTCACGCACGGTTCCCCATTGTCTCTCCGATAAATAAGGACCCCAACGTTTCCAGTTCTTCGTCCGAATCTTATCTTCCTTTAATCGTTTCTTCTCCAATCCAGCCATTATTTTAGTATTTCGATTTAAACCATAATCCTCATAAACTCTTTTCAAAACTCACCACAAATTATACCTTCATTTCTGCTGTAAACATAACGAATGTCACTTAGTTAATCATTCACCGATTTACTACAAAGTACGAACTTCGAGTCAGTAATCTCAGCTGTTTCCTTAAAATCTAGATTTTGTACATACAATAAAACAATGAATTATGAATCAGCGAACACTGAGCAGTAATGTAATGTATAAAGTACAATATGAAAGTAGATCAGTAAAGCTAACATGAAAGTAAACAGTTCATTTTACCAGTATTTAGAAACCTGCGCTAGTATCCTGAATGTTTAAACTGTGAGACGTCTGTGCAGCAGAAATGCGAGTAAGTCAAAGCGAAGATCCGATTATATACACCGATAGCATGTACAACATTTAGTCTTTTTCTTCCTGAAGCATATTGCACTATCGACAGAGAAAAAGGTAATGCGAATAAAACGTTAACAGACCGCGTCGACAGACGGTGTTTTCAGCGGTTTATCAATGTGATGCAATGCTAGCAAAAAAACTCGGTCATAGAGGAATGTTCCCGTGCGATTTGGCAATGAAATCAATTGTTTTCATTCGTTCAGTGAGTTAAATTTCGGATCAGTCCATTCACATAAAAAAAGTTCAAAAAATATAGTACACGGTCCAGTCGCTATTTATTTTCTTTATCGCTGAGTTAGCGTCGATTGAATAAATGTAGACTGTGTTATGTGTATATATTGGCGGCTTATACAGTGCATTGTTTACATGTCAGAGTTTTTGCGAATATAATATGTCAAACAGACCTTTATAATGAGGATTTTCAATAACGTATAACGTGACGATAGAGCAGATACGATTTGGCCTATATTACTGAACACGTGTATTAAATAAAGCGGTATAAACTAGTTAACGTTTTAAAAGTAAACCATATCAGCTGAAAAGTATCTGTATACATTGTACGTCTAGAGTAAGTTAACCTCGGTGTACTGAAATGAAGACAACTGCAGGCGCGGATAATTCTAGTTCAAACACATGGTTCGACAAAAAAAATACAGTAAAACCTGAATAAAAGACCAACTTTGAATAAAGGCCACCATGTGAGCTACGACCAGTCTTGGGCACATGTTTATTGATATGGTTAAAGAAAAAAAATCATTGAAGAATGGCTGACGGTGCATAAAGGTTAATTTTCTACTTTCCCAATTGTGGTCTTTGTTTACAGAAGTATACAGAAGTGACTTTGATAGAACGGATAATTTACTCAAAGAAAAAGAGGCAATACTTGTGCAAGTATATGTAGTTGCTTGCCTGATGACTGTGTCTGTATTGCAGCGGTTCTGCAGAATCATAAATAATGCAAACTATAGTCTACAATGGTACTAGCGACTTTCTACGTGGCACAACTGCTAGCGAAGCTTTATTTGAATTTCGATAATGTTGCCGAGTAATAAAATATGCATAATTTAGTCAACATTGATACAAAATGCTTATTTGGTATTTCTACTAAAGCTTTGCATGAGCGTCTTCAAAATTTCGAAAACTAGTTGAGATCAAGGCTTGCACGGACGTAATTATTACGTAATATTGTCTGATTGGTGTTCGAGTTTTTTTTCAGGGTGTAATAAAAGCTACGCAAGCATTGTTCAAACATTGGTTGAATTTCGGAAACCGCTGGATTCTTGATTTTTGCGGTACCAATATGCTTACTGCGAATAGGACTCCATGGTCAAGTGTTCAGAGTCTCAGACCCGATATCAGTCTCGATATAGCCCCTCACTGCAGTAAGTTCGAATCTCACAAGGCTGCAGCAGTGGTCCAGTGGTTAGTGCGCTGGACTTGTAAACCGGAGATTCGGGTTCGAATCCCGGTCGCGGCATGTCATACCCTTCTATGAAAATTTGACAAAAATGTCGATTTCCTCCATATGTGGTGAAGTTGGCGGCTCCTTGTGGAAGGGTAAGTTTGTACTTATCAGTATACAGTCCAGGAAATCTGGTTAGGTGAACCTGTCGCCGTATATGACTGACAAAATGTTGTAAAACGGCGTAAAACCCCAGTGACGATAAGTCACATAAAACAAACAAACAAAATCGAATCCCTCTCTGGACTATAAATATTGTAAGGAAGCTGTCCAGCTAGCTTACGGGAAGTTTGTGGTTCTGTCTAGGCAATAGCCTGGGTCTTCTCACTGTCAAACATCTGGAAAATAGCAAAACTTGGTTGGTACGACTTTAAACCCAACAAAACAAACGCTTTACCGCAGAGATTTCCGTATTGATTACCAATCTAGTTTACTGAGCTCACCACGTTTTAAGCTTGTTAATGGCACTATACACATCGGTTATATTCGGAAAATCTGTCTGAAAGGCACTTTAATGACGAGTTGGTGTAAATTTATCACTGAAATTCAATAGTCGCTTAATTTCACTGTCTCAGACACTTTTCCCTTTAATTAAACATATTTCGGTGAAATAGGAATCATTAGTCGCTCCTAGTAGTAATCAAACATGTAAAAAAAAGTTCTATTACGACATTACCTAAAGCAGACGATCGATGATTTTGAAGAAGGGTGGATTTCGGGGGTGGAGCCGGCGTGCGCCCCCTCTAAAATCCGACAAGCTTGAGTAAAAGAAAACGTCAATTATGTGCTAATTGTGTCCATATTTTGCATAAACATCTACACTTCACGCCCCCCAACCAAAAATCCTGTATCCGCCCATCCTGTAGATACATTGCAACGAGATGAACTGGAGAAACGAAGTGATTGTTTCACTAATGAAAATACGATTGTTCCATGGTTGCTATTGCTACTCGATCTATGCAGACGCTTGTTTCAGTGCCGGATCTTGCAGTGCACCAATCAACACTTAACCTTGAGCATACATGACGTAGTATCCGGGGGTGTGGCTCGTTTTCCATAATGTCCAAACATTGTCACCAGGGTCATTAATACATGCAGTTTATTGCCAATTCCATACATCCATGGGCTTCGTGGGTTTTTGCCATTCCTGAGTATGATTCTCTTTCGTACTGGTCATGTTTTTGTAAAATGAGTGAAAACATCAACATATAGTACACGGGACATAATGTCATTAATGTGCCCCTCAACGTCATTCTGATGGCACCAGAAAATTGAATGACACTAGGAATAAACCATGTAAGAATGTAGTTTTTTTGGCGGGAAATTTTAAGTCAATAAAGGTGCCATGGCTACAGACTAGTAACAGGACACGGCTAAAACATTACTTTAATAAAGATCATGACCATATTTAGTCAATCTTTTTTATCAAAGTTAGAGTGCAAACGTAGGTTTGGAAATAGTTTTGAAATTGAAACCTGTATTTTTATGAATGCGTCATTTTCAGTAATAAATCATGAATTAATCGTTTTTATTTTATTGATATCAACCCTAAAGCATTGTACATGTAGTTCAGTTTGATATAAAATAAAGACAAAAAGGTATAGAACTTTTTTCAGACAGTGGTAATAATACAATTCAAAACTACTATATTCAAGAGCCACAACTCCAGCCTGTTTGAAGCAATACGTATTCTTAACTGGCTCAGTTATAATAGAATGCCTACGAATTTTGGTAAATAACAAGCACTAAAGTTAGAGAGCATGAAGGTTTGATCTGAATCTTCAAGGGAAGTAACGCAAAAGGAACACTGCTCATGGAACTTGGTCCAGATGTTCGGCCAGTAAACATTGTAGCCAAGTCTGGTGAAGATACTAATATATTTATTATATAAAACTGTAGGAATTCAATTAATCCATTTATTTATCTGTTTAATTACAATCCAAAGTATTACAATATTCGGGTCAAATACATCACATTCTCTCGCTTCTTCACTTTTCATTATTTACAGGAACTAGGAAATAAAATTTAAAGGCGCGAGTAAGTTCATATAAATGTTATGATATGCAATACCATCCAACTGCATCTTTCCATAATTGTAATGATTTTCACGACTTGAAATGTACTTTTTATTTGAAAATATATTACTATCATTTCAGCTTGCAGAATCGCGGAAACCCGTCAAATAAAAACCCCAGAAATACAACAGCAAAAACTTCTTGAAATCCATCAACAACTTCTTACAACGACAAGAAGCAGTACAACAGCAACAAAGACTGCTATAACAACTGAAGCAAGAACAACAACAACACATTTCCAAACAGGTAACTGTTCTATTTATCTACAGTTTGTATTTCTTTTTTCATTCTTTTTTTAATAACATTAATTTTTGTGACTTTTTAGCCAACCAGAACAGAAGGTTCAGGGTGAGCTATTAGGATGTGTAGGTGGATGCTCCATCGTCCGTCGTCTGGCGTCAACAATGGTCTTCTCCTCAGAAACTATTTGTCGGATTTTCTTCAAATTTGCTGTGTAGAAGCCTTTTGACGTTCTAACAGCAATTTGCTCATATTATACCAGTTGGCCCCTTTTAGGGGTCACTAGAGCTAAACATAGAAATACCTTTAAACATCTTCTTCTCATGAACCAATGGATGGATCATCACCAAACTTGGTTTGTAGCATTCTTAGATGGTCCTCTCTCAAGTTTGCTCAAATAAACTTGGTTGGCTCATTTTAGGGGCCACAAGAGCTAAAAATAGAAATAACTTAAAATGACTTTTTCTCATGATTCTATGGATGGTTTATTAACAAACTTGGGTTTTAGCACCTTTAGATAGTGTCCTATCAGATTTGCTGAAATAAAAATGGTTGGCCCCTATTAGGGGCCGCTAGAGCTAAAAATAGAAATACCTTTAAACGTCTTGTTCTCATGAACCAATGGATGGATCATCACCAAACTTGGTCTGTAGCATTCTTAGATGGTCCTCCCTCAAATTTACTCAAATACATTATGTCAGCCCCTTTTCGGGGCCGCTAGAGCTAAAAATAGAAATACCTTAAAATGACTTTTTCTCATGTTTCTATGAATGGATTATTACCAAACTTGGTTTTTAGCATCTTTAGGTAGTGTTCTATCAGATTTGCTCAAATAAAAATGGTTGGCCCCAATTAGGGGCCGCTAGAGCTAAACATAGAAATACATTAAAAGGACTTGTTTTCATTAACCAGTGGTTGGATCATCACCAAATTTGGTCTTTGGCATCCTTCTGTCATCACGAATATTCCTTTGTAGTATCCTTTGGTGGTCCTTTATCGAGTTTATTATTGTTCCCCATTATTTGCCCACAAGTGTACCTTTATTTCCTTTTTAGTAACAAGTTAATTAACATTTATTCTGGTGAGCGATGCAGGGCCATCGTGGCCCTATTGTTCTTTTATATTTTTGTAGATGCAATGTGAAACAAACTTCTTAGTTTATACGGACAATACCATGTATTCTTTAGATGTATCTTTGGAATAAGAACAAATGGTTGAAATAGTGCGTTCATTTTCCAGTTTTTATTTCAATCATCCCTGTTGAAAGTTTCAACTTAACATTTTTGTTATGCATCATGTAGTTTTTTGATAGTTTATACACCTTGGAAACTTGACATTTCATGCACTTATGAAAAACGTTATATATTTTGTTTTAGTTAGATCTTTACTACATATAGACAAAATGGATGAAGCCGAGTTGATAGTGAACTTAACTACTGGTGCCTTTCATTAAAATATAGAGATATTGAGTTGCAACTACTTAATGAATAGATAAATATTATATACTTGCTTGGTATAAACTTCATTTTTGGTTTTCATGTTCATATTTTGGGAGTTATTTTGAAAAAAATGTATTTCAGAACAACAAAATATCGAAGCAAAATACGTGTAAGAATCTACAGTAGCAAGTCTGGTCTTCCTGAACTGAGACATGAAACAAAGGTACCATATTAGTGCTTCTACAAAAATACTACAGAAAATTAGATAAATCATTTAGTTTTATTATCTTTTAAAAATATGTAGTAGTTGTTTCATTACATTGTAAATCAAACAAAACTGAATTAAGTGAATGATATGAAGTTGGCAGTCACTCGCGGAGAACAAGGTCAGTTTTGGTACTGGAATACTAATCAGGTTTATATCAACTGAAAAACCTGAAATAATTTTTTAAAACATATTTTGATACAAGCTCGGCGACTTATTATTTTGGGGTTACGCATCTCTGATATTCATATCTTGCCATTTCATGTAAAAAATGTGATTGACAATATTTATTTGTTATTCCCTATTTTCACAGAAAACGTTAATCTGACACGGAAGAATGATAAGAAAATATATTTTTTAGTATGAATTGCGGCAAAGTACCAGGAAGGGATGAAATTCCTGCAGAAGTGTTCAAAAATATTGGAAATATTGGAAAAAGTTTTAAACGCTTCCACAACATACTCTCGACTATCTGGGACACGGACACAGAAAAGATGCTAACAGATCTAAGGGATGCGATTATTATCTCCCTCTACAAAAACAAAAGGTCAAAATTTGATTGCAGTAATTACAGAGGAATATCGCTTCTATCACTGTTAAAATCCTGGCTCGAATCCTGTTAAATCGCCTCATCAGTAACATCTCTGAGAAATGCCTTCCTGAAGCCCAGTGTGGATTCTGTTCTTTAAATTACAATTTTTGCTGTGAGACAGATTCAAGAGAAATGTATTGAACAACGAATAGAATTATTTGCAGTATTCATTGACTTTACCATAGCCTTCTACACAGTCAACAGAGAAGCATACTAGGTCGTTCTGATAAAAGCCAGGCTGTGCACAGAAATTTACTACCTTGATAGGCTATTGCATGGAGACACGCAGGACAGGTACTCTCAAACGGCGGGTATACAGACACCTTTTACATCTCAAATGGTGTGAAACAGGGCTGTGTCCTTGTCCCGCTGCTGTTCAATCTGTTTTTTACACATGCCGTCAAAATCTTGACCTCGGTATCTACATCAAAAACCGCACAGAAGGATCAGTGTTTGATCTTCGCCGTCTGAATGCACGAACAATGACAAGTAAGAAATTCGTCATTGTCATTGACGCCCTTTTTGCATATGATTGCGCACTGATGGCACACAAGGAGGAACATTTGCAAACCAACCTAAACAGCTTTTCAGCCGCATACATGCTCTGTGGGTTGACACTTAGCTTAGAAAGGACTGAGATGCTAGTCCAAGCAGCCCCAACACTGATAAACCAAAGCCAGTCATCACAATAGACGGCACTTTACTGAAATATATGGAAAACTTCAAATACCTTAGAAACAACATATCATCGGATGATTCTCTTGACAAAGAAATTGCATGCCGGATCCAGAAAGTCTGTCCGGCACTGGGTAAACTATGAGTGTACATCCTGCAAAGAAAGAGCATTACCCTGTCCACAAAGATCAAGCTATTCAATGCCGTTGTTCTGACGTCCTCTGCTTTATGGATTTGAAACATGGTCATTGTATAGGCGGCACATCAAGCAGCTTGAACAATTCACTACAAGATCACTACGAACTATCTTGGGCATTTGTTGACAGGAAAGACCACCAACCAAGAGGTACTAGACAAAGCCAAATTGCCATGAATTGAATCACTCCTCATGAAATCTCAATTATTATGGACAGCACATCCGTAGGGATGATTATCGTATGCCCAAGCAGCTGCTGTATGGCGCACTCAAGGAGGGCTGTCGACAAAAAGATCGGTCCAAACTGTGCTACAAGGCACACTCAAGAACAACCTAAAATTTATGGTGTGACATCAAGTCACATGAACTGGAAAAAACGACCAATGACAAAACAGCATGAAGGTCCCTGTCCCACAAAGCAACAAAATATTTTGAAACAGACAGAAGATTGCGTCTTGCTGCTGCCAGAGGGAAACGGCGCAGAGCGTCAAAATCAACAGTGCAAAGCCAAGACCACGGTTGCACCGTTTGCGGCCGCCCCTGCGCTTCCAGCTTTGGCCTGAGAAGTCTATGCGGCATCGTAGTCATCGTCGGTCACCGATGGAATACTAGTAGTAGTAGTACTTGTCTTCTAATGTATCCTAAGTTTAGTGTAGTAATGTGTAAAATGTAACTTTTCACAACTTCGTTCTAGACTTTATTTATTTAGTGATATGAGAAAGACTGATGATATCCTTTTATTTATTGTGTTTTTTTTCATTCTTCAAAATAGTACACAGTAAATTATTTCATATATGGTTACAGATAATGAATATGCATGTAACATGTTTGGTGGCGTGTTTGATATTGAACATTATATGCCTAATTCCTTTGTTGCTTGTATGAACATACTTCTGATAAATTATATGATTTTTCTCATCAATTATATTTTTCATGGTGTATCTGTACACATATTATTACACATGTTGTATTTTTACAGGTATTGAAACAGAAGTATCTGTTGGATGATCAGCTGGTGTGATGATTAATTTTAAATAATTACAGCAGTAAACTATCGATATCAGGATCCCATTTGGAACCAAAAAAAAATGGTACATGTATTTAAATTTAGGTGGAGTCATTATCTAGTTTTAATATAGAAGAAAAATATTATTATGAAGTAAATAAATATTGAAAACTTGCCCAGAAATATTTAATTGTGAAAATGAGGTGTAAGTAATATTGAAGTGGTCACTAAATGAGGTTTTACTGTACGTAGTGTGGAAAGAGGAGCTAGCAGCAATGATACTGGATTTCATGACTGTGTGAGTTTTGTTTCGAATTTGTTGGCTATGTACTGAACATACCAGTATATGTATATGATTTTATCGCAATATTACCAAATTTAATGTCTGTATGCTGGCATTGAGTGAGACATGAGGTTGAGTTTTATACACAGTCAAACAATGAAATGTTTAATTATTGTATCGTTTAATCATTGATTCTGGAATGGTTTGTTATCATATGGTTAAAATGGTAGAGTTTTCTGCTTATTTTTTCTGGTCTGAGGTTCAACTTTGTTCATATTTTCTAAGACATCTTGAAATAAATGCAGCTGACCTTCCAGATATTTATCCACACTCAGAACTTTTGACCTTGACTTTTGTCCCAGGTGTTCAAGGACATTCAGCTACAATCCACATTTTGAATTTTTCGACCTATACAAACCATCCTTAAGTTTGAAATGAGTGTTGTTGGTTTTATTAATAATAAACAATTATTATCAAAATAGATAATTAAATTATCGTATAAAATCATTATCTTTTTAGGCTGTATTCAATGCTATCATATGACAGATTGAAAAAAAATGGAACAACATTTATTGTTAGCGCAGCTCGTTCCTATGAGGGTAAGTGAAATCATTTTGACTTCAAACCTTTTATCAGTAAATGGCGACATTTCACCTACATTGATTTGAAATCAGTATTTATGACATACATTTATACTTCTCAGATCAACAGGCTATATTAATGCTTCCTTTTTCATGTCTTGTACATAAGTAGAAATTAAAATAATGTTGATTTTGTACTTTGTAAAGAAATAAACAGTAAACTTAAATTAATTTGCCATGTTGTGGCTGTTGTTATTGAACTTTGTATGAGGCTCTGGCGGTTTACAAGTGTTTTGATTAAGTAATTATATGAACCAGCTAGCTCTATGGCATTGAAAAGCTTGAAACAATAATATCTATGGGTGAGTGAACCAATATTTTATTCGCTGTCTTTAATCTTATCTTTTTAATTATCATCTTTCAGGTTATAATCTCATCTAGAATTGATACGTTACAGCAATGTTGATGTGTTGACTATCAAGACAGATTTTATTATTTGAAGCAAACACAGTGCTCCCTCCAAAGAGCAACACTAGTGGGAGTCGAAAAAAATTGTTGTTCTTTGGAGGGAGTTGTTGTTTGGAGGGAATTTATGCATTCGCAACAGGTGTTTTATTATGTGTATGTGCGCCTTTTACTGTCGTTTCTTGGAGGGAATCGGTCTTTGGAGGTGACGTTATGGTAGGGAACACTCTATATGACAATATACATACTTGATTGTATGAATGCCCTGTGAAATTGTGATGAAAATTATTTCATTAAACACACTGATAAAATTCTGCGGATGGACATTAAATGGCCATGTGTGTATTTCATTTATATTCTAAGTCGAAGTAAATAAGTAGAAGTTGTCCGGCATGAGTCGAATTTTACAGATTTTTACCCCATTCTGTATTTATATGTCTTGACCGAACTAAATTTTTCTGTGACACCAAACTTGAGTATTCATGTTTTTCATTTATCAAGCTATTAAAGAATGGAACAGTCTTCCAAATAAAATTATATTGATAATTATACACAATCTTTTAAAATAGCGGCGAAAAAATGTTTTTAACTGAGCAGATGTGCAGTGTAGAGAAATCTGATTTTGTTTTCTTTTAAATTTGATATTCTTTTACAGCACTTTTTCATGTATAATGCCTTTTAGTCATACTTAGATATTTGATTTATTTTGTGTTAACTTTCTCTATATTAATTTGATTTTACACATTGTTTATTGTCATAGTTTTTTTTCTTTTTAAAAAAATAATGAATTTTTTTTCTTTCTCTTTAAAATAATGAAATATTTTCAATCAAAGGACCCCATTGGAAGTAAGTTTTCAGATTTAATGTGCCATCCTGTGATGCTTTTATTTTAATCCTCTTTTTCTTAAGTTATCATCTGTGAATATCGGGAATTTAAATAGTCTACTTCTCAAAATTCTTCCGAGAGTTGTCTTTTTATTTTATTGTATGTATGTATGTATGTATGTATGTATGTATGTGCAAATTTAAGTTTTTTTTTCTCCTATTTTGTTTTACATGGATAATCATTGTAATTATTGTATTTTGTTATTGCAGTAAGTGAGCATCACAAATAAATATATCTATCTATACAAATGTCAACTTTCATAGATGAATTTGTGTGTACTTTCATTTATATACTAAGTATGACTATGATTCTTTCTGATAGTGTATTTATTTCTTACTCTTTATTTAATGTAAATTTTACTGCTTGTGTTTTGCAGATTAATTTTATTTCTTGTCAATACAAGTATTGTATTGTATACATGTATATGTAATTTTTTCACAGAGTTTTAGAAAATCAGTAAAAATAGGTCATGTACGTACATTTAATATACAGTAAAACCCCTGAAAACCGGACCCTTTCCGGACTTGGCTAAAAGTCCCGTTTTCTGAGAATTTCGGTTTTCAGAGAACTATTGATTAATGGTAAGAAAAATGGGACTTGAAATATCGTCTGATTTTCATAGAATTCCTGTGTTCAGAGGTTTTTCTGTAGTTTTTTTTTGCAAAATAGAGCCAGCTTTTACTAGACTGTAGACATATTTTCATCTTTGCCCCAAGTATGATCAGATTTCTTACTGCTATGAAGAAAAATAATGTTAATATGCCTGTATCTTATCTGTATAGTACATATTTGTTTAGCGTCGGTTTTTTCCATATACTTTTATTATAGAAGAAAATTTTTTTCATGTGTACATATCTATTGTGTTTGTATCGTTTGTTTATAAATGTGTTTACTTTATGCTAAATAAATGATTGTTTATATATGTGTTAACTTTATGCTAAATAAATGATACATTAACTTTTTGTCTCACGGTTTGTATTTTGATGACTCTTAGACTCACAAGTCTAGAATTCCTGATATAACTCTCAGATACCATATGATGTTTGAACACTGGTATGAGATTATCATGTTCCATGAAATTCTTCCTTGAAAAATTGAACAAAGAAAACAATAGCTGACCAAAAAAACTCCATTAAATACATGCATCAAACATCCATACTGATATCTGCCTTCTATAGATTTCATATAAGTCTAAATTAAAAAAAAATATATTAAACAAAAAAAATTAAAAAAAAAGGTAAGAAGCTGGGATTGAACTCAATCCTCCTATGTGAAAAGCAAGGATGTAAACCACTGTTCCAAAGAGGCTTGTTGAAGCACTGGCCCATAAATTATCTACATAATTGTTTAATAATCATGTTATAGTTAAAAAGATAAAAAAGTATAGGTAATATGAATTATATAGATTTATAATCACACAAATTACTCATAAAACTTTTTTCCATTAAATATTTGTATCAAACATCCAAATTAATATCTCCTTTCTATAGTTTTCATAATGGAGTTCTCTCCCTTTATCATGTTCCATGAAATTTTTGTGTGAAAAAAATAAACAAAAAGAACAATAGATGACCTACTTAACTTTTTTCCCTTTAAAAAATTGCCTAAAAACTCCAATTGTTATCTCCCTTATATAGTTGTCTAATAATTGACTAGTCTCCCTTGATTATGTATTAATTTGAGAAGGAATAGGCAAGGGGAGACATTTTGTGGAAAAAAAGTTATCTAAGACAGGAAAAAAGTTTTATAAGTTATCTGTATGATTATTGACCTTCATGGTGACACAAACACTGGCATATTAAACAGTGGAGTATCATCCAACAGACATTCCATAAGTAATATATCAATATTTTTTTTCTGTTTTATGACCATTTTCAGGAGAATTTCAGTTATATGCCAGCATGCAGTTAACCTAATCTTGTGCAAAAAATACAAAATGAGAGCAATAGATGATCTGAAAAACTTTTTTTCCACAAAATGTCTCCCCTTGCCTATTGCATCACAAATTGATACATAATCAAGGGAGACTAGTCAATTATTAGACAACTATATAAGGGAGATAACAATTGGAGTTTTTAGGCAATTTTTTAAAGGGAAAAAAGTTAAGTAGGTCATCTATTGTTCTTTTTGTTTATTTTTTTCACACAAAAATTTCATGGAACATGATAAAGGGAGAGAACTCTATTATGAAAACTATAGAAAGGAGATATTAATTTGTATGTTTGATGTAAATATTTAATGGAAAAAAGTTTTATGAGTAATTTGTGTGATTATAAATCTGTATAATTCATATTACCTATACATTTTTATCTTTTTAACTATAACATGATTATTAAACAATTATGTAGATAATTTATGATAATAGGTTTTAACAAGCCTCTATGGCACAGTGGTATATGTCCATGCCTGTCATGCAGGAGGATTAAGTTCAAAACCCAGCTTCTTACTTTTTTTTTATTTTATTTTATTTTTTATTTATACTTATGATTCATATACAACTAAGAACAAATATTCACAAGACTCTTAAAACTCCTTAAGATGAGTCGGCAGCTTGTGATATCAATGTATGTTATGACAGAAGTTTTAGTGTGTAAGTATTTTGAGAATATCAAATGTATTTTCAGTAGAATTTCAGCTATATGCCAGCAGTCAATTAATTTGGTCAGTTTTCCTGGATTCTGTACCAGTACGAACCTTGTCCTCCGCAAGTAACTGACAAAACCTCCGCAAGATTCACTCAGATCAGTGGTGGAGGACAAATAGCCTCAGATGCAATACGTTCCACCAACTTGTCATAAAGAACATGAGCTGTGCCAAGGGTTCTAACTAATGTACTCAAGGTGCGTAGATTAAATCTCCCACATATTGAGCCAAGTGGGTGGGTACAAATGATGCTGACTTGCAGACTTAGAAAACTATAATACATAGTGATAAATACAGAAAGCAAAGTGAAAACTAAGCACAACATATTTTAAGCAACTTTAATCCATGAATATCTCTAATCCATAATGATCAATTAAATGTATAATTATAATCATCAATAACAATGTACATAAACATATCTTAGAATATCACAAATATCATCAAGTTATGACTAAATGAGCCCATTAAAACAATCAAACAATATTTCTGCATAGTATCATATCATTACATAAATATCAATCAGTAGAATACGAGAATAAATCTAATCTACTGAAACCTGCGTAATTGGCAAATTCAATACATTCAGTGAGGTGATTTTATAATTACTATAAGGATGTGTGAGCAGTGTATAACAATACTTTGTCCATACAAGTCTGACTAGTTTATTACACAGATTAAATTTTACATTTTGAAAACTATATTGCCACCAAATTTTGATGTAATTTGCGTACTAAAGTGCTAAATAGTGGATCTGTGTCTAGCAAAACAAACATACTTTTAAAGAATATATGATTATGGACATGGAATGTGTTTTATGAGTCAAAGTGGTTAACTTTTATCTAAAATAACATCAGAATTAACACCTTGAAAGCTAAAATACAAATTAAATCACTCAGTCCATCCATTATACATGTATATAACAATGTACAGACTAACTCAGATTGAATCAAAGTGAATCTTTTATATGTCACATGGTATTTCAATGTATCTGTTTTCATTTGTTTGCAAATGAACAGTCGTGATGAATGACAACCTAAATTCACATTGAATTATAAATCTGTCCATAGACTACAACAATTTGGTGAAGTAGATTTTTTTCAGAAGAGTGAATTCATATGAACAATTTTTTATTCGCTGCTCTTTAAGATTGTCATTAAGTTAAATTTACCATCAATATGTATCATTACATCAAAATATTGCGTGACACCTATTACAAACATTTGATTTAATAATATTCTGAGCAATATCCAACTTCAGCAGAATATTTAGCTAGCGTGAGTATTACATACTGGGCTGCAGAAAGAACGACTACTGAAGGTAGATCAGAATGACCTCTTTTTTTCATTAATTTATCCTTATAACAAATGAACGAAAAAAAGTAGACCATTTACATGTACTACTATCAGAAAAAATCTTGTTTATTGAATAAATAAAAATCCATTTCAGTCTGCATCAGAATAAAAAGTCTACTAGAATTATCAATTTCAATAATTCCATTTTGTACATCAGAATGAAAACCTATACAATGTATTTTAGAACAAATGGTCAAATAAATTGCGTAGATATGCATACGGTCATAACACCAGCACTTAACACAATTTGACAATCAGAATATCTAACTGCTTCTATAAGCGAAATAAAAGTAATATCTAGATTACACAATAAAAAATCAATGCAATTTTGAATAATTTTTTTTTAGAAAATAATCCATATACCAGTATGAGGAATTTGTACTATTAAAATACTTATAAAGCTAGCATACTAAATATAAATAAAAATATATATTCTCTCTAGGGCATTTTAGTATGACCACTAAAATTAAATGGACAAATTAAAGCACACATCATTCAATGTTCTTGTCGAAAGAAAAACAACCAATTTTAATTATCATTAACATTAAATCCTGATCTACAGGAATGGTTGTGTAGAATTAAGAATTAAATTTCAAGTAAAAATTACGAACAGCCAAAAACAAAACCATAAAACAAGATAAAAAGAATCAGTAACACTTGTAGATTATAACAATGTGTTTAACACAAGGGTAAAAGTTGAAAAAAAAACACGGAAATCTTAATCTCGGTGCCCCGGAAACGGAAAAAACGGAGGTTTAGGAAAACTTTGGAAAACTTTTAACCATGTTAACATTCCGTCAACACATTCTGGGTGTATCTGTTCTCTTGTAATACTGGTATGTATACAAGGAAAGTAATAACCATTTTGTGTTACAGGGAAATAATTTTAACTGTATATCATTAACACAAGTCTTCACTCAATAACCTAGGGCACTTAAATGATTAAAATTCTCGTAGCAATACATTCAATTCAAAATTTCGTAAAACAAAAATTCACCTAAGACATATCTTAGCATCTTGCCAATCAGAGAAATACAACCCATTGCTTTATTTCGTCAATTAAGAATAAAATGAACATTATTCAGCACAATGCAACATTACACAGACACCCTGATTATATGGAATAAATTATACATTGTATAATTAATCAAATGCCACCATTTGATTAAAAAATTACAAAATAAACAAAACATTTTACCAACACCATTATAATGTGTATCATGAATAAATTGCAAACAAGACTATATACATGCACAAATAATACAAATATATGTTTGGTGATCAAATACAAAATGATTTTTTGGACAATAAAACTAATTAACAACCAATCAGTTTCAATAACTTTAATGGTTACCGACAATTATTTAAAAAAAAAATGTGCGGCCGTGGCCCAGTGGTAAGTGCACTGAACTTCTAACCCGGAGATCCGGGTTTGAATCCCAGTCGTGGCAGGTCATACCCTCCTATGAAAATTCAACAAAAATGTTGATATTCCTCTACATGTGGAGAAGTCGCTGGTTCCTTGTGGAAGGGTAAGTTAGTACTGGTTTGTATACAGACCAGGAAAACTGGTAAGGTGAACCAGTCGCCATGTATAACTGAAAAATTGTTGAAAAATGGCGTTAAACTCCAATGACAATAAGTGACATGAAAACAAAACAACAAAATATGTTCATGAGATTCTATTTATAGTAACCACTGCTGCTGACAGTAATATGAGACTTAACCATAGCAGCCATAAGAAAAGATGTTGTAGTTAAACATTAATTTGGGTACTTATTATCACAATACACAAAGTAAAATGAAACCAATCAATCAATGCAAACAACACAGAAAAGTTGAAAAGGCCAGAAAACAATAGTTGTGTTTCAGTTACCGACCTACCCTCAAGTTTCTAACAGTAAAATAAAAAATTGCAACCAAACTTTGCATTACAAAAATATTTGGGGATGAATCATGTATAAATAGTATGAAAAACTTCCTTAGAAAAAAAAGAAACTTTTGCATCGTACTTAACCTATTCTTTTGGAAGAAACAATTTTTTTTCTAGTCTAATAGAGTATGTATAACATTTGGCCACATTATCACACAATTCAAGCATAAATAAATAACAAAAAAATATTCCACAAAACAGAACATAATTTGGCAAATTAATATAAATCTAAGAAAAATAAATAAAAAATTACCAATAGATAAATGATGAAACAAACCTTTCTATATAATAAGTTAATGTGCATTGAAACCAAGGGACTAAATCCAATCGAAGAATATTTACATTAAAATTAATTTATTATCCCCAGTTTTACAACAAATTTCACAAAAAGGGACTGAAACATCAACAGGCAATAACCAGACATATTGTAATACAGATATATGAAGCCACAGAAAAATTAAAACAAGAGGGCCATGATGGCCCTGCATCGCTCACCAGAATAAATATTAATTAACTTGTTACTAAAAAGGTAATAAAGGTACACTTGTGGGCAAATAATGGGGAACAACAACAAACTTGATAAAGGACCATCAAAGGATACTACAAAAGAATATTCGTGATGACTGACGGATGCTTCAGACCAAATTTGGTGATGATCCAACCACTGGTTCATGAAAAGAAGTCATTTGAAGGTATTTCTATGTTTAGCTCTAGCGGCCCCTAATTGGGGCCAACCATTTTTATTTGAGCAAATCTGATAGAACACTATCTAAAGATGCTAAAAACCAAGTTTGGTAATAATCCATCCATAGAAACATGAGAAAAAGTCATTTTAAGTTATTTCTATTTTTAGCTCTTGTGGCCCCTAAAATGAGCCAACCAAGTTTATTTGAGCAAACTTGAGAGAGGACCATCTAAGAATGCTACAAATCAAGTTTGGTGATGATCCATCCATTGGTTCATGAGAAGAAGATGTTTAAAGGTATTTCTATGTTTAGCTCTAGTGACCCCTAAAAGGGGCCAACTGGTATAATATGAGCAAATTGCAGTTAGAACGTCAAAAGGCTTCTACACAGCAAATTTGAAGAAAATCCGACTAGTAGTTTCTGAGGAGAAGACCATTGTTGACGCCAGACGACGGACGACGGAGCATCCACCTACACATCCTAATAGCTCACCCTACACATCCTAAAAAGCTCAAGAAATATCATCAGAATTGAAGCCCTATGTCAGGATTTAGGCATGTTTGTTTACTGCATGATAATTCTCCATCATATTCATCTGAGCTTGTGAAGCAATTTTTGAAATCAGAGAAGATTATCATCTTGCCACACTCACCATACTCTCAAGATCTAGCTCCATGCAACTTTTTTCTTTTTCTAAAACTTAATAAGTTCTTTTCTGATCATCAATACAAATCCCAACGGGCCCTTGGTTCAGCCATCAGTCAGTGTCTCAGAGGTATACCTAAATCAGCATACCGTGACACATTTCAGAAATGGATTCAGTGATTGAAATTATGTATTTCAAACCGCGGAGAATACTTTGAAGGGATGTAATGTACACTTCACTATTTGAGTCAAATGCTTTTGAAATATCGTACAGTATACATCACATATCGAACAACCCTTGTATCTCCATATTGACAAAGGGGACACGTAATACCTGCAGTGACCCCTTCAATTTGACATTATTCATTCAATTCCTCTATGATAAAGAATAGAGCACCAGTAAAAAAATAATACCAAGAGTCAATAGGGCCCCGAATTGTCTTTTTATAAACATGCAATCAGCAGTTTTTCACTTAAATGAATTAAAGAAGAGGACTGTATTGTGATATACAAGATATAACATAAACAGTGCACCAGTGCAACTGATTAATTGAAATGATAGATTTTGATCTGAATCATTTAGTAAAATAAATGTATAATTAATTATACACTGCAGTACCCTGATATATATCATAACAAGCATACAAAAATATATCTCTACAAACTTTGGCATAATATCAACTCAAAACAAAACATTAATTAACTCAAGAAGCAAAGTCTTAACACTTATACATGATACATGTTTAAATAAACGAATCATGGAAACAAAAATTACAAGCCACTACAGCAAATGAATAAAATATTAACACGGCATAGTTCCTGAAATATTTACATGGAGCTCATGAATATTCCTAAGAAATTTGAAAATAGTTACCAGTCAAATATCATTTTAAGTCCATTCAAAATCGCTAGCCAACTCCATGAGAACAAAATCCCCAGCCAACTTTATCAGAAAAATAATTAGACATCAAATTCATGGTGAAATAAAATGAGAACCATTTTTTTGTCATACTGTAGTCAATGTATTGTAACGGGACAAAGTATGCATAAAGAATGTAAAAAATGATGAATGAATTGTTGAAACATTGTTATACAATATCAAAACTTTGGGATATGAACTGGCAATTACAGGGTGTTTCATAATGTGATACCATTTCAACAACTCATAACTTCTGATTTTGAAGGAATTCTTAAGGTATCAAATATCATGAAATATCCTGAATTAAGCCTTTAAAAGACAGAAACATTGATACAGCAACCATACAAAATATCTGATCACTTTAAGTCATTCTCACACACTGAATGTAGGCGGTATGATGACTGACTGTTTTAAATTAAAAAACACAGCGCACTAACCTCTAGACCACGGTCACTACCTTCTCTCTTAGGTACACATGTACTTGGCATAAAAAAGCAACTTCACGGTGTGTAATTATGACGTATCATCGCATGAAAGTAATTCAATTTACCAATCTCTATCTAGAGTTGTTATTCGTTATCCCTCACATACGTCGGCATTCACCTTGTGAACACTTTAGAGGTCACAGTTTTGGTCAAATGGTTATAAAAATTAGTCCATGTCTAAGTCTTGATAATATCTCAGATAAGTTCAAAAAAGGACTACGTGGGGTCAAAAACTAGGTCACAGGGTCAAATGGAAGAAGAGCCTTGTGAAAACTCTAGGGGCCATATTTTGGGTGAAAGATTTATGAAAATTGGTTAGTCTTGATATCTCCAGCAAGTATAAAAGGGTATATGTAAGATTGGTCAAACGCTTAGTTTTGATAAATTTAGGACAATTTGCGAAAAAGGGCCATGTGGGGTAAAAAACTTGGTCAATGGGTAAAATTGAAGTAAAAACTTTTTACATTTTTGGTCAAATTGTCTTGAAAATTAGTAAGTGACTTATTCATAATGGAAGCGTACGCAACTTTGAAAAGGGGCCATATTGGGTCAAAATCTTGCTTTGTGATGTTTTACAAGATTTTTAGCCAAAATGTCATATTTGGTCAAACATGTGTGCCAAGTCTTGAAGAACGTCCCATATATTAAATTGGTGTATCTAGGCAGAGACAAAAGAACATCGTATGTTTTATTTACTGGTGGAATTGTTTTAGGTTGGGCCAATAAGGGCACAAAACAACACGTGGTCAGAGGTATAACCAGAACTGACCACTGTGCAAATTGTACACAAGCATGCACAAAATATAAATCTGTGATGCATTAAACGATAGATTAATTCATTAATTTTATTAGTTCGTTATGATTATTCATGGGGGAATTGATGAGAAGATAAAAAATAGAAAATCTAGATGTTATGGGGAGAATAAGATAAAACAGAACATGAACAGAACAGAACAGAACATGAACAAATAAAAACACATGATACAATAATATAATATAATATAATTATTATATAATGATATATAAGGGTTTTCAACCATGTGACATGGGCGTAATAAACATATAATAATGACACATTGCCCGAAATGATTTTTCACATGGCACCCTATGAATGAAGCCATTTGTTCTTTTTGGTATTTAACAATCAAAGCATTCAAAAATATTATACATGTTTCTATGGCAACTGGTATTCCTTGTACAATTTCTATAACATCACAACACATTTAAAGTTCGTATATAAATTTAAATTTTGACTCTGACATCTGTTTTTCAATTAGTCTATCTACCATTTCACTTTGAGCCACCGTAAACCATTCCTTCCAGTTGCCAACTTGACCTAAAATACACAGAAAAATTATGATATACAGCCAAACTTGTGAACAAAGGTCATATAAGAGAGAGCAGACATATAATCTGTATTTATTCAGTGGGTTATATGATCTTATTTATCTGATAATTGAGTACCTAACAGTGGCTTTTTTCAAAAGTGGTCTCTATTCACAGGTGGTTGTAAACTAGTCACAGATGACCTCTAGTCACAGATGACCTCTAGTCACAGGTGACCTCAGACACAGGTGAACTCTAGTCACAGATGATCTCTAGTCACAGGTGACCTCTAGTCACAGGTGACCTCTAGTCACAGGTGACCTCTAGTCACAGATGATCTCTAGTCACAGGTGACCTCTAGTCACAGATGACCTCTATTCACAGGTGACCTCTAGTCACAGGTGACCTCTATTCACAGATGACCTCCATTCACAAGTGACCTCTAATCACAGGTGACCTCTAGTCACAGGTAACTTCTAAGCACAGTGATATCTATTGACAGGTTACTTTATTTACAGGTTACCACAGTCACAGGTTACTCCAGTCACAGTAACCTCTATTCACAGGGGACCTCTTGTTACATGTAGTCTAGTAACGGGTTTAGCTGCAGGTGGCCTCTAGTCACAGGTTACCTCTATTCACAAGTGACCTCTAGCTGCAGGTGACCTCTAAGCTGCAGGTGACCTCTGGTAACAAATTACCTCAATTCACGAGTGACCTCTAACTACAGGTGACATCCAGCAGGTGGACTCTGGTCACAGGCGACCTCTTTTTAAAGGTGGTCTTAAGTTATAGTTTTGACTGTACGTCAGGATTTTTGTAATGTAGTGAAAATGATGTCATTGATGATTTTAATTGTCTACCAACCATTCATTAACACATCCAACTCCCTTCATTATTCTCACCATTTCAATCACTTAGCAACAGAAGTCTTTTTAATTTTTTTTTGCAAATACTGTACCTTTTCGCATAAAACCATAAGGTGTCCCCTTTTTATATGCCGTGGCTCCCAACATTGCATCTGTATACCTCGCCTTCATTTCCTTAAACTGACATTTATCGGAAATCTGCTTTAAAACTTCATCACTCAGTGAAATATCGAGGAAATCAGCCAGATGCTTCACCCCAGACAGTGTATCCTGAAATAGAACAGTTCTTGTTCATAATTATTACTCTCTTGACATCGTAAACCAGACAAATAAACAGATATTTAATTCTGAAGACCATAACTATCAGGATATAGGCCTCATGCTTTGTATGATGTTAGGTTTAAGTTTTAAGATCAATCTCTGATTGCTACCATTTCATTGGTCAACTGAAAGACCGTAATCGGGGACAACCAATCAGATGTCTTCATTTAGAAATTGGTCTCTAAGTTCCAATTCATAACCTCAGACCCTGATTTTTATATTTAGAGGCACACTTATATAAGTCTAAAATAGCATAAAGTTCTCTTTAAATTCAGGCAAACAGTAATATTTATAGTTCTAGTACAGCAAGCTTTTATTTCTAAATTTATCATTTTGATAAACAAAACATGAAATAACGCATGAAAAAGTTCCTGTTTTCCGCTTACCCAACAACCACGTTTTTTTTTCTGCTGACCCTTTTTTACTTTTTTCAGTCATAATCAATTTTTTTCCTGACAATATTTTCATTTTCATGTGAAGTTTATCTCCAAACTAAAAACTTATATTTTGAAAAAATTCTGCCAACATAACAACCCTGAATTTTTTGGGGGAGGGGTCAGTGATCAGAAGCCAGGTTTTCTTTATATAGTCAAAGGTTACCAGAAAGGATGAAATACAGTATGGACACAAAAATATTTCAGAAATTCAAAGGTAGGTCAGAACTTCGAGATCAATCAAAAGTTTTACTCCTTCAAGCCCTGACAGAACTACAAAAAAATCTCTGTACCAAGACCACCTCTGTGGCTCAGAAGTGGCCTTAATACTGAGGTGATTTCATTTTCAAGTTCTAATACATGGGAAATATTGAAAACTGGTCCAAAAACAAGTGGTGGTAATAATGAGGTTGTCTTAACATTGAGGTGGTTGCTAAGTAAGTTGTTACAGTATGTAAAACACAACACATTTCTTGAAATTATGCTTTAAGTATGAATAATTGACTAAATATCAAGTATGTTTTTATTAAAGTACCAATAACTTACTTGTTTTAAATCTTCAAAGTATATCACAGTCATCTCATGCTTCTTTGAGTTCCAAACAGTTTCCCAATCATTTAAATATCTGAAATAACTGTCATATGCCACTGAAATGAAACATAAATATCATCCATCAAAAATATTAACCTATATCTGGATTTAAGGAATAAATTTAAACAATTTTTCAGTTTGGACTTAAATCGTTGTTCCAGGACACTGATGTGGTGTGGTGTAGCACATAGTTAAGGTCATAAAACTGACTTTCAGTACAGTCTAAAAAATCTGATTGGCTGTTGCTGAGCTCAATAAAAAAATTGACCAATCACAGAGCTGTATTCTAAAGCTCATCTATATGTTAATTGTATGCACAATCTTTGCTGTTTTGGAATGTATGACACATGGTTGGTATTTTGTGCTGTTTTCAATTCAATTCCTTTTGAAAAAAATAAATTCACAGTCTGCATAATGCCATGTTTATAAAGGGAGTAACACATGAATTTCTACACCAACAAATATTATACTGACGTTACAACCCTCCTAAAACTAATGAATAACGAAGATTATGCAAAAATCATTCACAAACAACTTTATCATATTAATTGAATTGTTCACATATTTTTGCTTAATGAGAGAAACGAACCATTTCAAATAATCATCTATTTACAACAATTAACTTAGTTGTTTTGCAGTCAGCTATTGTTAACAAGTTTGCGATGTGTAGTAAGAAATATCATTAACAGAAATAAAATAAAACCATGAACATTATACAAGTCAACTTACAGTCTCCTCTGTAATACAATGGCAGCCAGTTCTCAAATTTTCCAGAGTAATTATAATGTTTGAAGGCATACATCATGTTGTAGAAGGAGACAGCAGCATCTTTAGGATTCCGTACCACAAACACAATCTTTACCTTCTTATTACATAGATCAGGTGGAACCCTGGAAGAGTAGAAGCACTTCAATAACTATTTCTCTTCTAGTTGTATATATAAGTTAATTAAAGTTATGTATCCATATCACTCACTGAACAAACATTGACAATTAAAACAGTGTAATTTGTAAGTGAAGAAAACATTCAATGCAGTAAAACCTCAATACAGTAGAACCTCAATACAGTAGAACGCTGCTAAACAGACCATCCATCAGACCAAAGTTTAGATCAATATCTTGATAGGGTCTCTTTAATCCCCATTAATATACAGAGAAAATATTGCTAACCTGACTGAAAATAAATGGTTGTAATATCAAGGTGTTGTAATACTGACGTGTTCAATACATGAGATTTTGATGTAGTTTTGCAAAATAAATAACATTTAATAAAACAGCATATATAATGATGATATTAAGTGGGTTTTTTTTTGGAATTTTCAAAACTACCTGTAGCAATATAGCATGATAATCAGAAACAAGGGGGCCAAGATGGCCCTTTTTTGCTCACCTGAGTAAAGATCGCAACTTCTATGGTTTTCCTGTGATTTAACCTGGTGACCTAGTTTTTAACATGAGTTGGCTCATGTTCAAACCTATTCATGATATCATTAATACAAACATTCTGACAAAGTTTGAGGAAGATCCATTCAAAACTGTGGCCCTTTTTGGGGATAACAAGGTATTCCAGTGATTTGACTGGTGGCCTAGGTTTTGACCCCAGAAGATCCATGTTTAAACCTAAGCAAGATATCATTAAGACAGCCATTTTGACAAGGTTCGGTCAAGATCCAATTAAAACTGCGACCTCTAGAGGGTTAACAAGGTTTTTCAATGATTTGACCTGGTGACCTAGTTATTGACCACAGATGACCCATGTTCGAACCTGTCCAAGATATCATTAAAACAACCATTTTTACAAGGGTTGGTGAAGATTCAATCAAAACTGTGACCTCTAAAGGGTTAACAAGGTTTTCCTACGATTTGACCTGGTGACCTAGTTTATTACCCTAGATTAGCCATGTTCCAATTTGTCCACGATATTACTTAAAACAAACATTCTGACAAAGTTTCATCGAGATTCTAACAAAATTGTGACCTCTAGAGCATTTACATGGTTTTCTGGTGCGATGACCTAGTGACCTATTCTTTAACCAAAGATGACCTATATTCGCACAATTTTACAAGATCATTAATGCAAATATTCCTACAAAGTTTCATGAAGGTCCAATCAAATCTGTGATTTTTAGAGTGTTAACAAAATTTCCATTCTATTTGACCTGGTGACCTAGTTTTTGACTCCAGATGACCCATGTTCAAGCCTGTCCAAGATATCATTGAGACAACATTCTGACCAGATCTGATGAAGAGTGTTAACAATGCCCAGGTGTGGACGACAGACGACGGACGACGAACGCTGGAGAAGACTGACTGATCACTATAGCGATCACTTTTTTGGGCTAGGGGAAACTGATATTCCTACAGGGGAAACAGCTGATATTCGGCTATGTAATACACTAAAAAATCACTAATATTGTGTACCAAATATTCCCTAATATATGACTCTCCTTTAATTAACACCCCTATTCTATGAGAAAAAAAAGAAAATCTTGACCAACTGTAAATGCTCTCATAACCCTTCAGATTGTATCCAAAAATTGTTCATAACTCAAGAAAGTTGGAGAAAATCAGTTTTACTATGATAATAATGGCACAAGAACTAAGAAATAATGAATTCCTTCTAACTTAAAGATTTATTACATCATATTCATATACCATCATATTCACATATCATTATATCCATGTAAACATATATCCATATATTATCATATCCATACATCATCATATCCATATATCATCATATCCATATATTATCATATCCATATATCGTCATATCAATATATTATCATATTCACATATTATCATACCCATATATCATCATATCCATATATCATCATATCAATATATTATCATATCCATATATCATCATATCCACATATCATTATATCCATATATAAATTTATCCATATATTATCATATCCATATATCATCATATTCATATATCATCATATCCATATATAAATACATGTACATCCATATATAATCATATTCACATATTATCATATCCAAATATCATCATATTCATATATCATCATATCCATACATTATCATATCCATATATCATCATATCCACATATCATCATATTCATATATTATCATATCCACATATCATCATATTCATATATCATCATATCCACATATCATCATATTCAAATATCATCATATCCATACATCATCATATCCATATATTATCATATCCATATATTATCATATCCATATATCATCATATCCATATATCATCATATCCATATATTATCATATCCATATATCGTCATATCAATATATTATCATATTCACATATTATCATACCCATATATCATCATATCCATATATCATCATATCAATATATTATCATATCCATATATCATCATATCCACATATCATTATATCCATATATAAATTTATCCATATATTATCATATCCATATATCATCATATTCATATATCATCATATCCATATATAAATACATGTACATCCATATATAATCATATTCACATATTATCATATCCAAATATCATCATATTCATATATCATCATATCCATACATTATCATATCCATATATCATCATATCCACATATCATCATATTCATATATTATCATATCCACATATCATCATATTCATATATCATCATATCCACATATCATCATATTCAAATATCATCATATCCATACATCATCATATCCATATATTATCATATCCATATATTATCATATCCATACATCATCATATCCATATATTATCATATCCAAATATCATCATATCCATACATCATCATATCCATATATTATCATATCCATACATCATCATATCCATATATTATCATATCCATATATCATCATATCCATACATCATCATATCCATATATTATCATATCCATATATTATCATATCCATATATCATCATATCCATATATCATCATATCCATATATTATCATATCCATATATTATCATATCCATATATCATCATATCCATACATCATCATATCCACATGTAATTATATCCATATATCATTACATCTATATATATCATTATTTTCATACCCATTAAATACAGAAGGGCACATTTGTGGTAAAATAAATAATTATTTCACTGCATCCACTTTTTTAGAACATCAGAGGTCATTATTACTGTGTATAACTGTACATTCAAATACCTTCTATATGGTAAGTGAGAGTTAATCAGACGAGGTGATGGACATTTATCTAATTCATCCGCAGTTACAGCCTCTAACATTGTGTCCATCTTGCTATGTCCAGACCCTTCAGGGCAGCCCTTCATCAACATTGTCAGAATCTCATATGTCCAAGTACAACCTGCAAGATACAAACAATACTGTACAGTAGATAGATTGGTAGATTTATTCTGCTAAATAATGTACATAACATGGAATAATTTAACATAACAAAACAATAATATAAGCAATAACATATTTACTACGTAAATTAAATGGATAGTTAAAAAATAAAATAAATAAATAGTAAAATCTATAATAAATACATGGACACATAATGTAAGTCTATACATAAAATAAGACAAAAACTAGAAATGTCTTCGTAGAACAATAATGCCCTCACTTCATTTTCCAGTCAAAGGGGCATATTTACATACTTTTGCACATTTCATAAAGGCTATGTCCTGTATAAGTGAGAAAACATAAATCAAGGCTCATTCCTTGTCAAGCTATTGATCAGACAAGGATTTTACGCCAAGTTTCACAGTGACCTTGACCTAATTACCTCAAAATAGATAGGGGTCACCTGCTAGCCATGGGCAATGTCCCTAGCAAGTTTCATACCTAGGCTAAATCTTTCTCAAGTTATTGATCGGACAAAGATAACAGGATGTACATACAAACGGATAACAGGAAGTATGTAAAAACGTACGGGCATACAGACCACCCCATTACACTTTTAATAAAGGCTGACTAAGTATTGATATAAAAGCCCAAATTGACCCAACTTCCCAAATGTTTTTGGTCAAGTGACACCAAACATCACATTTCTAATATCCCAGTTACTATTTTCTGTTCTAAATCCATAGTTTGAATCCCTATAAAAATGAATAATTTGTAACAGTGTTGCATATATATGTGTCTATAGTAGTTTGTATGCCTGTCTGCCAAATTAGCTCAGTTGGTAGAGCAGCTGACTTGCAAGCAGAAGTTCGCGGATTCGAGCCCCGCATCGGGAACTTATTTTCTGCCTCCTATTACAAATTAAAGCCAATAATTACCAGCTTTAGGATATGAACACAGTAAAACGTCTCCATCACGAAACTTGAAGTCCTTTAATCGACTGTTCAGATCTCGTATGTACTGCACATCCCTTCCGTACAATGATGATCGAAATTCACCAAAGTCAATCATATTCATGAGGTCCCGGCCCTCGTCGGCTACCTGAATCTCCGTCATCTTTTTCAAACAAACTGTAAAAAGAACATTTAAATCTTGATAATACGATCAACTCTGAGACCAGTCTGAATACTGACATGGTCTCAGTATCTGGGAGCAATATATACATGTATATTGGTCCCAGTCAGTATGTAATATTTACTATATTAATATATTGAGAAAAAATGAGGATGAAATTGAAAATAAGTGGTCGTTACAATAGGGTAGAATTAATAATGACATGCGAACAAAATTTATTGTTTATACATAAAGAACTTCATAACAATAGCCAAAAATTCAGCATTGTTTCAAATATCCGCTGTTTAGGTTTAGTCATACTGGTCTTTACCCAAGACCCAGTATGTTGATACCGGAAGTGATATATTCGTACCGCGGAAACTCAACACCAAAGTCACATTATTAATATTGATGTATATATAGTAGTAAGGTATAAGTTCATTGCGTGATATACGAATTTGTTAAACTAGTCATATTAGTGGAAGTATGCACATTACTTGATCGAAGGAAAAATACTCAAGATGGAACGCCTTTAAAAGTGAACGATATTCGGATATATCCGATACTTCGAATGTTTTATTCATTCTCTTTTTAAGTTGGTTGAATGAATCAATTTAATGTGAGATACTTTGAATACGTATTTTGATGAAGTCATGTAATTTATTAACATAAATATCTTCTTTGTGGTATGTGTTGTCCAATCTATCATGACATCCTATATTGATCTATATTTGTTTGCCTACTTAGTTTTGTTTCAGGCAAACACTTGACCTAAACTGGTTCATGGAAAAAAAGTATAAAAATTGAATAAAAATAAAATTCTGATAGAGAGGAACCAGTTATTCCAAGTATGTGCTGTTGATAATATCCATGACATAGTAATAATGTCAAATGACTGAAGTATTGTAGGCAAATGGCTTCAAATCTAATGCTTTAATAACAAGTGTTTTATATCTCATATCTTCAGGTTAAAATGCTGTTGGAGCCCCCTCCATTCCGATCTCTTGAAGAAGCTCAGGACTTCTTAGCAAATCATGAGATTGCTACTTGTAATAAATATGTCATAAAGACAACGAAGAATATGAATGAATCATCAGGTAAAATGTTTTCTAATTGTAATGGTTTACTTGAATATCAGATTTTAATTATTACTTTAGTTTAAAATGATCTTGAAACATTATGTGTTTGTTGCACTCTTTTTCTGATGATTCAGGGTTTTCATTTGACCCTTAAAAGAGCATTTTTACTCTTGAAATCAGGAAAATGAAAGTTTTAACTCTTGAGAATTTGTACTAAAAATTAGAAGGAAATTTTTGAATTATGTGAATTTATGACTCTTTGAATTATCATTAGCCAAGGGTCATTTTTTACCCTCAACTTCTGATGTCTAGTGAAACCCTGTGATAAATTGAACCCTCAAATATTTGTATAATTATATGTAGCCAACCTGTTTTACTCAATTCATATTGATTATTAAGCATAAAAGCAAATTAGTATTAACTCAAGATATTGCCTTTCTGAGCATTTGTTTCCATTCTTAGAAATTCGACAGTTACTGTTTTTACATGGCCATGTATACTGTTGCACATACCAAATTGTAACATTGATAGGACTTAAACCTTGAAATTTTTTTTTTAACCTGATAGTTTTCAATTGTTGATAATACTTCTTTAGTTGTTCAGTATCTACACCCTGAAACACTCAGTGTCATATTTTCTTACCTCTTCCATTCTTTCTCAAAGAGAAATGATTAACTCTTCAAATTGAGTCATTTATATGTTTAAATGCATGTAAGAAATTCATATAAAACCATTGTGTTATTAATTGTTTAATGATGTGTTAACGAAAATGGTATGTTTCCAGTGTTGACAACATTAGACAATCGAAGGATACGGTGGGATTTTCAGTTTGAAAATCGAATTCATTGTGATGGTATACCATTTGTAATGATTGGAATTAAGACAACATGCTGTCAGTACGGTATTGATTACAAACAACAGTCAAAAGTAAGTTAGTGTATATAATTTCTGTAACCCCAAATGCTTTACAAAATTGTAAATCTTTTAGTCATTATGATTTGCTTATGTTTTACTTTGGGAGTCATATGTTATAAATACATGTATGACAGGGGTGTAGAAATGAGCAAGAAGCTGGAAAAATCAACCAGCTATTTGAGTGTTGGCTACTGGCTTGCTGGCTACTTTTTACCCTAAGGGGGCGCTGACTCCTTGCCCCCTAACAGGGGACCTCAGTCCCCCCTTCTACTTTTAGTAGCTTACAGGCTACATAAAAAAATTCTACACCCCTGGTATCATGGGATGGTCAGAACATGAGTGTGTCCACATTTCTTTTATACAGTACAAGTATACGCTTGCTGGGTTCAAGCAACGGAGAAGGGGACACTCAAAGAAAGTGAACTGTCCAGCAAAATCCAAGATGTCTCTGATTATGAAATTCCCAGAGTATGCAGTGCCGGTATGTATCTATATTTAATATGTGTGATTTCTTGTGTTTTAGAATCTTTTGTTGCTGTTTAATGGTTGAGAAATTATACAATTTTCTTGTATTAAAAATTACTGATCAACGGTCATTTCTACATACATATATTGGAATATATAGGATTTGAACAGAATTTTAGAAAAAATCCACCTTCATGATGTGTTTACAAACAGTATCTTTTGTGTATTAAATCGATCTGTGGGGATTGTTTCTTTAAAGCCTGGTGAAGAACACTCAGACAGTGAGAGGAGAAAAATGTCAGGCAAATTGAGGCTGGAGTTCTGTGAAGATACACATAGATACCTTCTTGTTTATCTCACAATAAGCGCAGACCATGAACATGGTGTGGAAAGTATTATAATGAACAACTTAACGAATAAAGAGGTATGTTCATGCATTTTAAACACTTAACATAAGTAAAAGTCATAAAGATATGGCCATCCTTACAAGTTGTTGGTTTGCAATCAATTCATTTCAAAATCCCCCAACCTGAAATATGTTTAGCGATTTTGACAAAAAAAAATCTGGTCTTAATAATATTATCAGCTTTTTGTTTTGCTGTACAAGCATATAATCTTACTTCCAAAAATGCCTACTCACCTACATACTGTTAAAAGTTTGGGTCAAACCAACATTTTTTAAGTATGACCTTAGTTTAAAGTAAAATCAGTTCTAATGTCTGAAACAGATTTTTTTTTGCTGAATTATGTTAAAAAATGTGAAATGGCTGCAGAGAAAATGATTACCATAGTATTTTATTTTCAGTTTTAAATTTTTAATTTTAGCTTAATCCTTAGTCTAGCACATAATTGTAATTTGTATACATTGATAACTAGCAGCATAATGCTTATAAAGTACTGACTTGTATTTAGACTTTTTACTCTTTTTTTCAAGGTATCTCGAAGTTTGTTGAGGAATGCATCTGTGACAACTTTAAAAAATGGAGCTACTCTGAAAGGAAAAGATATGTCTGGACTTATAACTCAGTTTATGTATACAACTGAATTGCAAACTTGTCTTGCTCAACCCAGTCTAAGTCAGTCACTTGATCAGATGGGAATAAAGGAGTTATTAGCTCTATATTTTGAATTAACTGGTGAAAAGCCTAATTCTGTTTTCACCCACGCACAAAGAGAATTCAATGAAGAGAATCTACGACTGTTGGTTCATCTGTGTATTGTGTTTGCTAATGCTGAATTTGAGAATAGTTCTCAGAAAGTGGTAAATATGGTTTAATGATTGAGATCTCTTATTATTACATTCACCGAGTCAATCTACAAATTCTAGTTTGGTTAATTTAACCCCCCACTGGAAGGCTGGGGGACATCGTATTGGTCTCTTCATATGTCTGTGCTGAATGTTTGCCCAGAGCAAAATTCCAAAAACATTTAAGAAAATTATTTAAAATTTAAATGTAAAGTTAGAGGCAATCAGATGATGTGCCGAGTTCAAGACCCTTAACTCTACCTTATCTATATTTTTACAGACCTCCAACCATGCTTACTGTCACAGCCTTCATTCACTCCATGTCCTTGTAATTGCAAAAACGTAATTTTTAAAATTTTCTCTTTCTTATTTATTGTAATACTTCCTTCCTGTATCATGGATGATGCATGGTTATTTCAAAATACCTGTATTGATTTTGCTTTTATGATCATGTTTTTAGGCCCATCAATCTGTTCGAGTCATTGGCACAGAACATTCTTTTACCCCATTCACATGTTTTGATACCACATGTCCAGCAGCTGGTGAAGAAGTTCATATGCATTGTCCATTCTGCCCGAAGACTGAGTTTTATACTGACTCCAGTTCTCTGAAGCTCCACTATAATGACCGACATGTAGGAAAAGCCTTGGAATTTGGAGGTGGGTGATAATATTAGCCACACAGAGATTGCAAATGGTTTACAAATGTATCATGGTTATTCTGAGACATCCATTTGTCTTGTGCACAATACATTTAAAGTTTGCCATCTTAACAAGACAGTCAGAAAACTTGATTCATCTTGCAGCGATTTTTTTCCTTCTTTGTTTGGGTCTGGTTAACAGACCTTTCCCAAAAATAAGGACATTCTTCCAAATTCTTGGCCTAAAAGTTCCTAATTTCGGCATTACCCTGTGCATTTTTTCCCATTTGGACAGGAGCCAAACTATGTCCTAAATTTGCAAAAAAATCTCTGTCTTATTTTACCAGTTTGTTGAAGACCTGAAAGAAAAAAGATCTGCTTGTCTCTAAAATTTTGTGTTTATTGTGTTGCAGTGAGTGTTTATTGTTCAGCAAAACCTAGTGATAATAAAGTCTGATTTAGTGAAAGATTGTATATAGTACAGTACAATGTAATTGTTATGCTTGAATAAGCCATTCTTAAATATAATGGATGTGGTGAAATACGGACATTGTGAAATGTTGATCCAGGTCCCATGTACTTTGCTGCAACAGGATTTTGTTAAGAACCGATTGCCAATTGGAACCATCAGTTAAAAATGCGTTTGAATCAGTTGTTTTGTCCAAGATTTTTAAAATTTTGCAAAAATACAATTTTCAACAGATATATCTGTTGCTTTGGCAAAAAATCGGTCACTTAATTTCTCAATGAAAACCCTGTATAGTAGTGTTCTACATATTACTACATTGTGCTTGATATTTTTAGGGTTGAAATTTCTCAGATGTTTAGGTGAATGCGCTACTAAGGATGTTGTAAAAGACATAAAGATTTATCTCCAAGGACACTGGCACTGCTGCAAATGTACGAAACTCTTCAATAAGAAGAGTGGATTCAGTCGTCATATTCAAAGCCATTTAACAGATTCTACTTCTGTCAGTGTTCTATTAGATGAAGTAAGTCACCCAATTTTGTTTATTTTGCTACAGTTATGATTAAGTAAATAAAACCTTTTGCCAAAAAAAGCTAAGCTCACTCCAGAACTTATTGCCTTAAAAAGTTGAGCTCACTCTAAAACTTTGCAAGAAAGGTTGGGTGAGCTCTTTTTTGCTTCATTTGAGCTCACCAAAATGCTCAGGGTGAGCTAATAGGATTGATGGACGGTCAGGTGCCCATCATGATATGCCCTTCCTTAGAAACAATTGGTCAGAAATGTCACAAACTTGTTCTGCAGCATCTTGACTTGATCAACTTTGTTCAAATGATTCATTTTGACCTATTTTAGATGTCACTAGAACTAAAAATCAATTTTATATTGTTTATATTCTACAAATTGAAGTTATCAGTTATGATGCATCATCAGAGGCTGTATCTGTAATTATTACTGTAAGAATTTATCGACTCATTTGCAATTAAGACTTTCTTAGTAATTGTTTTGTTGAAAAATGTAGCATTGAATTCTTCATGCGTACAGTATTTGATTTTTCGATTGAATGGCCTTGTAGGGCATTTTTGTGACATGTTTAAATCCTATGGGAAAATCTGAGAGCAGTGACAAAACTTCACACACACACCCACCTGAGCAGAGACCAATCACACCCATGTGTGTATGTTTAGGCCTATTACATGATATAAAAATATAAAACTTATATGACTTGGAAATTTTTTTTGGTGATTGTATGAAATTACATTGTGTATTCCTCTAAATATCTTGATGTAATATCTTGTTTTCTTTAAACAGAATTTCTACACCTCTCCAAATCCACGTACAATCAGCCATGATTTGATATTGTCTACAAATCCTACAGAAGTTGAAGATGAATCAGGTACATCTCATTATACCAGTGTTACAGAAATTGAAGCAGAAGGTTTGTTTTTTTGTCTTATTTTAAAAAATATTAAAACCTAAGTTTACCTTGCTTCCTTGGCTAACACTAGATGGAGAAAACTTAAAGTGACCCTCTTATGACATATCATGAGAAATGCACAGAAATCACCATTTTTGCTTGTAATGATTTTCTTTTGATTTTAATTTGCACAGTTTAATTCATTGCTACAATGGAAGTCTGGAAATCAGGAAAAATGAGCTCATTCGAAAAATGCGCTCGTTTGAAAAAAGGACCCAATGTATTATTTACTATCAGTGTTTTATTTCACAGGTAGAGGAAAGGGCCTTTTTCTTAAATTTAGGGGAAAATAACACAGTATTTTTGCAAAGAGGGGAAGGACAAACTTGATGTAAACTGAATTTTAGGGAAAACTGCATGCTGTAAACGATTTTTCCTAAAGGGAATATGCCTATTAATTAATGGCCCCTGCTATAGAAGGAAAAAAACCCTGATTATGGAGTTCATTCACTCTGCTTAAATTTGAATGTTTTAGAATTTTTTGTTGACTATCTGATTTAAAAACTTTATATAGCTTAGCTTACTATAAAAAGTAGAAATCTACAAATTTAGTATTGGTATGGAGCCACCTGGGAGCATTCTCTTGCATTCTTGATTATTAATATGCCTTACAAGTTTACTACTCAGTTAAATCATCTCTGTCAGATGTATGCTATTTTAGAGACAATTACGTGTTAAATGCATATCTTGTTTGTATTACCACCTTTTATCTTTTAATGGATCACTGTGCCTAGATGTCACTTTAGTAGATGTTTTAATTAGGTTTTCATTGTTTTACAGAGTATAATGTCACAAGTTGTCCAACAACTAGAAGTCCGGTGGAAGCAAGTTATACTTTTACTGATACGACTGAAGAGTTGTTAGGACAAGAGTATGATAGAGCCGTGTTATATATACAGGGAGAGAACAATCAGATTGTGTACACCACAGATGCGCCTGTAGGTTGCTGAAATTTATTTAAGTCTTTACTTATGAAGATTTTACACAAGTGAATTTGTGAAATTTTCAGCTCTCGGTTATGTCTCCATAGGTAAAAGTAAGTGTGTTCCTGGATACTGTATATGTGTATGAGAAATACAATGCACTGGTACTGGACTAGAGGACTACTCACAACTTTATGAACCATACCCCTTTTTACAGGCCCATAATGTATTTTGACATAAATCTCTAAAAATCAATGGAAGATTACTGGACAGAGGGCCAGTAAATTTTGGAATTTTATAAAGAATTGTGGCAGAGTAATGGGTCCAATATTCTTTCACATTGACTAGGATACCAGATGCATGGTGATAATTGGGTATTTTAAGGTTAAAGGTCATATTCTGAATTTAGTTTGTGATGTCTACTTGTATTGTGTACAGAAAAAACGGCAGAAAACTTTTGCTCCTTACCTTTAAAGATACTCAGACTTTAAATTTGTAAAGTTCACCTTTGTTGGGCTCCAACATAGGTGTGTGTGTGTGCGTGCGTGCGCTTTAATAAGTACATCTGGACTATTTTTGTATATTTAGGGATTTGTTAATTGGGGGATTTTGCATTTACGTAAAACATCAATATTCACAATGATAAGATTGTGTATCGCACACAAGAGGGATAAAAGGATAGGTTTATAATGTGACTCATCATATTTGCCTATTATACTTATTTTTAAAACAAAGGAGCTATGTTAGTATTATAGTGAATATATATTTCAGCAATGAAATTTGTCAGAATGTCACTTAATTTCAGGACAATGCAAATGAGGTGGTTATACAGATGTCAGAAAGTGAGACAGAACATTTACATCAGAGATTGAGGGAATTAGAACACAAATGTATGGAGCTGGAACAAGAAAATATGGCATATAAATCACACATTGAATTTCTCAACAAAAAGGTATAAAATTTGGCTGACATTTTAGGACTCTTCACAGAATTTTTGGAACAAATATAAGATTTTTTCTATTTGTAATTGTGAGAAGGTGAATTTCTAAAAGTGTATAATATTCATCTAATATTCATCTGATCTAACAGCTGAATTTGCCAATTATGGCAAGTCTTTACCTGAGAGCATATACAGTGCCCTCTTTGTTTTTTTAACAAATAATATGTAACCAGATATATAAAATTGGTGATTACTAGACTTACAGACACAGCTGATGTACTCAATGATTGCCGCATTACATTTGAAACATCAGATCATATCTATATGTGTATCTCTTAATTGACACCAATGGTATTGTATCAGCTTGTTGGTATTAGATATTCATAATACTGTAGCTATGTCATCTTCTTTTGTTAGTATAAGTTTTTTAATCAACAATTGATGGAAGAATTGATTTTTTTTACCCTTCAGATTGAAGAATTGACTATCACCAAACAAGCTGTGAGGGAAATTACTCCAGAAGTCTCAAATGAAATTGAAATCACAGAATGTCCTGTGGTAGAACTATCACAAGTTGAAGTTGAAAGTGATGCTACAAAGAAGAATTCAGTTTCTAATGTCGAAGCAGCAACAAAGAACAATGCAGCTTCAACTGGTGAAGTTGCTGCAAAGAACAGTACTTCAGCGAATGATGATAAAACAAAAAGTGCTGTTCTACAGTCATTGGAGCAGCTTCGTGCAACGCAAGAGCTTGTTGATATGACTGACAGTGTTATTGTACATGATGATAATGTTTCAGAGATTACTAATGGGCTAAGAAAGATGAAGACTGAAGTTGAGCAACTAAAAATGGCTTTTATGATCGGCAATCAGATTAAACATGAATTGGCTAATGCTGCTTATATCCCTAATTCTAATCCAGTGTTTTGGGGTAATTTTGGATTGACTATACCAACTGTTATGCCACAAACTCTAATTCTTAACTCTAATGTTTCATCTGAAAAGAGTGTTTCCAATGACAAATCTACAACATCTACAACATCTCCCAGTGCAAAGAGAAATGCTACTCAGGAAGAAGTGAATAAGGATAAAGGAGAAACAGAATCAAATGCTTCTGAAAAGGATACAAGCAGTGATAAGACTCCTGATGACAAAAATGTTGCAATGTCTGTGAATGACAAAGCTTTTGTGCCTCCATCAGCAGAACAATCCAATGTTGTGGTACCAGTTGGAGTAGCACCTACTGGAGAAATTGTAACATATTTACACATGCCAACGCAGCCTGTCCTGTTAGATACACGAAGTAATATTAATGTAGAGACAAGAGATAAAAATACAAAGAAAGATTCATCTAGAAAACAGTCTGAAAAAACAGCTACATCGTCACTCGATATAACTGATACTATGTCACTAAATAAAGGCTTATCTCCTGTTGTTTTAGCTGTGGTTAATGATACTGTAAAAGGAGGTAAAAAAGTTGTAAGTTTAGTACAAATATCAGAGGATGAAGCCACTGTGTCTATTCCATTTGAGTACAAATGCTTTCAGAAAGAAAAAGTTGTTAAAGATGACGGAACTTGTTCTGAAGTTAAAAAAGAAATTGTTAAAAACCAAATCAAGTTGAAAGTGAAGGGTAAAGTGAAATCTTTGCAAGGCGATGCTCTACAAAAGATTGTTGATTCAGCATTGTCACGTTTTGTTGTCATTAAGCCACCGCCAAGTAAAAAACAAAAAGTCAAATAAAACCAGCGACTTTCATACTTCATGGCTCAACCTGTGCGAAAGACCGCTGTTCTATAAAAGTTTCAAACTGTAGTGGTTTTATTTTTAAAGTTTAGTACAAATATCAGAGGATGAAGCCACTGTGTCTATTCCATTTGAGTACAAATGCTTTCAGAAAGAAAAAGTTGTTAAAGATGACGGAACTTGTTCTGAAGTTAAAAAAGAAATTGTTAAAAACCAAATCAAGTTGAAAGTGAAGGGTAAAGTGAAATCTTTGCAAGGCGATGCTCTACAAAAGATTGTTGATTCAGCATTGTCATGTTTTGTTGTCATTAAGCCACCACCAAGTAAAAAACAAAAAGTCAAATAAAACCAGCGACTTTCATACTTCATGGCTCAACCTGTGCGAAAGACCGCTGTTCTATAAAAGTTTCAAACTGTAGTGGTTTTATTTTTAAAGAATTTTAATTTCTGAAACAAGACCACTGGGTGTAAAGACTCTTAACCATTCCGGATGGTAGTCTTTATGCAAAAGCTTTTTATGTATCAAATATTTGTACATTACTGCTTGAATGCTTACGCTGTTAGTGTGTATAATTCTATTTTCACACACTGCGTAGGTACTGACTTTTGTTCAAGAATTTTTTTATGCATGGTTTCATATTTTGAGTTTTTATTTAAAATACAGATGAAACCCTTTATATCAAAATTCAAGGGACTTCGTAAAAAAATGAGAAATTTAATGACTGTGTTTACATTTTGGAGAGATTGTCGATGTGTCATAGTAATCATTTAATTATGCTATTTTGTGTATGGGATAAAAACAGAATTTGGCATTTATTTGGTCAGTATATTTATTTCTACAAAACATGCAACAATTACATTAAAAAAACACAAATAAACAAAAATTACTTACAAATTCATATGAACTGATTTTTTAATTGCAAGGATGGACACTGACATGATTAAATTATTGCCATTAATTAAATATCAATTTGGAGTTCAATACAAAATATGAGAAATAAACAGGTTTTTGTTGGAGGTAAAGGTATGAAAAATTCTTTTGTTAATTTTCGACTTAATTGATTTGACAAAGATGGTTACTGCATGTATGTAAAAGTACATTGAAACTTTTGTGTGACTTTTTAAGTTAGCTGTGTGAATAGATTTATTCCAAATTGGATATTACGTAATTTCCTTAATGCGTACTCCATCAGCTAAATGTTTTAAATGATTCATTTCAAACTCCTTTCTGCTGTATAATTTGTCAAAATGTGGCTAAGATTACAACAAAAAATAATGGGACATTCATTATAAGGCTTAACTCCTATGTTGCGTCTGTGGACATAATTTTCATCTTTATGTACAGTTGTTTAGCTCTTGTGAATAAAACAAATTTACATAAGTTTAATAAATGTGTTCAATGTTATTTTTGGTTTGTTTTGTCTTTTAATTTCATGAAAACATTAAAACAAAACGTTGGTGTCAAACATTTTTCTTTCAATGCAATGCTTGATATCAGCCTCATTGGACGCTTTTATTCATCTGGTTTATCATCAGTTATTTTATTCAAGCATTTAAATGATAGTGATCAGATATGTTTTCATGCTGAGCGAAATAATGGCCAGATTGAAGAAAAGAGAATAGAACAAGAACTGTTATTGAATGTGACATATGCCCCTGAAGTAGCAACACATTTTTAGCATCAGTTTTCATGACAATTTCTCTCAACCCTCTAAGTAGGTATTCAGATGACCAGGACTGGCTGCGAACGATATATTGGAACAGAATGTATACACCGAATACAAACAAAATTCCACAAATAATTGATGACTTTAAATGTGACCTTGACTTCAGTGGTTTAGTCAGAGTCAGATTTAAGAGTTTTAGACAAATAATTTAAAAATCTATCAAGGATATAAGACGTTATAGCCAAGTATATATATACAGCATAAGTATATAAATATACAGCATCAGAATCCATACATAATGAATGACTTTAAATATGACCTTGACCTTGGCACTACAGACCGTGGTCTTGCCCAACACTTCATCTTCAGATGATGAACATCAGTACCAAGTTATTTCAAAATCCATTAAGAAATTGGAAAGTTATGAATGAGACGAAAATTCCACAGATATTGACCCAGAATATGACCTCGACCTTGGCTCTATGGGCCAGGGTCTTGCATATGACACATCATCTAGTGATGGTAAACATCAGTACCAAGTAATTGCAAAATACATTCAGAAATTAAAAAGTTATTGCTGAGACACAAAAATTCCATATATAATGAATAACATTGAACACAACCTTGAGCTTGGAGCTTTAGGTCAAAGTCGCAAACATGACACATCATCTTGTGTTCATGAACATTTGTGCCAGGTTATTTCAAAATACATTAAGAAATTGGAAAGTTATGGCTGAGACACGCAAATGGGATGGAGGGATGGACAGACAGTGTGATAGCTATGTGCCACCCTTTGGGGGCATAATAAAATTCCCAGATGTTGCAATAACATTCAGCGGGATTTTTTGGGGTTGGTCAGTAAAGGGTCAACAAACTTAAGCTGAATTCTGTTCTTTCAGTTATGCATGTCCTACTTTCATTTTCATACTAGGGAAGGCAAATCTATTTCTAAATTGCCTCCCTTCGAAGCTCATACTGTACAGATCGTTATTTTGATATGAGTTAATCATTTAGTTTACAAACATCATGATGAAACACATCACACTGAAGAGCTTTGAGTCTGTTATAACTTTTTCATTCACAAATACTGTTCTATTGCAAAATAAGTGTCGTAAACTGTCGGAATGTACTAGGTCCAAGGTAAAAACCTATACTTAACATGGTCCCAGGTAGGCACATTAAGTGTCTTTAACTTTGAACAGGGCCATTTAAACAAAGTCATTTTGAACAACCCAGATTTGAACGTAATTAGTTTTTTTTTAAAAAAATTAGTCGCAAATGAATTACTTACCTTTGAGTTAATTAGTCAATGAATCAGGAACATTTGCATACACACAATGCCAAGCCAAGGCCACAGTTAAAAAAAGACATCAGCTGTGAACATACATTCAGTAAATAATTCAGTTGCTATTACATGTATATGGGTCTCTGTGGCCGAGGTTTATACAGTCATATAGGTAAAATTTATCATTCATGACCGGTCATAATCAATGCTCTCACTTGACGAAATGGTTATTTAAAGTAGTGTAAGGCCAAGGCCAGGGCTTAAAACTATTTGTTGATGAGAACTAGATTAATATTTTTTAGGATATTTTTGGTGGATTTTTTCCATCATTTACAACTTATACTAATAGCCTATAACCCTTTAGAGATATCGATTAAAAGACAGTCATGCACAAAAAGTAAAAACAGCATGATTGAAAAATATGCATAATAACAACATTACATTTAAAAAAAACTCAATGACAAAACATCTTATCAAATAGTTTATAAATGGTCAGGAAGTTTTACTTCACTATTACAAAATATCTGCTCATTTTCAAAGCTCTTCTCCACTTTATAGTTAAGTTTTTTTTTTTATTTTTGCTAACCAAAACAAAATGTACTAAAAACAAATTCATCAATTATGATCACAAGATTAGTGGAAAGTTTCAAGGCAGGCATAATACTAGTAAGTTCAATTTGTCAATAATTTCTGGACAAGTGAGGACTTTCATAGAAAGTTTCAAATGATAGAAATTTCTTCATACCGATTATGTCACTGAAAGAGCATAGCTAGTTTAGAACAGAGGGGGCTAGTACATTGAAGAGATGAACCAAAAACACGTATATCATATATACACATATACAAGGGTTACAACTTCCGAAATGACAGCTTCTGAACCAAGTTTGTTTAAAACTACGTAATGTTTTAAGGAATCGCTCAATTTTCTAATAACTGGTATCTACAGATAGCTAATACATTATACTACACATAACCAATAAGCGCTTTGTCTAATTCAAAACGATGACGCAGATATTTTATCTTTTTCCTTTGAAAAATCGTCAATTTCGATTAGTCGAACGCGATCTCGCAACACCATAATGATCAGAATTACCATACTAAATACAATTTAAATCAACAGGTAGAGGAATGACAACGCGTGCTAACCATAAATATCTCTAAAATACACTTATCAGGCACAAAAGAATAATCCAGAAATGGTCTACTCACGTAAAATTAACAAAATCGTCGACTCCGTCATAGATTTCCACCTCGCTACGCCATTGTGGTTCAGCCAATGAAACGTCCGCTTACAAACAAATTACGGGGCAAAGGTCACTGCATCATGATATTTGAAGTTTCAATCATGCGACGATTTTTGTGAATTGAACGTGAATAGAACGTTCCTGGATTATATTTTTGTGCTGAATCAGTGTATTTTAGTAATATTTATAGTAAACGTGTGTTGTCATTACTGTACGTGTTGTTTTAAGGTGTATTTAGAATGGTAATTCTGATCATTTTAGTGTTGCGAGGTCGCGTTCGACTCAACGAAATTGACGAATTTAGGAAGGAAAAAGATGAAATACCTGCTTCATCGTTTTGAATTTAACTAAATGTTTATTTGTTATGAGTAATATAATGTATTAGCTTTCTGTAGACACCAGGTATTAGAAATTTGAGCGATTTCTTGAAAAGTTACGTAGTGTTAAACAAACTTGGTACAGAAGCTGTCATTTCGGAAGTTGTGACCCTTGCATATGTATATATGTAATATAGGTCTTTTTTGTCCGAGTGGCCATTTTAAGCCTATTACACCATTATACACCATCCCTTCAACGTACTAGCCACCTGTGGTTTAGAACATCATCCATGGTCATGCAGCATCACCACCACCACCACCACCACCATTTCCTGATTTCATTTGTTGCACTAAGTTGTGCAATATCAGTGATCAAAAGATAACAGGAAGACTGATTAGGTCCACAGTCCATCACACATGACTGAATGTAATTACATAAAAACTATCAACTGAATTTTCTCTACAAAGTTTATTTCTTGGACGGATAACACACACATTCATATGCAACAAATCAATTCTTAAATACACTTTTAAGCAAATAACAAACTTTCAAAAGTACCAGTTTCACCGATGAATTATAAAAAGAGCAACCAATTAGAAAAAAGAAATTTCAAAATATATGAAAATGAATAAATCAAATTTTACTAGTCAGTGTTTACACAGAAAGTTTCTGTAACTGCTTCAAGTCAAAAACTTGGGATTTACAATCTTTTGTATCAAATACTCATAATTTGGTAATTAACAATAGTCTGATAAAATAAATATTTCTTACAGCAGAATAATCACATACATATGTAATATAAAGGTGACCATTTATTTTAAGTTGAAATAGAGAATAAAGGACTACATGCTGATACATTGTTGCAGCACATTTAGTAAAAGAGAATAATAATATTTAGAATAAAGTTAAACATTAGGAAAACCATGGACAGATCTAAATACTGGTAAATGGACATAACATACAAGAAAACTATCTTCTGACGCTAGAATTACAAACATATGACCCAAGAATATGACCAAAAAGGCAACTAGCTCATTAGGAAACAGTTCAACTATATTTACTTCCAACAAATGATAATCATAGATATACTCAAGTACAATAGAACTTGTATTATAAAAATATTTTTAACAGAGGAAAAGGACAAAAAATGTACTCTATTTATAAGTATCTTCTAATATAATCAAATTTATTCAAACTAGACTTCAAAAAAATGCCTCTTATTTTGTGCAAAACAGTTAAATGCTCCATTAATTATTTTAAATGTACTGGTTTACAGAGTTCAATATAATCTGATGCCTTTATGACCATAGATGTTAACACCTTGACTGTCACCATAGAGGACAGTCATCCTAAGGGCAGATAATCCATACAATATTTGTTAATTATTATAAAGTCTGTAATGAAATTTATCGATGATTCATGATACTCAATTCTTCTTGTTCTCTCTTGTCTGACATGGCTACTGTAAGTTTTGCAAGGAATGTACTAAACTGGTTTCTAACGGCGTCACTGTCTTCCTCTATATTTGTATGTATTATCGGCATGTTGCTAAAACATGTAGCTGAAATTATACAAGATTTTCAATTAATAATCAGCAATGTGCAAACTGCAAACTTTCAGCAGATTGTCAAAACAAGTCAATAGTTTACCACAGCAATTTTTATATACAGTCAAACCAAGCCCAAGGTTATAAAACTTGAGAACATCTCCGAGCTCAAATCTCAATTCCAGTCTCAAAGTATTATGTTTGAAAAGATAGAGCTGATAAATGTTTAGATACATATTCAAGTCAATCATGCTGTCAGAATAAAGTATCAATAATGTCATTATTGTCTAATCATAATTAACTGTGAAATATTAAAACAAAAGGTATGAGATTTGAGCTCAGAGACCAATCTCAAGTTTTAAAACCTCAAACCCTGGCAGAGTTAACAATCACCTGAGAATAAAGTCTATCACATGTACAACAGTTTCTCACATAATAAACCATGTAAACTACCAAATGCATATAAGTCAAATTTCTTTTATGAAAAGTTGGCCTTTGTTCAAAGGTTTCACTGTATATTCAATGCAAACTATGACAATTAAATGTTTGCCAAGATCAAACTATGAAAGTCCTAGACTTCAGACAAGTCATATATTTGTTGTGCACTGGTATATCATAGGCAATCTAAGTGTCCAAACTGCTTGACAATGAAAACAGGAAGCACCGATACCATTAACTCAACTGACAAGATAATGCTTATTAAAAAACTAAACTAGTACAGTAGAAGTTATATACAAAGGTCCAATGTCCGGACTAATGTAAATCAGTAATAAAATCATAAACATTGCAGTAATAAAGCTAAAATCCATGAGCCTGGACCCTGTGTACAAATGTAAAGTAAACCAACGGTTAACTAAAGAATGTTTGAACATTTTGGACACAATCATTTAAAATCAAAGATGACAAGATTGTAGAAATAATTCTCTTTATCTTTTCATTAAGGAAAACATCCAGACTGGAACAGAAAAATCTGCCAATTAAACATCAATTCATGCAAACAACAAAAGTTTATCTGGTTTTTAAAAAAGTAGGCCTAAAAAAATAAGCAACATACTTTGCTACATTGTTATACAATATAGTCAAACCTGAAAATGAACACCACCAAAAGCAAAGAAGAAATATATGACCTATATGCATAGTTGGCCTTTATGCAGGGGATTATTTAGTATTTCAACATCAATAAATGTGTATTTAAGGGTGACTTTTATTTGGACGGTGGCCTTCATTTGCAAGTTAACTCAGGTTTGACTGTATTCAATAGTGACAGTAGTGCACATTCACATCTAGGCAACTACTTTTGATAAATAGATATGGGAGGTGTTAAGACTACAAAATAAATCATACAAAAAATGTCGAAAATACTAAGTGCAGAAAACTGAAATGCAAATCAACATGTATTTATAACAAAAACAATAATTGCATAAAAAATATACATGGAAAATATCCCTTGCATTCTCGGCAGTTAAAAAATGTATGTCCCCACATTTTGCTGCATCAAATTGTTGGTTTGAGTCGAATCATCAGTTACAGTGAAGGAAACTTAAAACATTTGTTTTTAAAATCAAGGGCAATAACTCAGCTGAAACAAAAGAATGGGAGAACACAGATAATAAAAAAAGCTAAGCTTGTTATTGATCAAATTTGATTAAAATCCAAACAAAAAATTGGAGCAGGGGGCATTTTAAGTACAAATTTAACCTCTAAAAGGGCAAAAACTCTTCTGAAATTCTCTGAACTAGGAACATTCACAATATGCTTAAACAAGAGCTGAAGGCCAAACTTTCGAACAAGTTTGACTGAAATCCAACCTGACCTTTACTACAAGTAACCAAAAACAAATATTGACACAAAATGACAGGCAATGAAGATAAGATACAAAATAAATACATTCAAATAAAAATCACAAAAAAATCATGATTATACTAAAAAAGGAGAACACTACAGCTTACCAGATGGGTGGGCCGGTGCACTAGCTATAAAAACATGCAGTACATATGTACATGTACAATTTATCTCAGACTAACATACAGGTCTTCTAATTTATAATGGACAGTACTTAATAAGATTTGCACATTGAATACCAATTTCTGTACAATGAGATCATAAATATATAACACAAAGATACCAGTAATCTTATATACTAAATCTACCCAACTGATATCAAGGTAAGCTTAAGACAATAGTCTTGGGGTTTCACCAATTCTTAGTAAATTTATTGTTTACACAAGTTAATTTTCTGGAAATAGTTTTGGAGTATCTCAATATCTAAACAAGTAATTTCTCCCAATCTAGATAATACAAGTACAGCAAGAATTATTCATATTATTGACGCTGAAACAAGTTGAGGAATCCTATAAATTGTTGTTTTAAATTATATAGAGCAACATTCAATGTGTTCATTTCATTTTCCCATGATGAGAGCGGTCTGCTTAATTGGCCCCTCCTTGTCATGAATTACATTCAGATCAAAATTCCAAAAATGGCTGAAACCCCGACTAAGTATCTTATAGTTACAGAGGATTATAACATATATATGTGTGTGTGTGTGATAAAGGATACTTTGGTCATGAACTAAAGTGTAAAAATACATGTTTAAGATAAAGGTTCCTACAAATTTGGGGTTCAGCACAACAAAGATACATAAATGAACTTAGTTCTTTTATATGTCAAAAAATGTTTACATGTCACTAATATGAGATTAATGGAGGAAAAAAAGAAGAAATGGGCACAGCAATAATACCATACTTACATAATTGGGTTCTTTCTCTGTCTGGGGCACTAGGTTTATGATGAGCGAATACACAGCATGAAGTTTCCTTGATTCCTTGATCATCAACAAAATAAGCATACCTTAAAGAAGTAGATATTATTCAAAAATGAAGATCTCATGCCTATAGAAAGCCACCTTTAAGTTAACAAATCATTTGCCTCAACCTGCATTATTACTAGGCAGGTTTGTACATTGTAGGGATGGTGTATTATGGTGTATTTAGGCTTAAAATGAACATCATAAATTAAACTAAATTATGTCTCTAATTTTCCAATTGATATTTTTGGACTTCCAAACTTAAACAAGTAATCTTATAAGAAACAAAAGGCAGGTAAGAGATTATTCCATTTATTAGATAAAATATGTTTGAGAGCTTCATGAACTTAGCCTTTTTTTAAACAACATTCAAAACAAACCTGTATATGGGTAAAAGCAAGTTTGAAAATACCTTTATACCATATGATCAACTTCATAAACTTCAGGAGGTGAGCCTATATAAATAAGTTGTGGAATAAAATTATGTACTTAAAAATTGGTCCTAAACGATTCATAGCATTATACTATTAAAATCATTTCATGATGAAAGATGAGCTGTGATTCAAGAACTCACCAATTTTCTAAATCTTTGTCATGATTTGGTTGATCAGGGTTATAGACAAATATAATACCAGTTGTACCCTTAGCCATTGCTGGCCAACATGCTTCAAATCTGGAAATCATAAAAATAAAACAAACTTAATAAAAGAGTCTGATACACCATTTAGGGTAACTATGTCTTTACGGAATAGAATATAAATTACCGGTATTTGAATGAAGCTTGACAAGACAACTAAAATAACAAGAAAAATGTAATCCTGGCTGTTTAAAGTCACTCAAATTATTCTTAACAAATTACTGTTTATCATGTAGTATTATAAGTATTTTACCGCTTGTCACCACTGCAGTCCCATAATTCAACTTCAACAGCAGACTGACGACCATGTCCAGCACTTGGGTTATGATTTTCAAACTCCAAAATTCTGAAAGATCAAAAGTTTTGGTTCATAATCTTAATGGAACATATTTTTCTTGATTGTCAAGATATCAACCAACCAACCAACCAAGAAGAATTACAATAAACTTTGAACAACAGTGTGAATGAAAATTATTGTGTTTGGGTTCATAAAATAAGAAACATCTGTATGTTTTAGTGGCTATTATTATACCTCTAATACTGTGGATGACTAGGGTTGATACAACAGATACCACATTGAAGGCATGGCTTACAAGCATGCACATTCATACTATGATCTAATTGGCAAAGAATACAAATAACAACAAAATTGATGTGAAAATACACAAAAAATGAAAATAGATTGAAAATTTAAAATCAAATTAAAATCGATTTAAAAGAATGCTTTAAACTACCTGACACCCTGTGTAGGATGGTATTCACCACTAGATGTGTCCGTTGCATCTGCCAAGAAATTAGATAGGGCTGTTTTGCCACTCTACAAGAATAAAACAAAGAGGATATTCCTAAGGTCAAAATAACATAATACAGGGCTTGTCTTTTGTTCCAATGATGAAACTGTGCCATGTCTTTTTTCTGAAAACTGCAAATATGTTTTGGAGCCTAGTCACATATGTCCATTACACACATTTGTTTTAAATGAAAACAATCTGTCTTATAAATTAGGGTATGTTGGCTATCATGGCCTATCTAATTTATGCCACAATAAAAGCTTCCACTTTTTATATAGTTGCAGAAAACTAAAAACATGAAACAAGTTTTAAATACTAAACTAGCATAATCTATTGAATGAAGCAAAAAGCCAATCCAGTAAATCGATCAATTTATATCTTACATTACCTTAACATCTTATCATATTGTAATAATTTCCATACTATTTTCACAAAAAAATGAGGATGTAGTAAGGAAATGTATTTTGTAACGTTTACAGGGTTCGCGAAAATGTATTCCAATTATGCCAAAAAGTTCCGTAACACCAACAGATAAAAAAATAATTTATACATGCAATATAAACAACTAAATTTATACGTTGTCTCACCTCACAAGGTCCAAGCACGAGTATTTTAGCCTTAAACATCTTAAATCTAAAAAAATACAATAAATAATTATTTTTCCTTGGAATGCGTCGCTGACGATGTCAACTTCCGGTTGTGGTACGAGTTAAACACCAGCCAAATCCGTACTTGATCAAAAGCCGTGCATTTGCTATTACAAGATCCTGCGCATGATGTTTATTAATATAAGTCTTATCTTTGACAAAGCTGGACCAATGAATATTCATGAACGTTAATACAATATGAAATAATCTAGCTCCACAGAATGTTCAATTTTGTTTTGATATCATTTCTTAAATGATACAGCCTATTTGGTCATGCAGGAAAAAGCCACGCAAAGACAGTAAAAATATGACAAAGAAATGCAAAAACGGTTTTCTCACATTAAACACATACAAAGACATTTACTTTGTAATATTTTAATACATTTGGTAATAAAATATATAACTTATAATGGATTTTAGTCATAAATTAGTATTAATGAATGAGCATGGTGAAACGAAATGAAATAAGAGATGCAACGCAAATTTATTCACACAGGTTAAAAACATCATCAAGATGTTATGACTATTACAAAACAAACAATAACAATGCATAATTATAGAAATATCACACGATTAATATATCTCTGATTGTGTAAAATAAATATGATATCGTGTAATAGAGTGTGAAACATATGAATGTATTTTTTCACTGGGTTTAACACCATTTTTCAACATGTTTTCAGTTATATACGGCGGCCGGTTCACCTAACTAGATTTCTTGGACTGTACTAGCTTATCCTTTCACAAGGAGTCGGCAACTTCTCAACATATGGAGGAAAATCGACATTTTGTAAAATTTTCATAGAAGTGTATGACCTGCCGCGACCGGGTTACAAATCCAGCACTCTAACCTCTGGGCCATGGTTGCGGCCTATGAATGTATTAAATATACAAACTTAAACGTTAAATTAATATAAATTAAAAAAATATATTTTACTCAGCAAATACTTTCTATAATCGTCAATGAAAACATTCTTGATCAGTAACCGGTACTGTATGAAAAACACACGATCGGCGCTTTCTGCGGCTTGCAAATTTAGCTACATGTATTACACATTTGTCAAATACATTCTTTTATATGTGATGCATTTGTGCTAGTTTTGTTACGGACAGTTGCTTCGCCAAAATTTAAAAAAAATCAACAAACACCTGTGGTACCTGTTACCTGAAAAAAACTGTAGGCCCTACATTTGGCCTCGTAATTATTATTAAATAAAATTGATGTTACACGTGCACACACATAATATTTAAATCGTGCCAAGATCACAATGTCAATGTGACAACCTTCCATTCTCTACAAGTATTTCGATCAATGAGTTTTAAGTCTAGGGTTCAGTTCGAAGTCGTATTCCATGGGTACTCTTCGGTAATCTCCTTGGATGTATCTCTTACATTTCTCTCGCGCTTTAAACAACAACAGTACGACGAAACCTCCAATGAATACACCCCCAACAGTGGCGGCGATAAGAGCTGAACCATTGTACATCAGTTCAGGATCCCTGTAGCAAAATAAAAGATAAAATAATTCCTGCATTTATTTGTTCCGTATAATATTAGGTAATCTGATTTAAAATCACAAAATACGTGTAAAATATCAGTCCTAGGAATGTACTAAAATAATTCCCCCTAAAACACAATCTACAATGATTTCTACATTCGAAGACAGACGGACGATCACAATAATTTAAGATCTTTGTCGATCCTTTAAGTTCTCCGTAAATTGCAGCGGTCGTAATTAATAACAAGTTCTTCAGTTCAAAAGAAAAATGATGCATGTACAAATAATACACAAACAGTAAACGTTCTTGATATAATGTTTCTAATATTCAAAAGTATTCTCAAGTATTCTTATTTGCATACAGTGAAGCCTCGTGACCACCTCATTAAAATGGTCACTTATTTTCGGACTTTGTTTCAATACAATGTATCTTCTCTGTATTTCGACTTGATAATGGTAACAGCTTATTATTAATACTGTATCGATTTTCTTGATACCTAAGGTGTCTAAATAATTAGGATTTACTGTATATTAAAACTGTATTTTAAATGCTTTCTTACCTTATACAGTTGCATGGTTTATCATCATTTTTTCCAATGTCTTCTACTACGTTTTCTTCAGTTTCTAACAAATGCTCATTAGATAAGTCCGATTCATTATTTGGCTTCTCCTCGAGCTTTGAACGTTCAATAGGTGTCTTGGTCGGTTTTGAATTTTGTTTGGTTGTTTGTCGTTTGACTTTTTCTTCTACATGATGAAATGACAGAGGGATGTCATTCACGGTATCTTGTTTGATAGCAATAACCGCATTCTTCTCAACGACACTTCCAGTTTTCGTATGACTATTTGCAACTGAATTATCTGATGTTGTAGTTGTATGGTGAACCTTATTATCACGGTTCGCATTGTCGCTCACATCTGATGTAAGAGTTACAATGTTATGATTCAACAAGTGTCCGTCTTTCTCCTCTTTGCCCGTAGCATGAAAGTCATGTTTAATATCTTCGGTGACTTCATCAATGTTGGATGGATGATCTGGATGGTTCAGGTGATCATTATTGTTACCAACAATTTGGGTAACACTCCCTTCTATAAATGTTTCTTCATTGCTTTTCGAATAAATACTTTTTTCAGAAATTTCCTCGTTGGTTATGAAGCTGTTGTGTGAAGTCGAGACTTCATTAAATACTGTGGGATTATCCGAAAATGGACTAGTTTTAGTCATAGTGTTAAATTTATTGCTGTACGCTTTTCGGTCTTTTTCTGTATTTACGTTCTTGTTCAACTCCTTACCTGCAATGCTATTTTCTTTCGTTGTGGTAGGAAAAAGTTTTCGATTTTCAACTTTTGTATTACTTACACCAGAACCTGTAGAAATTATTCCAGAGAACTCATCAGAGGTATGAACCGTTTTATCATTTACAACATCCAGACTTCTGGTTGTTGATTCCGTTTCGCTGTCAGTTTTGATTTTCTCTTCATCAATATTAAAATTCACATTTCTCGCTTTTGTCATAGACGTATACACAATGGGCTCGGCTTCTTTTGAAGATGGACTCGTCATTATTACTAACGTATTAGAGACATTTTCACGTTCTACATTCTTTTGAATTGTTGTTGTTTTTACAAAGAGTTCTTCATCAAGCCCTTTAAGAGTTGTCAATTGTTCCTGTGGCTCAGTTATTCTGTTGTCGACCTTGATATTTGATTTATCGACATGTTTAGCACCAAGTTTTTCGATGTCATTCTGTTCGCCATCTTCCTTAATGTCTGTCTCTATTTTATTCGAGAGAGTAAGCTCTGAAAAATTAGTTTGTCTTTCGTGTTCGTTATCGACATTTATTCCTTTATTATCATTTACATTGTTTGCTTTATATTCATATCGTTCAAATGGCACTTTTGTTGCTTTCTCGTTATTTTTCTCTTTGTCTGAAACCTCAGTCGCGTTGTCAAGTGGAATACGTTCAATGATTGTTTCGAGTTCTTTCATTGAAATATTAAAGGGATTAATACGTGTAATTTCTTCCTTTAAGTTTCTGTTTAGATTCATTGGTTCATTTTTATTGGTGCTAAATTGAAAACGATCAAGTAACTGTTCGAGCTCATCTAGTTTTTTCACAAACCCAGCTGTATCTCCATACATCTCTTCAGGTCGTTGTTTACTATTTTGATCACTTTCTACATGATTTTCTGAAATTGTTTCAGACTCTTCATTCACATGTTCATTTAAGTTATAAATGTCTCCTAAGGTTTTCGATATGTACTGATTAATGTCTCCTTTCCCTTCTAATAAACCTTGCACAATACCACGCAACTGTTCGTCGTTAGTACTTATATTAAGACTGGTGATGAATTGTTCTAATTGTTTTTCATCTTCGGGATTAAAATCTGCAGGTCTGAAATTTTAATAGAAAGTACAGGTAAATCTGAATCATTCATGTTAGCTAATGTGGTTCACTTGATTCAACTGGTATCTATGGAAATAAGTCCAAGTGATACATTAGTATTTACTGCTACCACAAACGTCACAAGACGAATGTTTTAATATGCATGGTGTACTCTTTAAGTTCGTGGACTTTTCTTCCAAATGAATATAAGTGCAATTGATGTTAAATGGTATTAAATCCAAGATGAAATATCCACTTTATCAAGGCATACACGAAACAACTAAATAACAGATAAAACAAACATTGTATTCAGACTTGCATAAATGTGAAGCCGCGGTGTGTTTTGGTAAAATTGGAATAAATAATTATTTGCGTTTAACAGACAGGAAAACACCATATTCAATTTGTCTTGTCTGTACTAACCAGGAGCATAATCACAATAATTACTTCGGTTTGGTACTGGATGGTAAAATATATTTAACACGATGTCTTACCTGTAATCATCACGTGGTCTGGCATTCACAGTTGTAAGTATCGTAACGATGCATATTTCCACTAACAACTTTAGCAGATACATTCTGTCCTTTATGTACTGTTTTACTTATCTTAACTCTAGAAAATAAATCCACAAATTCTGTACTAAACTTAAACGTATTTCCTGTATAATTTCGTAATAATTAATTTGTCATTTACTCAAATTATGGTAAAATCTTTATATCACCTGGTAAAATCTAGACATCATTAATTGTAATTTGTATTATTCAATCATTCTATTATATTTAGGATTATATTCACTTGTATATGAATCATTCATGTAGATAGTATCACTCGAACTACTTGAGTTATCTTATCGGAAATAATTATGATACATCCACACAGTACACTTTATCATTAAGTACGGACATTGAGATATCAATAAATGGCGGTATACTTGATAAACATTTTTATTGCGTTTTTGATATGACAGTTGTTTTGTTAATGGCTGCGCTTAATATTTCACCTCAAAAGTTCAACCAACCAATGTCTTATTTGGATATTGAGTGATAATGGATAGAATGTGAAATGCATGCAGGTTAAACTTGTATACGACTTGATCTGCGAGCTTTATGTGAGGGCGCATGAGACGACAACGATAATAAGGTAATCGTATCCGTGTCCATAAATTTTACTAAACCGGAAGTGTTTTGTTTTTCTTTTACTTCAAGATGAATGCGCCTCCAACTTTTGAATCGTTCTTGTTGTTCGAAGGAGAGAAGAAGTAGGCTTTTGATATGTTTTAATACGTACACAATTATCTTTTTATGGCGATGGTTTTGATGTCAGTCCTGATTTTTTTTGTCAGATCGACCGGACTGAATCTTCGTACTCAATATGTTTCGCCGTGTGACTAGCATGCTTCTTTCACCATCAAATTAATCTTCCATCACAGTTTTATTTCTTCACTTGTTTCAGTTAAAGTGAACAATGCACATTTTATTCTCTTGGAGATTTTATTTCCTAAATTCCAGAATTCATCCATGGTGCCTCTTAAAGGGTTAGTATAACATAGGGTATGATTATTGCAACATGAGCAGGCAATCATTAATAAAAAATTATTAATATCATTTACAGTATAAAGTAAATTCAGGAGGAAGTTATACTTATTCTGCCTTGAGGATTAGTTGACTTTGTTACCTTGCCCTTCCTTGTAAATATCTATTTTAGAAGTAATCAACTATTGATTTGACTTTTACATATTTATTAATTGGAAAGGAAAAAAAATAATTTGTGTCTAATAATACGATTTCTCTCTTCAGTTACAGACTATTGTTGGTTTCCAAATAGTTCTGTTTTTTTCCTATTACCACAATCCTTAAATTAGATCTAATTTTTCATGTGGGTTAGTGTAAATTAAGTCCCTATCCACTACCAGGGTGTTCAGGTATACAAGAATACCATGGTATGTTCCTGTCTTCATAGACATACCTACAACACCAATTTAAATTTTTAAATGAAATCTTGCTACCCTGTACAAATAGTGTCAAATTACCCAATCATATCATCTGTACCATGGGGATAAACAGCCCTTCTAAGTTTCAGGTATCCATATAGGTTATTGACCGCATAATATGGGGAGTGCTCATAGAATTAAACAGAATTAATGCTTTAGTTTTATAAGACCAGATGCTGTAACACCATTGGTAGACACTCAGCAATATACTAGGATCATTAACTCATCTACACAACAGTTGGAACTGGCCATTTGGATTACTGCCTATAACTTTTATCCTAGTTTTATATGGCATTGAATAACTGATAATGTTGTATTTTGCATCTGTTGTTATGTTTGCATGTATTTTTCAGAATTCAAATTGAAAAGGATACTAAAGTTCCAAATGCTGCAATTTTCACAGTCAACAAAGAAGATCATACTTTAGGAAACATGATTTGCACGTAAGACATATTTGAGTATTATTTAAATTACTTCTTCATATTTCATACACTTGATCTTGATCATTAAACGTTCATTTTTCTTATTCATGTTATATTAATGCTTGTTTTTTTTCGTTTTTCCACTTTTAATCAACAACTATTGTCCAGAACCATATAACCTTATGTATAAAGTGATGATTGGTATGAGATATATTTTTTAATTCAGGAGCTTTTGCAGAGTTGACAAAGTCACTTGATCTTAAAATCCATTAATGATTAAGACTAGGGTTGAGAAAGTGTCATTAGTATGATTTACTATGTACTTTTATTACTTTAGGAATTCTATGAGGTAAAATTTGGTAAAAGTAAATTTGAAAACAAATGAGTTCTTTTGCTTTTGTATCTAAAATACCATTGGTGAACAATGTTTATAAAATTCATTTCTGTTTCAGACAATTGAGAAAAGATCCTCAAGTTTTATTTACTGGTTACAAGAATCCTCATCCATTAGAGCATAAAATCGTGTTGAGAATACAGACAACATCAGAATACAGTCCCCAGGAAGCTCTTACAAATGCCATCACTGATCTCATATCTGAAGTCTCACTCATGGAAGAAAGATTTAGAGTAAGACAGCTGTCAATACTTACAGTTCCAGTTTTCCGCTGTAATGAAAGCAAAAACCAATTCCTCAAAATTACATGGAAATGTATGTTGTGGAATCAAACAGAAAGAACTCCTTAGATGTTTCTTTAAAAGGAATCGGTTGAATTCAGCTAAAATTCGAATGCGATAAAGAAATCTGAAGTTCTGCATTAGTATTTATTAGTGTGCAGATTTATATTGGTTCATTAATTATCAACTACTTAAAACATTGAATCACTTGAATATCTCACTAGTTTTCTAAAGACTGGCCCAGTGACAGATACTCCTTTTCAAGTATTTACTTGACCCAGTCAGTTTTCCCAGTCGGCACAGAAAATCATACTCACATACACAGGGGTGGGGGGTGTACATATACTGAGAACACCTCAATTTGTTTTAATGCATAGATAAATGAAAGGCTAAGGGAATTAATGCACCAAGATATATTAGAAGACAGAGATGCTATGAAATTATCAAGCATCTTTGTAATGTAATGACACAACATTGATACTTTACCTCTCTACATCTGGGTTCGAATCCTGGTAGCGGCAGGTCATACCCTTCTTCATACCCATGTTGATTTTCCTCCTTATGTTGAGAAGTTACTTGCTCCTTGTGGAAGGGTAAGTTAGTACTGGTTAGTATACAGTCCAGGAAATGGTTAGGTGGACCGGTCGCCGTATATAACTGAAAAATGTTGAAAAACAGCGTTCAACCCCAGTGACAATAAGTCACATAATAATGAACAAAACAAATTACCTCTATGATGAAGATCTCCTTAGCTATAGCAGAAAACAGTTAATAGTGATCTCTGATATTGTGAATACAGTGAAGTGTTTATTTTTTCCCAAACACAACTTTCTTTGTTTATGAATGTATTGAAATAAGGATGTAATCATGTTGGTCCTCAGGAATTCACTATAATGGTGTTCTTTTTTATTACATAATTTTCTATATAGCAAAATTTTTTACCTTGTTTTTCAGGAAGCCGTCAGAGAAAGACAAGAAGGGGACATTTGAGGAGCTATGTTAAATTTGTTTGATTGTTTGCTGGACTCATTATGTATAAATCTCGAGTTGACCTCTGATTTATTACTGTAGAATGCATTATATGACGTCATTAAGTGCTGGAACATTTATCATCTTCATACAGAGTCGTAACAGATTGTGCTGTTTAACAGTAAAAATGTCTCATTGACAAAATGTGTGTGATAATCATGGCAGCTTATGATGAATAAGGATTTTATTACATCTTTGTCTACAGTTTTTTATATACATGGATTGTAATTGTGTAAACTTGTAATATATTATGAATCAGTCTGTTAGCTTATGATCACTATTTATGGTATTATACCATACCATTCAATTACTTTAATATGTGCTATATTTCTGGAAACTGTTGGTCTAGATTACCTCTTACCATTAAGTTGTATTATTTTTTGTTAAAGATGTTTTTTAATATTGTATATTATTTTGTCAGATCTTCACATCTCCCCCTTTCCTGCTTTTATTCTGATATATATTTCAATCCTTCATAGCCAACATTGAAAGGATCATTTTAGGTGTTTCATATTAATATGCTAATGGTAGTTATGCACTCAAAATGTCTTTGAAATCATACCATGAGTACAACATGGTTGTAGATTGATTTATGTACACCTAATTACAACCTTGTGCTTAAAGGATAAAAATGTGCCTCCTTTCTGGGCATTTTTTATTTATCTCCATCCAGAGTTGATAAATAAAATATTTCCTGTGATTTTCATGTTAATTATATCATCTTTTGTCTGTAATGTATTGTACAAAAGAAATTTGTACCACTTGTGACTTTATTTCTTACAATACAAGAATCTTGTACAAGCCGAGACATTTGACAGCAATTTCGGGGACAACAAACAAATCTGGATGGAGATTTTTTATTTTCATCAGTTGTAGTAATATTCTTTTTTTATATTGAAAGTGAAAAATCTTCATTTCAAAGCCATTTTAATGTTCTGTATCATTATTGAATGAAGCACACAAATATTGACAATGACGACACATATACAGACAAAAAACTCAGACATTTCAATAATTTATTCAGTGATATCAAAACATCTTACAATGAGATATGTACAAATTTTGACAAATGAACTGTATGTACACATAATAAATGCTAATGGGACTTACATGTACAAACAGTATTTAAAAATTCATTGTACCTCAACATATTTCTAACTTAAAAATTTTATCCTTAATGTATCGGAGGACACAAATAAAAAATAACCAGTCAAGAAAATGAAATGAATAATCTAAAGTACTTTCCCAAGTAACTTGATATTTCATTCTGTTAGCTTCGAATTCAATTAAGACAAATAGCAGAAATTAGTGACTTACACATCTGATATTGCAGTTACGCATGTTAGTGAATCATGTTTTTTTAAGTTCATACTAATCAGCACATCAATTCCTGGGTAACATCAGATATATAACTGCAGTGAAAATCAATATATAGATGTACTATCTAAATTGTTATTTCACAGGCTAAACCTGTTTCTGATTCTTACGCATTGTTCAATTATTTATCTGGCCCGTTCCATGTACCAAAAACGATCCATGTCTTTTATTCTAGTCATTTCAGTATTTCTATACTCCTTTGACATCAATCATGTTACTCGTCTTCATAACAACTTCACAGAAATTACTCATACAGTATCCAAGTATTATAGCTATTGCACTTTCACCATTCCATCCTTTACTTAATCCAACAGTGTCCATAAACAACATATTTTTACAGACTAAGTGACAAACCAAATCAAAAAAGCTCATAACCAATACAGCGATTTTTTCTAATTGATCACTTCATCTTTGATAGGTATCGTATATCCTTAAAAGACATCCTCGGAAAACAAACAGAACACATTCTAAGTGGCGAAAAACACAGTGGTCAACATATACAAGTCCCAGGATAAGACTTCAACTTGAATCACTGGGGTTTAGACTGGTTTCTTGTTCTCATGCTGTACGTGGTCTTACCCTGGGCCACAGTCTGTGGAGACTGGGATGATGACTGGGGTTGTCCTTGTGTCACCTGACCAGTAGACTGTATATGAATTGTCTGAGACGCTAGTGGAGTTGATGGCGTGTGTTGAACTTGTACCGTATGCTGAGCAGCTTGTCTTTGAGTTTGTAAAATTGTAGCTACAGTCTGTTGCTGCTGTGTGGACTGGTCAGGCTGTGAAGGAGTGGGAAGCTGCTGTACTGTAGGCGTCGTTGTAAAGGTCACAGCATTCCCCTGAGCAGCTGAAGCAGTTGGATTATGGGTAACAGTGACAGTGAGTGGTGCAGGAGAATTGCTGGCTCCTCGCTGCACACCAGCTGTTACATGCGCCACCTGTGCTGCCTGAACATTCACTTGTTGAATTGGTGTCTGTATCTGAGATGAGGCTGGTACCGTGACCTGCAGTGTTTGGCTTGGAGCAGCCGAAACAACCACTTGGGAACCAGCAGGTATATTTGCCTGCGAACTTCCTGGAGTTGCCACAGTAATGTGTTGAACAGTTTGTTGCACTGGAGTCACTACAACATTCTGAGCAACTCCAGTCAACTTGGATTGAGTAATGGATGACATAGGATGAATCTGTACTGTCGTCACTGCCTCAACACCAGCTAAGCCTGGCTTGACTATACTTGCAGTCATTGAGGAATGACCTTGGGGTAATGATGATATTAGAGAGGATGGCACTGGTACAGTTGTCACAGTAGCTGAGCTACCACTAATCTGAGCAGCTCCCTGAACTGTCTGCTGAATCTGCGTTGGCTGTATTGTCGCTGTAGTAGCAATCACCTTGGTTACCATTTGAGGCGTCGCCTGACTCTGGGTTACAGTGGCAATGATTGTAGGTTGTGATGTATGAATTATCTGCTGTATCGTACCACCCTGTGACTGTTGTTTCACCAACTGTTGTAACTGCTGTACAGTCAGACTACGACCCTGTTGTTGTATAATCTGTACTGCATTCATAATGGGAGCCGGCTTCTGTAAACCTACAACAGAAATTTTAAGAAGTTTTAGCCTACTTTCATCAGTTTTCTAGATTCTGTACCAGTATTGACCTCATTCTCAGAGAGTAGCTGCCACCTTCTCCCCATGGATCATTTAATACAACAGAGGACAAATGGCTTTAGACATACTGCCTTAACTAAATTGTCTCAGGACATTTGCTGAAACCAAAAATTTGAGTGTGAACCTATAAACAAGCAGGCACAATAACCAATCATTTTCATAATCACTTGCACAAAAGAACTCCGTATACAACATAATAACCATGTTTGAATGAATTTTTATAATGATAGGATTATGAAGCTCATGTAATAGCTAACCTTTCTGCATTGTAACAGGCTTCCTTTGTTGCAGTACCATTTGCTGAGGGTTAATCTGACTAACCTTAGCTGAAATAATAAAAGCAAATCAATAACACAGACATACCATACTTCAAAATATTATCACAAAAAGAATTAAAGGAGATTAAAAATAGGGCCTGCTCTACTGTCCAGGACTACTCTAAGTTAATGTCTGAAATACCACATGTAGGAAATTTTAGCAACTCTAAAGCTCCTCCAGTTTTTATAGTAAATGTTGTTTGTTGTCAATACCAAGTTATATAGAAATAATACAATTAATAGACAAAATATGAATGTAAGTAAAATTTCAGCTCGACCTTGTCCTATGAGCAACTGTTCTACCATGTTGCATAGACATAATTTTGAAAGCAACACAATATGAGAAAAGGCACTGATAATTGACTTCTTTCTTTTAAAGAGTATTCAAATAAGCTAAACCATAAATGGTGAACATATTGCTAACTTTACTTACCAACACCTTTCTGTGGCAAACTGACATTAATGCTCACTGGTATGGACACACTACCAGCAGGGGCTGACACTGTTTTCACTAACGTGGCCCCTGTTGCTTGTTGACCCTTCGACAGAGCTTGGCTGACTTGTTGCAATGGAGTACCAGCAATGATTTGAGTATTTTGTATCTAGAAAATATGATTTAACTCTTTTATCATATAACATATATATATATACATCATATACTTATCAGTTACCCACTAAATATTTCATTAATAAGCGACCCAAGCCAATTATCAAACAACTTAGTTTCAAATGTGTTTCATTTGGATTTAGTAGTAATTTGCAGGCCGTGGTCCAGTGGTTAGTGTGCTGGACTTGTAACCCGGAGACCCGGGTTCGAATCCCGGTAGCGGCGGGTCATACCCTTCTATGAAAATTTGACAAAAGATGTCGATTTTCCTCCATATGTGGAGAAGTTGCCGGCTCTTTGTGGAAGGGTAAGTTAGTACTGGTTAGTATACATTCAAGGAAAACTGGTTAGGTGAAGCAGTCGCCGTATATAACTGAAAAATTGTTAAAAAACAGCATTAAACCCCAGTGACACTAAGTAATTTGCAGAGAACAATGTTTAGTACTGGACAAGAATCCTGAAACAGTTGTTAGAATAATTTCTCACAATATGTCACTAAAACACTATTGAAAAAAAGCATAAAACCCGAAGCATTTCACTTTATCAAACATACCTGTCCAGTTTGGGGATGATGTAACTGTGCAACAGTGGTTCCACCCACAGTGACTCCTTTCTGAGATAACTGATGCTGCTGTAACCTCAGCTGCATTTCTTCCTTGGATATAGCACGAGCAATTTGTGCACCAGCAGGTGCCTTCAATCCCTGTAAGACATTAACATCCCTGTTAGGACACATAGATATACAAGACTAAATAAACCTGTAAACAAATATTAACTGCATGATGGCCACATTTTCTCCTCTCTCTGGGTTGGCCTTTATTCATGCTTGGTATATGCATTGTATATATTTGCATGTTTTTCTTTCGGGTTTATCATCGTAACAACAGCCAGGGTCATTGTGCACTTTTTCAAGTTTAAACAGTGGAGAAGACCCAAGGCATACATACCCCAAGTAGAACCAATACCTTCCATAAGCAAGCTGGACAGGTTCCACACATATAAAAATTGTTTGGTCCTGGATGGATTATGAACTCACAGCAGAGGGGCTAATAATGACAAGACTATAACCCTTCAACTGTGAAGCCCCCCCAAGACAAAAAAAACGAAATGATGTATCTGTTGTAAGGAGTTTCCTCAAATGTTTTCCAGAAAAATAAATTTGTGCCATAAAACTGTAGGTTTATCTTACCACAAAATAAACTTCATTTGTTTGGCATAAAATTCAACAGACAAGAATCATACAAATTCAAATAGACACATTTAATAAAATGATCTATTTGGAATATAGTTAAAACAAGATTTTCAAACCTGCATATCAATTCATTAAATGTGAACAGATTTCAAAGATCAAAATTTAGCTTCTGAATACTGAGCATCCATTGAAACCAGACGTCCAGGTTTTGGAAATTTCAAGTTTTTCAAAGGTCCAGTATTTGTACAAATACAAAGAAAAAAGAATTTACCGGTGCCATACTGGTGACTAGTTGCTGAGCAATGACTGTTTTCTGACCTGGCAAACCTTTCATTGTTCTCAACTGATGTGGCTGTCTAATGGACTCCGGCTGTAAATATGAAATATAAGTTATATTAGTATCACCATCATTACAATCAAAATTGAATACCAGCAAATTTGATTTACACTCACAAGTTCAATTCTGCAGTTAGAAAAATAACATTGTTTTTAGATTAAGCAAAATATCCTATTGTTTTCAGCACTGGACTGATAAATGTATAGAAGATACTGCTATCAGTTATTTTTTTTCTTTCTGAATCTTCTTGTCAGTCAAGAGAGGATGAATGTCAATTATTCTATGAACCAGACTGTCTAGGTATCAAAGCTATTCAAATTAGCAAAGCCTATATCACAATTAAGCATTCAGACCATTCGTTAAAACATAATACAAATATTCTTACAATCAATTTCTGCATTCGCTGTTGTTGTTGTTGAAGTACAGCCTGTTGTTGTTGTTTCTGTCTGCTAATAAGATTCTGTTGCTGCATTAACTGAAACTGTTGTGGTGTTATAGCAGTCTTACCAGTAAGTTGTTGAACTGCAGATGAAAAAAGTCAAACATGTACAATAGGCACTAGATTCATGCATAATTTTGGGAAACCCAGAAAATCTGCATTGAAGATATTTTTGTAAAGAAACCAGGATGGTTCTATTTTAAACATAAACATGCCTCCCATGAAGAATTGATTATTTAAATAGAAGACAAAAAAGGGATTTTTGGCTGTACAACAAACAACCAGTTTGTTCAACAGATCGTAATTGTTCCAAATATACTGACAGTAAGTATCCAAAACAAGATATCTACATTGAGTACAAGTTGGGCTTAATATAGCAAGACGTGAAATTGGACTGGTGAATTCATCCCAGCACAGAGTGCTATCTTGCACAGCAATGATGAATAGTCTATTAATTCAATTTTACATGCATGTATTACACATGAGCTGCTCACAGACAAGATTGATCTGATTTCAAAGTAACACAACTAGGCATTAGAAGAGAATAAATTGCTATTATAAGGTGAAAAATATTTGCCACTAAGGCCACCCTTAAAAAGTTCTTCATTTGCAGCTATGCAACCAACTCGTGCCCAAACAGAAATTTACTAGCAAGTGGTTAAATGCAAAAACTACAATTTTAACAAAAATTAATAAATGCCTACCCACCTATCTAATACTTAAGGTTTGTGTCATGTAACTGCAAACCAACATTTTTTAAATATGGACTTTTCAACAAGTAATGTCTGTAATGTCAGACCAGCAGGTATCAATGATAAGACACCCAATTCAGATCATGTACAGTATTTATTTCGCAAGACGTGAAATTGGACTGGAGAATTTATCCCAGCACAGAGTGCTATCTTGCCTCTTTATTTTTTTAACACAAGTAATGAGGTATCTCAGCAGCAGAAGAACTTAAGCCTTTAAGTTTGATGTGAAAACAATTAAAAATTACCACAAACAAGGCTGTGTTCTACATCAGATCATTAATTTTATTATGAATATTTTTTGTATTTTTTTTATAAACATGGGTAGCTTGTTTCCCCTTCAATCAGAAAAATGAATAAGAATTTTGAGCTATATCACCTTACACCACTGGGACAAAGGTCAAGTTCAAAAGTTTAGTGAGGACACTTCTTAAATGGTAAACTACTAATGGTCAGATTTAGAAGTCAAAATAATATAAATAAAGCATATGTAAATTATACCTCAGACGATATAAAGTTGAACTAAAAACGATTAGGAGTAATGAAAATTGTCTCGTTTCATTATGTAATCATGAACTTGTTTCAAACCTCACCTGAAGTGCTGGCACCACTAATTCTCTGAGCTAGCTGCACAGGTGTCAGTGCTGTTGAAGCTGTGGTAGCCACAGTCTGAAGCTGGGCTCGAACCTGGGACACACCACTAGCAACCTGTCCAACAACACTGGTACCTGAACTTATCTCTTGTACAGTCAGTGGCGCCCTCTGTCGTATGGTTGCCTGTGGTAATGGAGTTCCAGTGACAGTCTAAAAAGAATAATGATAAATATGGAAAAACTCAAAAAACAATTTGAACTCATAAGCAATTGCTAAGAAGAAATATTTTATAGAAATCTGAGGCTGTAACAAATACATGCATATACATAAATACGCAAAAATCTTAATTGGAAGACAAGAAGTTTTTGCACAAAATTACTGATAAAATCAAGAAAAATCTATAAATGCATACGAAACACTTTAATGTTAAAAACAGATTAAAACGACTTCAAACATTCTGAGCAAAGGAAGTCTAGGGAACTATAAATTTAGAAAAACTTGGGAGACCATTTTTCTTTCTCCATCAAAACAGAATGTGTAAACATACCAGTACAGTAGCTGAAGAAGCCGAGGTTCCAATGGCAGCAAGCTGAGTGGCCGTCACAGCAGTAGTCATAGCAACAATAGTAGGAGCTGTTACCTGGGAACCAGCAATAATACCTTGTGAAGCCACTCTCTGTGGCATGGTAACTGAGCTTGTAGCTTGTTCATTGGTTGCCTGAAGGAGAGTACAGTTCAGTTATGGTTTACAACATCAAAATTATCAGTCCAAATTCACCTCCACATCAATTGATGGAAATTCTAATTACTTAATTTCCTTTAATAAACTTTTGTAGAACTTTTTAGAAATAATGGAAAATAGATTATTTTCATAGTCATTTTTTGTTTGTTTAGGGTTTAGTGTTACACTAATAGCCAGGACCATTTGGTGAATAGAACCACCATGTTTTTAGGGCACATTTGTGCTTGATGTACAAGAGGTATCTTTCAGGTGAATCATTTCATTATTAGGAATCAAAACTTTTGACTGAATTTTGCAAATCTAAATAAGATACTAAATCTAAATACTAGCTTCAATCATGATATAAAAAGACGTAACATTATTTCCACTTCACTTTTTTAATTCATTGGCTGTTTCGTTATGTGTATTTTGACGAAAAATAAATTTAGAAATGTTAAATGGTGTTTTATGGCCCATCGTCAACTAGTGGTCATGAAGCATGCATTTAAATATAATGTAAAGGAAACAAGTATAAACTGCTTAATTTAGAACATTATTGACTTTACTGATCATTTAGAAGGAGAAACAAGGACTCGTGAGAGAATTAAAAGCAGACAAACGTAACACAACAGAACACTTACTGCAGCTGCTGCCTGTTGTTGACTCTGCTTCTTCTCCCTCTGAATTCGCTGTGCACGGATCTCAGCCACATGCATTGGATTTAATGGCTGATCGTACTGTATGTTATTGTCCTGGAGAACACTTGCATGTTTTGGATTTTTAAGAGTCGGATTAACCAGAGTCTGTCGCATGGTAGGTGGACGTTTTGCAGCAATACTCTTTGTTGAATCAAACCGCAAGGAATACATTATAGTGATACGATTGTTGTTGTCCTGACTGTGAATCTGGCCAGTTTTCATTGCTCGGTTACCTTTAGACTGAAAACGGAAAAAAAATATTATAAACTAAGAATAGCCACCAATGAGCCACATCTGCAATAGTTCACATGCAGGTGGGGCTGTGACATCTTACAGTGGCATCATACAAAATGGTATTTTTAATATGACTTAAGTCATGCACTACTTGTCATCAATACAAAAATCAAACTGAGAATGGATGCAAATAAATGAAGACAGCTTAATGAAGCGATCCAATGTTGAAACAAGTGCAGAAATTACCATTTTATAAATGCCTTTCTGTTTCTTTTGTTTTCTTGGAGTCATATCATACATAATTCTTCCTTCTTCTCTAGGGATTATAACATTCTCATATCGTAGACGGCACTGCTTCGGCGAGCGGTACACTCGACTACAACTGTTTACAACATCAGCAACCATATCCCAGTTAGGGGTATGAGCTGGATTGATAATCATCAGATTCAATGGTACATCAAAGTAATTTTGTACAGCCTACAAAATATAAACAATCAAAATAATACAAGATACATTCTTAGCACAGCCAACAAATAATAATATCGAAACAATACACATTATGTTCTTAGCACAGCCTATGAAATATGTTATCAATATAATACAAAATATAGTCTTAGCACAGCCAACAAAATATCCAATAAATATAATACAAAATATATTCTTAGCACAGGCAACGAAATAAAATCAAAATAACGCAAAATATATTCTTAACACAGCCAACAAAATATACTATCAAAATAAAATTAAATATATTCTCAAAGGCAAAAATACCTAAATAAACAAAACTTCATTAATACCCTGTCCCTTTTAAGAGTAATTTGAAACACCGAAATTCATAATATATACTTCAATAATCCTTTAACTTACATCCATGGCAAAAAATTCATTGAAATGTTCAGCCCCATGGTGAATTATTAGGTATACAATCAGGTAAGTACAAGTACAAGGCAATGTTTAGTTGCCCCAGATGTTGGACTGATGGCCTGCATAATGTAATGATTAAAGATAAAGAAAGGATTCCTGGGGGAAAAATCCTGCTTTCCCCAAACTACTACCTTCCCCAAACCCATTGAATGCTTAGGACCATACAAAAATGGAAGGCAAAACATAGTCTTACAAAGGGTACTGCATAGGAATGGTCTTTAGCAAAGGTACAGCATGAATAAGACAATCATAGAATACCTGTAACAAAGCCCAGTCTTCGTGTATAAGCCATTCAGGATGGTCAGGTGCCTGCTCCATGACTGGTTTAGAAGGTAATGGAGGAATAGGACGATATGGTTTCATCTGTCCCATCTTGAGTTTCTGAAGTTTAGCATCACGTCTTAGCCTGAGAAGCTGAGCATTGGCTCGATCAAACAGTGACCTCGGAACTCTAGGCTGTTCCTCCCTTTTCTGCTTCTGTTTCCGAGCTGTATAACAAGAATTCTAAGTATATAGTTCTCTAAAAACACAGACTTAAAAACCAAATCCATACTATCTTTTGAAATTGAAAAAAAAAACGAAGTTTCTATTTTCTGAATTTAAACAAGCATTTGACATTTTGATGGGTAGAAGTTCTGCATAACAAGTATTATAACAATCCCAAAACACAAGTAACCAATCAGTTACATGACAACATATATACAAAAGAAATTCATATTTTTCTCACAAAATCTCATTTACTGACACCATATCATGCAATAATTCCTGCAAGCAATTCAATAAAATGTCAATAAATGCATTAAACATCAGGATGAGTAATTTAAGCTAATTAATTGTATCAAAAATTAGACACATACTTGTAATGGACTCCACTTTAATCTTCTTTCGTTCTTTCTTCACATAGACAGGAGGTAGTTGGGTTTCAGGCATTACGGAATGTTCGTACAAGAACAGCAAAGTTTGATCAATATATACATCATTATCATCATGAGGTGGAGTGGGTGGTGCCCACAACTGTAATAGTACAGGGTAAAAAGTCAATGTATAATTTAACTCTCAATAACAGATACCCGAAGGCCACTAATTACCTTGACCTTAAGCAACAGACAAAGCTCTTGCAAAAAGTAGGTTCAACAATACAGTGCAACCTCTCTAGAGCCGCCCTCTTTTGAGCGAAAACCTCCCTTCAACAACAGCATGCTTTTTCCCCACTGTACGATTTAACTATTTATTTAACCTCTCTAGAGTAGCAACCTCTCAACAACGACATAATTTAGCGTCTCCCAAAGGGTGATGCTTTGGAGAGGTTGCATTATACAATGGCTGGGCACAAAACCTATCCTAATAAGCCAAGTAACAAAACTTTTTAAAAGACAGAAAACATCTTTATATCCTTCGCATAACTAGTCAAGCACTAGGCTTTGTTACACCTCAGTCTTCTTGACAACAGAATCAACACAAAATTATTTCATAAAATACCGTCGTTATTCAGCTACAATTAATACTGATGCATTTAAATGTATCCTCCAAATATCTTACTAATACATTACTTATCAAGTAAACACTTACAGGCATTTGTTCTTGGTCCAAGTCTGACAGGAACACCTAAAAAGAAATGCTTACATTGAAAACATTGCATCACATCCAATTAAACAAGACAGAACATAAACCCAATTTTAAACAGATGGAAATCTTCGCACAGTTTTACTCATACATAGTCCATGTACGACTACTACCAAATACAACAAACATATCAATGATCATTTACTTTAGTTTCATTCAGTCTCATTCTGATCATCAGTGACTCTTTAAATATGCTTACAGCTCATTCATTACTACATACACAAGTACTGTAAAACCTGAATATCACGACCACCCTGAAAATGGTCTTTATATTGACGTGGTCTAATAATCAAGGTGAAATACTGGTATTAAGTGTTTTGTAATCTGGTCTTATATAGGTGGTTGTTAGAATCAGATGGTCACAAAGTGAGGTTTACTATATTTGTATTTGAAGTAAAAATAATTCCATCTTTCTAACCCAAACACCCGGTTATCGACATAACCTTACAAGATGACATCATTTCTGTCATAATAATGTTGAACAGCAATACTTCATGTTTGACAAGTTCTTTTAATGTAAACAATCAGCCTAATATTCAATCAGTAAACTGGTGCTTAAGAAAATAGGTTTTGATAAAGCATCATTTGTGTCCTATCAATAGTTTATAACAAAATATATCACGTTCAAATCATTAACAGAATGTTTTTGGTGAAAGTTTTGCAGGTAGAAAAAAAGTCTCCATAGAAATGTATTTTTCAGCAATATTGCATTGATAACTTCTTCACCAATGAGATACATTATATAGGCCAAAGAACAGCCACCATATCAGTATATTCAGATACTAAACTATATACATTTCTGCAATTAGTCTGGTCTTTATTCCTTCTAGACATATGTTGCCAGCTTGTATTCCACAAACTATTAACTTTCAACAATTAAGATTATTTTACCAAGTCCAGACACCCATCTTCAAATTTTTGGATACCCATCTCATTGTATTTAAAGATAATACACACTGCACCGTGCAGGCTTACCAGTATGTTTGAATGTACATGACTCTCACAGGGGATTACCTTAGGTGAATCAGTATTACCACATTACACAATGATTCATTGGTGAAGCTAACTATTCATGTATAATTTATATTGAAGCAACTGATGTAAATTCATCTGCATCTCAAGTTTTCCCTTGTGCTCAATAATGGAACAAGGTTTTGGTGAGGGAAATTGTTTTAAAAAAAAACAAAAAAAAAACTTAAGTCGAAATTAAGGTAAAAACCATGCTCAGAATTATCAGTATTTTTGGAGACATCCCTCAACCAAAACCAGATGAATTATAAACGAAATATTCAACTTATTGAGCGACAGTGAAAATTTGAGATACAATGTTTTGGGCATTAATTTCACCAAAACCTTGGATGGTGTATTAATGTACAGAAGATCACAAAAATACTTCTTTAAAAACAACTACTCCAGAAAATTTACCAAGTCTGAGAGGTAATAGAACTATTTTTGTGACATTCTCTACATCAATTTTAATCCTGTGAACACAAGGGAAGAAGAGATACAGACAAAACACATTTTCATCATTTATTTATTTTTATTTTTTTCTATGACTTTTCCCATTTAGTTTTGCAATTTTTAACAGAAACAAATTAGAAAAAAAACAACATATAAAAATGTACAAATGATATCAAAGAAAAGGAAAATTTAACATGCATTTCTATCAACACCACATGGCGATGTCTAGTTCTACAAATATCAATCATGACATGATATATTAACAAGAGACGATTTTACTCAGTCATACAACATAAAAAGGCTTCATGGAATTCTTAATATCTAAATTGATCACAGATCAAATACAACTGAAACCTCAGGCACGCACGCGCGCACACACACACACACACACACACGAACAAGCTCATTCACTCAAACCAAAAATTTAAGCACCAACACAATTATCACCTCCCTTGCACAACTTCAAATACAGCACTTACAGTAATAAAATCTGATGAACACCAATATTCAAAATGCATTATTTAACAACTTGATACATATAATTCTTTTTTTATACAATTTAATTTGATTTCACCATCAACAAACCAAACTATCTCCAACAAGATTTTGAACTGAAGTTACAACCAAATATGTTAACAATTTCTGATCAACATCTTTACTCACAGCTCTAAGTAATCATACAGGGCATTGCACAAACAAGCTCCCACACTGTAAGTCTATTTCATCAATTGTCAATATATGGCCACTTGCAAACATGCATAAAATCACAAACAAAATGAAAGACTATTTGACTGACAATGAAACAGTACACAATATCATTTGTAATGACACAATATTGTCAAATGGTGCAAAAATAAAGATCACAAGTAGTTTTATAAACAACACAAACACAGGACCCTTAATCCTGAATTCTCATCAGATGAATTGTCCAGTCATTCTGATAGTATCACTTCTCATGACATACTAGATACACTACAACCCATACAGTACAACGTGATAAGAAGAATTTCATACGCATGACTCAACTGATTTCAATCACATCAACACCACCATTGCCATTTGCATCTTTTGAGTTTTCAGGATTTGCCTGTTCCAACTTGGTAGCTATAAACATTGGGGCTTCAATTACATGGTTGGGCGAGGAGATGTGATTTACAGTCGATGGTCCATTTGAATTGACAACCACAGTTGGAATAGCATCAGGGGGTGGAACTGTAGGACTTGGACCAATCTGGGGAGATCTGGTTTTCTGTTGGTTTTGTTGAACAGCGGCTCTGCGAGTTCTAATGACTAAATTAGGATTTGACCAAGCTTGTAAAGTGGGACTTGCAGAAGCAGATACTGGTGTCACCTTGACACCAACTTTGGTTTTATTTACAGGAGATTCTGCAACAGGGGTCGGGATAGGGCTTGGTTTGCCATTAGTATCCCCAGTTACAATTAGCTTTGGGCTGTGGGTAGCATTTTGGATTACTCTCTGGTGGTCAGCAGGATCTGGGGCAGGCTTCTTCACAGCCGTTTTATTTCCAGTGGAACCAACAGGCACAATACCTTTAATAAGACCACCTTTAGAAATACCGATGGATCCAGAGACCAATGAATTCACCAGACTAGCAGGTATTGACACACCAGGAGGGAGTCCTTTTATATTAATGGTAGCGACAGGATTCTCCGTTCGAGGAGGTACACCTTGGACTAGTGTGGGGATCTTATTTGACTGTACATGTGTGGTGACCTTAGGCACTGGACTGCTAGTCCGTGACACAGAAACAACCTTGACAACTGTTGGACTTTGAGATCTTGCAGCACTTGATAAAGTAATTGCAGCATGATTAGCCGTAGGCGTGACAGATGCAGATGGGCCCGCACCACTGGGTCCACCCATAGCATTAGCTGAGTGTATATGTGATGCAACAAGCTTAGCAACAGTTGGATTTACCCGAACTTGAGTCGAGGTCACAGCTGCAGACACAGTATGTGGAACCTGGGCTTTCATCAAATTTGAGAGATTTGGTACGCTAAGAGGTCGCATGGCAGGAACCTGAGCTGGGGCACTTTGTCTGGGCTGAGGTGGACTTTGTTGTTTTGCTAACTTATTGGCAGCAATTAAATTTGCTATAGTTTGTACTGAGGACTTCTTCTGAGGAGCAGCAGTTGGTGTCTGTATATTCACAACTTGCCCACCCGAGTTATGAACTAACTGAGTAGGTAATCTTAACTGAGCCAAACCACCAAGTTGTGGGTTTGGATTATTGCTACTTTGAGGGCTAAGTTGGGGCACTGAGACAGTTGCAGGTAGCAATCCTGTATTTACCTGTGGAGTGCCAACAATTCTCTGTACAAAAGCAGGACTTTGTCCTGTAGCAGGTGAAACAATTCTTGTACCAAGTCTTGCTGGTTGCACCAATTGAGGTGAGGCAACTACCCTAGGACCTTGAATATTAACAGGATTACCTGCCCGGGCCACTGGTGCTACCTGTATTGGAGTTCCCTGCAGAGAAACAATACTATTGCCAACTACAATTCCCTGTGGAAAACCTTGCATACCCTGTAAGAGGACAACATTTTGAGGATTAACAACATTTTGTGGACTTGTTGCTTGAAATGAAGTAGGACTGGAACTCACAACAACCATTTTCTGACCCTGAGGGGTATTTATTAAGCGAACTGTTTGCCCAGCCACTGGTGTATGAAAGATCTGCCCTGGTGACTGAACAACATTGATACCATGGACCTGCTGGGCAGGTTGCATATTAAACTGTTCAAATATGTTTGTTCTATCAGGAACAAGTTTGGTTGGAGACTGGAGTTTCTGAAAAATATTCTCACGGTCATTAACAGCACTATAACCAGGTAAAGAGTCTAACTTTGTAGCTTCAGGTGAACTGCTAACTACGACAGGAGCAGACTCTTTCTGAACAGAAATATTTGTTACATTACCAACATTATTATCAATCTTTGGTTTTCTAGGACGTTTCACTTTCTCAACCTTCTTTTTCACCTTCTGTTTAACACTTTCCTCAAGTACATCCACTGTTTCTACATCCACATCTTCAGTGGTGTCATACTCCCCCTTACTCTCTTTGGTCTTTTTCTTAGAACTATCTGTATCAACAGGTGTATTTTTATTCTTAACAAGGTCTCTAATAATTTTTGGTGTTTTATAAACCCACTGCCTTTTAGACGGGGATTCATCTAACTCATCCCCACCCCCAAGACTCTGCCGACCAGCCCTTCGTGGAGAAAGACCTAGATTCTGCGACTCAATCGCAGCACGTTTAGCTTCAGCAGCTAGCTGCTTGTTACGTTTCTTCACCTGTTGATAAGCATCATCTCGACTGTAGGTGTACAACATCTCGTCCTCTTCTAATTCAGCTCTCTTTTCTTCTTCTTCTTTCAATGCTTTGAGACGATTCAACTCCCAGTCTCTCTTCACGGCTTCAATGTCCTCCTGTACATTTAAAAATAAATTTTACAGCATAAAATTTTACAAAGAATTACAAAGATGAATAGATTGATGAATTGAACTGCATTTATATCAGAAATCTTTTCATCACATAACTCTGAGCTAATAAACAAATTAATAACAAATTAAGGTTTCCTCTAGATCATACCATTAATACATACATTTTAAAGAAACATAACATTACGAAACAATGAATAAAAAATTCAATTCTTGATCAAATTCATGTCCAAGATTCTCATCAAACCAACTATTGAACAGAAGATTTACCTCAGCAGTTTTCAATTCTTCTTCATTAACAGGCTCCATCATTAGTTCAGAGAACTGTACAGCATATCTCTCAATGGGTGTAAGCTGAAATGGAGACAATATCCATGAAAACAAAATACAAATGGTGAAATATATCGAAAATCATGGATCGATAATCACTAAAATGTTCGAAGTAAGTAGTGAAAATGGTATCTGTAAATATTCCATTGGTGATATGCTAATATGAATCCAGGAATCCAGTATGACTGCAAAGCATGTTAACTAAAACTGATTCTACCATTTTGCAGAACCAAACTGACAGCCACAATATACCAAGAAACAAAGCTCAGGGTCTTACTGCAGAAAGTCTAATTCTATGAAAATTCTTAAATAGTTCAGTGACTATAATGAAACTAATGTCATAAATATCTTAAACATTTACGCACCTCCTTATCCAGCATAGCAAGTTCTTGCTCAACATGAGATTCCTCATCTCTAGGTTCACCATTCTCATCTAGTGGTATAGATTCATCAAATTCTGCTAACTCAGCTTTCTGTTCAGCTTTCACTTGATCTATAGCAACAGCATCAGTCTCGTCTTCAGTTTTGGCCAAAGCCTAAATGATAGCAAAAGCCAAGATTATTAACAATGCAATGCATGACAGTTAGCGATATGCAACTGACTTATGTCTTAAAACACTGACATGCATGTCAATAATCTTAATTATCCAACTAACAAACTACCAAGAGTGATTTTTTAGATTTGTAGTATATACAACCAAGTTTGAACAGATTAGAAAAAGCTCCAATAAGATATACATCAGTTAAAACTAATGCAAGCAAGTTTGATAGACAAGCATTAATTAACAAAATATTGTCAGTGTTTATAGTAAGCATGGTTCATGACAACCATGATCATGTTAAATATTTAAGTTCAGCCTCTGGCTAACATACAATATCATACCAGCTCCCAAAATAAATTTTAAATGCTTGGTATTCCATTTGAAGTCATACTGATCTTAAAGTTGTACTTATCTTAAAGTCATACAAACCTTTTCAAATTGAGCCAATGCTTGTGTTTCACTAGGATCTTGTTTCTTAACATCAGGTTTCTTCTTGTGTTCTTGTCTCTCCATTTTAATCTGCCTCTCCTTTTCTTCTGCTTCTTTTTCTTTAACAAGTGAATCGAGACCAGACGGTTCTGAGAATAGCTCATTGATTGTGTTCTGTTAAAAAAAAACATTACATTTATTAAACTAAAATAAAGATCCTTCACAGGTCAGTGAAATCATTAAATCAAAGAATTCACCGAGTAATGCAGTCCTTCATGAACCAAACAAATATCTTTCTTTGTTAACCACTACACATAATGAATTTTGGCTCATCAGTCCACACACATTAGGGTACAGCAAAACTGATTTATACCTTACCACCAAAACTGTGCAAATTACAAATGATCACTAAAGCAGTACGCTGGCAAATAAGTCCATTAAAAAAAGAACATGTACATACCTCTTTGAAGAATGCTGTGGTAAAGTTACCACCTTCTATAGCCATATCACCCAACATTCTCTTTTGATTGGCTTTCTTTAAGATGTTTTCTTCAACAGTTCTTTCACTCACAAGTCTAAAATAACCAAAGAATACACAATGATACCATACTAAATAACAAACCAACATCATAAGAATCAAAAAGGCATAAGATGTACTTTTGAGATAATTCACAATAATTCCTCTAAATATTTATCAAATCTGATATCTTTTAAAAAATTTAAAGCCCAAGTACACCAAGTATCAAAATATCAAATGTGGACAAAATTGTCATAGAATCCTTATGCCTTACTACCTCACCTGTAGATATGCACATCCCTTGTCTGACCTATACGATGGCATCTGTCCTGAGCCTGGGCATCCATGGTAGGGTTCCAGTCACTATCATAGAATATCACAGTATCTGCTCCAGTCAGATTCACACCAACACCGCCAGAACGAGTGGACAAGATGAAACAGAATATACGTCTATCTGCATTAAATCTGTCCATTAATTGCTGTAACAAGAAAGCAAAGCTTTAAAGAAACAAATTTCTCCATTATTATAACAATAAAAAATCTGCCATAAGATTTATCCACAATGCCCAGGTTGAGGAATTCATACAGATTTTTACATTTCATGTATCATAATAAGAATACTAAGTTCTCCAAAAGAAAAGTAAATTCATACAATGTTAGCTATTGTGTACCATTTCATTGAATCCATATGAGTACATGTACAAAAATCATTGTACAATGTGATGGCCATGATTATGCAGACCAATTTAACATCTTTCATCTTAACTACTCTATTGTATTCTACAACTGCATTAAGCCACAAAATGTCATCTGCATCATGTAATATAAGAATATAAATTATGCTGTACACACCTGTCTTTGTTCAATCTTGGTCGTACCATCCAGTCGCAGGTACCTGTGACCATGATAGTTGAGGAATGCTTCTAAGATATCGAGCATACGTGTCATCTGCGTGAATATCAGAACTCTGTGGTCACCAGACTTCAACCGATGTAACAAAATATCTAGTGTCTGAAGTTTGCCTGGAAGGGTAGATGGTTGTATAAACAAACTGATGATAAAATTGACTAAGTTATACATATGTAAGCATGGGTTAGTTTGCACAAACCCTCAATGGGAAGAAAATACCTTACCCATCTAGCAAAGAACATTGCTTTCAAGCAAATCTGATGGGATATTTACAAAGAATGAAATGAGGAAACTCACTGAAAGGAGAAAAAATCACACCCTAGTATAAATCTTGACTGCAAACATGCGACTCAATAACTATACTTTATATTTCCTTATGTAACCATCACATGACTTGGTTCTCAAATAGAAAACCCTGTACATATTATGGAAGTTACTATGGGCCACTTTATGGAATCCATAAGTCTACAAAGATCATTGGACAACGAGATGGCCTTCACAATACAATACAATAAAATCAAATAGGAATTCTATCACCAATATCAACATAACTAGCAGATTATCTTTTTTGAGTATGAAGGTAGTTAATTCTTACCACAATCATATTGTATCAATCTTAACTCTGGGAACTGAACTGTCATTTTTGTACAGATCTTGTGATAATGAGCTGTCTTAGGAGACAAATGAGTACGTAGCATTGTCTCTCTGTATGCTTCATCTCTGAGGTATGATGGCGGCGGATGAGATACATGTAGACGTAATGGAGTTGATTGCACAGGAGGAGTTACAAACACAAACCTATAAGACAGTGATAAAATGCACATGCAGGTTTAATTAAACAAAGAAATATTTGAACAACTTGGTAAACGCTTATGACTTCTAAGTATGGAATTCAATAATGAGAAATCTATCAAAAACTTCATATTGAAGGAAATGAGACTTTTATATTAATGACTTATGCAATCTTTTCAAGTCTACTCATGTTACAAGTTCATAAAATAGTGGAGCTTTATTCACTGAACATGATTTTTTGAACTGACAAGTCACTGACTGACATTCTGAGCTCAGTAGTGTGTCAGGTTAAGGTGACAAGTCAGGTATTTAACAAATAATACTGACAGTTTATTTATAAGCAAATATGCACTGAACAAACACAAGCATTGGCAAAATGCCTTAATGTGTAGTTCCAAGTAAAGAATGATCCATCAGGTCATATCCCACAAAATCAATACAGTATAGTTAACACACTACTTAAAGACAAGTAAGTTTATACAAAGGAGGTAGATAAATTCCTATGCCCCATTATACATGCATTCATTAAATTGATGTAATATAAAAATATTATAATCAATATAATAAGTATTAATACAACATCTATATCTCAGATTAAGGTGACCAGTAAGCCATGAAACACAGACTGGTGCATAGTACTGACGTTGAATCTATGAGCACATCAGCACCAGACCAACATATATATTGGTACAGTGACTCTATGTCTCACACAAGGCAAATTTACCAAGGATTTAACTTCAGAGAAAGTTGATAAACAGGAAGAATACAGAAAACAATACCAAACATTGAATTCAAATAATTCATTAATGGAAACATAGTATTAAATGTAAAGGCATAAATCAATCTTTTAAAGCCAATATCTCAGGTTAAGGTGACCAGTAAGCCATTAAACACAGACTGGTGCATAGTACTGACAATTTCTCTACGAGCACATTAGCACCAGACCAACACATAAATTGGTACAGTGACTCTATGTCTCGAAAATAAACAAACAAGGGACAAGCCTTGACATACGAATGAAGCATAATTGCTAAGAAACTCAATTTGCATAATCATTGTAAATGAAAGCTAAAGCTACCTACCTATCTAACACAGACTCCAACTCGTGAAGATATTGTTCCGGAGTGTGGAGAATTTCTGAAAGCGCTGATGTTTGGTGCCATAAATACTTTGGGTGATCACAGTTAGTACACAATTTTGTACACTGACAATGTATATGACCTGGCCCATGCCACAGAGACAAATCCCTGTTTTTGTAAGTTCTACTGGAATATGGATCCTTAAAAATGTTCACAGCCTCACATAAATCTTGTCCATAAACTGGTTTACGTTCACAATGCTGTTTATTAGTCCTGCTTATAAAGTTCAACTTATCCTGGTGTTTACACTGTAACTTGTCATACAAAGGTTCCTGCAACATAAAGTAATAAAAAACTTAAGTAAGTAATTGGACAGATGTCTAAAAGAATAAAATATCATTCTATAAATTCTTAAACAAATTGAGACATAGCATGTAAATAGAATCTATGGGCATTTTAAAACAATTATAAACTTATACTTCCAACATTACATCACAATTGTGCACACATGAAGTTAGGAAAAAATGAAAGTATTTTCCCTTGAATAAATTTACCAATAAACTTAATACTAATGAATAACATACCAAGAAAAATTCTGATTTACTGCGTTTTTTCTTCTTATTTTCACGGTGTTTGATCATCTGAGGTGTACACGACACAGTGGCTACAGGTTTACTAGCACTTGTAACAAACGATGTTGAAGCAGATGTACAAGCTGCAAAAAAAAATACAAGAAATCATTAACAATAAAATTTCCATCAAAATAAACATATCTTAACTACAATATAATATTAAGTTAACCGTACAGAACCTGTAATAACTAGCTTAAATGATTAAGGACACAAACTATCTTTATGTTTGATTAAGGCTGAATGAGGAAACTATAATGAATATTTGTTGAGATATCTCAGATTACGGTGACCAGTAAGCCATTAAGCACAAACTGGTGCATAATACTGACAATTTTTCTATGAGAACATTAGCACCAGACCAACACATATTGGCACAGTGACTCTATGCCTCAGTAAAATGCTCTAATTTCAGTCAATTTATCAGGAATACATAATTATTATCATTTAGAGTCATTTCTGAATACTTAATTATCAGATGAAATCTTTTTTTCAAATATCTACTAATCAAGAAGTCAAGTCATTAGAAAAAGAACAACTTCCAACAAAACATATCTAGTATCAGTTTCAACACAAAAATCAGTGAGACCTTAGAATGACTATACAGCTAAGATGTCTCAGATTAAGGTGACCAGTAAGCCATTAAACACAGACTGGTGCATAGTACTGACGTTTAATCTATGAGCACATCAGCACCAGACCAACACATATATTGGTACAGTGATTCTATGTCTCACACAAGGCAAATTTACCAAGGATTTAACTTCAGAGAAAGTTGATAAACAGGAAGAATACAGAAAACAATACCAAACATTGAATTCAAATAATTCATTAATGGAAACATAGTATTAAATGTAAAGGCATAAATCAATCTTTTAAAGCCAATATCTCAGGTTAAGGTGACCAGTAAGCCATTTAACACAGACTGGTGCATAGTACTGACGTTTAATCTACGAGCACATTAGCACCAGACCAACACATATATTGGTACAGTGACTCTATGTCTCGACAAACTAGTGATAACAAAAATCAAAACACATCATCAATGACTGTACCTGCAGTAAACACCAGGCCATCAGAGTTAGTGCAATTCTGAAGTCCATCAGCCAGAGGAGAAACTCTCATTACTGGCTTAAGACCTGCGTTGGAGACTCCAGCTGGAAGCTGAACACCAGCACTAGACCCTGACTGAATACCAGGTGACATCTTCACCTCAGATACAGAGGTAGATACAGCAGTCCTAATATTAGAGCTGGCCAAAGTAACCACAGGAGAACCACTCACTGCAATAAAAGAAATTTACTCTCCTTTACAAATGCAAGATAGTCATATAACTAGTATAAACAATACAACATAAAACTGCAAAGATCATACTATAATCCTAACAACATATCTTTATCAATTTTCAATCAAAAGACACCACAATTAGGTTTAGGTAATGATACTATTAGAACATACAACACCCATATAAACGAAGAAATTGGCTCTCAAGCTAATTTAGCCTTGAGGACTTACCAACAGAAGTTGTCGACACAACACTTGAAGTGGCAACAGCCTGAGGTCCTGAAGATGTTTGCACTATCTGAAGAAAGCCTGCAACAGAAAGTACGAACTTATAAGTGAGGAAAAATGCTGAATCAGATTGAAACCAGCATATGATGGTCTTAGTCAACATAATCAATAGCTAGTTCTAATTTAAAACAAACTGGCATTTATATATCTGTCAGAAACGTGACTGTCAGCATAATTTGTTTATGTCCGCCCGTCACATACTATCATCATTCATATGTGATAAATTTCAATTGAGGAATATCATTCATTTTACTATGAAATATAAATTCTCTTCTATGATTATCCTTTAAAATCTAAATTATCAGTAACAAGATGAAACTAAGTCTTTATCACATCAGAAAAGTGACTGTCAACATTTGTAATTATGTCCGCCCGTCACAAATTATCATCATATGAAAATTGGACTTGAATCACGAATGTTACAAACATATTACTGCACATTACTCAAGTCTATCCGTCTCTCATACCATTTACACCAACTATATCAGAAATGTGACTGTCAACATTTGTAATTATGTCCGCCCGTCACAAATTATCATCATTGGAAATGGGGAAATCAATACTAGATAAAAATTTAAGATCAAGGACTAATATAAACAATAACTCAGAAAACCCAGACTTCATCATTATGTTACAATAAACAAGAAACAGCAAAGGATGGAAAATATACCAGCAAGTAATGAGGCATTCAAACTATCTCAGTGACATTTATTAATCAGTTAGTTACCTGGAATTTGTGACAGTTGACTTGTTGGTACTACGAGTCTAGTGCCTGATCCAGTCTGTTGTATCTGAACTGTAATTGGTTGACTTGTGGCAGGTTGAGAAACAGCATTCACGGCACCTATGAAAGAAAATGCCCTCCATAAAATAATCTTGCATAGTGGACAATTTTATTTAATCATGTAACACTTGATAATTAAAACTGAATAATTCACTGTTCCAAAAATTAGCTCCTAACCATCTAAAATGAATTTAATTTTTCTCTCTGACACGACGTGAAGGAGAGGTTTCTCAGACAAGTAACACAGAAAAACACAAGCACGAACATCAAAGTATGAAGTTCTACAGGTTTCAAGGAGCATTATATAACAAACAAGCACACACATAAATTATTTCAATACTATTTTTATGACTTACCATTTCCATGAACTTGTGGGGACACAGTCGCCTGTAAAGGGGGCTGACTGGACCCAGTAACAAGGGAACTTATGGACTTAATCACAGGGGCAGGAGACACAGATCTACTGTTCACAGCCGGAGAGGCTCGACCAGACTGAAAAATGCAGGAAATACACTTTCTTTTACAAAATATTATCTTTTTCTATAGCAAAGGGGATTCAAGGTAAAGCTCAGGAATTGTTTCTAAATGTAATCCTTAAATACACAAACATACAAAAGGTCAACAGAAATGATGTAATATAATTAAAAGTTACCCTTTTTTTGCCCCAACTGAATAACCTTGTTTATTCCACCTCATACTACGTAAAAGGGGGTCAAGTTCGTCCTGCCTTCATCGCTTACATATATACAACATAATAATTACAACTCTTATAACAAACAACACATATTTCTAGCAACTAATATCACTATTTAGATAGACACAATTAGTAGTTACCTGTATGGCTGGTGATACGCATCTGATCATGTTGGTTTTCAGTTTGCCAGGAGGCGGTCGAGATGGTGGACTGGGCTGTACCTCAATCTCTTCAATCAAACGACGCGGAGTCTGAAGTTTTCGAACCCTGTGGGCAATAAATGCAGGCAAATCTCTCTCCATCTCAGCTAAACCAGGATAACGTTGCAGATTTATGTCCTAAATAAAATAAACCATGCAATAAAATCACATCTTCCACCAAAGTATTAATTCTCAAAGCTTTAAAAACAACTCATTCTAATGGACTCAAGAACTAAGTCTGCATTTACATGCATAAAACCAGACATACTTTTCATCAAATCTAGACTGGGTCTCATTTTAATTAATTGATGTCACCACATTTAAACGAAACCAGGTTTTCGCTGCCATGAAAAGAATACTTACATTCAAAGGATCATAACCACATACACCAAGAACAAGAGATGCTGTATGGTACACGATGCCTTCCATTTGTAATGGAGAGACTATAGGACGTGGATCAAACAGACTTGGATGATTGCACACTTTCCGCAACTGCATCAATATGTTAATTACACTCATAAAATGACCAGAAGCGAGGGTTTCTTTGGTCCTGGAATCAAAGTAAGACAGAAATATAAAGACATGAATAATGTAATAATATAATAGCTGAAAATTGCTCCGGAGACCTTGATAATGGAAAAAGACGTACAGAATATTTGAACAGGTAATAATAAATGGTTACAGCACCATTAGCATACTTAAATAGCACATAATGAAAAGCATAATGGGCAAAGCTGAGAAGCAAAGGGCATATGACAAGGTTTTCAGTTGAATTCAATCAATTAAAACTAAATCTAATTTATTGTTGGTAAGACTGTAGCAAATCAAGCGACTGAGTACAGTACATAGTGGACTATAGCCAGTGTCTGAGAGTTGCAAATTGTTTTATGAGAATAATTGATGCCTTGTTCATGAAGTACGAACAAGCAAAATAAATATTACTTCTCAAAATTCTTAGCACTGGTTATTCTATTTGCAATCGCAATACATCTTTTGTCCAACAAACATGCAAGGAGACTTTGAATTTACACATTTCTCAACCACCCCCATGATCATCCTATGAGCAGATTACAGTAAAACTCGTAATTACATACAAATCATATCATAGTAATGACTTACTTTCCCTGAGCCATGAATTCATCATACAGGAATCTTTGCCTCTTGGAAAGGTGACACATTACAATATGTTCATACTTCTTTGGCATTTGTTTCTCAACATCGTCCTTTAAACGACGTAGAAGAAATGGTCTCAACACCTGAAATATTAAACAAACATGAGCGATCCAGCAGCTCTAAAACCTAACTGCAAAACCGTTGATTACTAACTGAAAGTCTCGAGTTTTCTTGCATGTTAGCCATATGCTCCTTAGTGAGCGGGGTTTATTTCTTTCGAGCTACAACAAGAGTACCAGGTTACAAACTTCTGAGGCAGTCCTGTTTATGTGCAAAACCTCATTAATACGTTTTTTAAACAATGTATGAGTGAAAGCTGATACAGGGTGGTAAAATAGCCACATCAAAGATGATACAGAAATGATTCTCTGAGAAAGCTCATCCATTATGCAATATATTACACCTGGGCTATCTTTTTTCTCAACCTTTGTAAACCTAACAATTCATGGCCCTGCTTTATTCATGATCCATTAAATCTGGATAAAGCAGTTCGATTCTCAGCCATTTAAAAAGGGTTCAAAGAAAATTTAAAAGAAACAATGTACTGTTCCTGCTAATGCTGATCGAGCATGGTACACTAGCCATACCCAATGGATGATGCAGACTTTTATCTATGAGAAAGCTCACCCACCTTGTAACAAATACCAACTGGGCTATCTTATTTCTCAACAAGCTGGCACAAACACTTGTACCAAATCATACAATAATTATGCAATTACAATAGAAAATAAAGCTTACTGTAATACTTGAGAGTTTACTTCCACAGTATTTGAGTACAGTTAACCATGACTATGTTCAGATTGTTCCCCATGTATATTTCTGTCATATTTACCACAGAAAACATGAATCATCATCACACAACATACACAACTTGGAAATAATTGAATCATGAGGATTCTGAGAACAGTGCAATAATTGGCAAAATAACACTTCCACTTGTTTATTCAGTACACATTCAATGGGGCTTTCTTAAAAAATACTTTATGTACCTGCTAATGCTGATTGAGCATGGTACACTAGCCATACCCAATGGATGATGCAGACTTAATCTATGAGAAAGCTCACCCACCTTGCAACAAATACTAACTGGGCTATCTTATTTCTCAACAAGAACATTCAATCAATTAACCATAATAGCCCCATCACTTCAACGTGGTGAAAAACACAATTTTGTTAATGGACAAAATGAGCAGTTATCATTAATATCAAAGCTGCATTCTAATGAAGAACTCAAGCCACCAACTCACAACTGGATATGCTTATCAAGCAATGATTTTTCTTACCTTATGCAGCCTCCGTATCAAGCTCTCATTGTACTCATGGCTACCTTCAATCATCCCAGTCAATGGGTTAGCAAACCATTCCTTGAAATCCTTGTGAGATTGGAACACATGTGGCATAAGGAAATGCATCAGAGACCATAACTCCATCAGACTATTCTGAAGTGGGGTACCAGTAAGTAACAATCGTCTCATACTGTTGAAATTCAGTAAACACTGCCACCTCTGTGATTTAAAGTTCTTGATATTCTGAGCCTGTAGAATACAAGGAGAATATTTCATGAACAAAATAAACTGTAACGGGTTTAGAACAAGGCTGTATCAAATACATAACATCAGAAAAGTGACTGTCAACATCATAATTATGTCCGCCCGTCACATGCTATCATCATTTGAAATGTATAAACACTTAAGTACAACTTATAAAAAACAAATTCTCCTCATTATGTTGTTTCTCCAACCAAAGAAAAACAACTTAAAATATGTAAGTTATAAAATGACAAAGAAAAATTACTGATGCTACAAGAAAATTGCAACAACTGAACAGCATTATCGATTGATAGTGAGCTGACAGTGTTTCATACAGTTGTACCATTCATAATAATAATAATAATGACATTTGTCTGAAGTTCCACTTCATTACAAAGCAAACAATGATATATGGTGTAAAAGCCACCAGCTGTTCTTACCTCGTCAAGAATCAAGTACTTCCACTTCTTTCTTCTGAATGCATTATGATCCTGTATCACTAACTTATATGAGGTTATACAAATATGAAAGGCATTGGTCTTGGTCCATCCCTGAAGAAGACAAATATTGTTCCATCAAAGAATCATCCGTAAAAGAGCTCAAAGAAACAGGACTAACAGATAATGCAATGCAAGACTGAATGGAGTGACTTCTAGGAAATAACTTAAAGACAATTTTCGATGTTAAGACTGTACTTTAAAATATGGTTGACGATTGATTTTTCAGGCATTATCACAATAAATACACTTTTTACCGTTATAACAACACAGGCAAATATGCAAAAAATACAAACTTACAGTTCTCTTCTGCTTTCTCTCTTTTTGTGTACCATAGTAAGTGAGGATTTTAAATGCTGGACACCACTTCTTGAACTCCATTTCCCAGTTCAACATGACACTAGTTGGTACAACAATTAAATGTGGTCCCCATATACCTGCGTACATATACATTTATAAATACATTATATAAGCAAGTATTCATCAGTAAATTGGTAAATATGTTGACAATTTCATGACATATTATCAATGCATATTTTTTCTTTTGACTGTCTAACTCTTTAATAAATCTAGAACAGCAAAATGAGATACGAATATAAGCAGATCATCATAAATTTTAAAATTCTGTTATATTTCAGCGCATCTAATGAGAAAAAAGAAAAATTTGTGCTTGTTAAATGCAATTATTACAAAACAAAAACATTTAGCTAACTGTTTAAGTCAAAGACATCATAGCTAAGGATAAAGAGAATCATGAGACATTCTGTAATCAACCATCTTAATGAGTTTTATTGGAATATATACCTTTTTCACAAGCAAGATGAGCTATCAGAGCTATGGTCTGTATAGTTTTACCAAGTCCCATTTCATCAGCTAGAATACCATTCAATCTTTTTTCATACATTGTAGCCAACCAGTCCAACCCAACATGCTGATATTCACGTAAGGTATGCTTCAGTAAGAATGGAACAACTGTTTTCACCTACAAGGCAAGAAAATGTATAATGAATAAATAGAAATTAAAACACATATGAAATGTATTCTGAACCAACAGATAACTCAGAACATACAGATCTGATAGTGAAAGTGAAAGTTAGCAAAGAAAATTTGCACCCTTAAATGCTTAGATCTACAAACCTATAAAACTATACAAATAATAATAGGCAGTAATAAGAGTCACTGGCAATACTTAAGATCTTTTTTCCCAGTTAATTATGCAAGAGAAAAATATAATTCTTATGACCTACAATACTAAATGATGTACCAGACATGAGATCTGAGTACTCCACATAGAGAAGTAACCAGAGCAATAGTTCTGAACATTTTCTGCGAGGAATCTTAAAGCCATCTTGGCCATAATGACCAAATGCTTGTCAGGAAGATCCTCGTTTACACTGGACTATACAAATAAGATGGGATAGGATCAACAAAACCATCAGTCCTTCAGTCCTGACTGAAAAACATTCATTCACACTAGGAAATTTTGCCAAATTAACAACTAGCATCTCCCATACATTAGTCATTCTTGTGGCTGGTGGCTGACACATTCTCATACAGAAAACCCAGTACTGATTTTGATAACATACCTCAGTAGTTTGCAGAGTATAACCCTTGGGCTGAAGACTAGCAGCTTGCTCAGCGATGTTGACAAGTTCCTTTCCAGGACCTTCTTCCTCTGTCTCCTAAAATTCAGCAGCAAACATGAAATTTAGTAACAAATAACACAGAAGCCTATAAAGCTCTCTTCAAACCTTACAGAAACAGAATACAAACTACAATGTCTATCTCGTACCAGTACATTTGTATCAATAACTTGAGACAGTCCACTAAGTACATGTACTGAGACAAGAAAACAGAACATTTCTATAGGAAACAGGAACACCTGTGAACTAAAAGACATTCACCAGTGGTCAGTCAAAGTTTCCACTTTAAAGGGACTCTACAAGTTATTTCTGATACATCTTCAAAACTTTGTAAACCCCTGGATTTTGTAACCACAGTAAGTAAAATCAATGTGTATTAAGTTGATATGCAGTGTTTATTTACCACAACCTTGCTTAAGGTCTTCATACATGTAGTACAGTATCTTTTATTATTTTATTAACATTAAAATTCAAAATTTATGAATGATACTTCAAAAATAAAATGATGTACATGCATTCTTATATTACTATGATTTTCATTGAAATCTGAAGCCGAGTTCCTTTAACAATTCTTACATTAAAGGTATAATATATGACAATTCACATATAGATTGACAATCTTCTAAGGAAATTGTAAGTCTGCCCAACACTGATTCATCATCATTAATGCTCTACAGTACAGTACAGCTTGATGGAGCATCTCTTCAAAAGCAACAGCCAGCTATATACTAAATGCAACTGATCAATAACATATTTACTGGTCTCATCAATTCGCTAACAAAGTTTAAGAGTGCAGAAAATGTTCATTCAATGCAAAAACACTACAGTGAGACAAAAACAATGACAGAGTGTCTAGCACTAATGAAGAGAATGTTCATGAATTCGACTATCAGAGCCTGATAATCCCACTAACAGCATACAAAGTCACAACCTTTAAAATTATAAAATAATCTAACATCATGCAACTATAATACATGACCAATTTCCACAACTGCTGAGCAATGCGCTACATATAAATTAACTTATGTTTCAGCAATGTGAAACCAGTCATACAATTATAGTAGACTGGGGCAAATTTACTGACGATTAATATACGAAAGGTAAATTAACACCAATAAACCAATGATTCACTGGTGGTCGATACTTCGATTAAAGAGCACGCATTTTATAGACAGCTTGAATAAGTCTTTATCTTAGCAATCATTACATGGATACCACATTGCCAACAATTTGCATTAAGAATTAACAATCATACACAACAGCTTCATTCAGAGCAGATGCTACACAAGACACTTGTGATAAGAGCCTAGTGATAGGTTTCTAAAACAACTCAAACCAATCAATAAAAATGTATATAAATGAATGTCTCAGCATTGTGAAACCAGTCACACAATTATTGCAGACTGGGGCAAATACACTGACATGTTATGTACGAAAACTTGATAAACACCGATGAATCCAATGAAACACTGGTGGTCGATGCTTCGCTATGTCATAATATATATTAGAACAGCATAATTAATAAGATCAATCACAGAGTAATACTATAACTATGTACCTTTTTGTCAGAGTCCATAAGGGCCTCAAGTCCAACATCCTCATCATTGTTATCTGCATCCATTTCTTCTTCTTCCTCTTCTAAAAAATGATAAATGGTTACATTGAATACATCTTCAGCACCAACAAAATCACTATCATTTTCACTTTCTTCGTCGAACAAATTCTTTAGCATTATCAGTCAAGATGCTTAATCAACTGCGCACACAGAAAACATGAATTATCAAAAATGATACAGGACAAATCTGAGAAAACAAAAGCATAACAGCCAGGTTGTTATCGTATCATAAGAAACTTCAATAGCATCACTTTCACCTTCTTCAGATTCTTCTTCTTCATCTTCCTCCTCATCTTCGTCATCATCATCATCGGAGTCATTGATATCAGTAGACTCTTCCCCACTATCCTGAGGCATCTCAAACTCTGGATCATAAGCAGCAGCATACTTGGCTCTCAAGGCTTCAATGTCCATGTCACCTAGAACAGAAGAAGCCGAATGTTTATGAAGTACTGTTTCACAAAATTTAACCGTCTGCTAAAAATATAGGTGATCAAATAAGAAATAATTGACACACTGACAAACCAAAAACACACTATAACAGTTGTTTGGATTAACATGTTAGCCAATAAAATATGATATCTTGTAACCCAGGATTCTTCCAGCATATAGCCACAAGAGTTTATAGTTACAACTTTTTATTTATCCCTAGTTTAGAAAATCCTGTATAAACAACATGATGTCAAACAGGTGCGTTGATAGGGAAATGAATTTTCTCAAAACTAACAATGCTTCCACGAAAAAGCATTCAATATCCAACTTTCTATCTCAATAATTCACAAACCCAACAATGGAGACAATGAATACAAAATCAATAAAATTTCAGACCATAAGCAACCAGATTGAAATGCAAAACAATTGGTTAATGTTAAGATTGATAATTACTAACCTTCATCCTTCAGATCATTTAATTCATCCTTATAATCAGCTTCTTCATGTTTCTCTTGTTCTTCAATAGTTTCTTCAACATCAGAATCATCATCATCAGCTTCAAACTCTTCATCTTCACCTTTCTGCAAAGAATTAAGCATGATATCATTACCAAGACATACCTATTAAACACCCAAGAACCTTAAACAAAAGAAAATATGTACAATAATAACTAAAACCTACAACCTCCATCGCGATGAAAAAAATGGCCTCAGTCTGGAAATTGGTAGTTGTTAAGGTAATCTTGTTACTAATGTTGTCGCTAAGAGGTTTTACAGCATTAACCAAATTCTATATTAATAATAAAGTCTGTGATCAAACACATATTTTGTAACCCAGGATTCTCCCAGCTCAAGGCTACAAGAGTTTTATAGTTACAACGTTTAATTTATCCCTTTTTCTGTCCTCCTGAACAGACAATATAATGTCCACCAAGTGCGTTGCCAGGGAAAAATCAAAATGAGACAGGTAAAAATGGAAGAACTATGTTGAATTACGAATTCACACAAAATTTTAACAATAGGTTTATTTTGTAACCCAGGATTCTCAAAGTCCATAGCATTTAAGAGTTTATAGTTACAACATTTAATTTATCCCTGTGTATATCCTCCTTAATAGACTATGGCATGTCTAACCAGGTGCGTTGCTAGGGAACAAATCCCACAAATCATCAGCCTGACCTTTTAGAGCTCCTAACTTATGACATCTAACTTAAGTATCATAATTTATACACAATAAAGGAAGGGTTGCAATATTGAATGCTTCTTGCCCCAACATTACACAAACTCATTCTAATAGGGAAAGTTTTGTTCAACTTAGGCAACCACTCAAAAGACAGAATATCTGGTAGTGTTGGTAAAAAGTCATCATTTTCTATTGGCTATACAAAGACACAAAATTGCCATGAGAGCAACAAGTGCTGGGTATAGCCATGAAGAATTCCAAACCCTATGAAGTAAGTCGATGAAATTATTGCATGTTTAACATCTTGTATATAGACACATGATATGAAATCAATGAAGCTTAATACAAGTAACCAAGAGGTAACATTATTAATAGAGGTTAAACAACACAATTTATGGCAAGATTGCATGAAGAATTTCTCCTTTAAGAAAGTCTTGACCATAAAAGTATTGTAATGAAAGACTTAGGCAACCACTCAAAAGACAGAATATCTGGTAGTGTTGGTAAAAAGTCTTCTATTGATGTTGGCCATACTAAGACACCAGATAACCATAATAGTAACAGGTGCTGGGTATAGCCTTTAGTGAAATATCAATTCCAGAACAATTCCATAAAATTAATCACGAATGCAACACACAAGTTCAGATTGTTCCCCATGTATATTTCTGCAAGTATGCAGAAAACATGAATCATCATTACATTAACGGAAAAATGAAAAATATCTAAAAACAAAAAAATCATACATTCAACAGCTAAACAGCCTCGTTCAGATTGTTCCCCATGAATATTTCTGCAATTAAGCAGAATACATGAATCATCACTACATCAGACTGTTTGATAGATAAAATAACTAACAAACAGATCTTACTTTGCTTTTGGATTCATCCATCTCTTCATCAGAATCTGCATGTAGTGGTGCAGGTTTTTCAAGAATTTCTTTCGGCAAATTTTCTATCAGTTGTTCAATTGGAAGCTCACTTTCTTTCTGTAAGGCAGCCACTTCATCTCTTGTTTCTGACTGAAATAGTAAATGCAACATTTAGAAGCGAAAATCAAGAATCTCCTACATACAAGAGGTTTTAAAATTTGTTAACCCTCTCAGCTATCAAGAAAACTGAACAACAAAACAAATAAGAGTCATAAACTTCTAAATATGTATCGGCTATGCACTAAAGTGTCACAATATCTCCCTTTGTTATTCGATCTAAGATCTTAACATAGTAACTAACTAGTTTAACAGACTTCACTTTGAAATTGCTAACTAATAAATATTCTACATTTGTGATAGAACTCACCTCATCAATACCTTCCTCATCTTTTTCAATTGTTTCTTCATCATCTGATTCACTCTCAACTTCAGGTTTAAATTCATCTAAAATATACAAAGGTAATGCAATGGTTTACACAAAATGGCTCAACTTCGCAATATAGAGCATTTAAACATGAATCATGCACTTTGGTTCAGGTTCAATAAACACTAAAACAATATGTTGTGTCACTGACAAATCATTCAATACACTGAACAATGAATTTGCTGTTGTTTAAGTTAAATGTTATTCTAACACATATGAGGGAAACAATTTTTGCTCAAAGTACAGAGTGAATAATGTTATTATCTGAAATAGTATATTACTAAGAATATTACTCACCATCACCAGCTACCGAGGGATCAGGGGTAACAGAACCAACAGAGGAACCTTTAGAACTCTGCGCAAGTCCTTCAGATAACCAGTTAGAATATTGCTCAGTTTGATTAACAATGAAATTCAGATGTAGATCCATGGCTTTCTTGCGTTTCTCATCAAGTCGGCTGTTCTGTTTATATTGCACAACCTGAAAGAAATTAAAAGCTGGTCAATTAGTCGAACCACAAAGAACATATGCTCATTTCATTTACATATTTCCACTTCTGGCAGTACTAATTCGAAGTCCTGCAAAAAAGTACATGAATTCAAATATTCAAGTCAATTTGAATAGATCAGCAATCGCCCAGACTTTAATGCCAACGACAAGACTTCATTTAATGAAATTTCGATTATAACAGAGAAAATCTCAAGCCAGATTTCACCAGAAACAAATTCTTAATCAAATTAATAATATCTTGTAACCCAGGATTCTCCCAGCATATAGCCACAAGAGTTTATAGTTACAACTTTTTATTTATCCCTAGTTTAGAAAATCCTGTATAAACAACATGATGTCAAACAGGTGCGTTGATGGGGATTAAGTCAAATGTAATTCAAGATCAGTTAATTCAATTAGGCAATCATGTACCTTCTCTATGTTTGTCCAAAACTCCTTAACCATCTTGGCCATATTAGAAGCAATTTTTTTTAATTTCATGCTTTCCTCTTTCTCAGCTCGAAGTTCCTTTTGTTCTAGATCTTGGAAATACTTCTGTACCATCTTTGCTATCTACAAATAAACAACAGAATCATGTCAACTCTAAAAAATTACCCAAATAACACATTCCAATTAAACCACATGCAATAAAAATGGTTTGGATAAATACCCAGCAAAGAAATTCACTACTCAGACAAATGCCTCGGTTAACATCAACGATCAGTCATAACTACTTTCCAAAACAACAAGAACTGCCATTTTGAAGTTTCATCACAACTGTGTCAGCCTCGTCATCGTCTCATCATTGAAATGAATAAGAACTAACATCAATTAATTAACAAATGGAGAATACTTCCAGGTATGATTACTTTTTAAATATTCTCTTCTTCATGTAAGAAACAGGAACTAAATTTTATGCTGGTAACCCAGTCAAGTACCCTCCGGCAAATGCCTTAATCAACATCAACTAGCTAATATACTGATGTTAATTGTGACATTTGTTGTATGACATAAAAAGTAAGTTAATTATGCTAGTCCCTTAATTGTCTCTCCATAGAAATGGATGTTTTTAACATTTGAGGACCTAATATGTTAGGCCAATTGTGTTACAACAAATACTGAACACCACACATTGTGATCTTTAAATCAATTCTATGCAGCTATCAAGTCAAACAAGACACATAAAAATGAGGAATTAAAACAAGAGCATGTGTTTCAGTTAATAATTTAGTTATAACTGTCAGCATATCCAACTATTTACTTACTTTTCTAGCACATGTTTTCTTCCATTTTCTTTCCTGAAGGAAATCAGCTGCCAACCATTGCATTTCTTCCAGTAAGTAGTCCCAATGAGCCTTAGGTCTAGGAGGCTCCTGAACTTTAGGCAAGCGTCTTGATGACCAAAGACCCTCTTTCCTAAGCTCGGCAACTCGACTCATCACTTGGGCTTCCTGAAAACCGAAAGAGAAAAACATCCATTCCATACCAGATAAATATTTATAACAACTTTTTTTAAAGTCCAAAATATACAAAAGCCAGCATTAATCAAATAATGTCACAATTTCATTAGCAGTCCAACCTAAACAGGCAATGCACTGGGGACAGAATTTGTCCATGATAATATAGCCAACCAGTAATTGAGTTTGATAACAACAATCAAACACAGAATGAGTAAGGTGGCCCTATTTACAAATAATCCTCATCAAAATACAAATAAAAACGAAGTCATTAAATACAAACTGAAGACAACCTAGAGTTCAGGTCACCATGAAAACAAATACCACATTTAGTACATAATGGTAGAATTGAATCATCCTCGGAATAAAAGTCAACAGGTGAAACCAGGGCCTCTTTCACCGGTAGGGGAAGGAACCTTTTTCTTAAACTTTTGGGGAAAATATCAGTATTTTAGCAAAAAAAGGGGAAGAAAAAACTTGATGTGAACTAATTTTAGGGAAAAACTGCATAAAGATTTTACAAATTTTTCCTGAGGGGAAGATGACTATAAACGGCCCCTACAGAAGGAAAAAACTGGTAACAGCAGTACATTCTCACTTAGTTTACAGATCTGACAATAGTGTTATTTTAAAATAATTGCTAACAGAAACAGAAGCTTAAATAAGACAGGAGAGAATAGTTACCTGTTTGGCTCGTTCTACAATAGCCTCTTGTGTAGATATTGCCTTGAAATTAGTACCATTATTTACACTGCCAGGTGAACATACTGCTGGTTTCTTATTCCCACTTCCACTGTAAATCAATAGCAGATACTAACTAAATTAATCTGATAGCAAAGATAATGTTCTCTATATTGATCAAGTCCAGCCATCAGACCAAAAAATTATTTCCTGCTTCAATTATTTCCTCTTGCTTTATAAAACACTTTTTATGGCCAACCATACATCATGAAAAATTCTACATGATACACTCAGTTGGTTGAGCAAAATAATTTTCAGCACATACTAGTGTTCTGTAACTGTAATTTATATTATACTATTACATGTAATTAACTTCATATTTCAGCTTTAAAACATTCATCTCCTCAAGAAATATATATACTTCACATAATGTAGGTAGCAAGATTCAACTTACATTACTGATACTGGAGTCTTGGCTTGTGCTGTGAGAGATGGCAGTCTAGAATCTGATACTGATCTATGTAAACTTGAAGACACTGCCAACGTCGAGGTACCAGAAGGTCGGTTACCTGCAGATCATGTAAAAATTCAGATGAAATGTTTTTAACAATAGCATTAGCAATCCATTCAGCTCTACAACTAAAAGAAAAATAATTTTGGAATAGGCTGAAATAAGTTCATCATAGAGTACTGAATTAATCTAGCTCAACCAATTCTCATTCATATGATCTGAAGGATCAATTCCTATCATAAATTTTTAAGAAGTATTTTCCTAGTGAAACTGTACATGTTTGTAAATGCTGAATGATAATATAAACATCTAACATGCAATTAATTCATAACATCAACATACATAAGCATCCTTCAACAAGAACTGAATTAGGTTTAATACTTTGAACAACACAAATGGTGCAAAAAGCTAATTCAAATGAGAAAAACAGAAAATATCTTGAAAATGCACATGTTAACCAGACATAAAAGCAAACAGGGAAACAGTAGAAAAATTTTAGTCTTCACTAAAAGACTACAAAAACTATTTCAACCAAAGAAGAGGAAAATTATGCTGCAATAACTTTTGGTCAACTAGAATTGAAGCACTACAAAAGAAAAATATGTAAGCCACACTAGCACAACACTGGAATCTACCTAGAAGTTTGGAAGCATCATGGAGAGGGGGCAAAAATGCTGAATCCAGATTGCTATCAAATGGTTCATCAAATTTAATTCCTGGTAAATTGCCCAATTCTGAACCTAAAGTCACAGTAAGTCCTTCAGTTAAGTAATTTAAAAATGGCAAAGCATGAGTAGATCAGCATTCAATACATGAAGTATTAAATTAGAAAGTTGTAAAATGAATTATTGACAAAGATAGTATGAAATTCAAATGAGTCATTCCCATTTTTATAATTATCAACATAACATACTAAGAAATACAAAAATTTAAATATCACAATTTTGATAAATTGCTAGCAAATACTTGCACAATTTAAGATCAGCAAAATAATTGGGAAAATGTCTTACCATCTAAGACCGTAGATGCTGATGATGAGGGTGCGGCTGATGATCCACTAGTTCCCTTAGACTGTAAACACAATAAGGCAATTTATTAGGGAGTTAATTTGGATATACCAACAAGAACATAAAGATTCCCAGGTAATTTATAGTGTCAGTAAAGTTAATTAAATAATGTTCATCTCATAAGAATGTGTTACATAAGTAAATCGATGAATTAAAGGCTAATCAAAATTATATTTAACACATTGTTATTTATACTCAACTGACCTCTTCCACAGCCTTCCCTTCTTTCAGGTAGACAACAGGATCTTCTTCATCATCACTATCTAAACGGCCCGACTTAAGAAAGTGAACAAGTTGAGGTGTCGGTCGTTTACGCCAAGCATAATAATCCATCATACCACCACCATTTTGAAGGAAGAAACATTCTGTCAGATTATCAAAGTAGCTCTCCTTCACCTCCAACATCTGACTGAGCTTCTCATCCTAATCATAAAAGCATGAATTCACGTTAATAAACTAGTTTAACACTTGAGCCAATAATGACTGAACAGCAGTAATTTTTATCTGCAAGTTTTGGAAAGGGTCACGTCCAATTGGAAAAAATTGCACAGTTTGATGCCAATATTGGAAATTTTTAGGTTGGGCATTGGGAAAAATGCCTTTATTTTCGACTGGAACCGGACCCAAACGAAGAAGGAAAAAAATCACAAAACACTTCCACAACACAATAACATTTCCAGACTAAAGTATTGAACAATTATACATGAATGGCTGATATTCACTAAAAAATTAAATGCATAAAACCATCAATCAATTTAGATATAAAGATTATACTACTCATCAAATGAAATATTACATCGTTAATACATGATGGACTTACCAAAACCAGTTTCCTGGTCGCTGCTATCTCCTCAGTGGCAGCAGGAACTTCTTCCAACTTAACCCTTTTTTTCGGCGACGGACCTGTTGATGCAAAGATTCCTCCATGCTGAAGAACTCTACCAACTCCCTGGCCACCAATATTACCAGAGACAGGCCTGTTAGGTGTGGCCATCAGTAGAGATCTGTAAAAGAGCGAATTGGTGACTTGTGAAGTTGGTTGCAAAATCTATCCACCATATCTAATGCAACAATTTTACAGAGCACTAAATTTGAAACAAATTAGACTGGTACAAATAATATATAATAATTAATAATGCTGGGAAACATAAAGTAGCTGGACTTACCACAGCGGGAGAAATTGTCCAAATGATTGCTTGATACTCTCACATAAGCAAGCAAACACAAATAGTTATCCTCAAACATTTGTGCAATCTGAAATGCAAAGAACATAGATTGCCATCAAGAAAACAAAGAAGCCCATGGAAATTCCAAACAACTCCAGCTAAGAAACATGTGAATTATGAATTATCAGTACGCATTTTTGTAAATAAAACATAGAATTAATTACATGCTGATTAAACATTTACTCGTAACTGTGCAATACATTTGCAACAAATTATGCAGAAAGATGGTAGGGCAGCAGTTTAGACTTGATGGATTTAATTATTGATCCACAGTCATGTGTTTAAAAAAGTGGGCAAAACATCTAAGAATTATTTCTAAATTGAAAAGAACATAACACTGCTCGCAACTAAGTTCATCACTTTTTCAATTGACCACTTGATACACTTTGCTATTTTTGGTATCGGCAGTGGACCACGTGCAAAAATTTTGCATTAATGCAAACAAATGTAATGGCAAATATTCGCACAAAATTTAAGGCAATCAATAAAAAGAGTATCGGTCAAATTTAACAAATCGTCGCGATGCACCGATAATTTATGAAAATTATCTGTTCCCCACCCACACGATTTTGCATAGTGAAAATTGACAACGGAGTAAATCAGCACTAATGTCAATTAATTGCAATACCTTTATCATCCCAAATGTCAAAATGAAATAATTAGAAAGCACATCGTCGATGACAATAAGTGACAATGCCTAACAACGAAGTTGTTCATCGACTAACTTCGGCAGCGCGGCTATGTGCGCCATTTTTGCTGGAGACTGCTCCTAATTTTCAGGCAATTTATTTCTGCTCGTAACACAAAATTTACTTAACATCCGCATGATATAATGCAATATCCGTGTATATCAGTGCATAATCTCCCATTGAAAACGCCACATACCTATCGATGGTGGTTTAACGCTTGTATTTTTCCATGCAAACTTGCTCTATATTTACGGTAAGGCGACCCAGACAATGGCTTCCAAAGGAATTTATTAACGATGCGCACGCATTTTCAGTCATGTGACTATATTTTATTGGCTATTTGCAGCGGCAAGCTACACGTCATCCTAGGCTTCATACCACTAAATTCCGCCTCGCTGATTTGGATATGTTGACAATCGGAATAAAATCACTGTTATCCGTAACCGGTTACGGAATTGGCAAATTAGTAACAAATTGAACATTTGGATTCATTACATGTCTTAATCACTGTCGATTCACTAAATTCAATCAGATAACAATTTTATTATTCTTATTTTGATACGTGTGCATATATTTTTTGAGGAGGGGAAGGTATGCTGTTTTCAACATTGGTCCTAAATTCAAAGAATGCACAAATTGTGTTTTCTCAAACTAATTGACAAATATCTCCCGATCAGTCGGGTCAGCAGTGGTGGATGAATTATTATAGATGCAATATTTTCAATAAAATCACCACATATATAGCACAAGCGTTCGGACCAGAGACACCTTTACATATTTATATATAAATACATCTATTTATATATTCATGTACATGATAGCGGAGGTTCGTACGGTTGTCTCCAATTTTATTGTATGAATATAGACTACGAACACTGGATCAACGGTTCCCAGGTTCTACTGTCACTTATTAAGTATGAATGTAACTATCTAACTAAATGTAAAACGAAGCAGTTTAATTTTTTAAGGGGTTTGCTGATATTTTACTTCAGATTGTTAAAATACCACAATATTTTAAAATGGAGACAAATTATCCGGACGAGTAAAATGGATATACTGTAATAATAATTAGCAACAGATGAATAAAAGAGCAATTACATTCAATTCTGCCGCACGTGGACTACAACAGATGTGCTGAGATCTTCGCGTCATTTTTACAGCACTGTACACACCAAACTTCAGATAAAACTTACTACTGCAGAAGGAGAACATTCGGTATTTTCCAATATTTTTACCGATCATCTTGAAAAAGAACAATAATTTAATGGTTTTCAAAGACGTTTGATCAGCCTATGAAATACGTACGGATATATACGGTTTCAATCACGGTGATTGTTTAAACAGGCTCAAAGCACTGCGCGGAAGTGCCCCATGCTAGCAGGATTTATAATCAACGATTTTAATGTACGTGTTCCAGTATTTGCTACCAGGAGCACCTATTACATACACAATTTAGCATCAAAGTAATTATTTCTCGAAATATGGAAATCGCCCATCTAAACTTAGAACTATTAACGTCGCTATTCTTTCCGAATATTTACGAGTATATAGATCGTGAAAGTAGAACTAATCTTGGATGCGCTGATTTTATAAAAAATACGCGTATGTATGGCTATCATTATCATAGTCTTAAAGCGTTGACGAACAATTGATTTTCTATTCTGCTACCATCATATATGTACATTGTATTTATATAGTTCAAGCTTCGAAAAAAATTGAAACAGGTAGCGGGTATTGTTCTAAAGGTATGATTTTGTTCTTTCAAATTTCACTATTAGGCTTAAATCGTTTCTGAATGGTTTCTAGGACAAAAGAAAAAAAAATCGCTTATTAATTAAGGTATCATAATAATGTTTAAATTTAAGAACACCGTCAATTTTAAGGTTAGAGGAAGAAAACACTCAAATAATAAGTCTGCATACGTAACAGTTTACACGCGTGCATGGGCGTGAGTGATAATTATCATGATCTTATCATTTGTCAACAATAGAAATTGACACGACAGGTTTTTAACATTGAATTTTGATCAAAAGGATTGTTAGATACTGATCAGAGTAAAAGTTGACCAATCCTGGGGTAAATTTTTAACGATAAATAAAACTTATTAAAAAAAACTCCCAGAGATCGACTCTATAAAGAATTAGTACGGTAGAAGCGAAACTTTCGTTAAAGCACACAGTTTATGCATTTCGTTGGACTAAACGCCCTTTATACGCTATATTGTCATCGAGATCAAAATGACGCTAGTTTTTGAGTTTGGTAGCGTAAAACACAGAAAATTAAAAACCCGACTTCCATACGTCATGCGAATGAGTGCGTGTGCATGTGATGACGTAAATACCAACGTGCTGCGTTCAATGCAAATACTCAAAACTCTACTGCAGTTTATCAAAGCAACATGAGAAATGAATGATGCATTGTAATTGTTTAAGTTCTGACTGATTTTCACTAGAAGGCGATGAATGATTATGTTGCCATTAAATATGACATTGGGATCTTAAATCGTTCATGACACGTGCTAATGGCATTTGAAAATACGAAAAACACTCGTATAAGAGAAAAACTGCATATTTGCACGACAATTCAATGCTAACAGGGTCTGTGTGTTTTATTTCTTTTTTACATTTATACCCAGCTAAATACCACTAAATTCAAGTCATTTGAATTCAAATCTTGTGCTGATCTAACCATAGAACCATTAATATATATATCATATTCATACACTAAGATTTTTCTTTGCAAACCCAGGTGACTCAAAGACCTATATATGAGTGTTTACGTGTATAGCATTTAAATTCTTTTTTCTTTCTGAATCACTTCTAGTCTATCATTTGGAAGGAGATTTTTCAGAATTTAATAATATTAAATTATTGGTTAAAGTCCCTTTAACTAGTGTTCCACTATGTATCAATGATTTTGTCTCAGCTTTGGTTTGACAAATTCATTGCATCTCAGATTTCAAAAACTTTGTCAAGATCCTAAGTTTTTAGCTTATGGGAAAAATTGAAATGATTGATTGGATATTGTTGTAAAGAAATGGGAATGAGACAAATTAATCCCTGAACTGCGTACCACCCGACTTGTTGTCATTTCTAAGACATACCTCAAATAAGATAGTACTGTTCAAAACTTAGTTGTATGCAAGTTGTATATTTTTCAGTCAATCACCTTCAAGAACAAGCAATTAATTAATGTGATAAGTACATTTATCTTTACAAACAAGAAGTAATGAATTTTTTGTGTTTAAAGATTCTTCTTCAGCTATGATATGTTCTATGAATGATACGTGGATTTGTGACAATAAGAATAAATTAAGTGCGGCCAAGTTTGGTGGAATATAGGGTTGTACTGTTCAGCACCACAATTTTTGTTTAACAAGTTTGATCTTCAATTCTATGACCAGGCATAAAAATCAAGCAAGGAAAGGTCGGATCAAGATTGATTAGTTGTGGTTCTTCGAATACAATTTTTAAAGAAGGGCATTCTTAACTGGTTTGTTAAATGAAAAGGCAGTACCAGTATTTTGGATGTATGTTAATTCATCCAAAAATATACATAATACAAATTTCTGACAGATGATAAAAAACAACAAAACTCTTCAGTGAAGTGTACATACTTGTTTAATACATCTAAATCAAAATATTACAAGATGACCTAAAAATACTTGAAAATTCATTACATTGTAGAAATGCTTCAATGCCAACTAAGTACAACTCAAAAACAAACAAGTCTGTCACGTTTTCTTAAATAAATACTATTCTACAGTAGATTTCATTTGGATGTTGACAGTTAAAAATATTACATAAAATATACTGAAGTTTTCTCACTGAATTTAATAGTTTGTAATATTCATGTTGTAAAGCATGCATACAAGTAATTAAACAATTAATTCAACAATATTTGAACAGCCTATCAAATAGTCTAGTGTGTTTAGTATTATTTAAAGTCACAACCGTTTTTAGATCAATATTCTAATCTAAAGTTAGTTGAACTCAGTGTTGGTAAGAGAGAAGCTAAGGGTGTCATTCAGACAAAATCTTACTGGCTCAAAATAATACAGACTTAAATCTTCACTAAAAATTAAAGAAATCATACAGCACATTGGGTTCACTAATACTAAATTTTACCAGACTTCGAGAAAATTTTTGCCACAGGAGACAGGTCTGATGGTCTTTGGCATCTATCCATTATTGAATGATATAGGAGCAACCCTTTATGGTTGACACATTTTGTGATCAATGAAATGCTTAAATATATCTCTACAACTTCATTATATCATATATACATAAATATGAAAACACATTTTAATAAAAAAAAACCATAAAATCAATGAATATAATGAAATTATGCAAACGTTACATTTGTATAAAATGTAACTTAAAAATTAGTTACATGTATTTTCATATTCTGTCTATATAACAAATCTTTCCAAATGTTTGAGATGGTTTGATGAAAAGTGACGTAAGTATTTGTCTGATATAACTTAAAAGATGAAATTTATATACAACATAAATACCATGATTTATTCATAATCTTTATGCAGGAAAGTCAAATTTAACCATGTGGAGGCTGTTATTTGGGGGAGTAAAATATAACAGCCAGCCATGTTTGATCATAGAATGACGTATTTGTTAGTTTCCAATATACGTATACAGCAAATATAAACGTGTTAGAATTCATGTTATTTCATGCGTTTCTAAATATGGTAACACATTTGCATATTAATTTAGTGTCTTTGCACAGCAGTAAGCCAGTATAAATTACAATGGTCATGTGACTATAGTGCGGACTCATCCGAGAAAGGGAAATATGCTGTTCTCTATGCATTCAATATTTTATAAACACAATTTCACAAGCTGCACTTTGAAGAGTAAATCAACAAATATCTAATCAGTTTCTAATCACGATTTACAAGGTTCATATCTCACATATGTGCTATCCAAACAGTATCAGACTTTACCACTTCATCGTTTTGATTGGTTTTAAATCTTCCTGGTTCCTCTTTTTCTTAAATGAAGACACTGGTACCCGGCCATCGATCAGTTCTATCAATGAAGCAAGGTTCTTGTCTTCCATTACCACTCTATGACCGACCAACTCTGATCTAACAATGTCAACCAGTTCATCAAATCTACACACTTCAGCATCCGCTGTTTTCCAGTTCGATTCCAACTTCTGTATCCGATTTGATGCCTTGGCTGTTATCTGCTCAATCTGGTCTTCCTTATCGCGCATCATGGAACAATATTTCTCCACCTGAAACACATGGAAATATTCCACTCAAATAAATGACAAAAGTAAGCTTAATATAACACTAGATAACATTGTCTTGGGTACTAATTTCATACAAACAAAAAAGGGGTCTACATGGGTATTGTCTCTGACTAGTTATTACTAGCCCCTCACCGATTTTACATCTCAGCCAGGATAAGACAAACTTTACATATGAGAAAGCAATCCAGCTAGCTTGCTAAAGACTGTAGGTACTACCCAAGCGTACACCCGGGGTCTTCCTCCACCACTGAAAAAGCCACCAATTGATTTCAGGTCAAAATTGGAAAAAATGGTCACTTTGTTTGATCGGGAATGGGTCAATTTACTGGTAACTATTATATAAGGTAAAAAATCACTGTTTCTATGAAAATAAAATCAGAGCTGACCAGTCACTCAGACAACATTTATACAATGAATTTAAGAAAAGAAATAAAAAAATCAACTCTGAACATGGTTTAACTGCTTCCTATTCAGACAGTGGTAACATGTGATAGTGACATTGTAATCAGAATGATTTAAAACACACACAGATCATCCGTCAACTAAGCTAATGTAATATAATGAAATTACCTTCTTTTTTAGGTACAGAATTTCTTTTTGAGCGTTCACATCAACTCCAGATGTTCCTTGATTTCCATCAGATACTGTCTCCATCTTCTGCAGCAATTCAGCTATCTGTTCATTCAGAAAATCTCTTTCTGCCTCGAGAACCTGATACTTCTCTCTGATACGTGATACTTCGTCCATTAATCTCTGAAAGTATTTTAGGTATGATGTAATTAATGTCAGGGTACCAAAGTTATCAGGAACTTATGTGTACCGAAAACGGAGTTTACCATTGCACATAAGGGGGTTTATAGTTGTCAATGAGAGAAGGAGAAATTACAGTTGCTTGTAATGACAGATAATGATTGCGCAAAAATTTTAATTGCGGATCACCGCTTTCATAGAATGTATATTGCAACCTACTGGTCTCATAAAATTCATGATGAATTTCATCCAGAATTTCTAATTATCTCATGATAATTTTTTCAGTAAATTACTGGATATGATTTTGAAAAATGAAACTCATTTTTGATAGATTGGAACTACAACAAAGCCACAGTAAGATGAAAAAATAAGTCCTGCAGTTTTAAAGAATGGTGTCGTATGAACGAGACATTTGTGGCACTGTTACCTAAGTGTTCTTTTTATATGTGCGTTCTCCATCCAATAAATAATACCTTTGACGCAATGTTTTGATGTATGTATGTCCATGCTTGGAAATGATGTAGATATAAACATTTATGCTTGGTCCTGTGTTTATTGAGAAAAGTGGGTCTCGCATACTTCATATGGGACTCATAGATTATTAGCACTTCAAGTCCCATGACTCATGATAAAATTAGTAAAAAAATCACTCTTACCTTATTTTGGACATCTTGATCCAACATGGACTCAAATTTATCACTCATATCATGTATTCTTAAGTTGAGCTCATCAACCATCTTTTTACTCCTGTCCAGCTCAGACTGAGTGAATTCAAGCTCAGCCTTTATACGCTTTTCTGAGTATTCACACTGACTCACACGACTAGAAAAATCCTCACTGAAAATTAACAAGCAAAATACTAGTTACTGAACATGTCTGTATACATGGGTGAAAGTTGAAAATTTTCAAAAAAAACTGGAAATCTTAACCTTGGTGCCATGGAAAGAAAAAAAAAGTAGGGGCCGGACCTGCGAAAACCTGGAGGTTCTGGAAAATTCCACAAAACTTTAAACCATGCGTTTGAAGTAGATGTCAGTAATAAGACCGAATAACAGAGTAAACAAGACTTTAAATCTACAACAACCAACTGTAAGTGCAGGCAACCATGTGGACAACAGTCACTTCTTAGGACACATATTGATACAACAGACAAACAAAACTCCAGAATAATGACCAAATTGAGCAAATATCTCAGTACAACAATCTTTGTTCACATAAAGTTGATTTTTTTTATATTATGCTTTGCAGAGCAAGTTAATCAAAAAGGCATAAAGGACTTAATGAAGATATATTGAAAATAAAATGAAAATGTGACCTGTTTGCATATGTATGAGTAGTCAAAATTTGTGACAACTGCCCAAAAACAATTATTCAAAACAGACCTCATATACATACTTCTCAAAGGTGACATCATTCAGGGAGGATCTCAATGCCTTTTCAATTATATGAGCCACTCTGGTTATCTCAGTAAACAGCTCCTTAACTCGTTCCAGCTGATTATTCAATCCAACTTGTTCATCTCCAATACTACACACTTCTTCAAACCTAGATTCAACTTTATTAGAAAAATGTTTTCCAGGCCCCATTTTTGTCCCATCTTTAGATTTTGTTGTTTCATTCGAACTGTCAGTGCTAGCACTATTTACTGGTACCATAGAATTCTCACCAGAGTCTTTTGGCTTGACTGAATGAATAGGAGCAAAAGCACTATTTGCAGTACAGCCAAGCTTTTTCCGACTAAGTGTGTGCGGGCTTTCCACAGCTACTTTATCATCTTCTAATTCCAAAGCACTATTTTTAATGTTATTATCATCATTCACTGTAGCAATCTGTTCACTCTCAGATTCAGTTCCTACAAGAATATTCTCTGGTCTTTCAGTCTCTTCCTGTTCAGCTGATGAAGCAGCTGAGAGAACTTGGGAAACGAGGGAAGATGACTTTTTAGCCTTGGTGTCCTTGGTTGAATCTGTTGATGTAACTTCTGAGCTTGATCCTTCAATAACTTTGGATTTTTCCTGTCGAGCAAATACAGAAAGTAGTAGAATGTGTTTTACTGGGGTTTAATGGAGCACAAACAACCAGAGTCACTTGGTAACTTTTCCTGCTTTAACAAGGGTGGAAGACCATAGGTGTTCACCTGAGTAGAACCACAGGCCATTACTAGTTACAATTTTGTTGTAGTAATTTTGGAAGAAAATAACCCAAGTCTATTAACATGGGACTTAACTTCAAAAACCATATTGTTAACTACACATATTCACCTATGATGGTGAAATTTTTACATATTAAAATTATCTGATGTTGATTATATACAAAATTTTTTACACTTTAACAGATGTAAAATTTAAAATATCAACTACATAGATTATCCTCTAACTGGTAATATATTGCTCAAACAACCATTTTAAATCAGCCGAAAGTGCAAAATGGTACAGGGTCCAAATTTAGCATTATTTCCCTACTAGCTAAAATTAGCTAGTACCATTTTTGTTTACTAGAACAAAATTTTATTAACCCATAATCAATAAATCATTAATTTCATGGGCCATGTGGAGTTTTATTTGGCCTCTTCTTCCCTGACCAAGTAGCCACCATACACTCACTAAAATATGCCAGTGGCTTTTTTGGCCACTAGCTATTCAGAAATTCTACAAGCTATTAGCGAGTATGCCTAAATTAGAACCCTGATGGTACAAACATCTTGTTTTTTCTTATTTACAAGAATATTTCTGTTTCGTAGAAATCGAAACCATTAGATAAATCTTTTTTTTTTCTTTTTTTTTTTAAAAAAAACAGCTGAAACTAAAATCTATATAATAAAAACACCACAAACCTCAATGCCGGCTTTTCTACATAGATTGGCTAACACATTGACCATATTATCCACCAATTCATCTATAGTAGATGACGCATCAGTGATTTCAGTTCCCTGCTTTCTCATTACTTCAGATGCAAACTGCTGGGTACAAGATAACTCCTCCAGGGTACCGGACAATGTTGACCTGTAAAGAAATTAACATTAAAATATATCAGTAATATTTTAAAGCAATAATTCATCAGTGACCAACAGTAATTAATTCATTTAGGCATAAATGATTATGTTAAAGGTAGGGATCACCCCCATTACACAATTTACAGTATTAACATTAACACTTAGAAATAATACTTAAGAGTAATACACATTACATCAATATCTATACACACAAATAATGTATTACAACATTGTCTTTAGGTGGCTCTCTGATGGAGTTTATCCTCATGGTATTTCATGTCAAATAAGATTTTTGCAAAGACCAATTAGTGTCTTAGCTCTTCCTCTCTATCTACCGGGACAGCTGCGACCAAGTAGCCATTAAGGAGTTCAGGCTTTTATTCCATTACAACCGGTTTAAATATTGACATATTTATCATCTTCACAATAGTTTTTACTCATTAATGAAATCAAATAACACATGTACTTAAAATTTTCATGAATAATTGATTTCCAAATAATCTTAACCAATACAGCAAGAATATGATAAATAAATGAAAAAAAAATACATAGCCAATATAAAAAATCATAATAATAAATTTATCAGTCTTTATTTAATTCAATTCTTCATAGAATATCAAAATATAAATTCAAAACCTTTTTTACTTGCGCAAGAGAGAATATAGAATTTTATTGTGAACACCAGTACAAAACACTGTCACTTGTACTTACCTGGCTTCTTGTTCTTTTGCTCGAAGTTTGGCACAACAGTCCTACAAAATTAAATATTAAGCTTTTAAGAAGTTTAGAGGCAGTAAGTATTAAATTAGTGGCATGCGAAATGATAAATAACAAAGTCAAATTATTTTCAGAAAAATATTTAATTTTCATTGGTTTTACACTAGTTTTTAACAGTATTTCATCATTTTTTTCACATTTCAGTTACATACTGGCAGGCAGTTAACCTATGCAATATCCTAAATTCTGTTCCACTATTTACCTTGTTCTCTGCAAGTAACTATCAACCTCTCTGCATGAATCACTCACATCAACAATGGAAAAGAAAAGTCCTCAGACATGGGGGGGACAAATGGCCTCAGACATGTCTCCAAACAAATCATCCCTAAGAAACTGAGCAGCACCCAAGTAAACCTAATGTTGTTCAGAATTTAATTTGAAACTTAACAGGAACTGACCTTGAACTAAGGTCATTGCCATCTGTGATTAAAGGTCACCATGCAAACAACAGTCACCTATTATCTCATAATTTATCCATTTAAGAGACAAAATAAACTCAGTATACAGTTCAACTGTCCATAAAGAGCAACTTTTTACACAACATCAAACACCATCATTCAAAGTTTTGTAATTAAACTTTATAAGTAGACAGTATGAAAAACATCTTACTTTCAGGTTACTAAGCTCTCGTTGTGTGGATTCCACTTGTTTGGTTAAATCTTTCTCTTTAATTTCATGAGCCTTGTTAGCTTCCATCTGTTTGTAGATCTCTTCACGACATTCAAACAATTCTTTATCCTGAGAATCTATCTCACTCTCTCTACTTTCTAAAGTTCTCTCAAGATTTCGAATCAACAACTTCTTTCTGTAATTGAATTAACCCAAAAGTACTGATTAAAATAAAAACTCCAAGTAGACATAACATTTAATAATTACATCAAGATATTCAAATATATATAAATTTGGACAACAAATGACCAATAAACATTCACATGGGTAAAGTTGGAAATTTTCAAAAAACCGGAAATCTTAACCTAGGTGCTGCAGAGACAATAAAAACCAATAGTGTTCGGACCAGGGAAAAACTGGAGGTTCTGGAAAAGCCGGAAAACTTTTAACTACACATTTAGTAATTTTCATCTAAATTCGAAGAACAAACTCACTTTTCTAAAGAATCTCTAAAGGCTGCTTCATCTTTCTGTAGTTTATCTGTGGATTCAGTCAACCTGAAAATAACAAAGAACACAATAAGAGTTTAAGGCCATCTTTGAAAAATACAGTCAAATGACCCATACTTTTAACAGTGGTTGGGTAGGTAGGTATTTTTTTGTTGAAAATATATGTTAGTACGGTAAATGAAAACCTGTAACAGAGAACAAAAACAAAGTGTCAAAATTGCAGTCAAATATTTGAGTCAGGGAATTTTTCAACCAGTCAGTCATGCAATGGCATACCAACAATTTTTTAAGGATGGCCCAAACAAGTGTTTCTGATAAAGCTAACATGATGATAACAGGGCAAAAATGTTGATAAAATTAGAACAAATTTCAGTAGAAACTTTTAATGTACAATGACATAACATGAATAAGATATTTTTTGGCATTTCAGTGGTTAGAAGAAGGAACTAGGCACCAAATTCAAGTTAGTTTTCAAAATTTGGAAAACTGCTTTCGATTAATTGTATTTAAATTCAGGGTATATCAAACACACTTTTTGTAAGATTAATATTGGCAAACCTTTTATTCACATCATCAAGTTTTTCTTCAAGTTCTTTAACAGTAGACTGACGATTATGTAGTTCATCTTTGACTTTATCCATTTCAGATTGCAAGTCAACATTCTGTTTTGTTAGCCCCTCACATTGTGACTTCAAAGTGTCTCTCTCTTAAATATAAAGGATTATTTATTAAATTTATACTATGTTCTAGTTTAATATGATATTTCCATTTTCTTTCATAGACTGAATGAATTTTTTGTAAGGCATATCCAGCGATCAGACAAACAATATGAATTTGGTAATAATTATTATACCAGTAGGTTCTACTATAAAAATTGAGTATTTTGTATTATGGAAACAGCAAGCTCTTTAACCATCACAATTAATGAGTTAGCATCTTAAATACTACTATACCAAGATATATAAAACTCATACCTTTAGTAACAGTGTCGTTTTCTTCTCTCATACCAAGTACAGTTTCTTCTGTAGCCTCTAACTCTGCCTTAGTCCTTTTCAGCTGTGAATCAAGCTAAAACAAGAAAAAAATACCACTTGATTATCATATGTGTAGGGTTTTAAGCACTGCCAATAATTTTTCAGTCAAATATGAAGAAGTAATGACATGTACCAGATAAAATGCAGTCCAACTACCAACAGATACACATGTGACAAACACCATTTCTTGGGACAAATCGCATTAACCCAACACAGCCAATCTAAACTATCAGTGAATTCTGAGTGCAAAAAAACTACCAGCACAGATTTACACAATTCCATCTCTTATTTGAGGGGGAGGTAGGGCAAATGCAGAGCTTTTTTTCCTTCTATAGCAAGGGCCATTTATAGGCGTGTTCCCCTCAGGAAAAATCCTTAAATTCATGCAGTTTTCCCCTAAAATTCTGTTTGCTTCAAGTTTTTTCTTCCCTTTTTGCAAAAATACTGTGTTATTTTTTTCCCAAATTTAAGAAAGGCCCCTTCCCCTACCCCTGAAAAAAAAGCCCTGAAATGGAACATATCAAATCATCTTACTCAAAAATCTGCATTTCTAAAGATGTTGCCCACTGTAACAAAGTTTATATCGTGATAATAAGTTCAATTTTTTCATATTTATTCCAAAACTGATGTAATTTCACGATAAGATTCAACCGTACCTCAATCATACCCTCCTTACACTTGGCAATCATTTGTGCCATCTGTTCTCTCTCATTCTGGACAGATATTTTATCTTCTACAAGCATCTTAGAATCCTCAGCGTACTTCAACAATTGATCTTTAAGTAGTGCATCCTAGATATAAAGTATGGTACAGAATTCAGACATCATCAAAGTTAGCCATAGGGTTGTGATATGATTTTTTTTTCAAAAATGATCACAATTCAACTGATTGGTGAGTCAAATCTTGTGACCATGTACATGTACTTGGTTCGGCAGACAAGAAAAGTCTGGTTGAAATTTGTCAAAAAATAAAATACAACAATGAAACCTGAATAAAGGATACACCTGACAGGGTAATGAACAATGAGAAAGTGCTTGATTAAACAACATAAAATTGAACATTCAAGTATTCTTAGATTTCCTATGAATGGTTGAATTAATACAAATTTTACCTTCATATTAATATCAGCTTCCTGGGTTTTTATCCATTCAGTTTTGTTCTTGATTTTAGTGAAGCAATCTTTCACAGAATTCTGCATCTTCGTCTGAAATAGTATTAAGACAACCTGTAGCAAATATCAAGCAATGGATTTTTAAGATTTAATTCTTCAGGTATATGACATTGAACAAAATTAGATTGAATTTGTCAATAAATGATACAACAAGGCTGAGAAGTAAGCGATAAAGCTTTCAAGTTGAAAGACGTTGTCTAAATCTTTAGCCAATGTATGGATATTACTAATGGCTCTGATGCATTCATCATCTGTCTAAAAACAGTAGTTTTGTAACTGGTTCCTGTTTTGTCAAACAATTTAATGGAGAAGTAAGGGGCCTCAGTGGTCCAGTGATTTTGGTCTCTGACTAATAATCACTAGCCCCTCACAGCTGTGAACTTGAATCCCATCCAGGACCAGACTAATTCCATATGTAATGAAGCGGTCCAACTAGCTCACAAAGATTGGTGGTTCTACCCAAGTGAACACTCGGGATTTTCTTCTACTGTTAAAGCTTGAAAAGTCGCCAAATGAACTTGGATGTTGGTGCAATATTAGACCTCAGTTAAAAAAATAGTAATTGAAAAGTGACAAGTACTATGAAATAGAAAGCATGTACCAAAGAGTCACAATAAGCATAAAAATTACCTGCAGATTTCTAGTTAACTCAACATCATCAGCCAGAGTGGCAAACTCATTTAATTCAGCCTGTAGTTCTTGTACAAGTTTCTGAGAGGCATAAAAATGCTCACGATAATCATTGCTCTCATACTCAGCTCTAACCTTCATGATCTGAAATATACATATTTTAAATAAGACGTTGTTTTTTAAGATTTCTTTTTAGTTTAATTCCATCTTCATTCTAACAGTACGTAAAACTTCAATATTTAGACTACCACTGTGACCAACAAAACTGGTCATAACACGGAGGTTGAAGTATAAACAAAAAATATTGAAAACTGGTCTAGAAAAAAGTGGAGGTCTTGATATTGAGGTGGTCACAAAGTAAAGTTTCATTGTACTTTATTAACTTAAACCTCAAATATGTCCACGTACATTATTACATGTACTTACTACATATGATCGGTAACATAATATGAACTGTTTCAATATTCACTACAAGAAAGGATATAATTAAAAGCAATCATTGTTTTTCACCTCATTCTCATGTTCTTCAGACACAGATTTCAGTTCAGTTTCCAATAAATCATATTTCTGTTGCCATGACAACATCTCGGTCTCATGTTTGGTCTCCAAGTCTTGTAGACACTGTTTCGTTTCTGCAAAATTCTTCTGTATTTCCTGTAATTAGAAGCCATTCTGATAGGTTTAAAGTCAACATGAAGAAACAAACAAATTTTGGAATGTTGTATTTCTCATTATATCCAGTACAGTACTTAAACAGTCCAATCTGAGTTATCCATCACATATGAACCACTTTTTGACACACAGTAATTGATATAAAGGACAAAATCTTCTAAATAAACCAACAATGCCTGACGGCCCAATTTTCTCTCTCTCTGTCATGGCCTTTTAAAAAAATGGACTTATATTTATCTATTATATATTTCTAAAAGTGTATTTTACACATGTATTCATGTTATGAAATTCAATATTTAATGACAGCTTCCATACATCAATATGTCATTTCTTACATTCATAAGAACCAACTTCTTTTTACCAATGCCAATGCATTTTGTCTAGCATAGTTATACAGTAATATTACAAAGAGAATAATATTCACCTCATAAGCAACAAGTTTTTTTCTGTCTTTGTCCAGATTATGTACCTGGGACTCGAGTCTCGAATTCTGAAGACGAAGAGTCTCAAATTCATTAGCCAGTACTCTAGGGTGCTGTTTTCTTACATCATCAGCTGTCAATCTGTCAATATTATAAGAGGTTCCAATTTCATAAATGTATGCTAATGATTAATCAATTTCAAGTATTTAATGAAACAATTGTTGTGTTTAGGGTTCACAGAACTAACGAATACCGTCTATTTGAGTGGCTAGTTTATTTCTGAAGGGCAGTATTCACACGACTACAGCATGTACAAGTAGGCATGGCTTATCAGTATAGATAGCATAGTATTAACATGATTGGCAGTGAGTTAAATACACAACAACAATTATCATTGGAAAATGCCTTCAAATGCCTACATAAGAGCTGATAACATTACTAATAGGCCAGTATAAACTGAAAACGACTAACAAGTGATGCATGAGATGACAAAGGTCAATTTTAAGTCAAAAGAAGAATACAAAATGAAAGAAAACTTCAGTCTTAAGAACTAATGTGAATCTGTAATTCATTAGTTCAGTTAATTCCTTACTTTTTTCCTTGTTTCTTATCGAGTTTAAGAGGTGTCATGCTGGTTCCTATTGTTAACATAGGATTGTCATCCATCTCTGTGGAAACGGAAACCATCGCTGGTAGTACTTCTACAGCAACACTTGAGCAAGATTTTACATCTGTCATCATGCTGTTGTCTACAAGTTCAGGACCAGAGGCCAGTACACTCTTATCATGTGATGGACATGGTACCATTGGTGAACACATAACAGATTGACTCACAGCAGCACTTTGTACAGAAACATCATGCACAGGTACTCTGATTGGTGAGCACATTATTGATTGCGTATCAGCCCCATTCTGAATAGAGACATCATGAACTTGCATCGGCATAGGCGAACACATGACAGACTGCATATCTACTGCATTTTGGATGGAAATATCACAAACAGGAAATCGAACTGGAGAGCACAAAGTGGAATGGAACTCAATCTCATTCTGAGTAATTATGTCATGTGATTCGAATCGTATTGGTGAACATGTAGCAGAGTGAGTTTCAACTTCATTTTGGACAGAAAAATCACGTGCTGGACGGCACACAGGTGAACAAGCTACAGATGAAACTGAGTGATTTGTTAGCAAAGGAATCTTTTCTTCACTTTCCTCTTCTGCATTTTGTTCCCAGTTTTCATTGTCAGGAGTGTTAAATGAGCTCTTATTAGACTTCTCTTGAGAAAGACCCTTTTCAACATCAATATGAGTTCTTTCATCTGTACATTTTTCCAATCCTGCTTTATCTGTATCAACAACTTCCTTTATTTCACTTCTTACTTTCTCACTTGAGTCAGACTCATGAAACTTATTAAAATTACTATTATCATCTTCTGGATCACCAACACTTTCATGGTCAGCATTTTCATCATCAGTCCTGACTCTCTGAGGCATTGGAGAACAAGCGACATCGTGCACAAGTTTTATGGTTTTATCCGCAGAATTTTCTTGTAAATGGTGTGCTGCAACACTAGATGGGAAAACCCAATTAGCCAAATTCGATGATGCAGCCTTGACTCTTTGCATTAAAGCTACTTTCTCAAGAAATGTTGGTCCAGGAGTGTAGACATACTTCTGCTCAATCTCGCTCTCAGCTGAACAATCATCTTTCCCATAAGCATCAGTTCCACTTGATGCAACTTTGACACTAGGAGTTTGAGCAAAGCTAGCTAGCAGCTCTTCATCTGATTTTGATGAGTCATGAAAAGCATCACAACAATCATTATAGTTCGATTCATTTAGGAGATTATCTTCATTCACAGATACATCACCAAACTGTGACACAAAATCATGTCTTTGTAATATTCTATTTTCCTCATTAACTTCATCATTTAGTTTTGTAACTTCTTCTGAATGCTCCACTTCAACATCATCATTATTACACTCTTGTCTTGGATTTGGTTCTTCGTCTTTCTCTGATTGAGACTTTTCTTCCATCAAGTCAGCCGTTTCATTATCCTAAAAATACCCAGAAAGAACCAACATTGAAATTTGGTGTTAGCAATATCCTGATATACCATTATTTTGGCTGGCTAGGAAATTGACTATACACAAAAAAAGATTGATCTCAGAGCTCATTTTTGTTCTCAACCCAAATCAGACCAAGTTGCTTGTTTGAAACATGTGCAAGTAAATATCTTTTTCAACTGATTACAATATTCTGTTTGAATAACTATATAATCTTACAATTACAAGTATTGTGAGGATATTAAAATATTGTGCTCAGTTTTATAGTTAAACCTCAGACACAAGGCATTTTATTAACTAAAGTATTTAATAACCGTTTTCCAAGTTTTTATTAAGTTTGAGTGGTATTATGGTGACACATACAGTCAGCATGTTACTGGCATCTATTTCCATGGAAACAGTGATTATCTTTAAGTTTTTAAGTTTACCATAACACTTGACTACAATACAGCCTATAGCCAAAAAATCTACCAAAGGATTAAAATATTACCTCTGTAGTCATATCATGCACACACTGGTTCAACACATGAGTAACAAACTGTTCAACATCTTCCTCAAATATTTCATCCATTTTATCAGGTAGCTTGGCAGTAACTGCAGTAGCCTACAATCACAAACAGAATAAATAAAATACAACAAGAGCACCACACTGTCCAAAAATACACCAGTCAAAATTAACCAGCAAAGACTGGATCAAAGAGCTCAACTTATACAGTGATTTTTTGAAATTTTGGGAAAGGGTCCGGTCCGACCAGTCCTGTGAACACAAATTCAATAACAAACAATATACTGAGAAAGTTGGATTTGTTACCATATCTGACCCACTGAACAGTTAAGACAAATGCATGCCACTTTTGTATTAAATACTCATTGTATTAATTTATCAAGCCCGCAACACAAAAATGAAGCTTTTATTTAAAATTTTTTTAGCCACATACCATATTGAATAAGCTGGATTCCTTCTCTAGTCCCCTCTGAAGAGAAACAGGTTTCATTTTTCTGAAAAATGAAATGCAAAGTAAAAATTAAAGGCATCAATACAATTCAAAGTTGCTTAGTTAGCTCTTACTGAATGTAATTTAAAATGATTCAGCGATAATATCTCTCGAAAAGTAGTTTTTTAGATTGACATTTTAATTTATACAAATGTATACATTTACAACCGTAGAAAATTAAATTAATCACAAACTTATTCATAGCCAAAGAAATTTCATTTAATTCTAATCTTTTTTAACTGTTTTTGTACCTTTATAAATACATTTCATAACAAAATAGAAAATATAATTTCCTTCATAAAAATATCCATGAAAGTGATATTATAATTGTTTAAAAAAGAGCTAAAATTCATACAGCCAAAATTTCCTAGCTAGCGAAAACATATGCCAAAAATGTCCACTGACCAAACATCCATCCACTATTTAGTTCAGCATGCTCCATTTGTGGACTGTTTACTGTAACTAAAGCATCTTAAAGCAATTTATTCTAATTCAAATTATTCATCTAAGATTTACCTCTGTAATTTTGAGGGTTTTGGTGTTCCAAGAGGTGTGGTGGATTTGGAAGGCACATTCTCCAATGGACGGCCAATTTGTTTCAAATCCGACAAAGGCTGTCTTGGAGTTGATGTAGTCATCTTTACTGATTTAAATGTTTGCTGAAATATCAATGGAAGTAACAATATATTATGTCTGGCATTCTTCCCATTTTACTCAATAAATAACTTATCGTCAAGCATGCATAAAGGCACAAATACCAAATTAATAAATTTGTAATAATGGTCATATCTTACAAAAAATGTACAGTACTACAGAAAGGAAACAGATTATTAAATTGATATGACTTTTACTCCAAACAAAACACTAACTGTAACTATAACAGTAATTATAGTATATTAATTATTACAAGAAAACAAATATTCGTACATGCAAATCTTCACATCCAATAGGAAGATTTTCTTTCACACTTGGTTCTTCCATGATTCAACTCTGAAATTATTCCATGAAACAAAACAATTATTTTCAAGACAATGTTCAGCTTAACTAAAAAACATGCTAAACACATGAAACTCTGCAATTGTAAATCCCCCTTACAGCGGGGTCCAAAACTAGTATATGCATATTCAAAGATGTAGAAATATTTTCATGTAGCTGGTAAGCCACCAAAAGTAGAAGGGGTCTAACTCTAAGGGTTCCGCCAGTAGGGGCAAAGTGACAACAGCCCCTGTGGGGAAAAAGTAGCCAGGGAGAATGCTCAAATAGCCGGTTGATTTTTCCAGCTTCCGGCTCATTCCTACACCCCCGCATATTAAGTCATTCAGACATTTTATAGTGCATGTATTTATTACATAAGATGGATGTATTTTCCAGCTGCTGTTCAGTGAGCTCTTGAATGTATTCACAGTGTTGGCCTCCTCGGTTTCACTCAGTAGCGCATTCCAGTCATTTACCACTCTGTTGGTGAAACGGTTCTGTCCAAATCTGGAATTGATTATATACTCCTTCCTTCATCGGAATTTGTGGCCTCTGTTGTTGTTTTGTGCGATTTCAAGATTATCCACATTCACAATCTCATATTCATTCATAAACTTGAATAACTGTAGCATGTCTGAATGCTCTTTTCTAATAACAAGCATGGTAAGGCCTAATGCTCTCGATCTATCTATTAACCCAGTCACCATTTTTGTCGCCCTACATTGTACATTTTCGATAGCTAATATGTCCTTCTTGAATGTAGGGTTCCAAACCACACATACATATTCCAAGTGTGAACGTATGAAACTGATTACATTCATGTAATTGAAAATAAAATATACAACCACAATAAAAAATTCGTGACTTATGTTGAAAAGATTTTTTTAGTACATACACAATTAACCACTGTTTAGACAGGTGTATATGAAACAGACTGAACATGTGTCAATCAAAGTGCTGTCGAAGGCATTAACAAAAGCTTTTTAGTCAGTGAGTCTCATTGGAGAACAACTAACTGACTTCTAATCTTAAGCAAAGATTGCTTGCCAATCATTGGGATAACAGTAGTTCTGCCATTCAGAATAACATGCAGACAAAAAGAATCCATCTCTATTCCTTGTTAAAGTAAATACTCAGCAAGACGAGGCAAACAAATATGACGGGTCAATCCACAATCACTGAGCCTTGCCAACTGCAAAAGGCTAAAATTGTGAGGGGTAACTGACAAGTTGATTGGACTAGGCAGACAACTCCAGAGAAACGAGATTATTTTATAACATACACATATATACACTGAACATTTTTAATTATAACACATGGCAATGTAATTCCGTATGTAGCCTGTAATGAAACATCAGTAGTGTATTGGGTACGAATGTGTTGAGGTGCGAAAATTCATTCGGACGATTTAATAATGCAAGAACAATTTTGTATAGGCAAAAGATAATTTCTATACGGATAATTAAATAAATACTGGTGAAAATATAAATGGCATACCGATTTAATCGCAAAATCAGAGCTTCATGGAAACAATCAGATTGTCGAGTTTCGAATCGCGAGTCTAAAATACTCTAATTTGATTGGTCACTATCTAGCTCGAGTGGGTCGAAAAATGCCAGTCAGTCCGTTCTTCATAAGATCCGGAGTCCCTTCGGTCACGTGACGACAACATTGTAAACAAAATGGAGGCAACATTACGACGGACGATGACTTCGGTCACCGATACATTGTTCCCGGTGTCAAAATCTGCTCGAGACCCACAGAAACATCAAATACTGAAGACTGGTTAGTAACATTCATAGATAAGAATGATGTCAAGTCAAAGATTATAGGACTTTAACTGTTGTATTATGGCGGCTGCGTGTTGAGTCTTGAAAACTTCATTCCACTTATATGATAAGAATTTAAATATCTAATTACCGATGACCAATCAAATTGATATATTCATCGAGCTCCTTTCGTTGCCCTTTAACTCATGTATGTTAATTACATCGTTCACAAATGCTAAGTGAATTTGAAATTAATAAACTTGCCATTCATCAGTACTACTTGCATTTATGTGAATGAAATGTTTGTGATAGTACCAGCCCGATTAGCTCAGTTGGTAGAGCATCTGGCTTGTAAATAGGAAGTGGTGGGTTTGAGCCCTACATTAGATACTTGGCTTTTCCTCTTCCTTTTACATGGCAATTCATAATAGCTAATTTTCTATTGGTACTGATGATTACAATTTTTTATGTGTTTCTGTTAGCTTCACCAATATGGCTTCTCAGTTTGCATTCTTCATACTTAAAATTAAACTGGACAGCCAATAGAATAAGTCATATGATGCTCAATCAAAATATGTATGTAGTATACAGTCATCAGTTTATACAAGTTGTATCAACTGGATTCATAAACAGTGTATTACAGGCAGAAGTACTGAATCTGAAACAGTAAAACTGTAATCAGAATAATTTAAAACACCTCGTCTTAATGAGGTATACATACAGAGGTGTCTGTGATGTTGATTGTATAAATTTCAACAAAACTGCAATCAGACAAAGAATGCTTCTGATTTCAGGTAATGACTACGTCACAAATTTACCACTACAGATGGCCATTTACTTCAATGTGTTCTTTGCACCATTCTGGATTCTTGTAACAATTGTTGGCTTTGAAGTAAAGGTAATTAATTAAATAAAAAATTAATACTTAAGTATTTTAATTGTCAAAAACATTGACCATGATATTATACATGCATATGTTTAATATTTTCAAAACAGAAATGTTTGATATACAAGTCATAAGTAAAGTATACCTCACTTAGAGATTACTACTATACAAGTATTTAGACCACTTCCCTACAACAACCAATGATAGAAGCCATGTTTTTTATGTCAATTGATCTTAATTTTAGAATTTACTGTATTAATTTTTTTCAAAACACATTTGAATGTTTGATATTAATGGTAAAAATCAGAAGTAAGACCAATTTTCTACAATAATTTGCACTTTTCTTTTTATTACAGTATGAACACATCTCTATATTGTACAAAATTACCCTAATGGCAGTGTACATTACCTACACAATTATAGAAATTATTAGACTTTATATCGGCTATATTGGAAACCTCATGGAAAGGGTGAGTTGTCACTTGAGTCTGTAATTCAGTAAGTACTACAGTTCAGTATAAATGTCAGTGTATTGGAAATGATAAACACATATTATCCTAAGACAGGAAAAAACAGTTGTGTTTCCATCTACCCAACTGGCCCTATTTTTGTCACCAACCCAAAAGTTTCTAGCAGCAAAATCCAAAGAATGAAAATATTTGGGGATGAATTGTGCCTCCCAAAGTATGAAGGATATCCATGTATTTTTGTATCCATAAAATGTTTAATTTCAGGCATTTCTTGGAATCTTTTTTACATCCCAACAGATCTTAACCAAATCAGTGAATTCATGTATAATTTTCAAAGTCAATATAAATTCATATCAACAAGATATCTTGATCTGAATGAATTGTATCCAAGCTTTACATTGGACACTTAAATATGCAACTAAAGTTAATATTTTTTATCACTGATGAATGTCTTATTTGTAACATTCAGCTTTGAGATGCTTACTGAGTTTCTTGAACTAAGTCATTGTACATTACATTTGTTTTGAAGTTTATTGGAATCTTTTGCATTCATTGACAAAATATGTTGGATAACTACAGAGTATCTAAAGCTCAGATGAATGATGTGATATCTGTAAGCCTTGTTTGTGATTTAAATTACAGTCAAGCGTAGGCTTACAAAGGGAGAGAAGTATAGCCTTCTTGCCCTGTAGGCCTTCACTCAGGTTAATTTGGTCTGTTTTGACAGGTGCTGCGTTAACGAGTGCTTGATGTTCACATTATACAAAGGTAGATGTTGACTCTGGTTTGACAGAATTATTATTTTTTTATTTTTACAGGTTCCAGAATTGGCTGGTTTCTGGCTGCTGACTTTATTAATTCAATGCCCACTGATACTTCTGTTAACATTTAATGAAGATGCAAAGATCTTGCCTATGGAGAGAGCTGTTAATATTATTGAAGTGGTGTTTGTTCTGTTCGACATAGTTTGTGGATATTTTGCCATAAGATTCATGGTTAACTACCAAGTTACAAAGTTCCATTTAAGACAATTTACAGACTTAGAACAGATGCCTGATAATGACTACTGGCTTGATCAAGGTGTGGAGGCTCATGAGCATTATTTGTAGAGAAACTAAGTGCGAGAAATCAAATGTTATACTGTTAGTTACAAATGCTAGGAACTGTGGTGTGATGAGTGTGGAGATTGTTGACCCTCCAGTTCAAGTAGAATCACCAAATGTGTGACAGTACCTGTGATAAGTGCATGATATCCCTGAAATACTGTTAGAATTTTTTTGCATAGATTGCAAGTACATGCAATGTGCAGGGGACCAATTTTTCCACAAATTGGATGGTCATTTTTGTAAAAAGGGTAAATCAGTTTTAAAACCCTGGGGATAAAGCCCATTCTTCTAAAATGTCTGATGTGTCACGATGACCTGTAGAGTTACTGGTACTCGTATCTTTCCAAATATTCTAGATTTTAGAATACTTTCTGATTCTTTTCTGCATCATGGCAAAAATTTCCTCACTTCTGATTAGCAACCAATCACAACCTTGAATGTAGGCAATGCTGTTGTTTTCAGTAAAGGTTTGTAGAAATCCTTGAGTGCCATTCTATTGTTTCTGTTGGATTTAGCGGTCAAACATATCTGTGAAAGTTAGTTCAGCATTATATATCCCTGGATCTGATAGGTCAATTTATGGTTGTGCTAATTCATTTTCTATTTTCACAATTATTTTTTTAAAAAATTTTTCTTTAAAAGTACTGAGCAATGAAACCCATGTAAATGATGTACATGTGTCTGTTTGTCATTTGCTGTCATTCTGCCAAACAAAAATATAGCACAAGTTAAAATCATTACTGTTACTCAAAAAATTATATTATTTACCTAGGTAATATTAAATAGAATCTCATTATCAATACTAATTTAGTTGGTGAATGAATCAAGAAACTTGTATTATTTTGCTACATTAGTTTTCATTTACCACAAAAATACAGCTGATGATGAGTCCTTGAGGTGCAAATTTAATAACAATGATAACTATTTTGATTTACGTTTGTTAATAATTTGTTATTGTATTCTTTCTGCATCGTTCAAATTGTTCTTGTCTGTTGTGCATATCTGAATTTTGTGACTTATTTTCTTTGTACATATTATACTAAATACCCCGTCCATTGTACATATTAAATTATTTTTAAGTAATCACTGCTTTTGTTGTTTACAGTTAATTGAATTTAGCTGTTAGATGTCAGACTCACAGATGTCTGATACATCCAGGAGCATTTCAGTTTGTACATCATATAGCCTATTACAAACAATAAAGTCACATACATGTTCAATGAAGCAAGTGAAAATATGCAATAAAATTATGTTTAATTTCACATTATTTGCATTTCATATCCTACAACAAGACTTTCGATGTTTAAATCTACTGTTTAATAAGTACATTAGGTTTGAACAAACAATATACATGTACCAAGATGTATTTTATTATCATATTTGCTTTATCTAGCACACAAAGATATGCATAATGTTATAATCTCTACATATATTTTAGTATTTCCACATCATTCTTGATTTATAAACACACTTTTGCCATCCATAGCGCAAAAACATTTCACTCACACAGCTATGTTTCAATCGAGTGCATCTAACCACTATAGTTCATTTTTTCAACCTTTTGAATTTGTAAGGTTTTTGCCATTATCACAGTGCAAATTTTTCACCACAACAGACTTCTGATAAAATCAACTCATAAAAACATGAAAATCACAAAAAGAATCATGAAATATGCACATCAAAACTGTCCAGTGAAGATTAAATAGGAGCAGTTCAACTGAAAGAGCTGATAACATCTATATCATCATTTTAAGCTGAAGCAGGGACCATAATTGAAGTGTGTCAGGGACAATTTTACTGGTTATCTAACTAAGCTGAGGTATTATCCTTGTAAGCATTTTTACCAAGTTTGAAGAAGATGGACTAAGAACTGTTCAACTTAGTGTGAGGACTATTGTGAACACTGCCTGCCACTGGGGTTCCCATAACATGCCCCATCAAGATGGGAGATAAAAAGTGACTCTGGAAAACATCAAATATATAATAGAATGAATTTTAAGTATACAGATCAAAGTCAATTCTTCTTGATGAATAAAACTGACTCTGGGTTCCAACTTTACGACAGAATACACCAGATTTGAAGAATCCTTCTTCAGACCACTGTAACATTTCAGAACTCGAGTGTGGACCATGGATCTTTTCATCCTCCTTGTCCTCCCATTTGAATTCCCACATAACTTCATTACTAGAAGGTTCATCTTGGAAATAGAAAAGTAAAATATAAGACATCCAGTACACTGTAATTGTATGATCGGCAAAGATCACCAAACTGAGCCACTTTTTACCAGACCAAATCATAGTATCTACTTCATGACTCAACAATTTTTTTCAGGCTACTCATCCTGTAGGACAATCAGCTAAGAATTTTAACTAGTTCTACAGTAATTTCAACTCATCCTGGGCCAATTTCTACTTGTAATTATGAGCAGACAAATGGATTTTTTGAGCCCAGTACTTTGTTTATTGTAAGCTTTCCCATTTCTAAGCCAATCTGGTTAAAATACTAGTCCGACATATTTTAGAACAAAACCCGTAACAATGAAGTTTAATACTTAAGGCACACATTAACCAGGGATTTTTTTCCACATTTCAAGAGTTTTTAAACTAGAATGTAGGCAATATTTTGTACGCAAAAATGAAAATCAGTCATTTTACAGTCTTTAAAGAATAATTTCATAAAGGGTTGCAAAAACAGGTATGTTAAATAAACAGTACTAAAAAACTATTCTGGAGTTAATTGAGTAAAATTGCATGCACAATATTTAAACACTTCAGTAGAAAATTAGCCTTTTACTGGATTTTTGTCGTAAAAATTAGTCAATATTTTAGATTATGGGTCCATTTACAGTTACCTGTTAAACAAGATAAAAATCCCAGTCAGAAATTCAAGTAACAAGCCTAAGTTCACTAAAATACACTTTTGACTGTAGTAAGCATTAAATAGATCTTCTTTACGTAATTAGAGTCCTCACCTTTACTTTCCGAAGAATCTTTGCCATCAGAAGCCTTTCCATTTTCAGAACCACTTTTAACATTGTCAAAGTCTTTTTCAATTTTATGGGCTTCTGTTTTGTCAAGATCATCGGCAAACATGTCTAAAGCATCATCGTCATTTATTCCCTCAGGAATAGAAACTCTTTCAGCTGTTTTATCAAATTTCTTCAGCTCATAGCTCAACATCTCATGAGTCATTTCATAGACTTCCATATTACCACTTTGTAACACTTCATCTGCTAATCCAGTTAATATAAGCAAATTCTCCTTGTCCTTAGCTGCTTGTTTATCTTCTTCAGTTTCTTCTTTCTTCTGTTTCTTAGCTTTCCATCTTTCCATTGATGACATTTGTTTGCCTGAGCAGCGTCCCAACCTTCTTAATGCTTTTGCTACTGTTTCACCAGGTTTCATGAATTCTAACATTCGGCTGCAAAGAAAAAGCAAAAGGTTGAGCAAACTTTGTATCACCTATCATGGCATATACAGTAGAACACAAAATGAATTCCTATTTCTTCATTATATCCATATTTCACAATTATCCATAACATTAAACAAAGAAAGACATGTTTGGGGGAAACTGAATACTTCACTGTATCTGATTCTTCATTTTATCCAAGTTTTCATTTGTTTTAGAGGGAGGATATTAGTATAAACTTCCAACAAAATTCAGAACAGTAAAACTAATTGACATATTTTTATGGGACTACATGCAATGATACATGCATAAGATTTTCTTTCCTTCCATCCTAACAGATATATCTTTGTTCTATAGATTCAGTCAATGATAACTAAAATTTGTAGGCTAATACTCCAATGCCCCATTGTATTAACATTGGTTAACTTTAACCATATGGTTAATTTAACCCAAGGTTAAATTTAACCATTTTGGTTGACTAACCATTAAAAAAATCATTTAAACATTTAACATGGGCTGCCATTTTGGTACTGGCTACTGTTTATGTTAAGATTTAACCAGCATCTTAGACTTGGGTTAGATTTATTTGAGCTTTAACAAGAACAAAATTTGGTTAAACTTAAACAAAATTTTCTACAACAACTAACCAAACATTTGACCAAAATTTTAACCAAAACTCTGATTTAACCCAGTGGTTAAAGTTAACCAATTTTTATACAAATGGGCGCAGAAAGATTACAATGAAGAATGAAAAAACACAGAATCCAACTAAATACTTAAATATGAACGTGGAGATGTTACCTATAAGTGGATTTCAGATCAAGATCTTCTGGTTCATCATCACTATCATCGTTTGTTTCAAATTCATTAGCTTCATCAGTCTCCTTTATTTTTTGCCAATCAATATTATCCATCCATTCATCTTTTATCTGATTCTGAATAAAAAGTTATATGGTTGCAACACAGATTTGAAGGCCTGTGCCAATACATCATTGTTCCCAAATGGTAAGCTAGTAATAATATGTTGTATTGTAATAGAACACATGCATAACTGTGAAAGGGTTTGCATGCCCTTTGAAAACCTAAAATTTATGTTCCCATGGAAAAAATAGAAACAAAAAATAAACAGTCTACAAATTAAGGTGACGCCTTTTTGATGACTAATTGAAAAATTTTGATTAGCTCATAACGTATGTGTAGGAAATCATCAGAATTTGCAGTAATATCATTTCCAGTAATGATAGCCACAAGTTGATGAAAGCAATTATATTGATTACAATGTTTTTAAACTTTCCCAAAATAACTGATTTTTGACAAATGATTTGTGCTATAAAAACTTGCATTCACTTAAATACTTGGAGTCCTAGAAACGTTCAGTAGCTTTATTCATAAAACCAAAATAACATACTGAGTCATGGCCTTTTTATTAGTAGATTGGGTTAAGCCAAACAAACATATTTACAAGTAGTCTGGCATACATACCTTATCCCTACTAAATATATACATCCCATCTTTGTCAAAATGACCCTCTTCCATTTCTTCCTTCATATTGAATGGTGTTATACGAATTCCTTCATCATAATCAACAGTCCCTTCTTCTTGACCTGATAAAAATATAACTTACAATCTATTATATATAATTAAATGTCTTCATGATCATTTACAATTTGATTTTGAAAACATAATTACACCAGCAATCACTCTTTACCTAACATAGAAATAATAACGCATGTAAGCTTTAACAAAAGTCTTTTCTGGATAAATGGTGAACCCTAAATTCATATCTAATAAAATGTACAAACATGTACAAATATTGTAAGGTAGAATCAACTGCAAGACAGTTTTCAATGTTTACTGATTTGGGACCAAACATATAAAATCATAAAAAAATAACTTTAAAGGCATATTTGTAGCTATAATCAGTATATTTAACACAAACGTGTTCTTCGGTCTTTTCTGGATTTTAGGTGTTGTTCGGGTTTCTCTTGAGCTTAATGAACGAAATACTAAACAGCAATTTCAGTGAAATATCAGACACATTTATAACAATGTGCACACCTTCAATATCGTCTTCATCTAACTTTTCCTCCTTAACTTCGTCTTCCTCGTCGCTGTCAAGTGAATGCTTCTCTTTGAAACGTCTCGCACCATCGCCTTGACCAGACTGATTCTCATCAAATTGCACCTTCCTTTTCGACATTGTCAAGAATTGATCAGAAATTCAACAAAACGTTTTTGAAAATTTGATATTTTGGTAAAGAGCTGTGCTGCGTAATAATAGCAAAACATGAAATTTGCTGTAACACCGTAGGCCAGAGACATCTAAATTGTCAGTAAATATCATTTAGCACCCGATGTATGTAATCTGACAATGGCGCTTATCTTATCCACAGTAAAAGAAACCAAATAAACTTTCATATAAACATGCACATGGTTTTAAGAACGATACTATTTATTAACAAAATATTTAGAAAATAACAATAAAACTAAATAAAAAAGGTAATGTTTTCCACGAGTAGTAAAAAAGGTATTTGATTATCACACAAAAGCAGAGGTCGAAATGGCAAGTGCGGCGAAGTCTTAATTGTACCATTTGTAATGCACAACGTTAATTCAATGGCATGGGATTCGTGTCATAGATATATCTCACCTAAGATTACATTTTGATAGTTTAAATTGCATAAGATGCCCACGCTTATTTGTTCACCCCCCCTGTATAAGGTCACTAAGACTGAAGCATTCACCCTAACGAGAATAATTTTGTTAATCACGATTGATTGATTGGTTGGTTGGTTGGTTGGTTGGTTGGTTGTTTGGTTGGTTGGTTGGTTGGTTGGTTGATTGATTGATTGATTGATTGATTGATTGATTGATTGAACATGATCGACAACGGTAATAAAGAGATTAAAGATCCTACGGATACGATAGCCAATGAAGACTACTGAGTAATTTGAAGCAGTTTCAATCAGGACTGTTTAGATTTAACACATATTTATTGATATATTCTATATAAATAAGAGTGTATGCTCAAGAGTCTGTAAATTGGATCTAATAAAACATTATTTATCGTAGCAAAGTTATTAATAACATCAAATCATCCAAAAAAATCACGTAAACATTAATTTCAAGGTTCTCATATAAAGATATGCTCGTATTACGCTCCTTGATAAAATATCTTACGTGTTGAAACAAATACTGATATGACAGAATGAAACTTTTCACAAAATACATATTTGTAGCAATATCTCGATAAAATGATATGCTCCCCGTCGCGGCAAATCATACCCTTCTAGAAAATTTGGCAAAAAGTCCATTTTCCTCCATATGCGAAAAAGTTTCCTTGTGGAAGGGCAAGTAAGTAATGGTTTGAATACAGTCCAGGAAACTGATTAAGTGAAAAGGCCGCCGTATATAATTGAAAATATCCTGAAAATACGGCATTAAACCCAGTGAAAGAATTGCTATGCCTTGATTTAACAAGAAACAAAAGTATAAAAACTTGTCTATGTATTATTTTTTTCTGTGACGTAATTTGTAATGTATATATCCATGAGTATTATGTGTACGGAACAAGTTGGTTTATACTGGTTTATTAGACGTTCTATCAAGTTTGCTTGTGGACTCAGGGCCATCTCCAAACCCAGATTTGGTACATGGCACGCGTGTGTAGTATTTAAGACACGCATATCAGTGTGTTACTGGTCAAGGCACATAATAAAATTGATATACACTCCGACAATAAAATCTATTAGATACAAACGTCCTGCGTATTTTGATATTTTACTTGTATTGAACTGATATTGTGAGTATCTAAATATGTCCTGGATTTCTTTTTCTCTTCTGATATCATACAAGTGCATGTATACAATTTGTGCAAATAATATGCTCGTTGTTGAGACTGACATCTGTAAAAAAAAGTTTAAAACATAATTTATGACAAAAATTTGTTGTATATTTTTAGCTGAAGTAGTTTATATGAATTTATAGAACGCGCTTTTTCTTCACAGGATCACAAACATTGATGTCTTTGTGTATTTTAGTAGCGATGAGTTGGATTAACGCTCTGCTTTAGTAGCAATCTTTGAACAACTCACAGAGGATCATAAGATGTGCTTATAAACAGATACCCAACAAAAGGCGCGGATTGGGATTGTGAAATAAAATCCTTCAACAATTTAATTATACCTCAAGGGGGTCTGCTAATAAAACACGTTATCTCAGTACCTATTCTACCTAAAATGGTCAATACCATACACCGCTGAATGGGTGTCTTCCATGAATCGATAAGGGTAATCAATCCGATGTCGTAAACAAGTGTTATATTTAGATAGTTAATGTCATTACAACACGATGAGTTGCGAGATTCTTCTGTTGGAAGCAACCCTCAAATAAAAAAGAGGTTTCGGTGCGTAGCTATGTTTCGTAAGAGTAATTCAGTGCGAACTTACCCACTCCGCTGTGATTACTTCCCATTGCAGTAAAATGGGAAATAAACAAGGGACACGACTCTCAGAATGACAATTTCCTCACCAAGTTTGTTTAACTCAAAGTAACTTTAAAACGCACCCCAACTTTGTAGCTAAAACATCATACACACAATGTACTACAAACTTTTTGTATAACCAACTCTCATTTTTCACCATGCTAAACAATGAAGCAGAAATTTCAACTTTTCACCAAATATTCACGGAAAAATCACCAAATTTGTTTGAACAGGAATGACAACGCATGCTTACCATAAATATCTCTAAATTGTACAACCCAGCGCAAAGGAATAACATAGGAATGTTTTGCTCACGTATAATTAACAATAAATCGTTGGTAAGACGTCCGTCTACTTTCACTTCGCTAAGCCATTTTGAATCAGTGATCTTCGGCCAGTGAAATGTTTGCTTTCAAAAACTTACAGGGTGAAGATTATGGAATTAATTTGATGGAGCAGAGTAAAAAAAAAACAAAAAAAAAAACAGACGATTGTTCTCTTGCTAATGTAGGATTCTACAGAAGCACAATATAAACAATCTAAGTTTTTTTTCAGCATATGAGTCAGTTGGTCTATTCTAAAGATATACGCAAAGTAATCGACTTTGTAGCCAGTATTAGATCAAACATACGAAGATTAAATAACGCCCAAACAATTATTACATCCATATGGCATGCGAAAACTTGTATCAGACGGCCAACCAATCAACTAATTGAAAAGGGATAACACAGCCGATTTAACTGTAACAATCCGAGAATAGTTCCGAAAGAAGGATTCCGGCTGGTCCAAAAATGTGAAGTCTAATAATTGTCACATTGCCAATTCATATCATACCGAGAAGAAAAATGTTACGAAAGCTGTTTCGGTGCATTGTCGGGACAAATGTTATTGCTCATCATTATCAGGAACACCTTTCGTCATGTATTTGCCGGAAATGTAAGTAAACAATTACTGGAGAATGAATTGTTTGACGAGAAGCATAAAGAGACTAAAGGGTATGGCTTTACCATTGTGTCTCTCATTATTTTAGTTTTGATGTACGAGTATTTTTACCTCATCTCATTCGGGAATACAAAATTTGTTCCACAGTTCAAACAATTTAGACTCAAATTTTATGCTTCGGTGTAAAATTATATTTCGCACTGAAACTATAGATTTCACCCACAAAATACCAAACTCAAATATTGTAGTTCAAACTTATCTATTTGATCCACAACAAGAACTTTATTTCCGAAACAAATTTTGTATGTCCCCATACATTCATCATTAAATGTTACTATAACAAAATTCACTCTCAAATTTTAAATTTCACAGTTACGTCGTTTATCACCCAAGAATATAAAAAATTATATTGAAGTAATTAATATGATATACTAATATTAATATAATATACGAATGTAATTAATTTCACCGCTCAAATCTAATTTCTCACTCATGTAACTAGAATTTACACTAAAATCATCATTGTCACTCTCTACTCGTCACTTTCACCATTGGATATAAAATTTACACTGCTGTCCAATTTTCACAATAAATTTGGTGGAAAATTTTCTGTTTGGGATGTTACAGTCAAACAAAATTTTGGATTTCAAATTCAACTGAATTAAGTTTCTATTCTGTGTGATTTCTTGGGCCTTAGAAATACATTCACAATATACAGTCAAACCTGTGTTTGTGGCCACCTCCGAATAGAGACAACCCTGTGAATAAAGGCCATTCTTTGAAAAACCGTTACTAATTATTTAGAACAAACTGACCTCAGATTAAAGGCCATCAGTCAATAAAGGCCACATTTTGTCTTTTCCAAGGGTGGCCTTTGTTCACAGGTTTGACGGTACGATTACATTCCCGTCGTTTAATTGGCGTAATGTTGTGATTACCGCTGGTTTTTACGAGTCATTTTATCTATTGTCTATACTGACACTGAAAGCTTGTTTGTTGATATAAATTTCAGACTTGGTTTGATACGCCGCTGAACATTCCTCTATATCGACGTTTATTTAACCACATTTCCCCTCAGTGTTTAGTGTGATGCCAGTTTCATAAAGCGAGCTACTGTTCTCTAGGGATATACGTTAATTTTTCAGCAAAAAGGAACTTCGGAAAATCTGGTTATGATATAGGTAAATAATTTGATTTTAGAGTTCATTTGTATGCATATTTGTGTTGTTTTTTAGCGTATAAATGTTTTGACAGATTAAACTGAATCGTAAATGGAATATTTTTGGTTGTTCCTCATTGATAACACGACACTTAAGATTCGTTATCTGCATTAATGAAACTATCGTAAATTACGTACGGTCATGTACACATACATTGTATTTTATTGCCGGAAATTAATGATTTGTATGACACTTGACTTAAAATTATCACTATAAAGAATCTTTTAATACAACCAAGCCTGTAAACAAAGGCTGGCAAGGGGGATGATGTGGCCTTTATTTACAATTGGACAATGCTTAGAGGTTAATTATTTAGTAATTTATTTCAATACGTAAATGTTAAGGCGTAACCATTATTCCATTATTCACAGGTGATTGTTAAAAAAATTTCATGTTTGGGTAGACGAATTAATTGACCGATATTAAGAAATTGTTTTCAAAGCACAGAGTTTAGACGTAAACACGTGTTTTCACATTGCAAAATCTGAATATCAAGTACGAACATATTGACTCCGTCGTTATCATTGGCCGCCAGAACAAAGGCTATCTTTCAGATTTCCAGATTAGTGGAAACAATAAATGGATAAACATAGGCATAGGCAGGACCGAAATGTTTATACGCACAGTATCCAGATCTAGAGAAAACTCATCATAAGATATTTTAGTTTTACAACTTAGGTCGCGGATTTTTTATACGCACGTGCGTATTGTGCGTAATGAGCGCTACGCCCTTGATAAATTGTGATGTGATTTTTGTTGAAAATCTTGCTAAGTACAATATTTGAATGTAGGTACGTGTAGCACTTTTGTCCAATGCAGACACGAAACATTCCGAAAGGTTTTAGGAAAGCCATATAGTAAACAAGTTGAATGTAATGAATAACCTGATTTTTCGTTGTATATAAAACACTGTGGAAGTGACAACTAAAAACGTAGTACAAGTTGATTTGCACGTGCAAGAAGTTCCATAGCCCCATTCTGTCAGTTTGAAGAAGAAATACCGTTAACCGTAGACAGATAAGTGCAATCGGTACGAACGCATGCATGCTGTATACATGTATTAGGAAATATTAAATCAGTTCTTTTTAAGTGGTTCTTAAAATACATTTATAACGAATACAGAAGTGATTTTCCTATTTTGGCATCGTACAACTTTGTCTGATGATTAAATCACTCCATGCATCTGCTTCCTGGGTAAATATTCGCTGTCACTCATAACTAAGGGCATTTACGCCTTTGTGGAAACTATCCACTGATTGGTTTGGAACCACTGACCCCTGGACAAATGTCCTAGATAACATTGACTACTATCTCTATTCCCACCTTGTCCAGACCATGGGGAAATCCGGATGAGATGGTCACCAGTGTATTTGAATGGAAATCGAGACCGACAAATTTGTCCCTATTAAAATGATTTGCAGATTGGAGTGGTACAGATTCGACTGGTCCAGGTTCGAGGGGTTCAGGTTCGAGGGGTCCGAATTGCAGGGTTTTCACTGTAAAATATCTGAAGATAGGTTTAGCATATTATCTATTTACGCGTAACATAACCCCGAGAAATCTCATTTAATTTTTTTTTCAATTTCATAAAGTTTGAATCAGTAAATTAAGCAAGAAACTAATTCAGTTAAAGGAACTTTAGTTGATTACTCGTACCGTTGGGGGAAAGTCATTAATATTAACACAATTACATGCTCCTGAAAATCGACGCCTAATACGTAATTGATTTGTCTTAGAACGTCTTGGAATTTTAAGAAGTCTCTTGGAATTTATATGGTAGCGGCAAAAAGATATAGAATAAGTTATAGATATTACTGGTATTAAGACGATATAAACTTGATTTTAATCACATTATTATTATTTCTCATTCGATTGTTAAATTTGCAACAAATTTTATCAAAACAGTGCCTGTCATGAATTTAAGTGAAAATACATTAAATATATTAATGAAGAACTATTGTTAAATTAAATCTTTTTATTTTCAAAAAAGTTGGAAATGTCTCTGGTTCAAAATAGAATAATGGCTTAACATCACAAACATTTTTTTCTAAATCTCTTTCTAGTCAATCAAAGGTCCGTTTCATAGGCATAAAAGAGGTGTTCAATTCATTATGAAACACTTTTAAAAACAGCTTAATTATTTACTCGCATACGTATTGCAACAGATGCTCAGTCTGGGATTCGTGGCAACAGAAAATCATTTTGCACCTTCTAGGCAAGTTTTCTAAAGTCCTATGCCCGACTGCCCAAGTTTGTTCCATTCGCCTTTAAGAGCCTTTTTAAAACCAACCATGGTAAAGATCTTGCGTTTTTGTAGCCTACGTTTCAGATTGCCACACTTTGTTTTCTTGAGAAAACCAATGGTCATTTTGGCAGTGTGACTAGAAGCCGAGTCTTGATGGAACACCACATCAATCTTGCCTATGTAATACTGTGCATTGACTTTCGACCCATTTATTGATAAAAGTCGAAGATGTCTTGCCATAAAAACTAACACCGGCACAAACCATAAACCCAAGGGCAAGATTAATGCATCTCGTTCTACGAACTTCATTTTGTTTAGGTCTATCTCAGCAGAACGAACGTAGCAAACACGACGTCGACCATAACTACCGCCCGTATAGAACATAGCCTCGTCAATGAAATATAGACGCCGTGGTCGAGCACGTCGCTACAAAATCTGGGCCTCACTAAGCCTATATACACGACATTTTTTCCTGGCTTTTAGAATTTTGGCTGTAATTCTGTTAACAGTGCCTAGAGACATTCTACACTTAGCTGCCATTTCTCTTTGCGTGGGCTGATTCAACGATTTAATCATATTACGGACTTTCCGTACGACGTCAGCAGTAGCTGCTGTACGACGTATGGTTTCTCTTTTACCTGTTTTGCGTGCGTAATAACGAATTACACATTTACCATGCTGAATCAAATCATTTATTTGTGGTCTAATCATATGAATTTTAAGTTCAAATGTGCTGAGTTTGAATACGATAAACTATTTTCAGGTTTTGTTTTGATGGTATTTCATAACAAATTGAACATCTCTCGTATCTTTGCTCAGATAGCATTTTTTAAACTTACATTACAGACATTTATCTTAAACAGCTGACATTATACACCCCCTCACCAAAAAACTAGAATGATAAAACACATTTTATTGAAGTTTAAAAACTGCCAACAGTCTATGAAACGGGCCCTATGTATTTTTTCTTTGTTATGAAAACAGGTGAGAATAATTTCGCAAAGAATGTCACAAGGAAACTCAGGAGGGAAGTTTATGGTATTGTCGCCGAGTCAGATGGAAGCTGTGCAGGAGACATGGGCTCTTGTTTATGCTAATGCTGAGACCCACGGGATGGAAATGATGATAAGGTAGGGTAAATTCTTCAATACACTGACTTATCTTCCCTGAGTGCAAGCTGGTCCTCGTTTACTCTTTGTATGATCTGAGCTTTTCCCGCTTTGCATTCAAGGAACGGGTACCAGTTTACATTCGGGGCTCAAATTGTTAAATGGAGATAATTGCTAAGAATAAGTTAATGTACCACATTGACTATTTTACTTTATACAGTAAAACGTGGGTATTAAACATCTTTGGCATCATTAATTGATTATTAGTCACTACATTAGAGGTGATGAAAAATTTAGGCCATCAAATGAAAAAACAAAACTAAATCCCCTCACTTTTATGTCGCAAAAAATGAACAATGAAAAAATGCACAAATGCATGAACAAATTCAATTGTATAAGTTATTTGTTGCTTTCAGGTTGTTCCAACAAATGCCACATGCTAAGAATTACTTTGTTAAATTTTGTAACGAAACAAACGAAGTATTACGAGAAAGCGAAGCTCTCAAATATCACGCTGGCAAAATGATGGGTGGGGTAAATTCTCTGGTGAATAATTTAGATGATCCCAGCGCACTTCGTGACAATATTAGATTATTATCCCAAGACCATTCAGAGAAAGGAGTGACATCAGCAGATTTTGAGGTAATTATCCTCTAATTCCATGCGTTGATTTATTAGGTCTAGCTATGGAATTCCTTATTGTTTTCGTTGATTAATTAGTTCAAGTAGATTATAGTACGGAGCCCATAAAGTGACATTCTACACTTATATTTTGACTTGTAGCATTCTTTTTTATTTCATTGTTTTTTTTTTGTATCGTGCATAAAGATATAATAAATTTTACCCATAGCATGACTACCACAAACCTCGACCTTTGAACTACGGAGCACTATGTTGTCACCATACAATGGTTCATCGCATAAAAATACGCCCGTGTGCAACGTCACTCAAATTCATAATTCAGACGCGAATATGAAGTACACAGGGGCTAAATACGTGAGAAAATACTACTTTAGCATTAAAAAAAAACGCTTACATAGGCTAAAGGCTATTTTTCAAGCGCCAAGCCCCTTTGTTCTATCCATAGACAATAAAATGAGTATGAAAACTGAGTACCAGTATTACTCTGGAATACACTGCTACAACATATATGGGCTCGGTCCTAGAAAAAACACCACGCCAAGCCGTCTTAAATAACAGTAATGCAATGTAATTATAATGTTTTTTCATGCGCCCAACTCCTATGTGATTCCCAAATAAACAACATTTATTCTGCCACTGTTCATAATATTTCTATTTTCAGCAAGCTTTTGTAATTCTCAGACAACTCCTACAAGACGGATTAGGGGACAAATATGACACAGCCACATCCGAAGCATGGGAGCAGTGTTGTCACATTATCTGGAAAATACTGGACACGGAAATGAAATCTAGCTCTAGCGTATGACTTATACACAGACTTTAACCCAAGTGTGAACATGGAAATACTTTATACAGTCAGACCATAAAATCATGTTTCACTCACGGAAATGCATACCATATAATTGAATATTAATTCGGAAACGGGCTCCAGATTGACATTTTATACATTGTACATTTTTATAGGCAACATGTTCGAAAATACAGTGAAATGTTGACATTAAGATCATCGTTGGAATCCAGGGAATCAGTCTTAACATTGATGGATCTCATCATCAATTTGAAAAATAGGGGAAATATTGCAAACCAGCCCGAAAATCATGCGATGGTCTTAATGTAGAGGTGGTAGCAAAATGAGGTTTTACTGCTATTGATTTTAGGTATCTCACAATCGTCTACATATAAGTCAAACCTGTGTTTGCGGCCACCTCCGAATAAAGATCACCCAGTGAATGAAGGTGACTCTTTGAAAAACTGTCACTGATGATTTAAAACAAATTGACCTCCGAATGAAGGTCATCTGTGAATAAAGGCCACATTTTTTCTTTCCCAAGGTTGACCTTTGTTCGCATGTTTGACTGTACGTGGATACTAGTATGTACATTAATTTTGTATTTTTTGAACCAGGCGTCAATCGGTATTGCTTCTATATGTATCTAGCCGCAATGTCCTATTTTATGTTCCATACAATGATTAATATTTTTATCTACTTATAGCCGAATGTAAAAATGGCTTAAAATGCACGGTTGGTACCCTGCTCACAGAATGTATGTCTCATGATATATTACATGTACCATTGGATTACAACCGAAAGGAAATTCCACGATCATGTCTTAAGATCCACATAAAAGACTTACAACCGAGAGGAAATAAAAGTTAGAAATGTGTCGCTCACTTCCTAAGCTGTCGCCGACCATATCCCCCTGGCAGATTTTCAATATACTTGTATAAACTTTCACAACTCGTAACACTTGTAAATGTTCCATTTATTAACATTGATCACACGTCTGTAGTACTTGTAATTTCGTTGAACAAATATGTATTATTAACAATAAAATAAAAACAACGGAGTTCTCTGCCTTTAACCGCTTTATTTGACTGGTATTGGTAAACAACTAAACTGATTCCCGTTCCATGTCGCAGCACACCAAAGGTACAGACAAAGTCAAAGGTAACCAGTTTAGGCAAAACACCTCGCGGTAAACCAATCATTGCCGCCACTACGTACCACGTGATGGTAGGTTATGCATAATGGCGGGTACGCTGGTCCTTTTACAATGGATTTGGACTATTGTTTTTGCACATCCGTTTGTTTTTTATTTAAAAAATATATTAACCATATTTATTGTGAAACATGACCACACGCCTTGCACTAAAGACAAAATGATAAAGATACAGCGTGAACAACAATGTAATACTGTGGGAGATAACCCGCTGCTCGGAGTTTGATGTTTTGTTCAGCATTAAATTAATTTCAAAAAAATGATAAGAAGGTAACAATGACACAGAAGGCAACATGTTCTCTCAGTTATAATTATTACAAGTATTTAGTAATCGAGTTTCAAGCCATTTATCAATATCATAAAGAAAAATTATATAATGTTCCAACGAAATGACACCCTAACATTTCCATAGAAGTAACTCATACCGTTGATTTTACTGATGTAAAAGCGTTGTAAATTTAGTCTTTTTCTGACATTGATGGGAATTTTACGCTCATTCGAACTCATTGAATAATTCACAATTTTATTAGGACGTTCACAAACATATGGATATTAAATCTCGTTATGTGTGTACTTTTATTGCATCTAGTCAAACCTCATTGAATAGTACTGTCATTGCTTGAAAATTTTGTATTGTCACATTACAAATAAATGCGCTTGAGCCAAAGGTTATCGAACTTAGGATCGATCTAATATCTCGAATACCATATCTTAATATCTTAGTATGGCGGTCACGTAACTGCAACCCTTTTTTCATGATGGCATAATCAATGTTATTGTAATACAGTAAGTAAAGTGCATCCTCTCCAAAGCAACACCCTTTGGGAGAAGCAAAATTATGCTGCTGTTGAGAGGTTGTTGCTCTAGAGATGTTAAATTCATAGTCAAGTCGTACAGTGGGAAAAACTCATGCTGTTGTTGAAGGGAGGTTGTTGCTCAAAAGAGGGCAGCTCTGGAGAGGTTGCACTGTGATTGAATTTTACGTTCTATTGACAATTCCGCGGAATGATGTCAACTGGTTAGTAACATAATTATTATTTCTGTTTACATGTATTTGCCATCACATGCATGGTACTCCCATTCCGTGTGACGCCAACACCTCGTCCATTCTTTCCTTGACGCCAGAAATTAAATCCTAGCACTTTTACAAATGAGACTCAGCAACAATGAATCAGTATCCCTCGGTAATCGCTAACCTTTAGCCTCTAAAAAAGCTACCTTCCAATAGTTTTCGGTAGTCATTCAGATTGAACAATTTACTAGTGTGCCCTGCCAGTTGTCGTGAATACATTTCATTTTCTACGCAATCTAACGCCAAAGGTTGATAGTCATCATAAAATTTGTTGGCGACAACGTTTCGGTGACTAAGCAACCATTTTACGTCTTTGGTGCCATAGACGCATACCCAGTGTACGAATTTACCCCCACAAACTACAGAGGCGTCCATTTGCCATTTAACGGCGCGTGACAGGAATTGTTCGCCAGTAATTGTTCTCATGTTTCCACCAGGAACTCCAGGGATATTATTCAACGTCGCCCAAATTAACTCCTCCGGTGCGTATGTGTCCTTTAGCCAGTTATGAAATTTCGTCACAAAGTTATCTGTTATAAGAAATTCAACAAAATTCCTCGTGAACATTCCGTATGCACTTCCTTTTCGCATTTCAACATTCTCCTGAAATGGTGGCTTACTTTCCTTCGTTACTAGCACATGGTTACCTATAATTCTAGCCTTTTGTTTAAATTTGTGGAATTCATATAATGGGACACGGTAGTTTTCAATATCATTTGTTCCATTAAGAAATTGCAAAATTCTAACCAGTTCCAGATTTGTTCTCAACATAAATTCCTGTCCTGTAAGATTTATGTAGTACTTCCATTTATGTCCTTTATTTATCATTGATTCCATACATTTGAACTCGGCATTGATCTGTCTTATAGACGAATAAACGACATCTACTCTATCTTCAATGACAATAATGTTCTCAAAACACTTTCCAATCTGTTTGAATTTGAAATAAATCTCTGCCGGTGCTTTCAAGTCGATATGTATACAATACAGGTTATGTTTTTGGTAAATATATCGCAACAATCTATGAGCCTGATTCTCGTTCCTGTGAATTTTCATCGCAAACGCCAAGGGAAATAACTCTTCCTCTTCAGTTACAGCATCTTTCCCGTACAAATACGAATATTTTAATTCGTCGCAATCAAAGAAGACGTTGTCAATATCACATCCTGTATACCTAGCATAACCAACGCTTAAACTCTTGATCTCATTTTTATTATCACCGGAAGTCAATGAACTGTGCCCCCTCGCGGAATAATTTAGCACTTGAGAATCTGGTATTGTACCAAGCACTGATTGACACTGCGGTTTGGTCACGTGGATATATCTGTCCATATTACATCTACGAACCCCGGTTTTGACATCACGAGGAACTGTTTTGTATTGTTCAATTTCCACGTGGTTAATGAAATGTCTTTTAAATGCATTTTTTTCTTCTCCTGTCATTTTTGTGAATCCATCAATTTTGGAGTCGGACTGAGCTGTGGCTTGTTCACTTATTCCGAATACATCGTCATATCTCGCGTTCCTTGAATTCATAAAAATCCCATTTGCTGACATCAGTATGCTTTTCCTATTCATCGATTGGCTGCTCACATCACGTGACATGATCCATACGCTCGCATTTATATAAATGATTGCCAAAATTGTGATTTTAGGATACATCACGAGGTATCTAAATCCTGAAATTAAACGCAAAAATTGTGACAACATTCTACTGGAAACAATCACCGTGTAATGATTTATCAAATCAATGATAGATTCTGCTTGCTCATGTATCATGTATAATAAGGTCAAATAAAAATATTTATGTCTATAATTACCCGACTGGGGGCTGACCCTAAAATTGCTGCAAACTGCAAAGTGCACAAATATTTTGAGTTGAATCGTGCCTCGTATTCTCACAATAAATAAATAAATAAATAAATAGAAGAAGTTTTTCGACCTAACTACCCTGATTGGTTTGGCCAAGTAACCGAAAAAGTAAATACATTGTATTTTTTCTGGCCCAATCAAATTCAGTTGATACAAGAAGTTCTTATAGGTGAATTTCCGATATTTGCCTATTCTTGCGCAAATCACAAGCAGCTGTTAACTGAATGATTTTTAGGCGGGAGACAAATGATGTTGTGTCAATTGATGCATGCAATGTATAAGATCAAGGAGTGTCTTGAGATGGACATGGGAGTAAAAGCAACATAGACTAATCAATAAACCAATTCAGAATAATTCGCCCTAATGGTAGCTCCGAATAATTATACAAATAGTATGTTTCCACAGATATATACATCACGCTTCTTGCGGGAGTCTCCGTGGTCGAGTGGCTATTGCCTCTGACTAGTACATGTAATCTAGCCCCTCACCGCTGTGAGTTTGAATCCCATTCGGGACCAGACAAGATTTCACGAGTAAGGAAGCTATACAGCTAGCTTACAGAAGGTCGGCGGTTCTACCTAGCCTCATTTTCCGCAAGTAACTGCTGACTTCTCCATATTAATCATTCGAATCAACTGTGGAGGTCCGTAGACTTAACGCTCTCCCTACAGAGCTAGTCGGGCGGGCTAATTTACTGTGAGAAGTTTGGTGATATTGGTATATTCATCACAAAATGACTGCATAAGATTTCAAGAAATTAAAAAAAGATAGATACCTTTTCGTATCGCTTGTACAGACATTATTTGTTTCATTACCCTGTACAGGTATAGCCGTATATAAATGTTTGATATAGAAATCACACTCTCCTGGTAATAGAACGAAGAAATCCCATTAAAATCCAGCTAAATCCAGTTGGGTAGATTGAACTTTGGAGCTGAATATCACCTTCATTAACAGTAATCTTATTGTGAGTGATCATTCACAAACTCAGCTCATTTTTAGAGTATGTTAAACACTTTAAAATTGGTCAAAACAATGCGTGAACTTTCATGCTTATCTATTAATCAGAGCGAAAGACTGGTCAGGTAATTCTATACGAGTTGCCATTGTCTCGATTACCGTACATGTATTTTTTCTTTGTAAATACGTATCCACAACTAGTAATCAAATGTTAATAAAACATCTGTGTTCATATTAGGGTGTGGAATATGACTTGGCTTTAAATATACATCTTATTACGACAGGGATGCAGATTTTATTGGTTGCTCGGGTTGACTTCATAATTTATTCATAAAAGAGAAGGAGTAATTTTGAGATAATTGCATTACTTTATTGTATCTGTATATGCATAAAATCAATATTAAGTATGATTGTTGGTTTTCAACCGGAACAACTCCGTTTGAATCGGGTTAACGACTCAGTATATTTACTTTCAGGCAGTCTTCATATAACCGAAAACCTCGAATTCATACGGGTACATCAGAATTGATACGAACTGTTCCGAATGTGACCGAGGATTGATACGAATTGTTCAGTGTCACTAAGATCGATACGAACTGTTCCGAATGTTCTGTTATATGTTCCATAAAGTTCGACTCCGCTTGGCTAAAACCGCGCAAAGTCGAACGCTCAAACCAACAATCAGGTCCCCTGCACAATGTTTTACTCTGTTACACGTCTCGGTCGAACAATGCAGTTTCACAACTTCAAAATAATTGGCCTTCAAAACTATTTAGATATGACGTGGCGCGTGATGATAATATACGATAATAAGAACATTTTTGTTTGTATTTGTATGCAACTGTAAGTGTAATTAGTTGCGCATTATTAATTATCATGTTCGTCGACGAATATGTTTTCTATTTATATTTAACGAGTAATTACAAATATTTATGAAATAAACAAACAATAATGAGACGAAATGACAAAATTAATGTCTCTAGCACAAAATACATTTTTAGATTAAAATTCAGTATGTACGTGTATGTTGTTATATGAACACGATATGTCATCACAAACAACATGAACACATTATATACTAGTAATACAAAATATACAAGGGAAACAACTCTATTTCGTGAAGTCAAATGTTCAACTTCGGATGCCTAGACCTCCGGATAACTGGAACTGATGTTGTCAGTCCCGGCGAGTTCGAGTCAATGAGCGTCCATTGTATATTTAACGTCGAATGCAAAGACATAATAAACACATTTCGGAGCATGACCTTAGCCTTTATTTTTATTACTGGTATTAGCTTGAAACATGTATGTGTGAAATAATATTGTAATACAGTAAAAGCTCCATAATGAGACCTTCGGGACCCTGAAAACGGTCATAGTAATGAAGTAATCTCATTATCAAGTTAAAAATTATAGTCGAGTTATTGAAAGTTGGTCCGAAAATAAGTGGTCGTTCTAGCTAGGTGGTCGCACCATTAAAGTGGTCGCAATGGGAGGTTTTACTGTACAGGTATTATTTTTTTGCTTTGAGATATCATGAATAACAGGAAGACCTGTAAAAGATTCATAGGAGATTATCTGAAGCTGGTAGTCTTCCTGTTGAACATTTAAGGGATTTAGAAAGCCTTAACACAGAATTTTGATCATTTTAAAAGTACATCTATGAACATCTAATCAATGTTTATTCCAGTTTCTGGGAATCAAAGCAATCGCTATTGCACTAAAGGAATGAGATATTCATAAAAAATAGTGCTAAAAATTCTTATAACCGTACAATCCAGTCCACAAAGATAGCATGAATATTCATATGCGTACACAAATGAGAACAGACAATATGAAGGCCGTGTGACAATACCGATCAAGTGAACATGACTTCCCTTTATTCGTCATCTTAGGTGAAATTTAATAGTAGAAAAATATGGTCAGTTAAGTATCGCAGTTTGATGAATTGAGTTACTACAATTATGTATAAGTCTGATAAACAGTTACTACTGTATTACTATATACTATATTTTTGTGACCATTCCACCGGCGTTATTTGATGGTCCAAAGGTCATCTGACTTCTTTCACAGGTTCATACATTATGTAGGGAAGTAAGCCGTTCAAGATTGATTGGTCGTAACAGGATAAACACTTGTTAGTGAAACAGGAGCAGTGGTTACGCTGAATTAACTATTCATATCAGACAAACTGTTGATAAACCTAATAAGTTATGTTGAAAACTACTGTAGATTTGCAGTTATCTGGGAACTCCAACACACCAGTCCATTGCAACTTCAAAACGACGATCAAACTACGGCCTTCAGTGCTTTGTTCCGTAGTTAATTCCCTTCCCATCACACGCCATTTGTATGGCACGAAATATGTAACAAAAGTATCAAACTCGTTAGCGCAGGATTGTGATTTCATAAACATTGGGTTTCGGTCTACGTGAACAACTGTGCAGTGAGTATTCATACTTTAACTATATAATAGTATTTTTCTGTTCAGATTATTTCGTGTTTCATTAAATTTCTTGCCGTAACGAGTCAGGGTAAAACAACATGGCGGCGAACATAAATTGTCTCGTTTTGGCGCGAATTAAGCTTGATTGAAATGTTCTGGGAATAGAATAACTATTTTTACATTCAAAATGGGTATTTTTCTTTACTTGCGCGTAAAGATTTATAATGAACTTGAATTTTTAGACACTATGTTTGGAAGGTTACTTCCCTTTGTCATAAGCGCCTAACATAGGGGAAGTAACTCACCGAATTAGCTGAATTTTAGGGGAGGTAACCGTTAATTTTTGGTTAATTATATATTGACCTATTAATAATATATTGTTCGCTCCTCTTGTTATAATACAGATGACTTGCTTGCTTGAGTTTATTTTATAATTATATTGTAAATTCCTATGTACATATTTTTGTCTTCTTAATCGTTGGTCTAAAGTATTAATCCATGGATGCCAATGGACTACATGTGACTTGTTGTAAGAACTTGAGATTAGTATATGCTTTCATTTACTTTATTGTCAGTAAGCCTACCAGTACAAGTCAGTTCTAACTTCTTAATACTTGATAATTTATTAGTTTGTTTCATTATTCTAGCAAAATTACTGCACTAGTACCTTATGGGTGGCTGCTACCATGGTCCAGTGGCTAGTGCGTTATTTTGAAGGCAGATATACATGTATATATGAACATTAGCTTAAACAGTATCTATTCGACATAAATATACATGTCACATGTACTGTTGCAGGTCTACATGCATTAAGGCGTTTATATAAGTTGTAGAGGCACAAAAAATGATGTGTTTACTGTTGATATGATACATATAAATTATAAATGGATAAACAATTAATGATAATAACTGATCTTAAAAACAGAAGAATATATATGTTCTATACTGATAAATAAATAAACACTTGAAGAGACATTCACAATACAATACATGAATGAATGCATGAAAAAAAACAGGCAAACAATTAACTCGGTAGAGCATCTGACTTACATGCAGGAGGTCCGGGTTTGAGCACCATATCGGGTAATTTGCTTTTCTTCTTCCTATTATACTATTCAGCATGCAGAATGGACAATAAGTTAAGGAGAACTTAAATTTATAATTTGCATATTCATTGGTCTTGGTACTAGTTATACACGTATATACTCAATTCACTTTACAGATGGAGGAGTACTACACGATACAGACTCCAAATCACCACAGTGCATTGTTTACTGAGCTACATGTTCTTCAGAAACAAGGTGTTCTGTGTGATGTTACCTTGGTTGCTGAAGATGGAGAGGTTATGGCACATAAGGTATTAAATAAATGATTTATATTGAAGAAGTAACTATTCAGATATTTCTCCTCGATTTCATCCACTCATTCAGTTTGCCAAATGTGTCTGATCAAGTGACTTTTGTTGTAAAAACTCTAGTTATAGTGGGAATGTTGTGGTTGAGAGGTTGTTGCTCTAGAGAGGTTAAATTAATAGTTAAATCATACAGTGAGAAAAAACATGCTGTTGTTTAAGGGAGGTTGTTGCTATAGAGGGGTGCCTCTCTGGAAAGGTTGCACTGTATATGAAACGTTGAAAACTGGTCTGAAAATGAACAGTAGTTTTTTATGGGCTGAGGTTGCCATAAAACTGAGGTGATCACTAAGAAAGATGAAGTGCACAAAATATGTACGTGCCCATCTATCCATGAAAATTGACAGTCATATTCATATTTTGGTTTCTTGGTACGTATTTATGATAAAATTTGGGTTCAAATCCCAGTTGCAGCAGGTCATAGCCTTCTCTGAAAATTTGACAAAAAATGTCGATTTTTCTCCATATGTGGAGAAGTTGCCAGCTCCTTGTGGAAGGATAAGTTAGTACTGGTTAATATACAGTTCAGGAAAACTGGTTAGGTGAACTGGCTGCTGTATATAACTGAAAAATTGTTGAAAAACAGCATTAAACCCATTGAAAAGAATAAGATAAAAATTCAAATTTCTGTAACATTGTTGGTAGTCTTTTGCACAGTCTCAATTAAACGTTTTATTCCTACAGGTTGTTCTTATGGCTGCTAGCAAGTACTTTAGAGAGAAGTTATCACCTGTGTTAGGACCGAATCCTTCAAAAGTTTGTCTGAAGGGTATCTCAGTGGTTGAATTGTCAAACCTCATTAAGTACATTTACACTGGAAAAATTCTTGTTTCCAAGGAAACCATGGATATTATCTTAGAAATATCAGAAATTCTAGGACTAAATGGCATTATTCAAGGATACAAAGATATAATCACGTATGAAGAATTGAAGGGAAAAACAGGTGATCAGGTTCAAAGTAAGGAAGTACCCAATCCAACAGCTCTAAACAGTGAATCTACAATTTCAAGCTCTGATGCTTCTGTAGCCACAAGTGATGCTGCTCAGGACACTACTGCTATTGTTAGTCAGACTTCAAAGTCATCCAATGTTGATCAAAATCAGAAAACTCAAGCGATTCTTACAAAGAACAGTAATGGCAATAGTGCCACTGTAATTCAAACTAACAGCTCTGGTGAGGTGGTTGAGAACACCAACCAAGCGACTTCTGCTGACTTCAACTTTTCATCTTTGTATGATCAACAATACATGGATATTAATGCTGGTTCCAACACTCCACAGAAAAATTCACCAGCTTGTGGCTCTCAGACTACATTGTCACCATTGAAGCAACATGTTGCATCTGCTGTTTCAGCTGTACGCCGTAACATAGCTGAAGAAGAGGCTCAACATCAGGACTTACTGACAGTTGCCATAGAAACCCTTTCCGATGCTCCTTACTTAAAACATCAAGGTCAACCTGAAACAGAAAAGGCAGTAATGAGTATATCTGACAAAAGGAAAATAGATACCAATGCTTTGGCTACACTTGATAAACCTAAAGCTGAAAACAATGTGGATGTTGAACCATTCATTAATGGGAAAATTAATACTAAGACTTATACTATGAGTGCTGGATCTGTAAACAATGAACTTGGTGGAAAGACTGACGTTTACACAGTATCATTTGATCCTACATTGATGAAAGTTCCGATAGTGATGCCAAGACCCAAGAGATCTAAATCACAGAAGGAGAAAGAAGCAGAGGAGAAAGCAAGAAGGTATCGGCAGAAAAAGGCCCAAATATTGCAAAGTGATCTGAAGAGTATAATAAAAGACCAGGCTCTATCCTCTGCATTGACGAAAGGAAAAGCTGAAAGTGATGATAGCAGAGCACAGAGAATGAGAAACCCTACACAGAATCAGGATTTTCGGTATGAGAGCCTCTCCAAAACAAAGAAGAAAGCATTTGCACCTAAGGTTGTATTCGGCAATGAGCAAGAGGGTAGTAGGTCTGATCCTGTGAATGAAGAGGTTAGTGAAGGTCTTGTCGCTGCTGAAGATCAATCTAATACCACTAAAGACAAAATTGCACAAGTCAATTTTGACAGTGAGGGGGAAGATGATGATGGAGTTGATGGAATGATTGCCAATGATATAGTTGATATCATGAGTAACTCTGTTTCTTCTGCATCTGATGCTTTTACAGCTACCAGAGGCAAAAAAGTATCTCTGGGTGAAGGTACTAAAACACAACCAGACACAAAAAAGGATGGAAATATTCTGACTGATAGTGCTCCAGATGTGGAAGAAGTGACTCAGTCGGTGGAAGTAGCTGCTGAAAGATATAGTGATAATTCTGATGTGACAATGTCTCCAATGACTCAGGCTGATGATGATGTAATGGAAAAGATAAGATCAAGTGCATACAAACGAAAAACAAGGACCCCGAAGAAATTTTCATCTACTGATGGAGAAAGTGCAGAATGTGGACTAGACAGAAGGGAGAACATTCCTATGGTAAGAACAAGGAGAAGTAGTAGAAACCTAGGTTTGGATATAAATGAAGAAGAAAAAAAGGCAAATGAATTGGACACTTCAGATCCTATTGATAAACCACAAACTAACACTAATGTTAGTAATAAACTGAAAAATGACAGTGATATTTCAGGAGCAACAAGCCCACCTGAGGAAAATTCACAGAAGAAAGCTTCAGTTTTGAGCATTTCAAAGTCTATGATGCCTGAAGTAAGATTAACAAAACATACAAGTGAAGAGATCCTACAGATGGTGAAAGATATTAAGAACAAGAAAATCTTTGTGACAGGCTCTTACCTCTGTGACTCAGACAAAGATTCTGAATCAAATGTCAATGATGGACAAACACAGGATGACACAGAAACAGACAAATCAGTAAACACCAAGAGTGTGAAACCTGTTGGAATCAAAAGAAAACTGGCTAATGATTCGTTTACTCAATCAGCAAAGAAAGTACATTACATGAATTTAAGGGGTGTAAGTAAGATACATGACTCTAATGAACAAGCCAGTGACTCCATTAATGAAAAAGAAATACAAATGAGTGATGATGGTGTTACTGGGCAACAATCCAATTGTGAAACTCATGTTTGTCCTGATAAAGTAAGTTCAAATTCTTAATTAATTCCTGTAAAGTCTACTCTTTATAGCTTAGGCACAAAATTACCTTATTCTCAACAATATTGCTCCTACTTGCTTGCCTTATCATAGGTTCATGCTTACATAATAAGTACTGGACCAACATATGTGACAAATAGAAAAAAATTCAAGTGGGAAAAACTGGGCCAAACTCATTTATTAACTTACTGTTATATCAACAATCTACAGAAACACTGTATACTGCTTTGTTTGTGTAAAATCTTATTTCATGAACTGAATAAAAATCTTTTATACATATAGAATGCTGGACTATGAACATGTTGAGATTTGTTTTTAGTCATTAAATGATTTCCAACCATGATCAGTATATTACATTTCTCAAAAGATTTTCATGTAGATGGAGAAAATTTTTTGCCAATTCGATTTTGTTAATATGATAATGAAAAGAGTAAAACTGTGGGGAAAAGATCATATTAATTAAAAGGAAGAAAGAAAGTATATTTGATATACACATAGTTTTGCTTGATTGGTACCTTGAAATTTGATGTTCTACAATGTTCACCTATAGTTATTCTTCACCTGATCTTTCTATTTTAGTCATGCTTGTATTTCACATCAAACCTACCCAATCTGGAGCGACACATAGGTGTGTTTCATGGTTCTGGCACAGAAGTGCAAGATAAAGAAAAGACATCCTTGCAATTTTCTGAATCAACGTCGACAAGTGGAGAAGAAGACATCCTTCCTATTGACTCGGTAATTAGGAATTATATGCTGTTAAGCTTTGAGATTTTTCCAGTCATTGATGCTCTTATTTAGTCTGTTTATATATTCAATATAAGCTCTTTTGATTTCTGACTGAATTTCCCTGTATCATAATACAGATGCACACATCCCTCCCAGGAATGTACCTTAATTTCCTGGTTTACCACAACAGCCCCATTACTAACCATCCAGAACTAATTTGTATATTGAAAATATGATTGAAGACCTTATTCAATGTAATCTTTATATTTCTAGGGTAAAGAGTTGCTGTTGAAGCAGATTCACACAGATGGAGAGACAGGTTTGGATTTTCAATATTTCCCATTATTTGCCATGTCATTAATTAACTTAATTGCCGACAATGTTTTGGCTTTTAAGTTTTTTTGTAAGAAAAATCTAATCCAGGTCAGAACTCGCCTGTTTCTTTTAGAAGAAAATTGCTTAAATTTTTGACTTAATGGAACATTATTTGGTGCTGATTTTTACAGACAAAAAATCCATGAACTTAATGTTGAAATTTGTTCATTAAATCCTTGTAAATTCAGTGATAAATGACTGTTTTATGGTACACACTCTTTATTGTTTTATGTTATATTTCAGATGAAATTCTCTGTCCAAAATGCATTAAAACCTTCAAGACACCAAGTCTTATGAAGAAGCATTACATGGCTACTCATTCAGGTATGGAATAAATTTCATTTTTCTCCAGTACTTTGGCTTTGTTTTTTGTTTCTCCTAAAGTGTCTGGCCAGGTCAAGGCTGCATGACAGAAATAAACTTTTTTTTCTTGAACAAGGGAAAAATCAAAGCAGGCGCCCAAGAAACAAAAGATAAATGAGATAGTACATGTAAATACACCACTTACACCAGCCTTCTCAGTTATTTTTTGTTGATCACAAGACTACTGATTAAGATTTTGTGGATTTTAGGTATCATGGTTAAAAAACATGTTCAATGACTTATCTAGAAATAGAAAGGTATATGTGGACAAAACATTTCTGCAATGTTTCCTTGCCTTCTTCATGTGGCAAGTTTGTCCATAGCATCCTCTTTTGATACTTCCTTCCACTTTTATGTCTCATTCACTTGACTTATAAACAATGAAGGTAACATGGATTTGAGGCCTTGATGGCAGAGCGCATATATTGGTACACATTGCACACATCTCATGATGAAGTTGTCAGACGCTTGGTGAGTCGGTTCAGGGTCCAAATCTAAGGACAGACTTGTGTTACAGATTGATACTTCATAGAGTATCAAGGGTTTCTGTAAAAGCACACACAATGATTTCAACTGTGCCAGTATTACTGTAGCAATCTTTTGACAGTATTTAAGAATTTTATTTGTTTTCAGAGAAGCAGTATAAGTGTTCTCGGTGTGACTATGTGGCACGAATAAAATCCAACCTGAATACCCATATGAAATTGAAACATTCATTATCTGAGGTAAGTCATTCCTAATGTTCTCCTGTATTCTTTTGTTTGTCCTGTTGCCACCTTTCATCCTTAGAGTTCCTTGGGTAGTCAGTTTGGGAGAGGCTGGGAAAATAGAACAGTTCCCTGCATTAAAATATTTTTGAAATTAATCAAACTTAAAGCATTTTACCTCACTATAACATCTAGGTATTGTGAGATAACTTTCTGCCGGCAGCTTTTAAAGAAATCAATGTGTTCTCCTAGTTAATTGGATATTTTTTTGGAACAAAACAATCTTTTTACATTCACTGGTTGAAAACTGTTCAGTTTTTATCCAGAAAACCATTGCAACCAAATAAAAATATTGGAAAATTAATACATGATTCATTTTAGAACAATACAATGTATTTATTTGCCTATAAAAATAGCCTACAATGTATTTGTGACAAAATAGCTGATTTATAAGAAATAGTCTTTTGTAATTACAATGGCCTATTGATAAAAATGTTAGCCTATCAGTTCTGACAAAAAGGTGTTGAAAAAGACAAAGCATATTTTGGTATTAGTGTTAATTAGCACAAATAATTTCAGAATGAGGTATGGAAATGTCAGTTCTGTTGCTATGGTACAATTGTGCTGGGCAACCTGAAGAATCATGTGCTTCACGCTCACGGACTAATCATTGTCTCGAGCCGTATGAAAACAAACTCCAAGTTTTCTAGATTTAAAGAAGGTGATATTGTTACACTAGATGGAAGACTATATGATCCGGAGACGATGTTATTACCTAAAAATAGACCGAGAACATTACCAGCTAAAAGGGAAAAGAAGATCGGTACTGCTTCATCTGAACAGCAGGTACCACTAAGCAAGTTGCCTGTCGATGACTTTTTGCAGCAGATTATGAAACGCCACGAAGAATATATGAAGAAACCGGAAAAAAATGTTCCATACATGAGCAGTTCTATTGCCAAGGCAACTGAACAGCCATCTTTCCCGCAAGCATCTCCTCAGATTAGAAATAATCATGTTAATAAAATATACAATATGCAGAAAATGAAACTACCAGTCCAGGAAAGTAGTTTTCAAGGATATGTTACTGTGGGAATTCCAAATGCTGACAATGAAGTTGAAGTTGCTCAGCACGATTATCCTGAAGTTGTTATAGAGAATGTAGAGTCTGGTGAGTCGAATGATGTGTTGACTATAAGTGAACCACCAAGTGAATTCTACGGAGAAGAAATGATAATAATCAATAAGTCTGGGAAACAAACTGTTGTACGTTCTAAAGACTTCTTCGACACTTTGTCTGCTTCTGGACATGATACTAGTAAAACTCTTGAAGTGATTGCAGCTTTGTTACAAGCTGGGGAACAGATTGAAATCAGGGAGCAAGGTGAGCAAGAGGATTATGTAGAGATACAAAACGCTTAGTACTAATATTCATAGGGACTTTGTGAAGTACAAAATGTTTAGTACCAGTATTTTAAATAGACTTTGATGAGATACACAACACTTCGTAGTAATGTTTTATAAGTGACCTAATGCCGGTTATAAACTTTGAAATCAAGGCTTGGAAAGTCACCTCATGGGTTTAATGTCATTTATTAATGTTGATTTTACTAATATTTGAAGAATATGAAATAATTTGCTGTATGTCGTTATGACCTTGTTTGAATGACCTCTTTTGTGGCTAGATTTCTCTTTGAAGTTGTTCTGTGTTCATGTGACAAATATGTTGTTTCCGTTTCTGGAGTTTTCTACCTGATAATCTTTACATTAGTATACATTGTGTTGAAATAGCTTTTGTGTTTTTATAATACTTAGAGGCTATGATTTAGAAAAATTGTTTGCAATCTCCTGACTTCATTTTTTTTTTGATTGGCAAGTTAAGATGTTTTAACAAAACGGACTTGGGAAATATGCTGTAATAAGGAACAATTTTAACCTTTTCAGTGCCAATAAGATAAGTGTCAAAGCTGTACATATTTGCCCACATGATGGGAAAACCTGTTTGGAGAATAGGTTAAAGTCATCATTATTAAAAAATTCTCTGGCAATACAGTATACAATGAAGGCAATATAAATCTGGCACTGAAACGGTTAAAAAGTAAATGAACTAGACTTTTCTCACTTTCATATTTCATTTGCCTTATAGGCTGTAAACCAAAATGTTTTAATTGGACTTGATTATTTGTTAGTCTCTTCAATTTCTGTTGTGTCTGTGTTGTGTATAGAGCCACGAATTAACTTTAAATGTTCTTGCGACCTTGTCAGTGGGTCGATGAAGTAAATTAGCCTTTAGTTCATTTTGTACACATTTTTTATTATACATCTTTATTGTGCATTACTTATTTTTGCTATGGATCGGTCTTAATTATTTAAGATAAATGAAATTTGACTGTATGTTTTATTCGTAATTTTGAACATATTTTACATTACAACATAGATTTATTCATTTTTAGTATTTGTTTAAAATTCATTACATTAAAGTAGGTGTTCAATATATATAACATAGGAATCAGAATACAGTCATGCAATAAGACTGAGGTTAAATAAAGTCAGTTGTATATTATTTGTGGTTTAAACTATATTCACTTTTTCTAACATACACTTTATCCTGGATATGTCGTGGATAAATGCTTTTTCTTCCTCGTATCCTTTTGCAAAGCAGCATATTTACATTTAATAGTTTAATGAAATTTCCCTTGATTGAGCAACTCACTGTATGTTTTCAATATGACGGTATTTATCATCAGACCAAATATTTTGAGTGTTTAGGCAAACTTGGTCCCACCTCATGAACCCCCCTGATCCTAAACTTTTTTTTTGAAAAGATTTGTCCAATGTTTGGTTGTAGGCTAACTTTTAAATGATTGAAATCAGTTGGAATGATTTTACCCCATAAAAGACCTTGATGCCTGTTATATTTAGCTGTTTTCAGACCATTGTCCTAAACACACAAATTATTTATTTGGCCTGAACATAATTTCTGTACTCAAAAGGTATATTTTAAGCACTGAATATGTATTTCTTCTATGTCTGTAGTGATCATCACTCTTAACTAATATTTTCACTAAAAACATGGATTTGAAATAATCCTATCAATTTGTTGGTTCTAGTTCATGCTAGTGGCGCATAGTTCTACATATATGTACATGAATATTTTGAAATATGTAGATCTGATCAATTATGTTTGAAAATAAAACTTGTATAGTTAAATCTTTGTTGCTTCATATTAAAAAAAGACAAGAAATCTGTAACATAGTTAGATGTTATTATTCAATAATGATGCAAAAATAAGGACATAGTGCAATGAAACATTTGTTGTTTTTATCTTATTGTTCAGTAAAAATGGATACTACATGTAAATATATATGAATATATATAAACATGAAACACTGAAGTTTAAACACCACAGTAATGGCAATTTCAGTAAGCAGTATGTGGGTTCATGCTGAGTTTATTAACCCTATGTCTAAATTAAATAACAGATTCATGTAAAAACTCATATTGATAATGTTGATAAAACACATAGTGGCAGTTTATCATTTGACTGATGAAATTTGATTTCTAACAGAATCAATAGCGCTAACCTTGGAATTTCAAATTATGTTGAGGACATACTAATAAATAGCTTGTATATGAAAATTTCAGTAAAATATTCAAGCTTCAGAACAGTCTAAAATTGCATTTTAGACTAAAAGATGACAAAAATAGTTGACATGAACTGATTTTACAATAATCAGTTTGAAATGCAATGCGCAAAATGAAAACAATGATTTCACTGATATATGAACAAAGCATTCCACTGAAATAGAGTATTGTAGCTCCATTCTGTATTAAACAGACCAAAAATCAGCTTACAATACAACTCTGACGCTAATGCTAATTCCAAATTCACTTCATACATTCTTCAGCACTATTGTTGAGAGTATCCCCATGACTGAACACAAAATTTCCAGCATTTAAAAAAAACTAAACTACTAAGGTCATCATTTCTGCATTTGTGCCTGTAATTGTTTTACCCGCTCTTCATCCTGTTGGGACATTTGTGTCAGTTTTTTGCCAATTTTATCATGAATGTCCATATATTTGGCAACACACCTGTCTATACAAACTGTTTCACCTTTTGTAAGATCTGAATCCTTGTAACGTGTTGGAATGCATTTTCTCTGACAAGTTGAACTCATCCTGAAAACAATATGAAGAACTGTCGTGATTACATAATTGAAATAAAAAACAAACAGTTCAAAAACAATTTGATAAACTGTAGTATGTTCATGCTGCTGAAAGGACAAAAGAGAGGATATGGTTAAAAGTCAATACATATTTCACTTCATTATTATTTTTTTAGGTATAAAGCAACTATTTCCAAGAACTTCACACACAAGTTTCTCTGGTACACAAAAAAACACAAAATATCATACAACAAGATAAAATTGGGGATAAAATTTCAGAATCACTTTGTCAGGATATCGACTTGTTATATACTGACTTGGTTGAACTCATTGAAACAAACAGTTTGAACTTAACTGATGGCTTTTCATGACTACAAAATTCAATACAAGTACATGTAATAAAATAAGTCAGTAATGAGTAAAACTGTGTGTCACCAGAGCAATAGCAAAGTACCAGTATTTAGGTACTGACAGGGCACTCATTTGACTCTTAGAATGTCATTTTGATTCCTGAAATTAGTGAAATAAAGCTGCTGACTTGACAATTTGTACCAAATGACCACATTTACTATACATTAGTAGGAACTTTAGTCGACTCTTCAGTTAATTATTAATCAAGGGTCATTTTTGATCCTCAGTTTTTGTGAGCTCCCAGGCAAGCACTTCTCATTGATTTGATGCTTTTCTCTCATCCTTGAATTCGATATGAAATAATCTGAAATAGGAGTGACTGTAACATGCAGTGTTGGTACAGACCAAAGTGAAATAATAAGCATACAGTTCCAACAATTTACAGTGATACTAAAACAACCCTATGGGTGATCAGCCTATACAAATTTCTTAAATATTTCATTGCATTGAAATCATCTAGGTAAAGTTAATCCTACATAAAATTAAATCAGCTTTCTGTGACACTTTAAGTATTTTAAATACTGCAATGATAGACATGAATTTTAGACCATACACTGTTCAAAGTAATCATTCACACAGCATATTAATTCATAACTGGAAAAAGCATCATAAAGTACATTTCAAATATCAGCTGCATTCTACTTGGTGTACATTTTCCTCCTGCGCTTTATATTGGAGCTAGTTCAACTAATTAGACTGTTTGTGATGGCAAGACATTTTTTTATTTGGCCACGACCCTCACATTCTACCAAAGAACTGCATATTTGTGTGCGGAAAATTCCCAATTAAAACCCGTTGGCCACGATGACTACAATATCTGTGAACAATTAGAACCATTCAATAGATAGGAAACACTTTAGTAAACTCATACAAGCATAAAATATTCCAACAAACCTTTTTTGAAAGGTGCACTAATGTTCTGTTTCTCTCCACTATTTCTCCATGGAAAATGAAACCAGTGTGATGGCCGACAACTTCCGGCGTCGAGGTACATATTTACCAAGGTCATAGTAAAAACTTTACATCCACTGTATTTAACCAAACACAGTTGCAGTCGGGAAAAGCGAATTTACACAGCTGATTTAAATCTAAAGCACACACCTATTAATATTGTGGTGGTATGAAGTGGAAGATTTGAAACGTCATGATGATGATATGGTAAAAAATATGGTCGCTTGTGCAAGTGCACGTTACGAAAAATTTTAAGTCAAATATTTGAACTTTGGCGTTAAATACTGAGAATTTATGGCTCGATATAAAGGATTATTGTTATTTCTATCATTTGAGTCTGCCAGTTATTGATGCACTTTTTACGTATTTCGTGTTTCCGCACATATATGCAGTTCTTTGTAAGGCTGAGAGGATGGACCTTCCAAATTCGTTTATGAAATCGGCCAACCTCATACAGGAGCCGGCACAATGATAGATCGCGAAAATAAATATCATTTAATAAAACGACAATTAAATGTATGTTCACATAAAACAAGCACAACAGAGCGTAGAATATGTTATATTTATGTGATAAAAACCAAAATCACAGCATGTCATAGGCAATTTAATACATTTGCAATATTGCATCGTTTGACCTCATAATACCCCACCCATAGTATTTACCTGTTGTACATGTCAGCCATCATCTCCATTTCAAGATCTGCAACTAATTTCAACTGAGCCTCAGTGATACCTGCCATGTTCACGATTAGGTCTTTCTATATAAGAGCAAATTTATCGTAAATACGGCGCAATTATTGCAGTATTTGCTTCAAAATTTCCCACGTGAGCCGCTGTCAGACTTACCGGAAGTTTACAAGTATGAGGATACCAGCTGAATGCATTTCGTACTCACTTCCGTTCGACATCCAGAACCCGTTGTACTCGCACTTTATTTTATCCACAAACGGCAAATCATATTTTAATACAAAAATAACTGAATCCATCTGATTGCATTGGATCTAAGACATTTTACCTCTGAAAAATGAAATTTACAAGCATGATAATGCTGATGCCCACGGAAATATTTGCATGGATCATCTGCCCTTGTCTCCAAGACGGGAACCAGACGGGGAGAAATGTTTTTGTTACAAGAAAAAGAAAGTGACAGATGTTTTTAATGAAAAAACGTCTTAAATATTCATAAGTTGTATCTTTAGCATTTCTATAAGTCAATTAATTTCATTGTGACCGTTTATTTAATGAAACGGAATTGTTGCCGAGGGTGTTTTTCTTTGGCTTGTGAGGGAGAAGAATTTAAGAGAATTATTTGGGTAGAAACGTAACTGTCAGTGTCGTAACACACGAGTGAAAATGGCTGAAACGGAAAGTGAAACCAAACTTTGTGGAAACTGGTAATCTTTGTAATCTTTTATAGCTTTTTGATTGACTATTTTTTAGTAAATTAATTCACTTCAATTGTTGTGGTCTCTTATGCCTCAGCTTTGTTTTTGAATATTTTGCCAACTTAGTCTTATTTTCTCATAGTTTTCTGTTTGTTCCATTATGTTGATTTACGTCTCTGTTGATGAAATAATTATATCAATGTTTAAGTGACAGAATATTTTTGTAATTTCTGTAATGTGCAACATTAACCCTTTGAAAAATCCATACCTAATTTATGTGTTTAAATGACTTCAAAATTTAATAAGAACTTTTAACCCATTCCCGCTGGACTACGACTTTTTTGTTGTCTATCGATAGCCGCTCAACTACGCATATTTTGTTGTCTATCGATAGCCGCTGGACTGCGACTTTTTTGTTGTCTATCGATAGCCGCTCAACTACGCATATTTACGCGTCTGGTTTAAAGTGCGTATTTAGCCATTAAAAACTAATATTCGAACCTTAAAACAAACCTATACATAAATAATAAACATTCGTGAAACCAATAATCAAAAAAAAATGTGTAGTTGCTATGAAAACTTTTGTCGTAATTTACCTTTAAAAAGTGTTACTCCATAATATGAAACACGATTATTCCACACAGACAGTAAATTCTCCACAAAAAATCAATACTTGTATCCCTTATGAAAATTACGTCACAAATATTTTAAGCAGACAAAACATTGACCTGTTTTTAATTTTGCACTAGAAAACACGCGTCAAGGTCGTTGTCAAAAATAAACGTCCAATGAAAAGTCGATAATTCATTGATCACGCAGGAATTCCCCATACAACACGTGTTAAGGGTCGGTGATTGTTTCCGAAGTTGACAGTCATAAAAGACGATTTCCTGTGTATATTTCGGGGCCATAAAACCTGCTGACACTGTGTGACACGTTACGTAAGTATATGTAATTGTTAATTGAAATTTATTTATGATGTTGATTGGAAAAAATGCAGCCATGGGAAACTAAGCGATTATTTTAGGTCCGTGACGAAACTTACGACTACGATCACCAAAAGCTTCAGCTGTCTATAATTTTAGTAGATATGTAGTTTACGTATTTTTTTTAATTATGACAAATATTTTTGAAAGTGATTCAGATGAGTCTGATTTTTCTGATTTTGAGTTAGATGATTTATTGTCTGACGTTGAGATTCCTTCGCTCAATGAGAAATCCTCAGATTATGATAATGATTATACTTCCTAATGATGAATGAACATTTCACTAGGCTACGGTGTTTTTTTTTTTGAAAAATAAGTATAAATGATGTTTTGTTTATTCAATAATTTAACATTTAATTATTGTAAAGTAATATATATGCAGCATAGTAGAATAAGATATATATATAATGATTTGAATAGAGAAATGATCTCAGATATTGTCTTCCAAAAAGTCATGTCTGTAATTTTCAATAAATAAATAAATGAATAAGAATATTCATTGTTTTTTCCTGTCATTGATGTGAAAATATCAGAAAAAGTGCTTTATTAAAAATATAATAGTAGTCTGTGTGCTCAAAGGGAAAACTTAAATTTATTCTTACATTGTTACTGTGATTTGTTGGTAATAAGATTCATTACTGTGATTGCTTATTTTTGTCATTTTTATCTTTCAGATTGAACAATTTGTTGAGAGGTCTGGACCAAGTATTCCTGTTGACTTAAACATCTAATTCAGGAACATTATATCAGTCACTTTATAGGGAATATCTACCATCATTGTTTGTGTAGCAAGTTTGGATTGTAATAAGTACTGATTAGAAATCCAGGAATATCTGGTGTACATTTATTCATTCAGTTGGATTAGGAAATTGGTCAGTGTTAGCGTTATTCATTTATTCAGCCAGATGAGGAAATACATCAGTGTTATTTAGTTTATTTATTAAATCTATCCTATTCTAAAAATCACAGTTGACGATCTTAACATTATTTTGAAAACAGTGGGTTTCCAAGAATAAAATATTTCAACATAAGGAACTTTGGAGCTTCACATTCATCAAAAATAAGTGACAATACGTAGACTGTTACTATGTCAATTGTTCACATTTTTTAATATAACTATTTAATATTTATGAAATTATAACTGAATGACATGTGTTATATATTCTGTGTATTTGTTGAATTACTTTTTATTTGTTATAGTCTTCATATCAACTGGAAATAACATCATTTATCACTAAAAATCATATTTTGTCCTGTTTATTTCTCCATAAAATCACTTTGGATTTAAATACAGACAAAAAAAAATGGTACCATAAGAAAGGAAATTTAATTCTCTACAAACTTTACATTCATCATAAAATGGTTAAACCATGATTTATTATAGAAAAATCAGTTTAAACACAATAGGTATCAGATTTAAATATTTTCCCTATAAACCCTGATGGTACAGTGTACACAGCTGATACCTTATCTAATGGTTACTGATAAGCCATATACTGATAGCACTGTATGAATATGTTATCTGATTTAAGTTATCTCTAAGTGGTAATGGGTTAAACTAGTTTACTACATACATGTAGGCTTGTTTTAACAGTTTAAGTTTCCTTTTTGTTGTGTTTTTATTTGTCCTAAAAAGTTCCAGTAGTTTTTACCTTAATGACACGACTGGAAAATTGATGATAATTAAATGATATATAGGTAGATAAGTTGCCTGAACATAATGTAGTATATGTTATTGTTCCTTAGGTACATGATAAGATAACATTTTTTTTACATGTATAATATCCTATATAAATACTTGGTAAATATTTTCAATTACATGAACATTTAAATCTAATTTTATGACTGCTAGTAAACATCTAATCTAGATGAGTAGTTTCATTACATTTTAATTTAGATAATATTAAATTTTTGAATTACCTGCAAGCTACAAATTAGTTGACCCAGGCCATATTGTATTAAATTAATTTGAAAGACCAAAATGGTGGTATTTCACTATTCAATAAATGTTTCAATATTTTGGGTATATTTTTCTCCCGTGAAATATGAGATGTAACATATTGGTTTTGTACCTAGAATTATACCAAGCAAAGTTAACATAGATCTTTCCTTTGTGTTCTCATCTTTCTAAAACAAACATTTGTCTGGCCTTGTCATGAATGCTGACCATTTATATCATCAATACCCTGCTGGTAGTCTGAGTACTTGATTATTGTTCAAAGCCTGAAGTCTGTTCCTTAAGCTTATTGGTAGAGCACTGTGTCTACAGATCTCAGGTTTGTGTGTTCAAAGTCTTGGCTTCGTGATGACTTGGTCGATGACATTAGGCCTGGCACCATTTGTCCTCCACCTCTGATTACTCATTCATGTGGAGAAGTTGGCAGTTACATGTGGAGAACAAGGTTAGTACTGGTACAGAATCGAGGAAAACTGCCAGTTAGTGTTTAACTGAAAGAATATGGAAAACAGGTATGAAACCTGAACAATTTGATTCATTCAGTCTGCACATGTGGTTATTATTTGAAACTAGCTAAGCATGAAAACAGTTTGCATTAAATATGAACTAATGAATTTGTGGGAAACATTTTTAAAATTTTGTCATAATAATTTTCTAGCAATTAATTTGTTATGGCCTTGTAGATCTTTGAATTTAATAACTACATTCTTTTCATTGCAGCAAAAAGCAGATATCATCAAACAATTTCGTAATGCATGAAATGCATTGTAAGCGGCACATCTCACTGTGTAAACACTGTAATGAACCTATACCACGGAATGAAATGGATGTACACTTTGAGGAAAATCATGCTATGATGACGTGTCCAAAATGTAAAGTACAAATTGAGAAAATGCAATTTGAAGATCATGAGGTAAGGCCATTATTGAAATTAGAAATTATTGATTGATTTAATATTTAATATTAGGCTACCCAACCAAGTCTGTTTTTCTGCTGGTGATAAAAAGTGACTGTTGTTCACAGATGGCTGTTAGCCCAAAGTTTGTCTGTATTTTAATGGTGAAGATGCTTGTGAATAATTCAGCACATACAGATGTGTGTTCAAATTATCTATTTAATCAATTTTTAGCAAAATAGGTAATAATGCAGATCTTGGCAGTGTGTGAAAATTGAATGTCCTTAAATTCTTCAAAGGCAGTGTTCTCATTAGGAATTGAATTAGGCTTAAAGGCTTAAATAGAAAGTAATAGGCTTACTAGGGGGGAGGGGAGGGAGTCCCCTCCTCTGAATTTTTTTGCAAGTGTTAACCAGGCTCAGGGTTTTCACTAGACCTCAAAAATTGAGGGTCAAAATAACCCTTGGCAGATGATGATTCAGAGAGTCAACTGAATTTCCTTCTAATTTTATTGTAAATTTGACCCTTTGGTACAAATTCTTAAGAGTCAGAAACTTTTTCCCCTGATTTCAAGAGTAAAAATGCTGTTTTAAGGGTCAAATGCAAACCCTGCAGTCTGTTAGTCATTTGAACTGACCATTTGGGTGGGTGGTCAGTTCCTAATGAGAACTCTGAAGTGGGGTGATGCATAACGATGAAATCATTTTTTAAAATTTGATTTTATTGACCGATCTTAAAAAATATTGTTCAGAAATATAAGTTTATATGCCGTAGCAGCTCTATTTTTTAATGGCCAACTTATGGACCTATGACCGGGTTTTGATGTGTGAACTTGGTTGAGTATGTATCACATAGAAACACATAATATTAATATCCAACTTTTAGAGTACTGATATATAGAAGGGAAGTACCTAAAAGTATTTCAAGCTCTCTGCAAAATATAAATATTAATGATAAACTCTTTTAAAAACTCATTCTAGACCTGCAGAATGTATATTATTTTGAAAAAAAAAAACGAAATTTATTGTTTGTAGTGTAAAACCATAGTATAACTTCAAATGGAGGTAAGCATGAAGTCTTGTAGCCTTAATGAAATGTTATTTTTGAATAGATCTTATAATGGTTGCTATTAGAGGTGTTCTTATTGTTTCAGGAGAATGACTGTGCTAAGAAACCAATGCAATGTCTTTACTGTGAGTTAGAATTTCCAAAGGATGAACTTGAAGCACATTTAGACTACTGTGGTAGTAGAACTGAGCCATGTTCTAAATGTGGTCAGTTTATCATGCTGAAAGAACAGATCAAACATGATGAATCGAACTGTAAATTCCCAGAAGTGAAGCCTAAAAATAACAATGTTGCCGATGGTAATGTACGAAGACATCCTTTTGAATTTGAAGACTTTACAAGAAATATTGGCGGGCATGACATATTTACTGATTTTGTTCCATCGGAAGTGTCATACCCAGCATTGAGAAATCGAGGTCGCCAGGCTCATGTTACTCGTCAGCCAGTGAAAACGAATAACAGAAAACCTGATGTTAATAAAAGAAGTGGTGAGATTCATTAGATTGTTCGATATTGTTTTTCACTTGTCCATCATCTTCATTTCTGTACAATACCCAGCACAATCCCAGGGCTGGACTATTTTTTTCAGGCTATTCATCCTGCAGGACAACCAGCAAAAAATTTTAAGTAGTTTTTACAGCAATAGCAACTCATCCTGAGTCAATTTCTTCTCATAATTACGAGCGGATGAGTGGAATTGTCAAGCCCTGAGTCCATTTGAAGGAGTTTCAGACCTCAGAATTCTGCCAAACATTTTGATGAGGCCTGGTAAAAATTGAAGAATTTCTGGCCCTCAAGTCCTGTAAAATTTTCTGTAATTTTCAGTTGACACAAAAAAGACTGCATCCTTAGTCCTATTGCAATAATATTTTGACGAGGTCTTACAAAAATTAAAGAATTTCTGGCCTCCAAGTCTAGAAAAATTCCTGTGATTTTCAGTTGACTCAAAAGACAATCAAATCTCAGTCCTTTGGCAAAAATATTTTGTTGTGGTCCGGTAAAATGTTTGTGAATTATTTCTCCTCATGTCTAGTAAAATTCCTCTGACTTTCAGTAAACATTCAAGTCAATATATACAGTGGGTCTGTAATATTTTGTATGGTTCAGTGTTGTTTTCAAGTTTGTCAATAGTCTGGTCCAGTAATTGTTCTCCGAATATGTCCTTTTACCAAATGGATGAGTTTATTGAGAAAAGACCTTTTTACCAGATGGATCCAAGGATGGAATAAAAGAATATCCAAATTACTTGATACTAAAACTTTCAATTTTGGTATTGTAGTGGGTGCAGCAGACGGAGCTTCTGAGTATGATAGATTACTTGCAATGCATTTAGCACAAGACTTAGGTCATCAAGATGAAGATTTGGATGATATTGTTAGAAACTTCGATAAACCATCATCATTGTCGGTACAGAACCAATATGGAACTAATGGATTTCCTAATGGTAAGATTAAGATTTATGAATACATAGAATTGAAAATTGCTTACCTCAGAACAAAGGTCAGGGCCATTTTCTGGATTTTCCATGAGTGACCTTAATTTTGTTCCTATGTTCTTCTAATGGACCAAAAAAAAGCAATAAAATGGAGGTCTGGGGGTTGATACCATTTAAGAATGATAATTAATTATGTTAATATATTTAGTATGTGTATAAAAATGAATTGATGCTAAATTCAGATCAGTTACAGCATTTGATATGATATCTTTACCTTCTTCAAGCAATTTTACCTGTTTAAATATTAGAGATAGATGTGCTGTTTAGTTATTTATTAAAAGTTACATATTAAGGTCCCTAACTACCCAAAATAATGTTTTAAAGAAATTTATTAATTTTAGGTTGTAAGGGACCTTAATAACTGTAGGAATTGTATGTAAGTTCTTTATAATTAATGTATTTTGTTCCATATACTCAGATTGTGTAATGATACCATGTGAGTTTTGTGGAGAACAAGTGAACGTGGATGATCTAGTACAACATCAGGTTAGATTTCATCAATTTTGAGTTAGAAATTATTTTAATTCTTTATTCTCTTGGTTCTTTATGAATGCATATCTACTAAGGTAGTCTCTACTAAGATTTTTTTTATGCATTTCTGAATATCATCAGCAAGATCTGATTGAAAGAGAAGTGTATACAAGTATGTGAAAGATTTCCAGTGTTCTGGCAATTCCTTAATTCTGTAGCATTCTTAAAAATTTTACATCAAGCTTTTTGAAACTGCTGGAATACTTGCCTGACATTTGGTCAGGCAAAGGTAGAATTTCTGTTTGACCGAATGAATATTTATCTGACAGAATATGTTATAAATCAGCGATAAATGCTGTTAGTCATGCCCAACTGCCGGACATCTGGTCCAGTACTCGCCAAAAAGTTTTTGACGTGCTTGAAATTTGCCTGACTTGTCCGATGGTCTGGCAACTTTTGGGAAACCTTTACATTACTGTAGAATTGAATTGAGAATTTGAGTACAGTTTTATTGAAGGAAAAACTAGTGAAATATTTCATTTTGTCTTCATATATATGGCTTCATTCAGGTACTGGTATTGCCATTTTATGCATCGATATTAAATTTTTATGAAAATGAAAGGTATGAACCAGTTCCATAGTCAAATAACTGCAACCTATTAAAAATCTATTTAAAATTAGTTACATGAATTCACAGTAAAACCACACTTAATGGCCTCCTCATAATTGTAAAAACTTGTTTTTGGACTGGTTCCAATATTTCCAGATGTGACAGAAAGATTCATGTATTGTGGTTGTAATATCATTCATGGAATTACAGCTTTACTCATGTCTGAAGTCATTAGATTTCTGAAGACCCCCATCTCAAAAATTTATAGTCAGAAGGTTATTGGCTTATTGTCATTCCTATTACTTACTACCATGATTTTGTTCACAGAGTGGCTGTTCATTGGATCGTATAAGCTCCATTTTACCTCAAATGACATCAAATAATCAGAGGACAAACAATTACAGTCCCATCGGTGACGGTAACCCAGGACAACCAAATATCATAGATAATTTACGACCATATGGGGCTGATGAATGGTATGTATGTAATATTGTTTTTTATTACAGTATTTTGGTATTAAAGGAGATCTGTCTTTACACATTCATATATCAATTGATATTTTACAAAATAAATCAATAATTATGACACTTTTGTCAGTGGCATGACACCATAATAAAACGTGATTATTATGAAAATGCAATTTTTTTTTTATATTTCAGCTGTCTCGTGTGTATTTGATTAATTTCATTTATATAAATACTGTTTATCAATTGATTGCTAGAAAAACTCACTGTGGACTGTGCAGAAATTGCGTAATGCTGTATAAAAAGTTGTAAAATTATTATGATGCATCATAAGCCACAATTTCTTGCCTGATTTTTAGCATAAGATTGGTGTTACCATATAAATGACACATTGTTATGTTTTAGGCTCGATGATACTGCTGTCCCAACAGGTTATGATGGTCCATCTGAGAATGAAGACTTATTGCTCCCTTGTGAATTCTGCTGTGAACTTTTCCCTATGGATAATCTTGTTCAACATCAGGTTAACATTATATTGTCGGCTTATTATCATATGCATATTTGAAAGTTTTCCAGCTTGTACAGGCATTTCTGCAATTTTTTTGTGAAGGTCCTGACTGGACTGGCTTTTATTGTTTCTGCAGCACTGAGCCGAAATTTTCCATTTTATCAAAATTTTGAGGGAAAATTAGTGCAGAGTTATTTATCAAAATGTGTGTTCTGATAATGGTGGGGATCCTGGGTTCGATTTGAGCTTTGAGTAAAACCTGTTCTGATTAAAAAAAAAGCAGAAACTTTTAATAAGATTTTTTTTCTTTTTTACAAGTTTACTTTAGTCTCTGAAAAAGACCACTGTTTCATTCTTCTGAAGGAAATATTTGCAAACATGTTAAACTGAGTTTTGTGTCATTTTCAGGCCATGTGTGACCGTATGACAATGACTCCATTACCTCCGACGCCGCCTGAAGAGAGACGCTCTAATCCGGTGTCCCGATCTTCAAAAACAAACTATCATAGACTTGAAAATGAATTCCCAAACTTAAGCTCCAGATATTCTGGTTTCAATGATTACAGTGATGATGATGGTGGTGCTCGCGTAGCCCACACAGTACAAAAGCCCAAACCCAAAACGTCTGCTAAGAACGGCATTAAGAAAAATGAAGTGGCTTCCCCAGGTCGTGAAATTAGGTCAACTTTAAGGAAATATGGTGTTGAGTCTGTGGATAGAGGAGATGATTATACGCGTCAGAGTGGCCTATCTCGTCAGAATTCTGATAATTCCACAGATTCTTGGTTGAATTCTAGCTCTACTCATGTGCAGAAAAGACTTCCAAGCTCCTCTCATGTCCAAAAACGATCGAGTGTTACTGATCCACGCAGTACACTTGACAATCTTCTGTCTGATCATGATCAGAGATCTTCCCATGATTTACTTGGCCATATTGGTGGTTCTCAAGCCAGGAAACGGGAAACAAATCCAGGTGTAAGACAGAAGGTTTCTGTGCAGCCTGGAGTAACAAAAAGTATGATTATTTCTGTTCAATTTACTTCACTATTAATGCTACCTTCATAAAGAAAATCTCACATCCCCGTAACATTTTGACCTTCATAATGAAGAGTTTGCATATTTCATATAACCTGAAAAAAATATTTATTCTATTCTGTTTCAAAGTTATTGCAAAATGGATTATAAAGGAAAGGAATGAAATGCTGGATACCTTTGACCTTTGGCTATGTCAGTGCTGGACAAAAAAGTGGGTCAAAGCTCAAAGTAGATCAAAGGTCAAAATTGTACAGTTTTCTGGGATAAATATCTGTGTTTGTGTTACCTTAACCATATTTGTACCATTTTTGTAGATATAATTACTTTCTTTAATCAGGTACCACCAGGATGAAAACTTCTACAACAGCCAAAGATGTTCAAAGAGAATTAACTAGAGCACCAAACAGTAGCAGTAGTTCTAATGGATTATCTTCAAGAAATAGGTATCTTTTTTCATTGGGTTTCACACCATTTTTCAACAATTTTTCTGTTATGTATAGTGGCAGGTTCACTTAAACAGTTTTCCAGGACTGTATACTAACCAGTACCAATTTACCCTTCTACATGGAGCCTGCTAATTCTCCTCGTATTGAGGAAAATTGACATTTTTGTCAAATTTTCTTAGAAGGACTTGACTTGCCATGACAGGGATTTGAACCCAGATTGCCAGGTCACAAGTTCAACACACTAACCACTGGACCATGGTTGCGGCCCTCAAGAAATAGGTTAATGGTTTTTCATTTTACTTAAATGTTATAGATGATAAATTATATTAGAGGTGTTATACTGATTCACAAACCTTGTATGAAAGTATGGAGTTGTTTATCAGGGGTGTGATTATTGAAATACAAAAGTACTTGATATTTAAAGGGTTGGAATCGGTGCTGTGATGGAGCGAATACTTACTGTATTATATGATACAAAGGTTCAAATTTTTATGCAGTTTTTAAACTCTTCATTGATATTAGGGTTCATTGGTATTATACGATGATTGGAACTTATCACTATTTCAGAACATCGAGACCTGGATTTGAAGTGCGTGTCCGTCCGTCAGAAGCAGATGAGACCTCAGACATTGTTTCAGGGCAAAGAAGAACTAGAGCCAACAATGTATTTGGAGCATCTACAAACAAAACAACCAATGTAATTCTTTATTTTCATTTTTTCATTTACTTTTAATTCATTTGTAAGTGATTTTGAACTTTTTTCTTGTTAAATCTATGGTCTGCATGGATGGACTTTGAAAGGATTTGAGTGGAAGTCTGGTCCACTAAATCTTGCAAACATTATGTCTCACCCCTAAACTCACTGGAAATAGACTCTAGAGGTGTGATTTTTTGACCGTATCTACAATTTTTTGCCATCCATTTTCAAAAAATCTGTGTTTACCTGTGGTGTGGAACCCAATTTAGCTAGTAAGGTTACTTACTGAACAACAAGCAAGCAATCAGGTTATTTGGTTGATCAATCTAGATTCAGTCCATGCATTTAATGCAATCATAGTCCCTGCCACTTCACTGAATGAACCATAATACTATGTTGACTCACATAGATTTGCTGTTTTTAACTTGCAGTATTGTACTCGGAAAGTCACTTGATAGTAATTTAAGTTAAAGAAGTCTTTTTGATAGCAGTTTTCTTCAGGATTTGTACATTTATCCATTTGATGCAGGTTTTAAATGCACAGCAGAGTTACAGATCTTTGACTATAAATGCTCAAAATGTTTTACTGTTGTTTTGATTGGAGATGGTGACAATAATGTAGTTATCTTGTTTGTACAGTTCCAAAAGTTAGACAAATGAGACTGGTTACTTGATATGTATAGAAAAAATTATTCGGACTGAAGAAAAAAGAATATTAATCAATAATGAATATAAGATATTTTTTGGTCATGTAAAAAACTGGCTTAGTTGTACAATCTCTTTATTCTATATCTATTCCTAATATATTGCTATTTTATTGTGCATTGGGCTCCTTCATTTACCTTTAAAAAAAAATTTTTCTTGTATTTTTTCAGAGACGGCCAAGTAACCGGTGATTTTTGTTTCAACACATTCCATCCCTGATCTAACTGCTGTGATATATAGTACTTACAATTGTCACATGGCCTTTCTTTGTTCAGGATTTATTTGTGATAACTAAGATCCGTACTGTTAATTTTAATTTGTTCATTGTTTTCTTACATATTTTTTACATCGTCAGTGATATGATAGACCGGTGACTGCAAAGTCTCGATTGCCTTAAGTTAAAGTGATTGCTGAAACCATTATTAGTGAAAAATTTTTCTCCTATTTTTTATATTTATTAAGATATTAATATAATATTACATATTTGTTCATCAATTACTGCATTTGTATCTGTACAGTAAAGCCTCAATATTAAGACCACCTTTATGGCCAAATGTTGGCCTTAGTACTGAGATGGTTTCATTATCAAGTGCAAGTATTCTGTTCAATGAATATGGATAACCAATCCTTGAAAATAAATGGTCTATGTAATTAAGTGGTCTTAATATTAAATGTAATGCTGAGTGAAATATTAAATGTAATGCTGAGTGAAATATTAAATGTAATGCTGAGTGAAATATTAAATGTAATGCTGAGTGAAATATTAAATGTAATGCTGAGTGAAATATTAAATGTAATGCTGAGTGAAATATTAAATGTAATGCTGAGTGAAATATTAAATGTAATGCTGAGTGAAATATTAAATGTAATGCTGAGTGAAATATTAAATGTAATGCTGAGTGAAATATTAAATGTAATGCTGAGTGAAGATTTACTGTGATTTCGTTTTAATGATTTAGAGTAAATTATCACTTCTTGTGCTGAATCTTTTTTTACATAATTTTATGGAAATATTTGGTTTTCGTATCAATGTTAAGAATTATATTTTCTCCCTTTACAAATCAGCTCCAGTGAAATCTCAACATTAAAACCACCATTTGCACCCGAAAAGAGAGATTATTATTTTGAAATAATCTGATTATCAAGTTCAAATATGGTGAGGTATTCATGTAAAATTGTATGTGCTGTTAAGCCTGTATCTTGTTCAAGAATCTAAGAAATTTCTTAACTGTACTTGTAGTTCTTAGTTTAAAAAATACTTTATGGAAATCTAGATACAGACTCTTAGAATAAAGCATGTAGTATGGGTATGGTGCAAGATTGTTGTAATGTTTTGTTTATTCTACTATTGTTCACTAACTGCTGTTTATACAGAGATACATTGGAGTTGCATCTGTAATGTGTGTTTGTTAATATTCTGCAGCAAATATTTTTACATTAAAACCTCAGTTTTGAGACCGCATTTTAGACTGAACAAAATTTGGCAGTAATATTAATGCGGTCTTACTGTCTAGTCGAAATATGGAGGAAGTATTGAAACTGATCCAAATATGAGTGTTTGTTATAATGAGATTTTCTTAGTATTGAAGAGATCGCTATTTGAAGTTTAACTGTATTAGATTATTTGTGTATTGACCATTTCAAACTTGTGCTTTTTCTCGGGTAAAATTATATTGCAAAACACTGTAATTGACATTGTCTGCTATTTTTTTTGACATAAGCTGTAATTCTATATTTGCTAGTGCTCGCTCTGGTTTTTTTCTATTTTTACAATATGTTTCAATGTAGGGCTTTTATACATGAAATGAAATAATGGAGCATTGCTTTGCTCTTTTGCAGTACTTAGCTAATAAATTATTAGCATTAAAATTTTCATAGTTGATGTGTTTTTTGAAGCTTTATATGATCCCGCATTTTGGTTTTAAAAAATTGCCTTAAAGACCTTCTGAGTGACCAGTCAAAACATTTCTTGATGTTTAGGTGGTCACATATTTAGTTGTTATTGAAGCGATCTTAATATTGAAGTGAGTATGACTGTAGAAATGCCATTACTACAATCAGGGTACATTTACAGTTTTAAAGTTATCCCCAAGGAGATTTTATGGTTTACATAAGGCCATTCTTAAAAATTGTTGGTTTGCAGTTACACAAATGACTCATTCAAAAAATTCTGTTCGAAAAAGTTTTCAGTGGTTTTGACAAAATTTTTTTGTTCGTTCTTTATTCCAGCTTTTCATTTTCAGTACAAACATAATATTACCCCAAAAATGCCAACCTACCTACCCACTGCTTTGAGTCACATAACTACAAACCCACATTTTTTTTAAGGATGGCCTAAATTGATGTTTGATGTTGCTTGGGTTATCTTTAAATGTTCTTTAGTGATCATGCCATCTTCATGTATTTATTTAACATAATATCATTATTTTACGTGTTGGTTCTGCCGTGATTTGACAAGGGCATTAATACATACATTCTGATACTGTGAAGAACATGTATTTAATCTTTAGGATATTTTCATCATTTTCATTTATGGCAAAACTTAGATATTAAAATCACCATTAGGACTAAATAAAAAAAACAGTCACTAAGTCTTATTGTGTCTCATCACGATATTCAGCTATTATAAAGAGGAAATATCGAAAACTCATTTTTACTGCCCTGAAAGCATGGAGTTTTTGTGATGTCTATTTTGTGATTTATGCATTTATATGCCCATCTTGATAACATATTTTAGGGGACACCTGTGAAATACCAGTGGGTCTGTGATAGACTGCTGTCTGAGTGGAACAATTCCCGTTCAATCTTCATCAAAATTGGTCAAATTGTTTAAGGGCATGAAAAATGTCTGAAGAAGGGGATTTTCTTGTCAGCATTTTGTTCACTTTGGGTTCATATTGCTGAAGAGTCGGGATGTCTCATTTTCAGAAAGTATGTTATTCAGGATTTACCAGTGCCTTGTAGCATTATAGATAAAAAAACATTCACAGTCATTTTAACTGCATCATACAGATGAAAGCCATCAGATTGAACATATTTTGTGAGATTTTGCTTACACCTTAGGACTGGATCTTTCTTTGGATAAACAAACTGCTTAATTGTATTAGTTTTCATCCATAAATTACTAAGATCTGATATTTTTGAAGGACAACTGTTTCTGAAATTTGATGTTATATTTTTGACACAGTCATAAAGTTAAGGAATTACATGATTTAGTCTATATACTAGTATGACAAGTTGTTCATCCAGTCATGTGTTGTATTGTGTTAAAGAATTTAACAGTAACATAGATTATATTTGTTGTGTGTTTGTAATATTCAACATATCAGATTAATAATAAATTATTTTTAATTAGTTCAAACAGAAATAGTTGCTTGTTTCAATTTTCAGTCTTTCTTTTTTCTGCCATCCTTTTTTAAGACATTTCATTTCACCAGTTCCATTTAAGCTGAGCTTCCTAGCTCAGGTTACACTAGCTTTGATCGGAAAATTTTTACTCTTTTTTCTTGTTTAGCTACTTCCTTGGAAACTTGATTTAATGACCAGTCTAATAACTCTGGCCTGTCTAGCTTGTGATTGGTTGTTTCTTCTTGCAGTTTGATATTAACCAATGGGAGAGCTGTATTCTTAGACTGGTCTTGTGCAGAAAACAATACATTGTAGTTTGAAATTTTCAAAAACCTCTTCATGATATGATAAATTGTTTTGAAATGGTGAAGATGTTTGATATTATCTGAGGTCATCTTAGACATTAGCAGAATCAAGCAATTTATTTTTACTCGTGTGTGTAATGATTTTGAATCTAATATTAGGTAAAGAGCTGTGTGATATGTAATTTAAACTACCGGGTACTGGTATCTTGAAATATATTTTTTTTGTAATTTATTATACTCATTTAAATGTGCTGTAGAGCCTGATTTGAGCAAAAACTGAATTCATTTGATTATTACGGTGGCCTGAATTGGTTTCAAACACTTGTAACTATAGAATATAGTTAGCCTCTGATTAAATTATGCCATGTCAGTCATTTGCCATAATTTCGATGTTAAATATTCCCTATATAATTATGTTCCTGGCCTAATTTAGACCACCCCTCCCCTTTGAGAATAAAAGGAAACTTTTTAACCAAAAAACAGTTAATAATCCTTCAAATTAAATCTTGTGTGTCCAAAAGTCATTTAAACCTAAAATTGAAAAAAAAAAACACCTTGACATGCATTCCCTCGGGGCTGTTATTAGGGAATAATTGGTATTTGAAGCTTTTGCTGTCTCTATATGAGAGTCCTGATGAATGATATTTGTATTCTTGCCCATAACTAAAACAATCTGTGGATTTTTGTTTTACGACTTACTTCAGGAATTTGCACTTTACTGCTTTTTGTTGATACTGATATAACAGTGCAACAATTATTTCCAAATTAATGCTTGTGATCACATGATTGGCTCAAACAGTGATACTCTTCATGCTGAAGTTAGAATTAATTCTGTTAGTTTAGTCTTTTTTGTTTGCCATATCTACTGTGTTGGGGGTAGTCACTAGAATTTTAAATTAGATAGCCTTGTAGTGCCAGCAAATGCTGTTTTATGATGTTTGCCTACATGTTATAATTATGTTGTTTTTCATTAAATGATTTGCCTTAGATGAGGAATAATGATATACATTTTTGTACTTCCAGTTTTTTCGTGGAATAAAAGTACTACTGTGATGTTTGAGTTGTTTTCTTACATCTCTGATATGTGATATCTGTGTATAATATTGTTGTGACATTAGTGTTGTCTGTCGTCTGGTTCTACTACTTAAACGTATACCCCCAGAAATGGTATTAGTCTGGTCTCTCGTTTGAATGAAGACAAATTCTGGTGTACCTTAATCTTTGAATGTAGAGTCTTTTAAAAAAAACTAAAACTTTCATTGGTTGTTTCCGTGTTCTTTCTTTACATTGACCAATGGCAAGGCTGCATTCTAAGACCAGTCTTTTAACTGGGATATATCACCCTCAAATTTCTAAATACATTGAAAAGAATTGATTCTTGTATTAGATATCAATTACCTGAAATTTTTCAAATCTGTTTCAAGTTTAATGTTGCACCATCAGCCAGGGTTATTAACGACGGACGAAGACCCGTGTAGAGCCAGCGACCTTCCGTAAGCTTGCTGGACAGCTTCCTCGCAAGTGAAATTAGTCTGGGCTGGGATTCGGAATTCGCGGTGGTGAGGGGCTGGTGATAACAAGTCAGAGACCATGTCTGCTCGACCCAAAAGAAGTAAAGACATGTAAATTTTTGTCATGCTTTATTTTTCAGCCAATAGAATTTTGAAATGTTTTTTTAACAAATGCAATGAAACAAGAATGAACAGAATCACGTATACAACACTAAGTGATGTAAATCACACATAAATGGATACAATTAACACAAGTCATGTAATGTAATGTTACACAGTAAAACCTTGATAATAAGAACCATCATAGGACCAAAGAAATATGGTCTTAATATTGAGTTGGTCTCATTATCAACCTGAAATATAGAAAAACTAGAAAACACTGGTTAAAAAATAGGCATTCTTTATAACAATGTGATCTTAGTATTGGAGAGGTCTATAATTGAAGTTTTACTACAATATGAATTTCAAACCAAAATTTTCAGATGGTGAGTGTATGTATAATTCCTAATGCAATAAATGTAATATTTTCTAAATGGACATGGACGTATCTTTTTCACTTACAATTCAATTTTCAGTATGTTAAACACTTATTTATAATTGTCTATTCGATAAATAAAAGAATATGTAACACTGTCTTTACGACCATCTATAAACAGGGACTGCCTGGATCTAACAACATGGGACTTGTTTCATAGAGATATCTTCACTGAGACAACAATTTCAAAGTAACGTGATTCTATTCATTATTCTTGGGGATTTATAGTCGGCAGTAAAATGTCCGTTATGTATATGATTTGTAAGATTTTCAAGTTTAAAAAAAGCTACCTCAGCTAACGTATGTCTATGAAATGAGACAAAGAATGTCTTTTAACTGACTAAGCTAAGGCTGCATTCATAAAAACAGAAAATTTCAGACATTCTTTGATTGTAAGGAAAAACATTTATTCTATCAGTCTTATAGTGAATGACTGAAATATACCACCCTAATGTTCTTCTAAATTGACAAAGAAAATATCATAGCTAAGACATGTCGACGAAATAACACCCAGTAATTTAAATACTGATCAAAACAATCAGTTTATATTCACACTTGTAAAAAGACAGTCTAAAACATAATTAGGATCTTCTGAAGATAGTTTATGGACATTACTTATCCGAAATGAAAGTCAATTTTGTGACCAAAAAAATGAGATCATATGTATATCTTATAACACAGGAGGAAATTACGAACAAATTTACAGACAATTGTACGTATGAATAAGTGTTTCATAGCCAGTGTGATTCAAATATATTTAGTTTAACATTGAAAACAATGATACTTAATTTCTATGCAAATGTCAACATGTACATCTAAATGATAACACGAAAGTGTATACACAGTTGAACCTGTGAATAATGACTACCAAACAATGATAGGAAACATGACGTTCATACACAGTCCATGCACAGTCGACCTTAATTTAGAGGCTCATATGGTCTTATAACATCAATAAATAATACAATTCAGTGTGAATCTGTTTGACAAGGTGGCCTTTACAAAAAGGTGACCATTGAATTCTGGTTTAACCATACATTTGCATGGGTGAAAGTTTTCTGGCATGAGCTGGAATTTCCAGTTTATCGCAGGTCCAGACTGGACTGTTTTTTTTATTGTTTCTGCAGCCCTATGCTGAGGTTTTCCACCTCTTTAAAATCTTCAACTTTTACCCCTGTTCTTATATAATTACACTGAATAGACACATCATGCCCTTCAACATGGTGGACAGCTTCATATGAAGAACAAACAACCGTATTGCCTTGAGAGAAGACGGGCTAGACAATTTTAAATTATTTTCCAGAACTTCAGTTGCAATACTTTTGCACTAAACTCATAATAATCATTAGCTTAATTAAATAAGAAACAGCACAATGACAATAATGCACTAACTACAGTAAGATATCTTTAACACAATATAAATACATAAGTGCAGTATACATGGTGAACTGTTCATCATTTTACAATAAGTTTTTGTTCATACAAAAATATATATCAAAATTTAATACTCCATAATAAATGCTTTTGGGAGGGAGATATATTTTACATATTTTCAAAAAAATTGCTGAGTGATAATTTGAATAATGATCTGCATATATTGGATATATGGTGTAAAAAAATTGTTTGTTTTTGGTTACCCTATCTACCCTATATTTCCCTGTGACCTTACACTTTTTATTAGAACTGAGGAACAGTACATTCACTGTTTCACTTTTTTACCTTTTAGCACAAAAATAATCACAACAGTAGTTTTTAAGGATAATAAAAAAATCCACCAAAAATCCCTACCTACCTACCCTATTCTCAACGAGCATGTGACCAGAAACAATCTTTTACGCCAAATCTGAAGAATTTATTGTGAAGTTTTATTCTCAAAATATTTCAAGGATGCATTAATTAGGTAAGGAGTGTTTATTACAGAATGTTTGATATTAATAATCGAAATTTTTCATAGGCTGGCAGGTAAACAGTCAATTTCTACAGGGTTGGAAAATCCACTTATCCGCTTGTAATTACGAGTTGAAAATGCTGTAGAACTAATCAAAAATTCTTAGCCGGTTGTTCTGAAGAATGATCGGCCTGAACAAAATTTGTCAAGCCCTGTTATAGCACTTCAAAAAAAAATTTTCAAGTATTGCAACTTCTACCAATATTTCAGTTCTATACCAGCATATGAACTAGTACATATGAAGATATGAACTAACAGAGCGATGATCTATAACTAAATTATGAACCAGGAGCAAGTTATGAATTGATTTAAATTGAAGTTATGAGCAAACAATGAAGTTATGAATCATAACTCAGTTATGAACCAGGTGCAAGTTATGAACCAGAATAAAAATGTTCTACACCAAACAAAGGGAGCGAACTCTGAGATGAGTATTAACAGGAACACACAAGAAATAATACAGGTGTAATTACATTAGCTATAACATTGTGTTAAAATATAAGGTGTAAATAATTACCACAGAAAATAAACAAAGAAAATTAAACGTCAATGCAAATTACCTTTTCAGAAAACTCATAAAAACATTTAAGCATACACAACAGGCTGTCTGAAATAAGGTCCAGACACCCATTTATATATATCTTAACTCAGATAGCAATTTTTAGCAACTTCAAAATCATTTTGCGTGGGTAAAAAATTCACATTTTATTACAAATAATCAAATATTAATGTCAAGAAAAATCATGAAACAAAAAGCACAAAAATTTGAACGTGTACGGACAGACGTACATACAGCATACTGTGCTACTCAATAAGTACAATAATATATCATGGATAACATTTAATTATTTGGACCACATAATAATTCACACTACATTAAAACATAAAAATATCTACAACACCAAACAAGGGACCCTTTATAGTGACATATAAATCAAACATTCTTATATTTGGATAATTTGTCATCATAGAATTATAATACACCTACATTATCAATTAGTCCCATACTACTGCCTAATTAACTAATTGTAAACAATATTCTATGATATAACTGGTTTCTAAAACCATATGAGTTATCAATGTCTATTATTTGAAACAGAAATATACCAGTATGACAAACAAATGTAAGTGATCAAATCATTATTGGTACAACGAAATATTTTCATGCAAGATGCAAGAAAAGACACACAAATGAGGACACATACACTCCTCCACACACACATGCAGGCATTCAAAAAATGCAAGGAACATCTTTTTTTATCATGCAACAATATATGAATCAATGAAAATGCACCTCACAAGCTTGATAACAAACATGACATTAAGCCCTTAATTCTAGTCCTTGATCCCTATTAGCAAAAGGAAAAAAAAAACGTGCATAAAAAAGCAGAAAAAATATCATCAATAGTTCCTGACAAACTTATCTGACAATATTATATAATGATATGATTATTCAACATTAATGCAATCATCAAAATCCTTCAATGCGAGTATGTTTGTCTGAGATTATTAAAAACAGACTTTATTTAAGGTCATCCTTAAATAAAGTGTTTGTTTCACAAAAAGACCCTTTCCAAAGAAATTTACACAAGAAGATAAAACATCTGTTTTCAATTGTTTTTTGCCATTTTTATGACCCATGCTGACCCTTATTGCCAGGTAGCTTGAAAATTTTCTATTTTGACCCCTAATTTTTTAAGCTGCCTCCATTTTCGTCTGTCAGTTCAGTTAAGAAATCAACTATCATAACATAGAATCATTATCAACTATGGACAGTAATGCACTTCAAAAATCAATATTCACTTTACCAGCTTTTGAAAATTAAATAAAAACAAGTAATACAAATTGTCTGTCACTCAACCGAGAGTAAGAGCATTTAAAACTTTATATCAAACTCTTGTTTATGATGCAAGAGGGAAAATGGAGAAAATTAATAGAGATTCCTCGTGACATCTTCTGAAGGAGGAGACAGTCTGTGATCGAGTTTTGGTCTCGAGACATATTTCCGAGATTCTGGATTTCTAGATCAATAAGAAACGAACAAATTTAATAGAATGCATAATATGACAATGAGTAGTTCGTACTTAATGAAAACAAAAGCTATAATACAAGGAAAAATAATTTCACGCTCCATCATCAGCTATGAACATAATTCATGAATCTGACCTATATCCTAGAATCACTCTAGATCGCAATCACGGTCTAAGATTAAAGAAATGAAATTGGAAAAAGGTCTCAATATTTGAGCACCTGATTGGCTTTTTCCGAAGTCAGTCTTAAAGCTGACCAATTTTAAAGTTGATGATAAGGCAGGTTGCTTCCGATTGTAGCTTAGTGGTAAAACTATTTTTAGACTGATCTCAAATCTCAGTTTTATAACCACAGGTCAAAATTTCACATTGAAACACCACTGATCTCTACTGGTATTATTTGTTACAAAAATTCTTTTAAAAACATAGAAACAGTGCATTGTAATTCTGACTTTATAAATTCATAGGTGAACTCAGTAAGTTATAATGTAAACAAAAAATTCATTAATTAGCACCATGTTCCATAGTGACACTAACAATTTTCATACTAGAATTTACAAAAAGTAAAATTTCAAGAAATCTAAGAAACATCAGGCATTTTTCAAGGCAGATAGAACCAAGAGAATGGCAATATCACATAGAAACACATAAATTAAAGCAATTCAATAAAAAAATCTTTTTTTTTTTGGTAAAACGGTGGGTAGATAATACATGCAAAATTTAGTGTACCGGGATCATTATTATAATATGAATGAAACAATAGGTTAATCACATGACAGTATTCAGCACACCTCGGCTGTATCAGTTAAGTCAAATGTAAAACAGACAAACATGGTCATATCAACATGAATGAAACATCATTCAAGTTTTTTTTTTTTCTTTACAAGCTGCTGTCTGTTGTATATACTATGTGCAGACGAAAGCATAAGACCACACTGCTTGAAGGACAGTTGTGCAATGAAAACTTCAGACAGTCTTCGACAGATGCCATTTAAGAAACTTAGTCGCTTAGCAGCAACATTTCCTTAGCACTAAATCTCATCACAAATATAAGCTGTAGACATGTATCAAGCTACCAAACACATCCGAAATTAGACGTATGTATGGAAATGGCTGAAGTGTGCCTAATGGGTATCACAGGTGAACACAAGTCATCAAGTGGAGAGATATATATGTACTGTCTTCATGACCAACTGGACTTTATATAGAAGTTTGGTTTGTTTTATCAATGCATGTGAGTTTTGGGTGTCCTTTGTTAACATGGTGGCCTTTATTTAAAGGTGATGGTGAATAAGGTTTGACAATAATGAAGGAGAGTATAATTGTGTAGTCACCCCAGTATATTATGGTACATCAAAATTCGGTGCATCGTTAAAGCTAATTTATACAGTAGAACACAGTTAAAATGAATTCATCTGGACCTATTTAATTAAATCCCTATGCTTCAAGGAAAACTGGTTAGGTGAACCGGTCACCTATATAACTGAAAAATTGATAAGAAACAGCATTAAACCCCAGCGACAATGTCACATGAAGACAAAAAAAACAAATAATTCCCTAAGTCCATATTTCTGTAAGTCAATGACAATGAAATTAAAAAGTGATCCAGCGGAGAAAAAATAATTACTAAACAGAATCCAATTTTTCAGAATACCTGAGTTCACTATAGTTTTGTTTTACTGTAAACAATATAGTATGAATAAACTATGCCAGCAGAAATTAATAATACTGAAAGCATAAGAGTCAAACAATTATAAAATTTGCAGAATTCCACAAATAAAACATTGCTGGGTTAAATTATAGGTTCATTACATTTATTGCAAAAATGTCAAAAAGAAGTTTTCCAAACATCTGAGAAAATCTCAATTAATTTCAATCAAAGTCAGTTATATAAAATGAATGGGAAATATTGCAATCCTTTGCTACTTTATAATTCTTAAATCAGGAATTGATTAAAATAATTGCTAACTCCATGACTTCAGAATCAACATCAGGATTTAATTGAAACCGGGTAGTGACAGACAAACAAGGAGAAACCTTAATAGCAATAATTTAAGTCAGAAAACTTGATTATACTTATTAATATAACAAACAGGGGACAAAAACTAATAAATATAAGAAAACAAAATATGAAAAATATGCTGTATAAGTTAGTGATAATAATGTCAACTGAATAAACAAACAAATATTTCAAGCTTAGATTTAATTTGTAACCCATTACATAAATATCGTATTCAAAAATGTCTGCTGCATAAAATATTGATGAAATTATTTGAAAACATTCTGAAAAACGTGCAGACGAAACCACAGGACTTATCGGTGTTCTAATTTAAATAAAAAAATAGTAAAATATAGGAAAATGCAAGGTGTTAACTACAAAAATAAACCACCTAACAAAAACAATAGTAATGATTCACCTCTAAAAAAAATGAATACCTCAGACCAGCAGAAAAAAACCTACAGAATTATTTGTCGCACAACAGAATAATACAATCATTAATAAAGTTGAATTCATTCTCAGTTTTAAGATTTCAACCAAAGTAACATTTTTGAATGACACTTAATGGAAAACATTTTTACAATTAACTTTTTTATCAAGGTAAAATTACAAAGGGTGTGTGAAGTATCAGGAAACGTTTTTTTTTTAAGAACAGCCTAATCATTAGTTTGTTAATTAATTTTTCTATTAATATTCCTACTTGAAATATAGCAAATAAAATATTTCCATACAAAAAAAAACTTGAATGAGTGTGATGTGTCCATGTACTGTACCCTACCTGGTATACAAAAAAATAAGATTTTAACTATTACCCGTACATTACACATTTCCTAAGCAACAACATGTAAGCGTTCAAGATCCTTTAGAAAAATCTTAAAAGAAATGTAAAACAAAAAAATGACAAAGTAGATTTTATATGTTTTCTGTGAAACACAGCACTTGTAAAAAACGTGTACATTGCAGTTACATGAAGCAAAACATGCTATTCTGGTTTTAACAAGATAGCAGTCTAAGTGCCAGTAGGTGTGGCAGATTTAATAAAGTCTTACGTTTCCATGGCAACTAAAAATCAATAATGACTGTTACATCTCAATTTAATCATCAACAATAACAATGAACAATCTAATTAGCTCAAACAGAAATATCTATCAGCCTTGATCTCAAGCTAAAATGACACCATCATTTATACTTGTAGGACATACAATGTAACAATTGAAAGTTTTGATATTTAGGCCTTTCCTAGAAATGTTTGATCTAACAGACTTAAGCTAAAATACTGTTATTCTGCAGAAATCAAAGACCTACACTTATCCCCAACCGAAAGATATGGGTACTTCGAAATTAATTCATAAATACAAGTATATGGGTGAAGAATGATTTGATGAATGATTTCACATTGATTTCTTCATTATTACATGCTTGTGACAAGAAGAATCAACAATTTACAAAATTTTCTTTCAATGGAGTTTAACATGACACTAACAGCCAGGGGCATTTGGCAACTTCTTTCAGCTTCAATGGTGGAGGAAGACTCCAGGTGTACACAAGGGCAGAACCTTCCATAATCTATCTGGCCAGCATCATCACATGAGAAATTGAGTCCCATGTAGGATTCGAACTCACATCAATTCTTGTTGACTAATTCAACAAAAAACTAAATAATTTCCAAGTCAGGAATTTTTTAGCAATGCAGCATACCGTCAAATCAGAAGGGATCTTAGCAATAACATTCTATTAGATAGCAACAGATATATTGAAATAAGAAAATTCATGACATATTAACCAGTATTACATCAAACTGAGTGACTTCATAAAAGACATGTGAAACTTATATGAATCTCAAAATAAGACATTATGGACTCAAGATGACCCCTAAACAAATCACACAGAAATACTAAAATAATTAAGTAACATGAAACTTAGTTATTGTAATACAATACACAATCATCTCCCGGACTCTATACATTAATTTTACTCCAATACCAGTCTCGAATGTAATACTTGGTTTATCCATTAGTAACTTAACAATTTAGATTAATATTAAGTAATATGAAACTCAGTGAAGATGGAACTCCGATTGTAAGCAAGGTCTTCATACACTGTATAACTATGAATAGAGGAATATTTCTTTATGAAAATTAACTTTTCACTTACTCAAAATACAAAATTTTAAACAGAATATCAAATTCTTTCTCAAAAAAAGGCCACTCATATTCTGAAAATTGGTCCCTACAAGCTAAACAAGATTAATCATGATTATTTAAATGAATACTCTGAAAGGAAGAAAAGACACACACCCTTATTTATTTTGATTTTCTGTGTCCAAGATTAGTCCCTTTAAGCGTAGAAAAGGTCCTGGTTTCTGCTAACCCAACCAATCTTATTTTTTTCTACTGACCCTACGGTCTCAGTCACTTTTTATGATGATTATTTTCATTTTCATAGAAACCACATCTCCTAAACTTACAATAACATATTTGCAACTAAACTTGTCCTCTATTTTTAGGGGTGATGAAGTATTTATTTTTTTGGCCTTAACAAAACACTTTAAAAGTCAATCCCTAAATATGAATGATTTTGCACAATAAATCTTGGTACTATATTCTATCACTGCCTTGACAGACAAGATGAATGACCTTTTCTTGGTACAAAATGGAAATAGACACGTTACATGTAGGATGGCCAAACATTACTATATGTTTACAGCTGTGTGACTTAACAGTAATAGATATGAATCTGTTTATCTGGGAACAAATTTAAATATCTTATAATGACTAATTACATACCATGTCATTATGTAACAATAAATACATATGGAGTGTAATTCATCTATTCCTTTGAGAAGATTTATCACAATTAACAAGTACAAATAATTCTCAAAGAAAAAAAGTAACAGAAAATGCATTTGCCATGTAATTCAATTGTTTACTGGCAAAAAGAGGTATCATCCATTGAGAATAATTAAAATACATGATATGATCATGCTTAATTTGTAACAATGACTTGTTTAACCCTTTGCCTCATAATACCGCATTTCCCTGCATCTGAAGCAGACGACTTAGGAAAATTTTGTGGCAAAAGAAGAAATTGCTTGAAATGAGTGATGGCTTCTTTCGCCACATTGTTTTCCACTCTGTCAGAGAGAAATAATCCAATTATTGTAAATGAATTGACGTTTTGTATTTTGAATTTGGAAGAGTCAAAAATGTGCTTATGAGACAAAGGGTTAAAACCTCTAGTTCCTGTTTAATGCTTTCAGAACCAACTCTTTGGTATGTAGTATATTGCAAGTTTAAAGTAAATCTTCCAACACAAGGTCATTGTAAAAGTACAATTAATCAGTGATGAACCATTCTCATTGTAATTATAGTCTGCATCAGTGAATGAAACTAACTTTGTCTCCTTTAAAAAGCAACTAATATTTTCATTTTGAACAGCACTGGTAAGTGCAAACAGTAGTAACAAAATGCTTAGAAAAGAAACAGTTTGGCACAAGTTGACGATGTCTCCATTATAGGAACAAACATATCCCTACCATTCCCCACCCACCTGCAGATCAAACAAATAATCATCTTTTGGTATATTGCTAAGACTGCAGATTTTGAACGGCTAGAACAGAAGTAATTTTGTTTCAGTCGACTGTTTTCAATCCATTATACACTAACTTCTTGATATGTTCTCGAGATCCTAAAGCAAAATAATAAAATCTCCCTTCATTTTTTAAAACAAATAAACTTCCTTAATAAAATAAAAAAATCATTTTTAAATATTAACTCAATAATAATTAGCAGGAAATTTTTTTTTTCAAATACAAATAAATATAAAGCAGCATTGTTTGTTCTGTATATAAATCACAATGAGCAAATATCGAGTCAACCAAATATTAACTCTTAAACATACAACATAAGAAACAGGAATAAAATGTCTTTAAATTCCTCAATAGTCATATGTATATACATTCACTTATACATACACACCTTTAAGTTCATACACGTACATACTAAATATCAATTATGCCTCATACTTTAAATATACATACATTTACCATACAGCATCATGTAGAATGCACAATACATTATCATGTAGAATGCACAATGCATTGTCATGTAGAATGCACAATACACTATCATGTAGAATGCACAAAACACTATCATGTAGAATGCACAATGCATTATCATGTAGAATGCACAATACACTATCATGTAGAATGCACAAAACACTATCATGTAGAATGCACAATACATTATCATGTAGAATGTACAGAACAAGTAACAATATTTAATCATAGCACAAATATTTTTAATTCTTTCTGTTTTTCATCTCTTATTGCAAAATGACGTGTTTTAGTAAAAAATAAAGAAAATGGCCAAACCTAGCCAAAAATCTACAAAAAAATGCAATTTAGTCAAGACTATTTTAGAAAAAAAAATGTCAAAATTCTAGTATGTTTCACAGAAATCTCATTTCATTCAAAAAATTAATAATGTTCTTGGGTACTTTTTTATTGCAAAATAGTAAATAAACATTAAAGAAAAACAGATGAAAATGAAACAATAATTTTCTATGGCCTTAAGTTGGGAAATAAGATACTTTTATCATTCCTGAGAAACCAATTGTAAATGAAACAATGACAAAGAGATGGAATAGGGCTTCCAATATACATGTTTGGCAATAAATGTCAGTCATTGTTTATAATTTCAGATAACAGCAGAATTAAGGTAATTATAAATAAGTTGCTATGTTAACATCCCCATCCATCCAAACACTTTTATTTCATGCCATCCACCTCCCTAGACATTTTATTTTCATGAAATGTAGTAAAATACACTTAAAAGAAGAAGATATACTAATAGGAAAAGTTGCAGACATTAAAGTCATAATACAAATGTGTTAATTATCTTTTGAATAGATCAAGTAATGTAAGGAGTAACAACTCTCAGTAAAAAATTCCATTTTTTTACCCTTCCTTTTTTATTAGAAAAAAATTGCATGGAGATTTAGCAACAAATTTACAATGACTTAACCCTCAATAAAGATTTCATAACTTAAGAACACTAATTTCAATAATTTGGTATAAGTACAAGTAGGACATTATGCAACTTTCGAAGTCAAGTTAAGTAAACTAAAAAATTTCCTCTATCAACGTAAAACGACCCAATATGGCTTTCATTGATCATTAAATGACATATGAATGGTCGATTAAATTTATTGATCCCCCAAAGGGTTCTCAATGGGTAAATGGCCCCGCGGCCCTTTAGCAGGTGGTTTATCATGTTTCAATAGCTCTGATTCCCGTTTCTTCCAGAAGTCAACATTTTGTTTTATATGCAATGTGTTATCTGCCACTTTAGGGTCTGGTTGGCCGTAATTTGGTGGATTAGCTTCCGGATCATATCCGAGAGTACGCAACATTGGAGCAATTTTTGCCATGTCTTTCTTCACATCCTCAGGGATGTTCCCCACCCACTTGTTCAAGGCTTCTAAATTTACTGGCTTGATTATCTGATCTGAGGATTTCTCAGTCCTGAAAAAGCAATAAAAACATGTGTAGATGTAGCAATATTTATTTAAACATACATAAACAACATTTTCTCCAGTCTGAAATTATGAAACTAATAAGGATGCATAAACTTTATTCTCACATGAAATCTGATCAAAACTCCATTAATTGATTTGGAAAGACCAGACTTAATTAAAGATTTTTTTATAGTTAGATGTACATGCGTCCTTTTCCTGAGCTTGTCCTGTGCTTAAAAATAAATGATTCTGTGACCAAAACACAGAAGGGGTCACTTGAATTGGACCCTTAATCAAGCAACTCTTATTTTTATTTATTACTGGCTTTTTTGTACTTGTTTTTTTTTTAAATTGAAATTTAGAAAAAAAAAATCAAAATAAAATTGATCAGAGAAGTATGGTGGGGATGAGAATCTCGGAATTAATTTTCCACAGCCTTAGTCTCAAAAGCTCAATCTTACAGCATCAAATACAGTTTATAACCCTGTACACTAGAATTTCTCATTTGTCAACCTTAACACAATCACAAATAGAGACAGTCCTTATATACTCTCATTACAACAAATATCAATATGAACCGTAATAAATTATTGAAAACAGTTCACAAGTAAATATACACAAACAAAACATTGGTAATACAATGAAGTTGTTGGAAATATGATAGAATGTCAAGAATCAATATTAACTAGAAAATAAGTGCTCTGTCAATGTTTATTTTGATCCATGAACTTGCGTGTAATTAATATCAAGCCAAATACAAGTCTTAGTTGTACAGTAAAACCTCACAATAGCGAACACCTCAATATTACAACCACTTATTTTGGACCGGCTTTCAATAATTCCCCAAAAAATTCAACTCGATAATGAGTCCACCCCACTATTACAACCGAACTTTTTGAGTTCCAAAGGTGGTCGTACTATTGAGGTTTTACTGTATATCTCCAACACTAGAAACTTTCGTTTAATTCAACTGGGTTAAATGTCCAACATCAAATAATCGGTGCTAACCAATGCTCTCCCAAAATCAGCAGCTGTCTAAGCTGTCTACTTGTCCTGGTGATGTAAAAGGTCAAAAGTGGTCTGTTAAAGACACACAGTCTGAACAAGGATCAAACCAGACATTGCTTTATAAAACAATTTTAACATGAATATGTATATTGATAATACTACGTGGGGTAGCCAGAGCCATCCTTAATCTGACTGATAGTTGCTTTTAAAGTTGAGTATATTTTAAATGATGGGACAAAATTTTACAGAGGTGCCTAAAGGCTAATCAAACTGACATCAAATACAGTCAACACTCGTTATTTTGAATTTTTTGGACCTGAAAAAATACTTCATCATAAAGAAAATTCAACATAAATGTTGGACGAATATTGTATTAGCTTTTATGGACATTGTTAAAATCACTACTTCATGATAATAAGTGTGTGTTGTAAGAATAAATTACTAAATCTTTTTCAGACATACTGCCCTTATTCTACTTCCATGATGGTATCATATTTTGCACTTATACTCTGTGCAGTAAATGTTCCCTTCTTACCTCTAACATCAGAGACCGATCTACGTATACCCCCCCCCCCTGGATTTTACTCCGGGTCCATCCTTAGATTGTTCGGGCATAGTTGAGATTTTATTTGCTGAACCAGTCATCCCCTCAGGTTTTATACTGGGTCCTTCACTGTATTTCTCAGCATCGTTTAGATTTGTATGAATAGCTTGTTTATTCATTATGATATAGATAGTTTATTTCATTATCCAATACATATACAATGTATGAGGATATAAATTAAGCAAGCGAACAATGAGTACAGCACAAAATACCTACGTATAAATAAGGATATACATAGGGGAAGGTCATATCATAAAATATCTTAAAGGTATTAGAACAACTTTATACAGATATGTGAAACCGAAATGAATAGAAAAGGTTGTTCTGAATGCCGGATATTTATACAGGCTATAATATTGTTCATTATAACATCTTTTTGCAAATCCAAGCTGTTCGTCCGCTATTAAGTTACATATGATGACAAGTTTGCAATTAAGTGTAAATAATAACAATCTCCCTATTGTTATTGATTAAAAATTAAATCCAACAAGTTGTATGGTCAGTGACGTGTGAAACATCTGGACATAAAAAATACTACGACATAATGGAAAATTCGCCTTAACCGACCTCACCATAATGAGAGTCAACTGTTTTCCAAATTTTAAGCATGTAATTTTGAAAGCAAAGAAGGGTAAAAAAATAATAGCTCTTGGACAGCAGCTGTCATTTGTATGAAACTGTAAAGATAGAGTCACAACAACAGACAATCAATATTTTTCAGAATGCCTGATTGATTAACATGAGATTATTAACAGTTCAAAAATGAGCAAAACCAACCATAAGAAAACATTCACAGAGAAATAATTGACATAAAACTACCAGAGAATTACAAGCCAGAACTTACACAGAGCAATGATCAGGTGACATTCAATTAAACTGTACAGCAAATTACTTTTACACATGAAATGGAATATTGACATTTATAATTCATCAGAAAACCCAACACCAGTTACATCAATATTTACAAGCGGATTGTTGTTGCAAATGCACAAAAACAATGACAAGTGTAATATGATATATCTGATACTTCACAACTTTCTGTGTGATTCCATGAATGTTTCAGGAAACAGCATAATGTATTATGTAATTCAAATTCCTGGAATATACTTTCGGAGTAATAGCAAGTAATGATATTTCTGTATGAGATAATTCAATGTAGATTCTATGAGATAATGCTGTGGTTTCTATGTGACATCAATCAGGATACTATGTGATATTATTGTGGTTTCTATGTGACATCAATCAGGATACTATGAGATATTGCTGTGGATTCTATGTGACATCAATCAGGATTCTCTGTGGTATAAATATGGATTCTATGTGATATATTTCGGGATTCTATGTGATATCATTGTGGATTCTATTTGATATCATTGTGGTTTCTATGTGATATCAATGTGGATTCTATGTGATATCAATGTGGATTCTACATATCTCACGCATAATAACAAATTTATAATATGTGAAATTATGCATTTCATTAATGATAAAACACAGGCCATGAATTGTCTCTCAAGAGATTCTACTCACCATGAAATAAGTTGATCTTTAAAAAAAAATGAAAAATAAGACTTTAAACACAAACAGTTTATCAGGTGATCTATTCAAAATTAAATTATTGAAGTTATAATATACTTGTATGGTCAAACATGCAAACAAAGACCTACTAATGAAGTGAAAAATACGGTCATTATTACATGTGCAATTAACCTTTGATCAAAGGTTTCAGGTTTTATGGTACATTGTATATCAATTAACAGTGGCCTTTATTTACAGGTGGTCAGTATCCCAGGCTTTAACAGTACATTGTAAAATCTCACATAGTCATCACTTTAATATAAAGACAACCTCATTATAATCAGGGCTCGACTATTTTTTCAGGCTACGCATCCTGCAGGAAAACCAGCTAAGAATTTAAACTATTTCTACAGTAATTTCAACTCGTCCTTAGTTAATTTCTACTCGTAATTACGAGTGGACAAGTCGATTTGTCGAGTCCTGATAATGACCACTTTTACTTCTGACCAGTTTACACTATTTCCTCTAGATTTCAACTTGATACTGAATCCACTTCAAGGGCCACTTTTTACAGTACTAAGATTGTCGTAATGTCAAGTAGATCTACTGTGTATGTTACGTATAAAGATGAAAGTCTGATTGTATCTTAAGATGAAACAGGTCATCACAGATTGTGATGGGATTCAATTTCACTTCTGAGACAATATTAAGAAGAACACCACTAGAAGAACACCATACAGACACACATTTATAATACAAGCTTATCATTATTGTATTAGGCCAAGGAAATAATTAGGTACCTGGTTTCTGCCATCCCCAAATTTTTTTCAGTCAGTAATTCGGCAGAACTTTTTTTCAAACATTTCTTTTATTTCAGAGATACAGCTCATAATTTATGAAAATATCGGTGAGAAAAAAATTGACAGAGACTGCAAAAAAGTCTAAGGTAACTAGCAGAATAAATAGGGTTGGTCGTGTTAGTGGAAACCAGGAACTTTTCTCTTTACACATCATGCAAAACATCATAATACATTATTCATTCATTGGATTCAGATGACTTGATAATTCATTAATTTTGTAAGATGGACAATGAAATCTGCATTAAATTACATAGCACCTTCTGTCAGGAAAGAACAAAATGTAAGACTCAGTCCAAAGATGAACGATGTTTTTGTCGCCTTGGCATCCAATTTCTCTTCTGGATATAATGAAAGTCAGTAGGCTAGAATCGATAAAATAATTTTACACTTCGATTAATTTAGTCAATAAACTGATAAAAATTGAACTTGACTCCTAATTGACATCTGAAAACTGTAATGACAAAAATGACAAAAGAAAATTTTAGGATTAAGTAGCCTTCACAAATGTGAATCATGTGGATATCAGATGAATATGAAAATGAAAAATAACTAAATTTAAACTTAACAATAGTATATTGCATTGCAAGAGATAAACTACACTTTAGTCAACACTATAATAAATATTTTTCTTCAAATATGCAGACTGGAGCAGTTGTGGTAACACATAATTATATGGTATTATCAGCATCAGCTTTTTTTCACTTTGGATTAATGTCACACCAACAGCCAGGCCATTTGGTAACCTTTTTCAACTAAAACAGTGGAGGAAGACCAAGGCATACTCATAGGTAGACCCACCGACCTTCCATAAACTAGCTGGTCCTAGGTGGGTTTCGAACTAACAGAGATGGCGGGCTAGTGATTACTAGTCAGAGACCATAACCACTTGACCACAGAGGACCCCCCTTCAGTATCCAATTGTACAACATTGCATACTGTACTGCCAAGAGCCCCGGAGATACTTGGCCATACTGAATACCTAAGCAAATGTTGTAATAAACACAGTATATCATTCACAGACAAGCCTTGACTTCATCATATATTACGATCGTCATCAAATGGAAAGTTTACAGAATTTATAAAAAAATATAAATATGGAGTGAAGTACCTTTAATACTTATTCGACACAATGTAAAGAATAAAATTACAGACAAAACTGACATTGCCCCATACAGACTTCATTTAACAAAGGACAGTGACGTAAGGGATTCAAAATCAATGATCATTAGGCAATCTAATTGTATATTACAATCGAAATAACTAATGGTTTTCCATTCATATACATTGTATATCAAATATCAACAGTTAATAACTTGTTTCAGCTCTTAACCGGTTAACGTTTTATGTCCCAAAATTTGCCTAAACAATAAACTCACCACATTTTAATAAAATCCCCAAAGGTGCCCTAAAATTGCCATCTTAGCTAAGTTATGTCTATGAAACTGGGCCCAGGAGCACTAGTTCATAAAATGTCTTCACTATATACATGCAATTATGTAAACTACAGTAGAATAGAATTAGGTTAACAATCCTGTCATAACCAGTAAACACCATACTTCAATACTGACAAATTTCAAATATCTTTCAGGGCAACTAATTTCCTCCAATTTAAATGACAAATTAAAAAAACTGGAAATATTATTACGGCCTATAAACTTGTTAACAATGCCATAAATGGTATAATTACTTACTGCTATTCACTGATACATGGAACTCTACTCAAGTGGTTCTGAAGTGCTTGGCTGAATTTATAAATCAGAAATGATATGAATGCTTGACTGACAGTTTTTGTTTGTTTGTACTGTGTTTAAGTCTGTGAATCAAAAGTTAATTTAAATGCTTGATAATTGCATGAGGTAAAACAATGCACAGATAATACAGATTTGAACTCAACAAGAATCAATTAACCCTTTGCCTCTTAATACTGCATTTCCCTGTAGCTGAAGCAGATGACTCTGAAAACATAGCGACAAAAAGAAGTCATTGCTTGCTATGAGTAATGGCTTCCTTTGCCACGATGTTTTCTACTCTTTCAGAGAGAAATAACCCAATTTTCTTAAAAAAATTGATGTTTTGTGTATTTGCCTTGAACTTGGAAGAGTCTAAAATATGCCAATGAGGCAAAAGGTTAGCACAAAAAGCAGCGAATAGTCACCTAACAGTGTACTCTATTCACAGGCGGTCTTAAACTATAATTCAGCCATTAAACAAAACAAGAGATGTGGCAATGCCACATAATCAGGTTTTCAGCACATAATTGAGCAGATACTGTTTTCCTATTTTTAATACAAATACCTCTGATCCTAAATCACTCACATACAATATTAAACTAGATCTCCATATGAACTCACTACATACCTCATAGGAACTCACTACAGACATAATTTTGACTCCGAAAAGTACATTGAAACTACAGTTATCAAAAATAAACCAATTGTTAGACTTTGCTGCCTATCCATGTACTGAAGAGATCTTACCCCAGTCTTATATATGACAAAGTTGAAAGACATTTGCTGATAAAATTGACTGCAAAAAGTTGTTTGTTGTTCTTATTAAGGAAATAAAAGTACATACATTAAGAGAAAATAATTGATGAACTAATATTAAAACATTTACATGCAGTTGTACATGCATACATATCCATCAGAATCAGTAGACTATGAACCATGATAATGAATAAGATTTATGTGTAACATAATTACTCCATTGAAATATCTTATCTGAATTCTGTATACATGTATATACATGTATATACATTGACAATGTAAAACCTAATCAAGCCCATAAATAAATGATCAATTAATTTGCAGGTCTTAGCTTTTAACATTTAAATTGTCATTAATTCTCGATACAACAAACTGGTTTTAATCATTAACTAGGTACTAAGGCCACTGTATCTTTATTTATTGTTTCTCAGAAATATGTTACAAGAATATTATGTAGGAGGAAGGAAAAACCCCCCAAAAAATGACTGAACTGCATGATTTCAGCGGGGCTGACATTTTGGTGCTGTGTGTGAAAAATAATGAACGATTTTACAATATCAGAAACAGAAGATTTCAATTGGTTTCCAATTTTCATTTTTCTTCTTTTTGGCTACATTAAAAAAATACCATCGGCAGGTCTGAGAAATGAAAACTCAATGAACAGTGGCCAAAGCTGCTAACACATTCACCAATACATTATATTGTTGATTAATGTAATGTCATAAAATCATTCATATACAATAAGACCACCCTGAGGTTGCTCACCAGAGAATTTACTTACAACAAACTCAGGAAAGGATTCCACAAGGTTGCTACAGTCCAAGTTTGAAGAAGATCTATCAGTCAATTCAACTAAAATGTTTTTCTAGGTTTAGCTCCATAAAAAGGGGTCAAAATGACATGAAAGCAGTCATTCGACGTAACTTGATAAATAGAGGACCACTCAATTGGTAAAGAAGGGTCGGATTACACATAGGCACCTAAAGGGTCCTGCACAGGACCCTAGTAGGGTGGCCAGGGGACAATGACCCCTTCACCAAAATTATTTTTCCAAAATTTTGAATGAGTATTTTAAACTAAAAGAAAGTAATACATACTATATACCAGTCTGAAATTGATGAAGTTTCACTAGCATACCAATAAAATACATGTATCTACAGGTAGCAACATATTTGTTTGGTGCCATGATAACTGACTTATGTTAACATAAGAAACAGTTACAATAGGTACACACTAAAGCCTAATCATGCAAATGTCAGTATATAAATCACTTTTAAGCATGTTTAGAATGCAGCTAAATTGATCAGATTGTGTTTAGAAACATCTACACAACTTGAATTAGATCCTACTGCAGAAAGATAATACCATTAAATTTGCAAAAAACACCCACAATGATGTTAAAACAGAACATAAGGAGAGGGTGTACGTTAAGAACTCAGAGGAAAAATCCAACTCTAATCCAGATTTGTCCAGACAACCTCTCTAATCCAGGTATGTCAAGATTACCTCTCTAATCCAGATTTGTCCAGACAACCTCTCTAATCCAGGTATGTCAAGATTACCTCTCTAATCCAGATTTGCTGAGACTACCTCTCTAATCCAGGTATATCAAGATTACCTCTCTAATCCAGATTTGCTGAGACTACCTCTCTAATCCAGGTATGTCAAGATTACCTCTCTAATCCAGATTTGTCCAGACAACCTCTCTAATCCAGGTATGTCAAGATTACCTCTCTAATCCAGATTTGTCCAGACAACCTCTCTAATCAAGGTATGTCAAGATTACCTCTCTAATCCAGATTTGCTGAGACTACCTCTCTAATCCAGGTATATCAAGATTACCTCTCTAATCCAGATTTGCTGAGACTACCTCTCTAATCCAGGTATGTCAAGATTACCTCTCTAATCCAGATTTGTCCAGACAACCTCTCTAATCCAGGTATGTCAAGATTACCTCTCTAATCCAGATTTGTCCAGACAACCTCTCTAATCCAGGTATGTCAAGATTACCTCTCTAATCAAGATTTGCTGAGACTATCTCTCTAATCCAGGTATGTCAAGTAGTGATTGGAACCAGATGACAAAATCATAATCGATTATCGGTTTGTCGCAACCGATCGATTATCGATTATAATCGATTATTTTCCCAATGCGAATTGTATTGTTTGTTTTACAGTTGTTACTTGTTGTTATAAATGCTTTCAGCCTACTTCTGTATTTAGACTTTTGTTATTGTTTTATTAGTTGATATGTGCATTGTGATAATTAACCTGCCTGTTGCATTGTGAAGGATTCAAACATTTCAGGCATTCAGCAACGGACCTTTCAGTTCTAATTTTTAAATATATTCAGGTTAAGAGGTTCACATCAGGAGTTCTGTGAACTTCTGTCTGAAATAAGTTTAATTAGTAAACTTAGTTCCATACAGAAGAATATGGCACTAAGAAGAAGACTGAAGAACAATAACTTTACTGGAACAATAACTATACTTTGAGATAAAACAGTTGAACAATAGTTAACAAATGTGAAACAAATAATAACTCTTAATATCAATAATAACTGTTACTTCAAACTGTTTGACTAGAATTGCTCCGTATCCAAGAACGCTTATTCATGTACTTCATGCGTCCGCCTGATGACTCGGATCGCAAACAATTAACCCAAAGAAGAAAAAAGACCATAAGGATAAAAAACTATGGAAAACGTCGGCGACTTCGTAAATTCGACTCGATTGTCGGCGACGTCAATCTTTTCGATCGATTTTCGATTATTAGCGACAATCGGAACACCACTAATGTCAAGATTACCTCTCTAATCCAGATTTGCCGAGACTACCTCTCTAATCCAGGTATGTCAAGATTACCTCTCTAATCCAAATTTGCTGAGACTACCTCTCTAATCCAGGTATGTCAAGATTACCTCTCTAATCCAGATTTGCTGAGACTACCTCTCTAATCCAGATTTGTTGGGACTACCTCTCTAATCCAGATTTGTTGGGACTACCTCTCTAATCCAGATTTGTTGAGACTACCTCTCTAATCCAGATTTGTTGGGACTACCTCTCTAATCCAGATTTGTTGGGACTACCTCTCTAATCCAGTTTTGTTGGGACTACTATACAAATCCAGTTTTGTCCAGATAAGAGGGTTTCTGAATAGGAGGTTTTTGTTTTCAGATATGGAGTTGGATGGACAAAGGTTTTGTGAAAAGATATAAATAGGAAAAAATAGATACCAGCAAATATGTCCAGATAAAGGTGATTCAAAGGTCAGATTAAGAGATGTTATACTGTATTAACAATTTTATTTGGACAAATCTCATGTTTTGGAAATTTACGGTAGTAAAGTAACATGCCAACACATTTCTTGGGAAAGAAATATTTAGATTTGTTTATCAAATTTAAGTAGACATGTTTCATCTTAAATAGTTTATCACACTATTCAAGCCTAGTTTCTGAAATATCAATACGAAATTTTGTCTGGGAAGTTTTCAATTTCAGCTAATTCTGATGCTTTGGCTTGAATTAAAAGATCATTTTTTTTCTGAACTCTCTAAAAAGAAGGATAAAAAAGTTATCAGATGAATATGCAATATTATTTGAGGTAACCAAACATAGTAATTTGGGAACCAATCAATTACCTCAAATTAAAAAGTAAAAAATTACCTCTTATTGGAATGAATCAGACGAGAATGACATAAGAAATCAATGACCATGATATTATCATGGAAAAATTATTTCATCCTAAAACATGATGAATAGCCAAGCATCCTCAAATAAAATACAGCCAAACCTGTTAACAGAGGCCATTAAATAATCATTTTTTCCACTGGAGTTTAACGTGGCCCCAAAAGCCAGGGTCATTTAGCAACTTTCCAACTTTAACAGTGACTGAAGACCCCCGGCTTACACCTGGTTGGAACCACAGACCTTCCATTAGCTAGCTGGACAGGTTCCTCACAAGTGAAATTTGGTCCTAAGTAGGATTTACACTCACAACAGAAAGGAGCTAAAGATTACAAGCCTGAGACCAGAATCACAATCATAGAGGCCACACCACTAAATGAAGGGAGGAAATATGGTTTTCATGCACAAATAGAAGTTCATTTAGTCTATTATAACAATAAATGTGATCTAAAGAATGGTCATGTTCACAGGTACACTTTACTAATAAGTGAACATTAAACAGGTCTGACAGTTAAGTAAAATAGTCTTAATTACACTTCACTTACTTTGAGACAGAAATTCCACCTGGTTTTTCAATGAAATCTTCATGATGGAGAACTGATGAATTCCATGGTAAATTGAGGAATTTTGTTATACGCCTCATCCACAACTCGGGCTGTAAAACTAACTGTTCATAGTACACAGGCATACATTGGTCGGCACCGACCTGCAAACACTGAGAGTACATCATCTCCATTGCCGTGCTCCAACGAGACAAGCACTGACGATAATCATTTAAATTAAATCCTGTGATTGTCACCTTGCGTGAAATGATAGAATGCACAGTACCACGGCCATCTCGTATCATGAATATAAACTTAGCATTTGGAAATAAACGTTTTAAATAAACACTGGATTTCAATGTAAATGGATCTTTGTTACATAAATTAGGGGCCGCTTCCCCATGCAAGGCTACAATTTCCAAAATGAATGCTGCTAATGCTGAGTCTATAACATTGTCATCAATTCCTGCTTCAATCAAACGTTTTTTCTCAATTTCCGACCGTTCCCAGTTTGTTCTCATTCCCAATAAACGTGGAATAAGTCTGGTCTCCTCGCCGCACCGGACTTCTGGATGAGCGTCCAGCATGGCACGCATGAGTGTCGTACCACTACGAGGCATTCCTCCAATGAAAATTAATGGCATTTCTCTATGATATGGAATAGCTTGTTTATCCCGACCGTATATCAGCTTCCGTTCCTTTGGTACCATAACGTAACGACTCGACGGCCCACACGGGACATTCCAATACCCCAACATTATAAACATGAAAAAGGTCACACTAACAAAAACAAAAAATTTTCGAGACATTCCTCTCATTTTGAATATACCCATCACAGTGTAGTAAAAAATCTAGGTTGTCGTTATCATGAATCGGATGTCACCTGCCTTCAGGATTAGGTCTCATACCTGGAAAGAGAGGATAATCACAATATAATAAATGTTTTAATGTAATTTTCACTGGGTTTAACGCCATATTTCGACAATTTTTCAGTTATATACGGCAGCCATTTCACCTAAACAGATTTCCTGGACTGTATACTAAACAGTACTAACTTACCCTTCCACAAACAGCCAGCAACTACTTCACATATGGAGGAAAATTGACTTTTTTGTCAAATTTTCATAAAAAGGTATGACCTACCGTGACCAATAATGAATGGTGAATACTTAAACAGACATCAAAATGTTAAATTTTTATCAGAACTAATGTACATCAACTGCCAAACTTATTTGAAGAATACACAATTTTAAACCTGAAATTTAAGAACTGTTAACCATAGCAAAAAAAACAAGTTAGACTTAAAAAATAAAAGCTATAAATGTTATAACCTGTTAGCAATTAACTATTAATGAGAAGATATGCATGCCTTGTCATGTATAACATTAATAAGCTATTCTGTACAGCTTAATTTCACAACCTCTTTTGTAGAAAATGTCTCCTAAGAAAAATAAAATTCAACTGAATGGAATTTTTATGATTAAAAGGGAAAAAACATACTTGGAAATCACTAATAATGAAATCTAACAAGAATATAAGATAACAAATCAATATTCAGTTAACACAATGATAGCTATATATATAGTCAGGATAGTTAAATATTCTTTTAAGCTTAGGTATAAGATTGTATAGCTGTTACAGAAATACACACCAAGTATTAGAGTATTACTCAACTTAATTTTGCCCATAAATTATTGGGCTTCAATATTTCTTTAGATCATTAATTAAATTTTGAGTAAATAAACTAGGTCTACAAAGTAACAAATCAATTGTATGGAACTATCAAGATCCAGCGTAGAATCAACTTGACTGTTGGCATGTGTTATTAAACAATAGTGAAAAAAAAACATATAGGTTTATTTGATATATCAAATCAATAAATGTGAGCTAAATATTGACCTTTGTTTGGTGGCCTTTATTCACAGACAGCCTTAAAGAAATGGTTTGACTATAGCTATGGACAGATTCACATCTTAGAATAAAGAAATCAGATAACAGATCTATCACACATTCTCTCATGCTTGGCAAAAAATTTCAAAGAGGCAATTTTACTTTTTCCCAAGAATTATTCCACACTCATAGGTAAATCATGAAAAGGGTCATTGTTTTATCAGCAGCTAAATGCAGAACATCACGCAAAGGGTAGTAAGGAAACAAATGTGTGTTGGACATAAAAAACGGAATATATTGAATATACCCTAATGAATAGCCCCTGAGAAAGTAACATTTCACACAACTTTTTTGTAATTTGTTCTGTAATAGTTCAAGTGAAAGGCATGGACACCGTTAAATGTAGAAATGAGTCATGATTTTTACTTTTCTCTGAGTGAGATGGCATAAACATGATGTTGATACAAATTTCAGTCAATCTGTGAACAATTTTGCTTTTCTCCGGATTTTAATGTCACATAAACAGCGACTTTTCCAGCTTTAATGGTGGAGAAAAACCCCAGGTTTCACTTTTTGCATTTTTTGTCAACAAAATATTGACAAGAAGCAGTATAAGCAGAAATAGACTATTTTTGGAGGGAGGTATGTTTGTGTGTGTGTGGGGGGGGGGTTAACACCGCACAAATGGCCAGGGTCAATTGGCATCTTTTCTAATTTTATGTATGAAGAAAGACCCCAAGCATACACCCGTGTAGAACCATCAACCTCCTGTAAGCTAGCTGGATGGCTTCCTTACATGTGAAGTAAAATCCAGGATAGGATTCAAACTCACAGCATTGAGAGGCTAGTATGTTTACTAGTCAGAGATCATAACCACTCAACCACAGAGCCTCCATTTATAATACTAGGCCTTCAGTCAGATGTTGATTTGATCATTCACGAAAAAATATCAGCTGAAGAGTCGCTGTTGATTAGAATTCATGGTAAACTGGTGTCTATAAACTCAAAATCAACAGTTTTTAACCGTGTCATTGTTTAAAATGTACATATGTATCAAAATAATTTATGGACATGTAGATTTTGGAATGTGAACTTACAGCAATCTATTACATAATGACAAGAATCAAGTAAGCATGATCAATTAATATTGTATGCCAGTTGAATTACAAACAAACAGGAGACTTGGAGGAAGTACAGTATATTGTTTGTTTTATGTGACTTATTGTCACTGGGGTTTAATGCTGTTTTTCAACAATTTTTCAGTTATATACAGTGACAGGTCCACCTAACCAGTTTTCCTGGACTGAATACTAACCATTGCTAACTTATCCTTCCACAAGGAGCCGGCAACTTCTCCACATAATTATTATGGAGGAAAATCAATATTTTAGTCACATTTTCATAGACAGTTATGACTTGCTGTGACCTGGATTTGAAGCTGGAACTCCAGGTTACAAGTGCGGCACACACACCACTGGACCCTGGTTGCGGCTAAGTACATTATAACTCAGCTATAATGAACTTGGGTATGGTGAAGCCATTCCCCCCTTGCCAAGTCTCTCTTTATTTCAATGTAAGTATATAGTGAAATAATGTTTTTGAGTTCACTTTAACCATGTTCAATGGAAATAAGGTTACAATAGTGTAAACAGGGGTCTCCGTGGTCAAGTTGTTATGGTCTCTGACTTGCTATCACTTAATCCCATGCCGCTGTGAGCTCGAATCCCACCCAGGAACAAATTTCACAAGTAAGGAACCTGTCCATATACCTCATGGAAGGATGGTACTTCTACCCAGGTACATGTGTTCACCTGAGATATTCCTCCACTGTTAAAAGGTGGAAAAGTCAACATATAATTGTGACTGTAGGTACAACGTTAAACCCAACAACAATAACAAGACCATACAGAAATTGCCTTGTCAATACATTAAGTATAACAACTAAATGTGAGCTAATAACAAAGTCAAGAAATAAAATTTCACTGATATTCCTAAAAGAATCATAGAGTAATTTATATGCTATAATACATGTTAAATAAAATATTAGCATTTTAAGTATCAATACTTGAACTGTAAAGAGGAGGTATAAGAAAGCTAAAGCTCTTGAGAAATAAAACAAAATACTTCGGTTTCCACAAAAATAGCATGTAAATAAAATCTATGAATAAATATACATATAAATAATAAAATCAATGAATGCTATACAAATAAACAAGGAGAATAAAACCTCATTTAGGCCAGAAAAAGTCAGGTTTACGGTTACTTGACAGCAAAAAAAATAGGGTAAGCAAGTCATAAAACTTCGTTTAGGCCAAAAAAAAAGTCAGGTTTACGGTTCCTAAACAACAGAAAAAATAGGGTAAGCAAGTCATAAAACTTCCCTTTTCCAAGCTTTTTCTAAATATACAGCTCATACTTTTGAGATACAATTTGTCCCCAAACTTTGGGTTTTGCAGTAAGATATATAAGGGTAATCTCTCATTAGCTAATAATACGCTAAAACTATTAAATAAAAATAAATTAAACTAATAGGGTCATCAGGTAACTGTAAACACAACTATTTTTTCCGGCCTAATCAAATAATAATCTCGCCATTTCTCCTTCAAATAAGTCAACACGGACAAGCTTTCAACTTTTCTTCAAAGTCTAGATACTTGTTTCATTTATGAGTAGCTAAAAAATGTACTGTCAAGTTGTTTCACAGATAATAATAATGCTAAAATAATGATGCACCTATTTATTACCAAAAAAAGAAACAAAAAAAAACAAAAAAAAAAACAACAATATTCCCCTTTTCATGATGAAGTAGGAAGAAAATTAAAATTTATGAATGGAACTGAAAAATAATGTGATTTTTCCCAGTTGCAATTTTCTTATGTAAGTCTGAACTTGAGTCATCTTAATAAACAGTTTGATAAATCTGTACCATGTGTGGTAAAATTAAGCCTCATTTATATTTGAAATCTGGAAAATATGTTTTTATATTAAATGCAGACAAAAATAATCTTTTTTACATCTGGTGCAAGAAGGCAGATGTTTATGTAAATGATTACAAGACAATTTTTCAATTGACTTTAATGTGGGTTTTTTTTTTCTCAAAATCAAACATTCAGAAACTTATATATATATAAATACAGTCAAACCTGAATCAAAAGCCACTAATGATTACTGCCATTCCGTAAACAATCAGCCACTCTAAATGTTTATTGATAAAATACAGTGTTTTTTTACATTTAGGGGAAATGTGGCAGGCTCGGGTTAGAAAGGGGAAAATAGTATCTTGAGGGGAAATAGGGAAAAGTAACACAACACAGGATATGTATCCTCCCAACATTTAATTACTAATAGGTTATACAGTTACAGTCAAAGAAGAACTGGTATTCTATGGGTCAATTTTACAACCTTCTTCCAATGAAAAACAACATTTTACAGTTAGGGAAGTTTTATGGTGATAGGGGAAAAACCCATACTTTTAAAACAGTGGAATGGAGCCGAATCTTAGAACAAAGGCCAACCAAATGCCATCAGGCCATATCATGTTCCTTCCCAAGACAGCATTTGTTCACAAGTCCCTCGGTATCATCTCATCATTACAGTCACACCTGTGAACAAAGGCCACTCTTGCAAAAGACAAAATGTGGCCTTTATTGACAAATGGCCTTATTTGGAGGTCAGTTTGTTCTAAATAAACATAAACGATTTTCCAAAGAATGGTCTCTATTCACAGGGATGTCTTTACTTGGAGGTGGCCGCAGACACAGGTTTGACGGTAACTGTTATTTACAATGAAATCAAGTTTTCAATATGCAAATTGAATTTATATGTAACATGTCAGACCACAAATGTACATACCATATCAACATTCAACAACACAATATAAAACCACTAAATTTTAACAAAAAAGAATAATTTTAAACCATCCCGCAAGTACAGTTAAAAGCCAGTTTCAACAACAAGTTCACAAGGAAACTGTCACTTTTCAACTGAAATAATAATACACTAAAATAATAGAATTCTAGACAATACAAACAAAGAACTTAAGTCTATGACTGAACTATACAAATGGCATTATTCAAAATTCATATTCAAGGTAGACAGCGATTTTTTCATTAAAATTGAGTTGTTTTCTATTTTTGACACAAGTGTTAGGATATTTTCTATCTGTAAACCATTATACATAACTTTGTAATAAAGTTTTTCAGGTTTTCGGTAATAACCTAGTCCTTTATAAATGATGATGTTTTTATTTTTCATACTGTATAAACCTAATATTTCCTTGAGAACATACAGAAAATAGATTCCTGTTAAAATTACACAGTCTTATAATGAAGTTTGGACAATTTTATAATTAAAAACTCATGTTAATAGGAATATCAACCAGCAGAGTATAAAATAATTCTTAAAACAAAAAATATATAAAATATAATCATACAAATTATAATCTATTAAATATTTCATAATGACGACTGACTTCTTTGAGGAAAACGTAAGAATTTACCAGAACAAGTTTATCACAGTAAATCCAACAGTTTATTCCGTATACACCAGCTTCAATATAATCCAATTTAGATTTAAACTAAAATCATACGAAACGACACTCGGTATAATGATAAATTAAATGAAATTAAGCGTAATTAATATGCAACAACAGGATAAAAGCAAATGTCAACAATCCTAAAACACCAGGCCATGGAAAACAACTGGTACGGTTCTCACTCACTTATCAGGAAAACATTTTGGCAGTTGGGCTCTTTTAATTAGTAAGTTGACTGATTATTGGTTGATTGATTTATTGATTAATTAAATTATTTCATGATTAATTTATGGTATTTGATAGTGTAAAACCTTGTATTTTCCAGGTTATTGACCTTCCCTTATTTCAATGTACAAAATAAAATAAACTTCGACCAATGAGAAATTTTGTGGCCAACTTTTTGGATATAAATGGGTGGGGATCAAAATCAATTAATATTGTTACATGGTCTTAACATAACTGATTGTTACAGTGAAATTTCAGACTGACAATTTGGGAACATACTTGTTACTCATTAACGAGGCCATCAATTATCATATTCACTACAAAATCGTAAAATTGTATGTTTAACATCCTTTTACTGTATGGGGAACATGTAGTCAACATAACTGTCAAAATAAACATGAAACCGGGTTGAAGCAACTAGACACGTCAAGTATACTGGTCTACAAAAAAAAATTTCATCAAAACATTTTCGACACAAAACATTACAGTTTTTCAGATACATAAAGTCTTAATCAAAATTAATATTAATTAAATATTTTATTGTAAATTGAGTTTTTTGCCTTTTGTTCAAGAAAATAATTCATTTTACAAAAATGTTTTTAATATCAGTATTTGGTGTTTATCATCATTAAAAGTATTAATGAAACAAGACATGCAATGTTTCTTTTGGCTTAAAGTGTAATTGAAACAAAATAATCTGTTCCATGAAAATGAAACAGACCATACAATTTTTTTTTGTTTTCCACTCAAAAAATTCTTTGAACAAACCATTCCAAGAAAAGCTATTCCAAGTTTTAATTCACGCTTTATGTAAAATATCTTGATCACAGAGCAGTGTAAGAAAAAAAAGCATTATTACAGGTAAAAATAAAAAAATCTGCTTTATCCAAAGTCAAGGACAAAATCATAGGTTGTTCAAAAGGCAGTAATTTTTTTTGCAATTTTGGGAAAGGGTCCGGGTCAAGTTCAATTGGGAAAAAATGCATGGTGTGATGCCAAAATTGGGAATTTTTAGCTTGAGCATTGGGAAAAAATGTCTTCATTTTCGCTTGAGAAGGGTCCATTTACTGGACCCCAAACAAAGAAGGGAAAGAATCACTGAAAGGTATCCTGTAATGAAAAGTGGTCTTACACTCAGGTTTGACATGACTGGACAAACATTGACCAAACTCAATTTCAAGCAAATTAAATCTAGTAAAATAAATCAGCTATTACACAAAAAAATGAAACTGGACAGTACCACCAAACCTGGTTTTGAACAGTTTTTTAACTATTTTTAATTACAGTGACTTTGACCCCAGAAACTCCCAAAATACATTCCGAAGCTAAGTCTCCATAAAGCCTTGCCACACACAAGATGAGTTCAATCTGAACTAAAGCTATTAAATGGAAACCAGTAGTGTGACAGGCTCTGACCATGGTCAAGTGGTTAGAGCGCTGGACTTGTAAACTGGCAATCCAGGTTCAAATCCCGGTCGCAGCAGGTTATAACCTTCTATGAAAACTTGACAAAAATGTCGATTTTCCTCCCTATGGAGATGTTGCCAGCTCCTTGTGGAAGGGTAAGTTTGTACTAGTTAGTATACAAACTAAGTTAGAATACTAACCAGGAAAGCTGGTTAGGTGAACCATTCACCACATATAACTGAAAAATGTTGAAAAACAGCTTAAACCCAGTGAAAAAAGGGTGACATCACCCAAGCCCTAGTACATATTATATTTCAATAAAATAAACCGTGCTTTTCTACTTTGTTGAAAACCTGGTGAAAAACTCCAAACAGACAAATATTTAAACCATGGAGACAATTAAGTAGTTGTACCAGCAGTCAAGTTATATCTATGCTTTTTCTTCATGAGTTTATAATTATTGATTACATACATACAGATCTTTCAACCAAGTCATACAATACAGTAATCTTTCAATGTATTAACATGAAACATACATAAAACTGTGTCATATCATAAATTAATGATATAAATAACGTCTCATGGGCAAAACAATGGAACTTAAATGCTCAACATTTAAGGTTTACTGAGATCTGTCTGTAAAATCATCACACATTACACAAGAGGACACACATGATAAAATTAAGCTCCACTGAGTAAAAGAATGTACACAAATGGCTGGATACAACCATGCAAAAATTTTATGATCATACTTTTTTGTATCATAATTCAAGATTAATACATTAAAATGGATATTGTAATTGATGACAGACAAATAAAACGAACTACCAACATGAAATGATCCTCAAAAACAATCTTAGTTTGCAAGCTTTCCACTTCAAAAAATAACTTAAAATTGCCATGATAGCCCTTTGCCACATAAGCATACCTCGGACTCTTCTGAAAACATTAATTTAATCGGGTTATTTCTCTCTGATAAAGTGGAAAACATAGCAAAAAAGAAGTTATTACTCATTAAAAGCAACGTCCTATTTTGCCACAATGCTTTCAAAAGTCCTTTGCTTCTGATGTTGGGGGATGTGGTATTATGAGGCAAAGGGACAGAGGTCCATGAAAATATCTGATTTAATAGTAATGAATTTCAGCCTTTTAAATTACAGTCATTGATGATACTTTGAATACATATCCATTTATTTGATGATGCAACAACAGGAATTCTTAATAAGCTGTATTGAACATTGAATAAATCAGCCAGGCTGGAGACAATCAATATAAATGAGACGTTACAATTGATCGATCAAAGTTAGATTAAAGTTTTGAGTGTGTTCATATTTAGGCATGCATTTAAAAGTCTTTGTTTCCGCTAACACAACCAACCTTATTTTTTCTGCTAATCCTAGACATACTTTGGCATCAGTCAATTTTTTCTTGCTGAAATTTATCATTTTCATACAAACAAATTGTCCCTGAACAAAAAAAAGTTGAAAAAAAAGATTTCAATTTTTTGGAGATGTTAGTGGAAACCAGGAATTCATTCTTTGGCCTTAGAAACACTATTTTTGTGAGCAGTGTGCTCTCAGGTGTCTTCACAGCAAATAGGGATTTTTCTTGAGGCATATATTTCATTCCTATTCAAATTTTTATGTTATAACATACCTAGGACAAAGACACAGTGCTGATACTAGTGCAATTGAGAAAGTCAATATCGAGTACAATACAACTGTATTTTGGCTTAACTTTCAGCTGATATTAACTTTTTTTGAAAAATTCTTTTAAAAAGAAAGATCTCAGTAATGAAGCATCAAAGAAAACAACATGCAATGTCTAATCCATCAGACTAATGAAGTCCCTTTTCATAATTGTCATAGCAGTTTTTTCATCAACTTATTCAGCAGTAATAAGTAAATTATAGCATCGTGGTCTAGAGGGAGAACGTCCAACCACTGATCCAAAGGTCTTAAGTTTGAATCCAGGCTTTGATGGGGTTTTGTTCATGAACTTCACAATCCCATTTTGGACACAGTACTATTGTAGTGTCCAGGAAGCAGACTTGAGCGTGATTAGTATAAGCAAAATTGCCAGTTTTGCGACTGAGCTAAAATAAATTGGAACTAATAAGCAGTTATAAGCGGTGGATAGATTACCTAATCAGAGTTCTTGGATTTCTTAAACTCCATATGATTTCCTAGCAATATAAATCTTTTTTTTCTTCACATTTTTAAAATGATTTCATAGCTTCTGATATTTCAATTCAACTCCTAAGATAAAACACCAACAATGCACTTATCATAAAGTTAAACTATCACAAAGCTTTGAACAGCTGGAGGCGATTTATACAAACAGCTCCAGGCTGTACCACTTGTCTCAATCATAAACAATATAAGAAATGGAAATAATTCAAGAGATTGCAGAGGCAGATACAAAATTTGTGCTGGGGAGGGGGAGAGGGGGAGGCTTAAACATGGACATTAAAACCGTGGATTTTTTTAAGCTACCTCAGTCTCGTCATTTTCAGGAAGCAAATTACATATATAACAGAAAGTGAGTATTCCGCAAAACTCCATTTCTACTCCATTTGAGTTTTTACTAAATTCATTTAAAATCATCAAAGCCAATCCAGAATTTGTGATTCTCAAATATTTGAGTGAATACTTTAAATTTGAAAGAAAGTGTAAATCAGGTTATAACATAAGGACCAACATAATAATGTTAATTTTTAAAAAAAAATGAGACACTTAAGAACACATCTGAGCCAAGCGATAGTTTACGATGGGTTCATTATTATTACATCTGCTGAATATGTCTGCAATCAATTCTTTCAGCACTTTTCCTTAGTTAAAACAAAACAAACAAAAAATCTTTGAAACTAATTCATCAGTTTTTAAGCACTGCCTTAAAGTCCTGAAAAAGCAAACTGTCATTAACAAACAGCGCAAAACAAAACAGATTTAAAAACAAACAAATGAAAAAGCAGTGATTTTTTTGCAATTTTGGGAACTTAGGGTCCGTGTCCAGTCCAATAGGGAAAAAATGTGCGGTGTGATGTCAAAATTGGGAACTTATAGGTTGGAAATTGGGAAAAAAATACTTCATTTTTAATTGGAAAAAGTCTGTTTACCGGACCAAAACAAAGAAGTAAAAAAATCAGTGAAAAGGGATACCACTTTAAAGCTAAAGAGGATCTAAAGTAAAAATAAAAAACAAATACCTGACAATTAATCCCCATAATCAAAAAAGAAAGGTACATATATATTTGTTTAATACAAACAGTCAACATTATACAACATATGCGTTCTGTCATTCATAGCTCGGAGCTATTGTTGATATGATCGTAAAATGAAGGAGATATTGCATAATAAAACTAGCGCAATTTGTTAACTGTCACTCATAATCACATCAACACTAGAATCAAATGACCACAATCATACTTAACAAGTGTAATGTCATAATTATATCATTGCACGTCATCGTTAATTTCATTTGTAAGTCGAATAATAATTGACAATCGGGAGAGAATAAAGATGTCATCGACATGAGCAGTTTGATGACCTCAGCAATAAGGTTTAATAATTATCTACACTCTTTACAATAAATTGAGTAAACTCAATTTCTTTGCGTTTCACTCAAGTCAGGATAAAAACTAATACATGTGTTAAACAGATAGACATTTAAGTTCAAAGAAAGATTATTTCAAATTTCAAGAGAAACAGATTCATTCACTACTTACAAATACAGTTCACCAAATACATTCAATTGTCTAACATATGTCTGGTAAAAATTCATTCTGTCTGGTAAAGATATCAAAATAATGCATTAACAAATTGAACAAAGCAGAATTTTTTCCCCGTTAGATTAATCTTAAAGCTTATTATACCAGGAGAACTCAAAAAAGAAGTACAAATTTTGCTTACATATCATTTACATATAATATATCATTTTAAGTACCGAAGTATACAACATGAAAAAGATACCCAGTAAGTGTAAGGCTAGAAATAAAAAGTTCCTGGATTCCATAAATACAAATGACCTTATTTTTTGACAACCTTAGACTATTTATCGGTCACGGTCAATCTTTTCTTGCCAATATTTTCATTTTCATATGAACTTATACCGCTAAACTTAAAAATATATTTAAACAAAAATAGATCTACCTACCAGTGCCTGGTGTTTTTGGGGCATGTTAGTAAAAAAATGTTTTTTTGGCCTAATGACATTAACATGAAACGTAAATTGTAGAAGAAAGGTAAGTTCTTTATAAGACTGTATGAGTCCATATAAAAAGAACACATTGTCTAAAAGAGGTCAAATTCTTTATCCATTGAAAGCATGCATATAACATAAAATACATTGTTAATGTACTATACACTCATAATGGGTAAACATGATACACGTACATTTTGTACTTCCTGCTTAATTAAGTCCTTGAGCTGTCCTTAAAATATATATTATCCTATAAACATGTATGAACAATGTGCATGTGTATAAACATGTATACAAACAATCTGTGACAGGCAAGAAAACATATATTGAGTTCAGCCCATTAAGAACAATTTTATTCAATGCATAAATTGGAAAGGCACCAGTGCAAATAAAATTGTTATGTCAGTGTATACAAGCATTATTCCTTATCAGTCACTACATGTGTATTGAATAACGTCATAAGTCTTGACATTTACCAATGTGTTAAATATTAGGCTGTTACAGTACACTGGTAAACAAGTGTATTGTGGTTCATTCCTGCAGCACTATTCATACTGTGTTGACAATCACAATAACATTAACCCATGATATTAGGGCCTATTTCAGGGACAGATTTGCATTTCCATTTTGCTATTTGCAACATGACTGTAAACAATGAAGGGACTTTTCATTAACGATGAATTAAAAATACACTTGTCTGTGAAGTTGGACAGGACTTTTTACATCAATGATCCCGACTTTGATTTTTCATAACACTAAGTCTTCAGTCTGTCCACATAAGTTCTTCCAGTGCTTTGATAGATAAATGTTTTGATTAATTTGATATACATGCATCAATTAAAGTCTCAAAGTTCAAAAACATTTTTTTTCAATGGTCATAGTAATTGTTTTTATTGAAACTGTGCACAGTGGAATACATTCACAATGTGATACTTATATATTGTATCACAAGTGTTCTGGTGACACAAAGTCACCTAATTAAGTCATTTCATCAGTCTCAACATGTATATTAAATAACAATTATTCCACAACGTGATCATATATGGGGGTGTGACAGGTCAATGATCGAAAGATAGGAAGCTCAAAATAATTGTTCAAAGTCATAAAACGGACCAGACAGCAATATAAAAATAGAAATATACTAATGCAGTACCAGAAATTTGATTGATTAGCAATTGGGATGCATCAACATCTGTTCAATGAGCATTTGAGGCGAATGAGCTTGTGCCCGAATATCCCCCCCCCTCAGACTTTCTGTGGATTCACACATTTCACAAAAAATTACTCCCATGATCAGCAGAAAAATCTCATCCATGTAAATATCAAGCCAAACACCCAGCATGAGTTTTTAGTATAATGAGTTATTGAAACAATATGAAAACAAACCTTCTGAATCAGAAATAAATACTGGCAAATAAAATTATTATCAATAGATTCATTATAACAGAAAATGATTCAAACCAAATAAAACATGTCATGAATCACTAAATGCTTTAATTTAAATTAAACTTATCAACTTACCATCCAAAAAAAACACTGTACACAAATGGACAAAAATTTAATTTAGAATGCACACAATAAATAAAAACATACAAAATGAAACATTCATTTGTTAACAAAACCATCATTCATGCAAGCAACAATTACAGCCACAGAAAAAAATTGAAATCAGTACATCAGTTATATAACGAAGTTAACACAAGATATCTGAAAGGATACAAGCTATTTTCATCTGAGTCACCCATCCCTACCGAAGTTCCATCAAAACATGAAAACAAGTCATCAATTTTCATTTCAAACCTAAAGGCAGAATGGCAAGTTTGCCATGTATAGCCCAGATTAACAATTTTTGAAATTTGATCCAAGGACAAAAGAAAATGGAAGTAACCAATAACAAATTGCCAATGAATAAAATGATATGAATAAAGTGACTCAACTAATGACCAATTCAGACAAATTAGTAAAAACCTGCAAACAAGCCAACAAAAGGAGAAAAAAAATACCTACATATACAGTTAACCTTTATTCAGAGGTTTGTTTAGTTTATTATGTCTTTCAGCGATTTTTTTTTTTTTTGCTTCTTTGTTTGGGACCGGTAAACGGACTCTTCCCAATCAAAATTGAAGACATTTTTCCCCAATTCCTGACTTAAAAATTCCCAATTTGGCATCAAACTATGCAATTTTTCCCAATTAGACCGAACCTGGACCCTTTCCAAAAATTTGCAAAAAAAAACCGGTCATTAAATGTGCAGAGGAATGGTCTTTGTTCACATGGTGGCTTTTATTCATTCAAAGTCAGGCTGTTATAAAATTCAGTCACATTCTTTTCACTGCAGATCAAACTGAGCTTTTTTTTCTTTTTCTAATTCTTAGAAAACCACATACATTTGTCATCTTTTTTATACTCTGAGCATGTCGGGTTCAATTAAAATGCAGATTGAAAATGTTGAATTCATGTAGTGAGAATAAACTGCTTGAGAATCATAATTGAGATGTTGAGTGAAAGTTCTCCAGTAATTAAAGTCACATAAAAAACATGGACATTGAACTTCAGCTGTATTACAGTAAACTAAAAAAGCTACCATAATAATCCTTGTTTTGCGTAGGTAGATAATAAAGGTATGGCGAATGGCATATAAAATACTATATTTGATTATAATTATCATGTTCATCGATACTGGGTGGAAACAAAAAAGGGATCAAAATCTCTTACTTCAATCGTGGTAATAAGGGACTCAAAGGAGCTCAAAAGCTGTACCAGCTTACAGGTATATAAATATACACTTATAAATATAAGGTTAATGTATGGACAAACACTAAACATATTCATATTGATCTTTTACAAAATTCCTAAAAAAGTCATTGCTTTAAGCAGGTATTGATTCTTCATAATTTACATGTTATACAAAGCCAACTAAACAAAGAATTAAAAACAAATATACTTTCAGCGAATATACCTTACTTTCTAGGCTAAACATAACACAACTTAAGATAAACTCAACATGAAATTATTCGATTTATTAAGACCAACTTGATATTGAAACAACACTTATCATCAGACCTATTGTTTCAATAGTTAAAATAACAAATATGGCACTGAACAGCAAATTGTGCAGTTTCAGCAATGTGTAACATGAAGCATCCATTAGGCAAGAGGAGAAATCTTTGAATAAGAGATGACTTCACCGTTTGCATTTTTCGATCATCAGATTCAATTTGCAGGATAAACAGAAAAAACCTTCAATTTTTTTGGGGTGTGTGTGTGTTGGGGGGGGGGGGTTAATGCCACACAGACAATCAGGGTCATTTGTATACTTTCCTAGCTTTATCGATGGAGGATGACCCAAAGCAAGGGTAGAACAATCAAACTTCTGTAAGCACATGTGAAAAATCATCAGGTGGGATTCAAACTCACAGGCCTGAAGGACTAGTGATCACTGGTCAGACCATGACCATGCCACCTCAACCCCAAAAGAGAATTTAAATAGCATGTATACATTGACACAAAAAAACGTCAAAAAAATATAATTCATAATCATGTAAAAATGAAACCAAGATAATTTTCAATCATGAAAAAAAAATTACTGTTGATTTCTGAATTCATGTATAAAAAATGCATCAAATTAATGTGATTTCTGAAATCATGTTTTATGGCAATTTGTTGAAGAAATTCAACTGTCGAGAGGACAGTTTTCTGTGAATTTAAGCTCATCAGGGACGTCTGTATTTCTAAATTCCGAATAAAACGTGATTAATTTTAAGCAGTATTCCATTCACAATTCACAAAAAAATTGAATGTTACAACTTGCAGGGAGCGTACTAAAAATGGTAAAATTACCGAAAAACTTAAAAATGTAGTAAAATTTTAATTAAACGATTTTAAGTTTCAGAAATTTAATTGTACAATTTTTCACCAGTACAAATCATTTTTGGTATCATTTTTGAAGAAAACCATTCCAACTGATGAACTGGTTTTCTTAATCTCATAAGCAATATCTTGTATCATATTCCCATAATGCACCAACATTATCAAACTGTCAAACCTTTGTTTATTTTAGTGTTATAACACTAATATAAACTGTAAAGTGATAAACTATTGATTTGATCTGGACTGGTGGTCAAAATGTTTGGTTCATTTTGCATTGTATCGTATTGTATTGTACAGATAAAATCATTCGTCATTTTGCAAAATTTGACTCAATTTTTGGAGAAATACAAATTTTTAGTTGATTGAACTTCTTTTTGGCCTAGACCCTGGGTCACGTAACCACATTTTTTAATGGATGGCCTTAATGCAAAAACATAAATAAATGAAGCCTTTCCATAACAAAGCAACATTTCCTAGTTTTTTCTATAGAAAATGTCCATTACTTTCTGCAATGACCTAGTATATATTTAATGATAGACAATGAACTTTTCGTACACTGGAAATCACAATAAATATAAGAAATTTTATTGGATATGATATCAGTAGGTCAATAATTATCAAAGGAAGCCAGCTGTTTGACTTCATCACCCAAAATCCTGCTCATTAACAGCATACCTCAATCTAATAATCAAGATTGTCACCTTTGTTGAAAACCAGGCTGAAAACTGGTCTTTTGCAGGTGGTCTATACAATAAGGTGATCATAAAATGAGGCGGTCATCCAGCGAGGTTTTACTGTACATTCATCAGACATTTAACATTGCTAGCCAACAACGTAATTTCCCTAGGACAGCTTGACAATCTCCCAGACGACCGTAATGTGACAAACAATCCAATCTTCGCCATTACTGGCATTAAAAGAAAATTGCAAACGTAGAAAACGGAAACAATTTTCCCTACAGTTATTAAGACACTGGATAAAACTGAACAAATTTGTGCAGTTTGAAGTCTGCATACCGAGTGTAATATTCAGTCATTGATTCACTTAAAAAATAGAACCAACAATCAACAGGTTAACTAATCATTTCCTACTTCATCCTCACATATAAAATTATATTTTTAATATATGAAAAAATCAAAAATCAACAAAAATATCTAATTTTCCCAGGACACATTTGATCAACTCTGAGCTGATTCAAATTCATAAAACTGATAATATATGAGTAAAGGCTAAATTTTCAGAAAAATAACCCAACAATAGCTACATTCTTATCTTCATATGAAAGTACTTAGTTAATATTAACTTATAACAATAATGCTAAATTTTGGGGGTTGTACATCATAAAGTTGTTAATAACCTAACATCCTATTTGAAGAGTTAAACTACATCCTTATTCATTTAAACTCGATATAATGATGCATTTCCTAATTGTTTACTTCCTAAAATCATACTTAACTACTAGTTAACATAATTTGATAAAGTACATTCACACCTCACATAGCTACTGCTTCAATATAACGACCACCTAATTATAACAATCAGTCATATCAGGAGCAGTTTTTATTATTGCCTCAACATTCAGACTTGAAAATGAGACCTAAGGCCTAAAAAAAGGTTTGTTTCCAGTTACCTGACTGACTCAGTATTTTAGATCCCGACTCATTAAGTTTTTAAAGCATCCAAATCTTAGTGCTATATTGCAATTATCATAACTTAATATAACGGCGCACATATTCCCTTACAGAGTTGCTGATATATGTAAAAAAACATAAAATGAAAAATCCCTACCTACCGACCCATATGGTTTTGGGCATGTAACCAGAAACAAACTTTTTTTTGTTTAGGCCAAACTCAATAGTAAGTCTAAGACCATTGTTTTAGTTCAAAAAAGAAGTCAAAACATCAAGATTCTACTGTATATATCTTAACAACTTAATATTGAAGTTTCATAACGCAAAATAACTAATATCATTTTTGGCAAAAAAATATTAATAATCTCATATTCCTATAAAGAAATTATTTCTTTTCAGGCAAAGAAAATGTCATTTGTTTATCTATCAACATTAATATAGTATTATTGTTATGCAGCAACTTGTATCAAGTCTGTATCTTTGCATGACTTACCTTGAAAGCATATGAATGATTAAATCAGATACCAATTCAGAACATGTATTTACCTCAAAAAAGTCCAAGAGCATGCAAGATTTTGATGTTAAAATGTCTCGTCTTTCCTATTTCAATACATTTTTATAACATACTGATATACAAGTGATTGCAATACACTTATCATGCAAACATATTTAACTAATAGGGGAACACAAACTATCACAAAATACAGACATACAAGAGTAGTACTGACAACAATTGTAATATGATACTGTTATAAAGCTGTACACCTAATTGGCCAGCACCAATGAATACCCATACAGGGTAAATAAAATCAATTGATATCAATATGATCTTGCAAAAAAAAAAAACAAGCCAAAAATAAACTCGCGTGTAAATTTTCGGTATGCTAAAATACTTTATTGGTATGGGTCGGGAAGGAGATCTAGCGGTTAATCTTTTATTGCCATATAGAGAAATTCATGAATTATTTCAATTAAATAATAAATTTGATTAAAGAATGTGTTTTCAATTCTGAGACAAAGCAGCTGTATTTAGAGTACAAAATATTAATTTTTTTCAAACAAAATATCCAATTCAATACCTCTAAACTGTTATTTTTCAGTAAAGAGGTTTCTTATTTCTAGAATAAACCTTGAATAAATATGATTTATGGATTAAGCAAATACTGTAACTAGAAGTTTAACAAATAAACCAATCATATACATGTATGTATGAACACAATATTGTTCATTCAAATATTTAAGTAGTTTTGAGCAGTGATCTGTGACATAATGATCATGAAACATGTATTTGTCATTTTATGACAATTATGAAAACAAATTCCATAACTTTGCAATTACTTCAATACTTAAACCACCTCATTATAAAGACCATACATTTTGTGGCTGATTCTCAATATTTCCTGCTTTTCAACTTGATAATGAGATCACCTTTGGTTCCAAAGATGTGTTTATGAATTAAAAAAATTCAGTATACATGTATAATTATGCAAATAACATTGAAAATTGACTTTAGAAATAGTATAGATCATCAAAAAAATCAAATATGGTGACACAACAACCTAAAGCAAAAAAAAACATCCATAAAATCATGCAAAAAATATAATACTTGATGACATACCAGCATGTGAAATTAGTTTGTAGTTCCTGCTTTATATCCACCAGTTTTGGTAAAATCCTGCTATTCATAACTGAATATTCACTGATTTTATTATTAATTTACCATAGTATAAATTACAATATATCAATAATTAATCATCTAGTCATGACTGATTCGTTGACTGGGTACGAAGTACAGCCTGACAGGTGAAATTTCATTTTTGGGGTATGTCTAGTAAATTATCACCAGTATGAACAAGGAAACTATGAGTCCCAAACTTTTCTCCTATTAAACACAGTAAATCCTCCAAAAGGAAAGTATTAAATAACAAACAAATCAGAATTAAATTTACTTCAGAATTTAGGCTAAACACAAAGTTTGTTTCCAGTTACATTCCCCCAAAAATATGGGTTGGTAGGTAGATTTTTTGCTTTTACGTTTTTTTTACATATGTCAGCAACACTGTTGTGGAAATTACAATATAGCACTACGATCTGGATGCTATAAAAACTATTGAGTCGGCAGGTAAAACATGGGTCCATCGGGTAACCAGAAACAAACCTATTCTTTTTTAGGCCTTATTTCTGGGTGATCCAAATATTAATATATTGACAAAAATATAACTAAATTTGTATGGACTAGTTGTTTGTAGTTTTTTTTAATTATGGACACTACTTCAGGAATAAATTCTCACAAAAAGCTCATTGATAGATTTTAAGGGTAGTCCACACCAACCAATGCCTAAGGCAAGCAGAAGTTGAGCCAAGACAAGTAAAAGTTACTGCTGCATTGCCTGTCAGTCAAGTGAAAATTCATGAAAAGTCCAGATATACTAGATAAACTCAGTTTCAGAAAAGTAACTTCTTTCAAGTCCTTGGCCAAGGTAGAATAAAAATAGTTAAAATATTAATTTTTTTTTGGTAATATTTATCATTCATATGCAAGCTTATAAGCAAATTCCTTGCAGTATATAATTCCTTGGCAACCATATTTGATTCTGGAAAGTAAAAATGATGTTACAGTTGCTGTCAAATAAGAATTAGCTCCTCAATAATTACAGCATTCTGGTCTATATGCAGAACCATTTATGCCATTTTGGAGCCTAGTATTTGGCCCTATTCCTCAGGTTAAAAAGTGCATATTTTCCAAACTTTTTTTAAAAAAATCTCATGAAAAGACAGGAATATATCTAAATGCTTGATTACAGAAATCCAGGAATATTATCCTATAATTTTTCTAAAGTTATATGGTGCACATGATAAGCTCTTTTGTTGGTTTTATATGTCAACATTGACGATTTTTGGCCTAATTATTTGTTTTGTTCTTTTTTACATGACAGCTTCTAAAAATTCTCAAATTTGACGATTTACGATACAAATTTTCCATTCCGAAGGGACCATAAAAAGGGCTCTCAGTATGACGCATGAGAAGTTCTTTTTTTGGAAAAAAATCACCACACAACAACTAAATAAGCAACAAGGAATCCTTGAAGTAAGACATGCTGAAAAACATACCTTATTTCACTGAATTACCTCTCTACATTAAGAGCATGTGACACTCAAAATATGAATATGAATAATTCATTTACACATCTGACAAAATCTACTGAAGAATAAACAGAAGCCAACCCAAGAACTTGAAGAATTCAAAGAGTTCCTATATTTGTGATAAACTTGAAAAATGTTGAAAGATATGTTCAAATTAATGGATTTGACCAAATCTTAAAATAGACAAAAAGCTAAGGTCTAGACTTCCCGAAGTATTGAAACAGCAATAATAAAATTTTGATGTAAACTAATTAAACATGTATCTATTTTTGTACATTAGGGTTTTTCCCCATTAATACACCTCATAGTGGTACAAATCTTTATTAAGAATAAATTAAGAATAAATAAAGAATAAATTAACATGATTTAAGAATATTCTAATTGATATAAAATACTCATACAAACATTCTGCAACAAGAAATGTTCAATCAGACAACTGTAAACGATTCTATCCGAAAATATGTCAACTTCACTAGAAGACTACGTCAAGTTACCCGAACATATAAACACAATTCGCGAAAAATTTCAGTAGAATACAAATATATACAATGAATTAATACGAATTATACCTGAGTATCCATAAAATAGTCGAACAAAAACCAGCACACTTGTCACAAAGATACAGCAAAACTGATGCTGCAGCAACCGGATATCGAGTAACAAAAACTGGAGTTGCTTCCCTTCAGTATCTAAGGGAAGCAACTTCGATTGAAATCTGCACTGTTGGCTACACAGTTATTTCCCTTATATAAATCTACGCAAGACAATAATTATTCTTCTTAGCGTCTAAACGTTACCTCTATCCTAACAGTTAATTTCAGACGATGAATGGGATATTGAAAACGAGTTTAAAAAATAAAGATGTTATCTTGAATGTACCGCAACAATGATGTGTATTTAGATAGCATAAAAATGAATACAGTCTTGGATTAATATTGGTCCCAGAAACAGTATACTTTAAAACCTGTTCGCATTTAGGCTAACAGTGAAGCTTTGAAAGATTTCACTGGCCTTGATGGTATAAGACAATGTATTCCAGAGTCTAAATTTACTGAGAAAGGAGTTCATATGGTATTTAGTTCTTGAGAAGGATACAAAAATTGAGGATGAATCTATCATTTCTTTGAACTCAAATTATTGCCTGAAACAATATATATATACAATAATTTGGAGGTTGTTGCTCAAGAGCGGGCCACTTTTGAGGTTTCACTGTATTTTATATTGTTCTTTATCCAAGAGAATGGTTTAGAGAATTGAATGTAACCAGGACTGAAACCTTTGTTTGGATCGGAAAATATGATACTGGTCAGTGTTATGTCCCTGTTTGAAATGATTGGAGTTTTTTGACTGGGGTATTCATCAAGCAAAATGAAGGATTGCACAATAGTTTCTAATAAAAATCCAAAACATTAATAAGAGAATGCATACTATTGGGCATACGTTTTACTTATGATCACATCTTTGAATAGCCACATTCATGCTAAAATGATTTTTATCATGGCCATAGAATTACAGGTAAACCTGTCAACAAAGGACACCCTTGGGAAAGACAAAATGTGACCTTTATTGACAGCTGGCCTTTATTCAGAGGTCAGTTTGTCCTAAATAATCAGTGACAGTTTTTCAAAGGGCAGTCTTTATTTAGAGGTGGTCACAAACACAGGTTTGACTGTATATTTTATGCATAAAGTTCATTTTCAGTTTAAATAATAATGACTCAATGGAGGGTAACCAGTTGTCAGGAGAGTTCAAACATGACATGGGACGGCAAACAAGGGGCAGTGGAAGGTAAGAATTATTGTAGATCATGTGTCTTTTATATTTCATTACAATCACATTTCTGTGAATGTGTTATACTAATTATGTGTCAGCTCAAATTAATGGAAGACATCAAGTCAAACTTGTTGCAGAAAAAATGTATATGCCATATATCTCCATAATCCTATATTAATGTGTCAGTCCAATATCAGCTTTTCTTCTGGTGTCATTTTACCACAAACATCCATACTCGAATATGTATGTTTATACATGTTTTGGATTGAATCTTCAAGAAGGCACCAAACGATAGACCACAGTTGCAAATAATATTTTCCAAGTGGATTGTTCTAGTATAAACATTCACATTTCATTTCATTTTAATAGTATCAAGACACATGTTTATATTGCTTATATTGCTTATGTATATCAGGTGTTATGATAGTTTGTCTGGCCTTAGAACCATGATAGGGAATCACAGTGGAAAAGTGGTTACTTATGATGTGTGCTCAAAAGACTGCAGAATGTGTTTGTACTATGCTCAAAAAGGCTCCACCATCTCATATCAGTTAAAAAACTGGAATGGGAGCTCTAAGTCCATGGAACCAGATGTTGGAACTATCCATGTTCAGCAAGTTGGAGAACAAAATGTTCAGTAGGTACTATCATCAGCACTCTTTTCACAGGTAGGGGAAGGGGCCTTTTTCTTAAATTGGGGAAAAAAATAAAGTATTTTTGCTAAAAGGGGAAGGAAAAACTTGATGTGAACTGAATTTTAGAGGAAAATTGCATGATGGCCCCAGCTATAGAAGAAAACAAAAACCTGAGTGCTTAAGCCAGGAAACTGATTAGGCTATATGATCTGCTATGGCTTGAAAGGGCATGACTTGATTTCAGTACAGCATAAATATCTAGAATTAGATAATTTAATGAAAATGATAGTGTGCATGCTTCCTTTGAAACTGCATCTAGGCACTTATCTGTGTAAACCTCACCACAGTGGGCAGCAGTAATCAGGGCTTCACATCCTAAACATCCATACTTTGTAAATGGGATGACACTTGATGATGTCTTTGACTTCAAACAATTGTCAATGGTTTTAAAAAAAACTTTGACCATGATAATAACAGACAGTGTACATCAGTGAAATAAGAAGTTTTTTCTCTTAGATCTGATGACTCAAATAAATACTTCTTTAAGTATGACCATGGTAGCAAGGAAGTTGGCTGTGTAAATCTTGTCAGTCATTTCAGAAGGTCTTTGAAGATCCTCTCCCAAATCCAAAAATGATAGATCTTATTCAGCTTAGACAAACCCAATTCCTGTCACAGTATATAAGTACAATGATTTGATACACGTTTGTTATCAGGGGTCATTCCAAAGCCAAATCATGTTTTTACGCTCTGATGCCTTATACCACATCTAACATGGAAAACTGGGGTATTTTGCATATGTTTCAGTAAAGTTCTGGATGAAGTATCACAAACTTCATAAGGTACATTTCTAGAGAGAGAGATATCTTCCAAACCTTTAAGTTTCAGTTTAAATCTGGTACAGGTTGATTTGTCTGGGTGTTGTAATGCTATCAAACAATAGAAATATGTTTCGAAATTGGAATAATTACCATTTAATACTCCTTGCCACAAAATTTGTAACATTTCATGCACACTGTTTGGCTTGGGCATTACTTGTGTGTTTAATGTTACACTGTAAATCTATTTACAATAAACATTATCTTTTAGAAAGTGCTGTATAGTATTTATACATAAAATAATGTGAAATGCCACAAAACCTTGAAATCAATTCTATGAAATCAAACACTATGATAAGATGGCATTTGAGAGAAGCAGAAATGTGGAGGCCTGTAAAGATGGTGGAGCAGGGGCACACACCGTGAGGTTGGTGTGGAGTTTGGTGTACACCACACCATCATCACCAGAGCCTGGACAAGGAACCACCTGTCAGGAGGCATGGCAGAGGCAGACAAAGGGTGACCACAGCAGCTCAAGACCAATTCTTGATTGTCCAGGCCTGTCGAGGACGGTTTGCAACAGCACACATCTTTGTCACTGTATTTCTTACTCACAGTACATATCATGGTGCACTTCATCCAGTTGAGGTCCCAACACCCATATCAGACTGTCACTGGCAACCTAAAATGTTTTTTTATTGGTTAAAACACAGAAATATAAATTACAAGCACTGCAAATATCTTAAATGTATGCAATGATATTTTTGAGGCACACATTTACGTCAAATTTTCAGAATACAGTAGCATACAAGTCAGTATAGTTAGAATATAGTTTTAATAGGTAACCAAGCTTTTGTACACAAATACCTTTCATATACATGCATAACAATGTATTTTGCAAGAAAAGAGACATTATAAAACACAATACATAATTCAAGCACTGGCAATGTCAACATGTTATGGAACACAGCAAAGGGTAAACACGAATGGTTATTGACCTAATGTGATACTATAAATAACAAGAAGGCCATGATTGCCCTGCATTGCCAACCACAATAAATGTATGTTAACTTGTTACTAATAAGGTAATAAAGATACAATTCCGGGCAGATAGTGGGGAACAATGATAAACTTCATAAAGGACCATCAAAGGATACTATAAAGGAATATTTGTGATGACCGGAGGATGCTATATACCAAATTTGGTGATGATCCAACCATTGGTTCATGAAAGTCATTTTAAGGAATTTCTATTTTTAGTTTGGTGGCCCCAAAAAGGGCCAACTAACTTGTTCAAGCAAACTTGAAAGAGGAACATCAAAGTATGCTACAAACCAAGTATAGTGATGATACATCCATTGGTTCATGTAAAGATGTTTAAAGGTATTTCTATTTTTAGCTCTGTTGACCCCTAAAAGGGGTCAACTGGTATTATATATAATACATGAACAAATTGCGCTTAGAACGTTAAAAGGCTTCAACACAGCAAATCTGAAGTAAATCTGACCAGTAGTTTCAGAGGAGAAGACAATTGTTGACGTCAGATGACAGAGCATAAACCAACCCACACATTCTAGAAGTTCACACTGACCCTTCATTTTTGGTGAGCGAAAAAACTCAATCTAAGTGACAAATTTTGGTATATCCAAAGTGGCTGATTATAGCAGAGCAATTTACTGCAGCCTAAGGCATGACCTAATCATCATCTGACATCTTTTATGATATCTTTGACTGGTCAATAAACCAGTTGCACACCAAAGTTTATCCTAGTTTTAAACAGATTTATCTTAAGGTCTAAATCTCTCATTTTAACCAATATCCAGGTATACATTAATGAAGTAATTCTTACTTTATTTACATGATAACAAATTACGACTGGAATAAACAATGGTTTCCCACAGCTAATGCATCTTTGGGAACAATAAGAAATAGTTCAGTATGCAGTGTACAAATGAAAAGAAACAAGTCAAATACATAACTTTGGTAACTTCTCAAAAACTTCATTTATATAATTTCAGTAATTATTAACAAAAAGATCTAGACTTACTCAAAGAGGCGTTTGAGTGCAGTCAGCATGGGTCTATGGGGCCTCATCTTGATGGTCGCATCTTCAATAGTAATACAGCTATACAATGGTTTTAATTTTCCTGTAATTATACTAAGATACTCATAAGAATAATAACAAATTATTTTATTTGGTGAGCTAAAAAATCCTCTAGCTTTAATCATTATTTTGAAGTAGTAGTTGATGTTTTGTAATTGCATGGCAGCAGCTGCCATATGTCATTTTTAAAGGATAACACTGCCCAAGGCACCAAAATGGCGAAGGGGATCAATGTAGGTTGCCAAAACTGGATGGACCAGGTTCTTGTATCAGACTGGGCCAGGGAAGTGTGGGTGAGAAGACAAGGCAAGATGACGAAGTCTATACTGGTCTTGGATGCATTCCGTGCTTATCAGACCCTGGTTGTGAAGACAATGCTGACGGAGGATTGTAAACAACACTTGCCATCATCCTGAGTGGAATGATTTCGGGTTTACATACCCTTGATGTCTCCATCAATAAGCTGATGAGGGGTAACCCACGGAAATGAATGGGGTGGTATGCAAACAGCCAACATGCATACACATCTGGAGGCAAAATTCTTAATAGGAGCTAGATGAGATCTGTAAATGGATGGTCGATGCCTGGTATGAAATTGACACAGTCATCAATGTTGAAGCCTTCAAGAAATGCTGTACAGTAAAACCTCATTATCTCAAGGAGTCACTGAATCAGACTAAATGATCAACATAAGCCAGGTACAGTGCAACCTCTCCAAAGCAACATCCTTTGGGAGACGCAAAATTATGCCGTTGTTGAGAGGTTGCCGCTCTAGAGAGATTAAATTAATAGTCAAAACGTTAAGTGGGGGAAAAAGCATGCTGTTGTTGAAGGGAGGTTGTTGCTTAAGAGAGGGCCATTCTGGAGTGGTTGCACTGTACTTGTAATGACAAAGTACTTGTTTGTTGATTGAAAACATTTTGTGTCACAAGCCTGAACAAGTGTATTTACTTAATATGACTGTCAAATGAAGTAAAATGAAGTCAGAGAAGTATATATATTGGTTGATTATTTAATCAATCAGCTTAATTTATTTAAACAAAGTTTTCTATTATATATATATTTGTGTTTTAAACAGTACAATGTCCGAAAATTGTACGTGTGGTGAAACGTCTTAGTCACACAATGTGAAAGTTACTTTGTAAAGCCAAGCATGTGTGTACTGAAGAAAAGAGAAAGCAACCAGTAGTATATATACTTCATTAATGGCATAATTGCATCCACTAAACATAGTCATCTCAAAAATGGCTTGCAAATACACGAGACCAATTAGCAAAACTTGACATGACACTTCTTGAGAAAAAGCAAAGTAATTAATTAAGTCATGAAACCATCATTTAAGCTCAAGATATTGAGATAATGATGCACGTGATAAGCATGTGAAATTATATACAACTAAGAACAAAAACTGACAGCACTAAAAGACTCCTCGAGATAAGTTTATGACAATGATGATCACAATAAATCTATGGTATTGAAAACGACTTCACAAGGAATTCTAGAAGAAGCAGGAATCTGCTGTTCCACATGAGAACAACAACAACAATGATGATGATGATGATGATGATGAAGATGAAGACTATATTGGGTATTGCTCCTTTAAAGCGTATCACATATATATGTTTCTTCTATTTTGCGAATATCACTGTGTAAACAGATACTTTAAAGAGAACTATTTTGATTTCACATTTTTTACAATTTCATACTCATCCATGATTTTCAAAATATGTATGGTACTCAATCTCTCAACAGTACCATTTATTGGTGACAGTATAGTTGGGAACCACACTTGAAACTTTTTTTCAATTTTTAGCAGTTTTGAAACTTGATACAAAGGTGTATATGTACACAGTTGATAACTTGAGATTGGTCAGTTTTTAGACATGAATTATGCTTAAAAACAATGTTTGGACTATTTTTAATATTAATAAACAAAGCTCATTTATTTTAAGCAAATCCTGATGATATTATGATTTCTATATTTTATAGTTGTATCTCAATATACTGATAAGACCTTGCAGCTCTAATTGGCGATGCATATTACACTGGTACCAGCCACAACATAATAAAGAATGAATTTGGTAAGCTTGATGCATCAGACAATGGAGAATTTGAAGAAGGCAACTTTCCACTTTAGACATGAGGAAAATAGTCCTTTTCAGGGCTGGTAACAATCCTTTTCAGGACAACACACATTTCATAAGTATTACCAGTACTTCAAATTGTCACACAGAAATCAAACTCAAGGTCAAAAGTCCTTTCGAATCTATTTATGTTTGGCACCCCTGTTCTAACAATTATGTTGTCTTATACCACAAGTAAGTATCATATTTTTGCAATATTTAAGAAGACAAAAACAAGATTTTTTTAATTTTTCATCCGTTCTGATCATTTTCTTTGCTCAAAAAGAATGTTGCTTTTATACATGAATTTGTTTCCCTATTTTGCATGATGTGAAAACAGATATATTGGACAATGACAGTGGATGAAAAAAAAGGACTACCGGTAGACCATGTTTAAAATACTGTTAACGTGTTAACCATGGCACCATCCCAAACTGAAAAGGGAGACAGAATGGTATGGCCAGATGGTGGCATGGATTGACCAGCAGTTGTTTGTGCAGTTGTAAAGAAAAGATGTGCATGGATGTTGTTGAAAAGACATGGATTCCTTATGACAGGTTCAGCAAACATTGACAAGCAACTTGTGCCTACTCATACAGTGTTTAAATTTACAGGGTGCATATATCAAGGTTTTTGTAGTTGAGAGGCCAGACGACATCGTAGAGAGAATGGGTGCCAACATGCAAGATTAGCAAGGTGTTAAATACAAACCTCATGACAGATGAGATAAAAAACAGATTTACAACCACAGAGGAAAGGGAGGACAGAAAAGAAGAACAAAATAGATTCAGCTAGAAGGCAACAGTTGGAAACTTCATTCCAAGAATCATACTTCCCACATTGTGAGGAACTAGATTACATTGATAATATGTAAACTGTAATATACATGTATACATTTATACCATTTGGTATCTGACATAGGTAGACAAAACATGACTATTACAATTCTTAGAAATAACAGATATTGACAGTTACACATGATATATGTACAACAGTACCCAAAGATACACACACATGTCATTCCTTTGGAAAATCAACATATCTAACATCAACATAAGTAATTTGAATAATTTATGTTTGAGAAGTACATGTAAGATATTGATATAGTTATTGAATACACAAAACTTGTGATACCATACACTCTTCAATCAGATTCAAAATGGAAGGAAATCACTCAAAGATTGTTCTACATTACACATAAATTCACCCTATAAGAAAAGAATTAGTGTCTGAACTCATGGATAAGTACTATACAAAGAAGTGCCATCTCCATCTCAGGCATCAAGTAATGGTCTGTTTGAATTTTTCAACAGTCAGAATTCTACGGACTATTAGGAATTAAAAAACTCTCAGTGGTATGTCACACTAAATGCACAAAAATCAAAGATTAAATGAATTAAACTCAATCTAGTTAATCCAGTAGCAGCAAAAATAAAGAAAATTGATTATAAAACTGGTTATTATTACCAATGTCGAAAGCTTCAAAGCTCACCATGCAATTTCATACCTTTGAATACAGTTTCAGAAACAAAATCCAGAAAGTTGAACACCAAATTAAATAATTTAAAAGTCATGTACACCTGACCAATGAGAAGTACTGTCAAACACCAAGATGTGCCCACTTGCTAAGAAAAAAAACTAACATGTGGCTAAATGTACACATGTCGATTGAATTTTTATTTCTCCTCATCAATGACTTTCTCCCAGTATACTACTGATCAAAATGATAATTGCTTGCACATCGTAGCTTAAACAATTATACACAAATTTGGGCTCTGAACATTGCCAGTACCCAAATACTTGCATGTATCAATTAAGTACTTGTGGTTTGGTGTTAAAAATGGAATTTCAAAAAGACATTCAGGGCTCTCTCTCATTTTGCACCAATTTTATCAGTAATTTTTTTCTGTAGCTTTTCACATTGTGCTTCGTTGATATATATTGTCATTGATATACGTCAGATGACGATCGCAGGTAAATAGTAATAGAACAAGTACTTGCACATCATAGCTTAAACAATTATACTCAAATTTGGGCTCAGAACATTGCTAGTACTCAAATACTCGCATGTATCAGTTAAGTACTTGTGGTTTGGAATTTCAAAAAGACATTCAGGGCTCTCTCTCATTTTGCACCAATTTTATCAGTAATTTTTTTCTGTAGCTTTTCACATTGTGCGACATGTTTACTATCGCACCGTTTCCTGCGTACAAAAAAACAGTACGCTTATGCCATCTCGCGAGGCGGACTCCAGGTTTATCTAGCAATTTGTTTAACGGAAAAAGTAACAAGACTACGTATGTTTTTCGAAGTTTTTTTTTCTCAGGTGGGGGAATTTTTACCAAATATAGGGGAAAAAAGTATATTCATTGGGTGGGGAATGGGGCTGAATTTCGGCCCTAAATTTGATAGATCGAGAGCACTGACATTAATTATATTTCTGTCTTGTGAAATATCATCAGGAGCTATTACACATTTTTGCCCAGTTCTTGTAACTTTGTGGTCTTTGTTTCATTTGGTATTAGTCACATGGTTTAGCAGTTCCTTCCAGGCATTGGTAACACAGGTGCCAGGCTGATTCTATTCTCCACTGTACATACAAAATGAGACGGTAAGCAGGACTTCCTTCTGCAAGTACTACACTAGTGCTGTGTATTGTACAGTGTCCATTCATTTAAAGTAAGTTCATTTATAATGACACTATCCCACCATTGTAAATTCCAATTATGTTGAGTTTTGTTTCAGTTTTTTTATACTAAATGAATGTCTATAATAAAAAGTTTATCTCTGAGTGACTTCCAATACATAACTAGGTAAATTGTTCATGTTATGTCAATTTTTTTCCCCTTCTTTGTTTGAGTCTGGTAAAGGAACCCTTCCAAATAAAAAATAAAGACATTTTTTCCCAATTCCCGACCTAAAATTCCAATTTTTGCATTACACCATACATTTTTTCCCAATTGGACTGAACCCAGACCATTTTCCAAAATTGCAAAAAAACTCACTGGATATACAAGCAAGAAACTGGATAATTTCTTAAAAGTGACAGAAATGACTGTATAACTTCTACACCCAAATCCATTTTCCCTTTATTTCAATGTTTCATTTCCAAATAACCAATTGTGTGTGTGCTTCTGGGTACAAAACAGATAATAGAACTAACACAAAATACTGATAAATGTACCATTTTAGCATAAACTTGCACATGAGGGACTGTATTTTGAATAAATTAGTTTTCAGAAAACTCCCACATCATGTTGGTGAGCTGTTACGGCAAGAATTTATACTTAATCACGAATACATAAACCAGTCACCCGAAGCATTTTATAAGCATGAATGTAATGTGAACATAAATCAGCCAGAAAATGACTGGAAGTCGGAAAATGTCCAACTAGTGCCAGTAATAAATCTTCAGAGTTCTGCAACTCAAACTGATTGTGATTTAGACAAAGATGAAAGTATTTTTACTTGAACAAACAAAAGAAATATCTTGTCCACAAACAACGTAGGAGGCCAAGAAAAATACAACAGAATTTTCACCATCATGAGCAGCTACTCAAGGTCTCAGTTAATTGTTTAGGACATTATTCAACAAAAAATGCCAACAAGCCGACGAGACAGCAAAGAAGAACATTCACTTGTTGTGTGATGCACAAAGACTTGTTAAAAAACAGTTAGTACAAGTAAAAACATGTACAAATGAAAGCACACATTTGGGCAGTAAAGCGAGGGAGCTAGAAACAAGAGTAGAGTTGTTGGATATATCTAAGAGTAACCAAAGCTTACGAATGATCTAACTAAGGTGAATGCACAAAAACATGTGCTGTTTGGTTTTCACAAGTATGTCTGTGATGATCTTAAGAGTATTGAGAAGGAGCTGGTAGCTGCACTTGGTCCTATCGGGAGAGATCTGCCACAATTCAAATTCTGGACTAAGAAAGAGACGGTAGCTGAGCAAGTGATACAAACCAAATCGGACACTTTTAGTCCTGTTGGTGATTACCTTGGTCTTAGGGATCGTTGAAAAGTATATTGTGCAGAAAAAGGTGTAAGAACATAACGCTTTTTTCTAGTCTTTCTCAATAGGTTTTGAGGGATATTTGAAATATAACTAAATGATTAGGACAATTGAAAACCAACTGGAAGATTTCTTGCCTGGTGGAAAATACATACAAGTCAATGGCAAGTCCATGAACAGAACCAAACATACAAACATTACAAACTTATGTTGCGAGTATCATTTTGGTGACCTTGATAGCAGTCAAAAGAGAAGGCCAAAGTCATCTTATTATCATTCCCAAGTCAACTACTGAAGCGTAATCGCAAGAAAATTAAGGAATGGTATGAAAACATGTCACATGATCAAAGAATGGAATTCTGGGAACATGCAAAAAGGGGGGGTATGAGAAATAAACATAATTTACATGAGAAAAGAGTAATGGCAGATATACAAGAAAATATGAATCAGACGCCAAAGTCCAAAAACAAAAGAAAATCTGCTTTAAAAGAGAAAATAGTCTAATTTAGAGAGAGGAGAAATAGAACTGAGACTGCCAGAATTAGCCCACATAAAGGGTAATGACTAAGTTATTGTAGCATATAAAGATAGATGGTACCCAGAGCGTGTGTAAGAACTTAGGTGTGACCAAAAGGTTAAGGTGAAATTCATGAGCCCCTGCAGAAAAGGTTGTTTGGCCACCTAGGGATGACATTCAGGAAGTGAATTCAGGATTGTACCAGAATGTAGGAATTCTGGGAGACTGTGGCTGTTCACTGATCATGTGAAATACCTAGAGCTGTATGAGCATTATAAAGAGCTATTTTTCTAGCACTAACAGACAGTTATGCTTTGTAAGAGGAACAGCTAGAAAATATTTATAGAATATAGTGTATAGATTATAGCGTATAGTAGTGTATACATAGTTTAAGTACACACTTAAAGGATTTGATTTTGATGAAAGACTGTAAGGATTTAGCAATTGATTTTTAACTTGTATATATTATATTCATGCATTATGATGATAAAGACTGTGATTTGATATCATTTGTATACTACAGTAAAAGGTATTAAATCTCCCATGAATGTTTTGAATTTACATATGATAAATTTTGCTTGCATACCAGTATGTTCATGACATTAATGACGATGAAGAATATGTACAAATAAATGATGAAGTTTCTTTTGATCTTGTTCTTTTTTGTATGTTGCAGTAAAGATAAATTGATTTTAAGAATGAATTTGAATTCTACAGGAAAAATCCTTTAAGAGTGCCAAATTGTAGGCCAATACCTTTTCTACATCAAAAGTTATGAATAAAAATGAACATTTTACTTTCACATTGGGTCCATGATTTGTTTCATTTTACAAATTTTTTCATGAGAAAGTCATTTTAAGATATTTCTATTTTTAGCTCCAGAGGCCCCTAAAAGGGGCTGACCAAATTGTTTTTAGCAAACTTGGGAGAGGACCATCTAAGGATGCTACAAACAAAGTTTAGGGATGATCCATCCATTTGTTCATTAGAAGAAGACATTTAAAGGTATTTCTGTTTTTAGCTCTGGTGGCCCATAATAGGGGCCAACCAATGTCATTGGTTCTAGCAAATCTTATAGAACAGTATCTAAGGATGCTAAAACCCAAGTTTGTTAATAATCCATCGGTAGAATCATGAGAAAAAGTCATTTTAAGGTATTTCTATTTTTAGCTTTAGCAGCCCCTAAAAGGGCCGATCAAATTTATTTGAGCAAACTTGAGAGAGGACAACCTCAGGATGCTACAAATCATGTTTAGTGATGATCCATCCATTGATTCATGAGATGATGTTTAAAAAAATATGGGTCGGTCAGTAGGGATTTTTTTCTTTAATGTTTTTTTTTATATGTATCAGCAACACTGTTGTGAAAATTACAAAATAGCACTAAGATTTGGATGCCATAAAAACTTATGAGTCGGCAGCTAAAAGATGGGTCAGTCAGGTAACCAGAGACTAAACTTTTTTTAGGCCTTATGTTTGTATCGGTGCAATATACATTTTCGATACAATCATCATCATCATCATCATTGTTCTGATTTCCCAGCTTCTATGAAATTCCTCATACTGCACGTCATCTTCAGTGCAATCAAGGTTGTTAGATACTGTGGTTTCACTAATTTTCATTGGGGATTTAATTTCATGGATTTTGTGGGCCAATTTATCCACAGTATACAACGTTTCTTGATGGCTTTAACAATAATGGGTGATTCCAGTTTACCCAGAGGTCAACAAGGGTTTTGCAAATCTTGTCCAGCTCAGGATTTCAAATTCTGCCACCAGACGTGCATGTATGTAGAGGATACCCTTCATCGGGTTGTTGATGAACACATCTCAAGGTTGTAAAACCAAGGCTGCTCCACCCGGATGACAGCAAGTGTCAGCTTGCAATCCTCCATGAACATCATCTTCCCAACCATGTCTGATAAGCCTAAGAACACATCCAAGACCAGTGACGACTTTGTCATCTTGCCTGGTCTTCTCACGCACACTTCCTTGCCCCAGTCTAAGAACCTGGTCCATCCAGCCTTTCCCTTGGCAATGTACAACAATACCCTTTGGCCATTTCACTATCTTGGACAGTGTTGTCCTTTTGAAAATGACATTTTGTCACCTCATAGCAACAAGATTATATCTGATATTTTTTTCAAAATAGACTTTTTTGCAGAAAAAGATTTAATATACAAAAATATATATAACAATATTGAATTCTTGTTATAAATACTAACCTGTCAAAACAATATTTGTCCTTACGTTGCAAATGGAATGTTTAAATTGTTTGGTGCAACAGGGTTGTATCTCAAGATGTTAGATTTATTTGTATAAACTTTTTCAATAATTTATTAACATTTCTTAATGAAAGAAGTAAATGAATACAATTGAAATACTTCTGTAAATGAAATAAGCAATATAAATATAATATATGATTTTAGTGTATTTTATAACCAAGAAAAAATTTAAGTGTTTATGATTATAGTTTTTACTTAAATCTATGAAAACAGAACATTTTCTGTCATTAATTTGTACATCTACTTCATAAGTGCATTCTATGTTGAATCAGCTATTGTTATTATAGTTATCAATACAAGAGAAGCAAGTTCAGAATAATAAGAAAAGGATTCCAAGAAAACAATTCAAAAATCAATTAAGATAACGACACAAAAAATCAATTAAGATAACAACACAAAAATCAATTAAGATAACAGCACAAAATCAATTAAGCTAACAACACAAAAATCAATTAAGGTAATGAGACAAACCCCCCCCCCCCCATTAAGATAACAACACAAAAATCAATTAAGATAGCAACACAAAAATCAATTAAGATAACAGCACAAAAAATCAATTAAGCTAACAACACAAAAATCGATTAAGATAACAACACAAAAATCAATTAAAGTGATCCAAACAGTGTTAAATTAATAAACCTAACTATCAGCAAGTAATCTCAAGTAAGTGGTCAAATTAAAGAGATATTTAGTTTTCTTTTCTTAAACAAGTTGAATCATCTGATGATTTTTGTAATAATACAATTATGTTGGTATTTCACTAAAGATAAACAAGGTAAAACCTTGTTGCACCAAATAAATGGAATGAATATGACTTTTTATGTAAATAAACCTTGTTGCATTAAGGTGACTATGCAATATGTCAGTAATTGGTTTTTGCAAAACATGCGAAAGGTCTTTGCTTTTCAAAAAAAATGCTTTTTTAATCATTTAATTTGAGATTAGCCATCACTCTGTTGTAGTTTTTTTTTTAAAAAAATGTTTGTTTGTAATTAATAAATAATTTCATTAGAAGAACAACAACAACTTACCTGAAATTATCTGCATGTTGTCTTAACTTCCAGTCGGCTGTCAAGGGTAAGTTGAAGCCTGCACACGATTTCATTTGTAGCATATAGTTTGTTTGTATGTAGGTCCGATTATTCACAGCATTTTTCTGTTGATCTAAAAGCAAAAATGTTTTCTTTGTGTATTTATGTGTATTAACAAACAAACAACCAAAGAAGAGCATTTTCAGATTGGACATTTCTTAATTTTCGTGTTTTTTTTTGCTTTTTGGTGTTTTCCAGTAATTCAGTGTTTTTCAGTTTTTACACAAATTGTTCATTCAACATTTAAAGTCTACATAAAAATAAAATGATTCTGCTACACATAATTATCACATGTGTAAATAGCATTTTTTGAGTCTATATTGCAATATCATATTGTACACAGAATTTTATTCAATGAAAAAAGCCAATGTGCAATCCAGACTGGTTTGCTAGATCCCATACCCTTAAATATAACGAACATGGACAACAGCAGCAGCAAGAAAAGAATTCCAATGATAGTGACTGATGTAAATAAAAGTGACTAATAATGATTCATTTCAAACTTGTTTTCTTCATTTGTGGAAAAAACACCCAAACCCATAAAATCATGTTAGTATTAAGCACGGTTTTCGCTTGATATCCAGGGTATTTTCTGGATATCAATAAACACAACATATGCTATATCCTCTACAACCTCATTTCTATAATGCGTATTCTACTGTGGTGTAGACATCAGTGGCATCCGTGTGTGTGTGTGTGTGTGTGTGTGCGTGTGTGTGTGTGTGTGTATGTGTGTGTGTGTGTGTGTGTGTGTGTGTGTGTGTGTGTGTGTGTGTGATTTTAATTAGGGGATTATGTGTTTCGAGTCCAAAGGGACGTGTGAACGGGAACCATTAGGTTACAGGTTGTTTCATGTTAAGTAATTTCGACCCCTAGTTATTTTGTTAAAATTTGCTCCGTTTCTTCCCATTCTTCCTATTTTTTATACCCCCGCAAACGAACTTCATTAAACTGATACCTGAGACAGGCGGTCGGAAAAATAGATGGACCGACAATAACAAGTACTGATTATGAGTCGTCAGTGTTTATTAACAAACCTAATGTAAACAACAATGGCCGAAATATTCGCTAATTTAGAAAAAGTAGGTATTAAGAAGAAAATAATTCATTGCGGGAAGGGAACTGCTAACGACTATGAAGATGGAACTAAAGTAAGTATTCACATCAATTTTTATTTTAATATGTAGTACATGTGACTATTCTTTACTATACCGGTAGAAGTGTAATAGATCTCGGACAGTTTTTTATTACAATTTATGTACATTGATGGCCTCTGTTACAAATTATCTTATTTTTTCCGGGGAGTTGGTTTTTGACCGAAATTCAGCCCCAATTCCCTGCAAGAATATATGTTTCTTTCCATATAAGCATAAAAATTCCCCTTTAGTTGAATTTTACTTTCAGCTTGACCAACCAAACCATTATTTTTTATTTGTCTATTTGGTGCCCCTTCTGTCATTCATTATGATTTAAATATATGTATCTATATATATTTTTTTTTAGCTTTTCTTTCATTATAAAACATGTAAATGTGATGAGGAGCATACAGTTATTGATGATAGTCATAATTATGAGAAACCAATGGAAATGATCCTTGGTAAAAAATTCAAACTTGAAGTCTGGGAAGTTTGTATTAAAACCATGAAACAATCTGAGGTTGCTGAATTTATTGTGGACAAAAAGGTTTGAGATCATTTTTTACTTTTTAGTTTTATGTATGTTTAGCTCATATTATGAAGAATTGATTGTATTTTAAACATATGAAATCAAGTTCAACTTGGTTAGTTATATGACTGGACATCTTTTTATCCATATACATATGGAAGAATTTAATGTACAGTAATATAATATCTCATCAAGGCAACACCAGGCTTATAAGAGTAAATCTCATAAGTGGTAACTCAAACCACAGCAAAACTTTCTTTGTCAAAGCATTCACAATTAACCTAGAGATGTAGTTTTAACTACATTAATAATTTTTATAGGCTTTAATTATAGTTGCTATTTGTTTTATTTACTCATTCAATAATTCCCCATCCTCATTTTTTAGCAGTTTTGACAAAAACATTTTATTCATTTTTTTATGCCAGCTTTTCATTTCCAGTACAAGCATGTAATGTTAACAAAAATGCCTACCTACTTACCTACCTACCCACTGTTCAGAGTTTTGGTTGTAAAACTGCAAACCAACAGTTTTTTATTAGAGATGGCCTCGTTGAATATTTTTGTACATATGTTTGTAGCATCTAGAGCAGTACCCACTAGTTTCCAAACAATTAAGGGAGATATTCAGTAAAAACAAAAAGAAGGAGGAGCCAAAAGCACATTGCTGTGGTATGATGGCAATGTCAGAACAAGGACTTGGTCATACAGATCTGGATGATCTTGTGGCGAATCCTCAACCACTATCATTTACTATTGGTGAGTTGATAGCAATAATGTTAGTAATGCTGCTGCTGCTGTTGGCTGCTGCTGCTGCTGCTACTGCTGCTGCTGCTGACAATGATGATGATGATAGTGATAATCACAGTTGTGGTGGTGATAGTGGTTGTAGTAGTGATAGAAATAATAAAATTAAAGCAAAATTGAATGGACCTGTTTTAATAAAGACATTTTGTTTTATCAGGCCACTCATTTGCATTGACCCAATATTCCATGTATACCTTGTGTAAAGTGTTTTATATTCATTAGCATTATTAGCACTCATTTTCAACTTTTCTAGATATTTTGTACATGAAGAATTGAGATCTAACCCAGCTTATCTTGATAAATTGATAAATTAGTGAGAAATTTAATTAATTTTAATTCATTTCAGAAATATTGAAAGTTGAAAGACCAGGTTCATATGAGAAGGAAGCATGGACCATGACAGATGATGAGAAGCAGACACACATTCCAAATTTGAAGGAAAAAGGGAATGAATTATACAAGCAGAAAAAGTTCTCTGAAGCTGCTGACAAATATGCTGAAGCCATTGGTCTCTTGGAACAACTCATAATGAAGTAATTTGACACCCTTTTATTGATGTTTAATTAAACATTTTGAGTTTCATTCTTTGAAAAGTTAGTGTATGTTTGCATTAATTAATAAGTGACAAATAGATTGACATCTAATGTATACACAACCATGTATACTTAATGGATAACGATAATAAACTATGAAATTAGTCAGTTAGGGTTAGTGGTTTACATTTGTCTTGTATTCACAGAATTTGACTCTGGAATACTGTTTCTTTTAGAAGTGTTATACTTTGACATTTTGCAAATCCAAGGTACCCCTATTTTTTCTGCTGCACAAGATGCTTTTTAGTATCCTTTTGTTTATCTTTTTTTGCAATGAAATCATGCTCAGTTTGATCTATTTCAGAGAGAAACCTGGTGATCCAGAATGGAATGTGTTGGAAGACCGAAAAATACCATTTTTATTAAACTTTTCTCAGTGTAAACTTCTTCTTAATGACTTTTATCCAGTGATTGAACATACTAGTACTGTGCTGAAACGTGACCCAGGTATTGATGATTTCATTATATTGTTTATATCTATGATCATTAATTCTCAATAAAGAAAGTTCAAAAATTTTAGGCAGCCACTGTGGTCACCTCATTAAACATCTCTGATTAATAATCATCAACCCATCATGAAAACTGGTGAATTTTAATCTTTTACTTTGTATGTAGCAGAACAATAGGACAGAATACAAATAAATTTGTGAATCTGAACCCAGTGCCAACTATACAACTATATTACATAATTAGTCATAATAGTTATATATTCCATTCTTCAGATAATGTAAAGGCTTTGTACAGAAGAGCAAAAGCACATGTTGGTGCATGGAATCCTCAGGAAGCTAGACAAGACTTTGAAAGAGTTATGGAACTTGATTCCACTTTAACGAACAATGTAAAAAAGGAATTAAAACAAATTGATGAACTTCAGAAGGCTAGAGATCTGCAAGATAAAGAGAAATTGAAAGGGTTGTTTTGATGAAATGCAAATGTATAGTTTTCAGTAGATTGTTTTTACATAGCTGGAGTATTTATTTGTGTTGTTATTTGGATGTTAAAATTTGTGAACAAATTGCGTATGAGGCTACTTGTTGTACTATTTTATTGATGGCTAAATTTGTTACCTAGTTTAAAGAAGATATTATCCATAATCTGCTGAATCTGCCAATCAGAGCAAGCTGGATTGATGTTGGACTGGACTATTAATCTCATTTTAAAATATCCTGTTTCTTTACAAGACTGAAGAAATTTAACTAGGGCCACTCAGATGGTCTGGCACATTTTGCCAATGCTGTACATATGTGATTATTGTACAATGGACTCTCATTGGCTGAAGCTTGCCATGACTTGTGAAATAAGTAGAAGTAAATACTAACTATTTTTCTCTCTTATTATCTTTGGCTCATTAGTGATCATTTCTGACAAATCCTAAATGTCAATAATGTTGATAGTTTGTTTAAGCATTGGAGTATTTAAATTGAGTTCATGAACATATTTATATAACCAATTCATATTAAATGCGGTTGAGATAAGCAAGTTCCTGCCAATGAGATTCCACTGTATATGTATCAGCTACCTTGCATTTTTCTTTTCCTTAAAATTGATATCTTTGGGTTACTAGCATATATAAAATCAAGGATATACAAGTAGAAAAGAAAATTGTTGTATGTGTGGACAAATTTATTGTTTTATAAGTAAAACAATTCAGTATTATGAGTGTTAGTGTTGTCAGTCTCATTGTGAGATTAAGAGCTTAGAGACATAACTTTTTAGCTTTGTCAAAATGAAAATGGTGATTTTCTCAAATAATTAATTAATCAGTCGTCATAATTTTCTTAGTAAATGACTAAAACTGATTTAAGTTGATCTGCTAAAGGAGGCTTAACAGACTTTAACTTTTGAAATTGTTGAAATTTTTTTTAAGTGTTGTTTTTAGTCAGGTATTCAACAAAATTGAACATTTTGGTGATTAGATTTGAGTATGTCCTTGACCAGGTGGGTGGTTAAATCTGCAATATAGTTTTTCCAAATGCTAGAAATTTTCCTTTACACAAAGATTTTTTAGTAGCACAAATATTTGTTATAGTGATGATGAATACAACCAAATCACTAAACCAGATTGCTTTCTCATTAAGCTTGTTAAAGTCTTGCCTAATGTTATCTTCCATAAGGTCTAAAAATAGCTTGTTTCTGCTACCCCGACCAACCCTATTTTTTGCCACTGACCCTATGAATTTTTGGTCAGATTATAGTTTTGCAAAATAAAAATAATGTCAGTCATTTTCTGGAATAAAAAAATAAATCCCTACCTACCGTCCCTATTTTTTCAGAGCCAGTAGTAGAAACAAGCTATTTTTTTAGGCCTAACTTTGCCATCATGATCTGCCATCATTATATCCACTGCTGCCTTCAGTTACATGTATAGAGATAAACATGTACTGAAGAATCGTGTTTTGTTCTTTTTGCTTTTCTACACCTTCTATACTCAGCAGATTTAAAAACACATCATCATGGATCCTTCAGATTTCTATAGATTTCCATAGTGATGTTGAAAAATAACAGCAAGATAGATATTGTTGCAATTTTAGATGAAATGTAATGCATAAATACAGTATTTTCTTCTATAATTGCATCAAAAATCTTGAACTTGCTTCCCTACAATATGACCCATACAAAAATATTGATGATTAAGAGCTGTCTTCTGTTAATTAAACATGTTCAGTATATAGTGAAACATGTGAACTTGTGTACAGTGGAGAATGTATACAGTTAGGAAAATATTTTCCCCAACGAAACCATTCTACATTTCAATGCAGTGGATATGCTGAAATATAGATATATTGAAATATGAATTTACTGAACAAAGAATTTGGGTCCCCTGAAATTCTCTATAACCATGTTCTACTGTATTTCCATTTAAATCTTATTTATATCAATGTACAGATAAATAAAGAAAAGAAAAATAGCATTCCAAATTTATTTTTATATACAATATATACACAAAGATTTTTAAGTAAAATTAGATGCTATTATATTTTGTTAATTTATTGGTTTAACTCTTCCAATATAAATTTATAATCATATCATTGTATAGCAATGTTTTTATGTCCTAACAGAGTAAATAGAAATTTCTTATAATTGTATACTTTCCATTATATTATCATTCAATATCACTGCTCAGGTATTTTCAATGGTGCTCTTAAACATATATTTAGATTAAAACTAAATGATTGTGGTATTGTATAAATTGAACAATCGTTTCATTACATGTCTGTTGATAAATACCATAAATTCTCTAATAAAAGTCCCCGGGTAACATTCATAGAATATTTTCTTGACTTTGTTGAGTATATGTTCGAAAATGTTCAAATGCATTGACTTTAAACAGGATTATTAAAGCATTGAATAAGGGAGGAACAATGATAAAGGGAGGACCAATGGTGTAGGGAGGAACAATGATACAGGGAGGAGCATGATGTAGGGAGGAGCAATAATAAAGGGAGGAGCATTGATGTAGGGAGGAGCATTTATTAGGTACTATTTGGTATTTAGATAAAACAGATGTGATGATATTTTTGTATGTTCTGAAAAGTCTTCAGATCACATGTCTATTGATAAATATTTCTTTAAATGTGATTTGATCTAAAGGTCAAATTATATGTATATGTAAATTCAATTATGATTTATCTGCCTTAGCTAAAAAAGTTTAAATGCTCCTTCACTCTTCATAAATTTGAATAGGATTTATCCATGAATTGATGTAAATGGTTTATTGTTATATTTTTCTTTTGAAAGATTTTATATTCATTTTGATCCGAATTAAGGTATTTACCTAACACAATGTAAATCACTGCTCTTCCTTAGCAACAGAAAGGGTTTGACATTCTTATCTGATCCTGTTAATCTTTTGTCATTTATAAAACATACACAGAATGTCATTCTCACATTTAATGATTGTGAAATCTTGCCCATATGGGATTATCTCAGAAACGAGGGTAAACAAACTACAGTATTTCACATATATAAATGTGGGGAGTCAGTCTATGCAGAGGTCCTGGATTCTGTACCAGTACGAACAATGTTCTCGGTAAGTTACTACTAACTTATCCACATAAATCACTGAAATCAGCAGTGGAGGTTGAATTGTCTTAGAGGCTTTGTCTTCATCCACTTTGTTACATAGAATTCATGCAGCATTCTGGGTTTGACATTACTCTTTCCCTATTTTGCGATGTACTTGATTAACTGTGTAAGTTCCATACATGGTTTGTATTTCAACTCACGCAAAGTCAGTGGTTCTATCCAGGAGTATGCCTGGAGGGGTCTTCCTCTATTGTTAAGGCTGAAAAAGTCACCAGATGACCTTTGCTGTTGGTGAGATGTTAAACCCTGAGAGTAAAAACTAAAAGAAAACATTCCCATTGGGATAATGTCAGTGTCTCTTGCAGGATCAGGTTAATATTGACTGGTAAATATTGGAGCTTCTATGTTGATGACTGCTGAACATATAATACTGTAAATATAATACATTTACTTGTGGTAAACATGATATGATATAATTTTTATGGAAATTTAATTTTGATGATATCTATCCTTTAAATTAAAGTTCTGTATTATATATGAGTTATACATGTATTTATATTGCAGAAAGCAGGTGGTGAGGTGGCTTCGGCAATACTGGTAGTTGTCTGCACTCTAATTCAATCCTCACCAAACTTGGTCAAAATGTTTATAAGCATGATGTGTTGATCAAGTCTGATAACCAGCACAATTACCCGCAGTCCTCTTGAATTATGGTTCTTGATCTGAAGGAAAAATGTTGAAACAGATCATGTTCATTCTCTATATTGAACACCTTCCCATCCAATCTTTGCCAGATAATTTTGAATAGCATATTTGTGACATTTTGGCACTCTTGTTTATTTTTGTTCTCAAATAAATCTATCATTGTTTTTGCATGAGTGGAATTTGCAGTACTTAATATTTCATAAAATTGTGTCTAAAAACCAGTCTTAGAATACCGCCTTTCTTTTGGTCAATTTTTGAATCTATGATTATAGCCAATTAAAGCCTTGAGATTTAGACATGTCACCAAATGCAGGACCCAGATTTTTGTTCTTGTATTTAATGGACTTAAACTTTCATATTTGATCAGCTGTGTAAGTTTTTACAGTTTGGATAATTTTTTCTTAGAGTCATAACAATTTGATATTTATTTTGCAAACTGTTGTTAACACTGTTATGCGTCAAAATAAGAACTTGTCTAGATTATGTAATGATTCTTTACAATAAAACAATACCCAGATAAAGTTTTTAAAGCCACTTATTCTTATAATAGAATATTAATGGATATCAATTGAAAATCAACTATTAGGCTGTCCATAAGAAATTATTTAAGTTTAATACCGTCACTAACTCTCTTATATCAACATTAATAATCTCCTTTCCACTTAATGTGTAATTTTCTTCACAACCATACCGTCCATTTTTTAAATATTAAGAGAAGGTCCATGCATTTTGAAATAAAAGATAGATTAAAATGAACTAAAAGTTTTGGGCGGAACTACAGACAAGTTTTTTTTATAGGAATGGCCTTGAAGTCAACTATAGTTATAAATTAATTGAATTATGGTCATTTTGACTTAGTCCATGCTTGCAAGTGTCACTGTATACTACAGTTAGTAGCCATTTTTCATTTTATACAATTATGATTTTGTTTCAATCAACACATTATGGTTAAACTGTATTTTATTAATCAAATTACGTTTGTATATATCGTGCGAGTATTTTATACTCGTACAATGGTAAAGTATTGAAGAGACGGCAATATATCTGACAAGTGTTAACCGTGTTAACCCGATCTTCGGTGCATGGATTGAAAGTTGCTAAGGGTGAATATCATTGTTCAATGAAGAGTTTAACGGTTGATTTTTATCTCAGTGAAACTTGTAAACACTGTGATAGTGTCATTATGGATTTACGTACTTAAAACCAGGTAATTTAATTTTGTATGATATGTTAACAATTATATTTATTCTGTAGGCTTTGTCTTTCTTTAATTGTTTGTTTGTATAATTTGAATTTCCTGTCTTTGTATTTATAAAGTGTGCTTTGTACTATAATCAATTTGAAGTTATATCTGCTAGTAAAAATGATTTAATATTCAGTGGAATATGTGCGCAATTAAAAAATATGTTGATAATGATATTTTTCTGTGGGCTGTTCAATAAAGAATCATGAACTCAGGTGAAAATGTTCTATCACAGATAATTATATTTCCCTAAATTTTGTTGGTGTACGACATAATATTTATGACTTGAAACTTAGAGGCTATATATAGTTAGAACATACGTTTTCCTGATAAACCTTAATATTTCCGTACAGGATTGGCTTGCAAGGTAATTACCTAAGGTTGCCAGGTATGAAGCAATTTGTCAATATGAGCGCATATTTCATAACGGTCAATATATATATATATACACGCCCACAGAGGAATCTTCTTGGCAAGTGTATCATAATGCACAAATATATATTATTTGACAGGTTCAAAATTGGGAATGAATATTAAATAAATTGAATTTAGAATGCTTGAAACAAGCTTGGAATTATTTGTTTTAGCTATGAGGATAATCATTTATGAAAAAAATAAAGTATTAAAAATGTGAGTAAAGAATGTGTCCATTACTTATCTGGCAGGTTCAGCGTAATGCTAATCAACCGGAAGAACAGTTAACTAAAAAAATTAAAACCACTTATTGACAGATGAATTAGCAGGTCCTTTTATTGAGGTTTTACCGCAATTAAAAATGAAAATAAATCTTTGAATTTTTGTATTTACGATACTTGTGTTCTTATTTGCTGTATTTTTTTGCAATGGTTTATATCCATTGTTTGATTTTTTAAGAGATTCAGAATTGCATATAAGATCGTTACCAGTACTATTTAAGTACACGAAAGTACTGAAAGTTAAGTGAATTTGTTAAAATTAAATTACTTAATGTAGTTTATTTGGGCAAAACTGCAAACATTTGTACATTTGATAAAAAGAGTATTATGCAGAATCATATTTTTTTATTCCTTTGTGACAAAAATCAAATCAGAAGATATTTGAAATAGTTTACTTAATGAAATTTAATTATTTTGGACCAAACTATATTAAATGCATCTTTAGCAATCTGCAATTAAGTTAGTTTTGCACCTAATATAAAAAAAATTTGGAATATTTTTCTATTGTTATAATGACTACCGGTACTTATTCCCCAACCCCAATAGATGCAGTTTATTTTGAACCTTCCAAATTTAGGTGAAAAGTCAGGCTTCAGGTATATCTTTGTTCATTTTAATTACACATATTTTTTTAACAATACTTTAAGTTACCATATTTTATTGTCAACTCACTAATTGTAAATTAGTGAAATGTAATAGGTTTTATTTTTTCCTTTTATGATATTTTAGAATATATGGCATCATGATAAAGCAAAAATAGGAATAAATACTGAACTACATGGACTTATTTTAAGGCCACAGGAAAGATATTTTAGATTCTCGTACCTCCACTGCCTCAGATGTAAGCAGCTTGTCCCAATGTTTTTTTAATGATTAAAACAACTTTGAAAGAACATTACAAAAGGGGATCTCTATGATTAAGTGGTTATGGTCCCTGACTAGTAATCATTAGCCCCTCACAGGTGTGAGTCTGAATCTCAACCAAGACAAAATTTCACATGCAAGGAAGCTGTCCAGCTAGCTTATGGTGTATTGGTGGTTCTACCCAGGTGAACTTCTCGAGTCTTTCTCCATCATTAAAACAGGAAATGCTGCCAAGTGACCCTGGCTGTTGATTGGATGTTTAACTTTGGTGAATATATTAGAGTATGAAAATTGTTTCTTGTCATACTTGTTCGAGGAGTTAGTACAGTTAAATGTCAGATTTACTTTACTATTTCAATGATTTTTAACCTTAATGCAGTCAATACGCTGTCCTTCTGTTCATTTTGTGGATTGTATCCCATTTAATCAAGAATTGTGAAAAAATTAAAGAGCCTACAAGCTCCTCTTTATACAAATTTTGTCTTTTGCTGCCTTCAAAATGAACAAAGAGAATGATGGGCCATCCAGCTCTTTTTCGTACAACTTTGTAAAATTCCTCTTCATGATTGAGAATAATAGATAAAAAATGAAGGGCCGAAAAAATAAAGGGCCAGCCCCTAATTTAGTGAAGAATTGTTTGATCAAGAAACTATGCAAAAATCTTTAGCCTAAAACCTGCTATGTTTTATGGTAGTATGCCTTCTCGATTTAAGTGATAAAAACTTTGTAGATTTCTTTAATAGGATAAACTCTTCTTAAACCTTGAATATGATCGTCTCGTCAGTAGTAATTGTTGAGTTCTTTATCGATCTTTCGATACACAATACTTAACACTGTTGAATAAAATCTACCTATTTTGACAATATGGACGGTGCACTTGCCAAATTCAGAATATCTCAATTCAGACTTTTTATATTTGTTTGTTTGTTTGTTGAAAATATGTTTAATGACTATTTAGTTTTGTAAATAATATTTCTATAACTTGTTAATTGATATAAAGAAGTCTATAGTATCTGAATTTTCAGTATTTTTTATGTGTCAGTTCATTTGAAATGTGTACATGCATTTTGGCCTTTTTATATCTCGTTGTATTGAATTTTGTTGTGGAAAAAAAATATGAGGTGGCTTCGACAGAGTAAACAAAAGATTGGAATGATGTTATCAACATATTGATTATGTGATAACCCATCTGTCATTGAGAACATGATAAAGAGTTTAATTACATAAACCATATTTCATTCCAAAGTAGCCATTCCTGTGACAAACATTTCAGGGTTTCCATTTTTGGATTTTGGAACATGTATTTCTCAAAGCAAATAAATCAGTAATTTTGAAATTTAATTCTTTCTTATTTGGAACTGTTTTGCTCATAATTGTTGATAATTTTTTGTGAAGATATATTTAATCAAGTGGTTAAATGTGTGTTTGTAAGTATTTTGTTTATATACCTTCTTTGTAGATTATTTCATACAGTTGGTGAAATTTTAAGATATCTTGAAAAATACTTAACAGTTTGCTGCATTTCTGACAACAAACAGCTTAGTGGGCATGGCAATATTGTGTTCAACACAATTAAGTGGTGACACACTGTTTGGGAATTTTAAACTTTCAAGTACTTTTAGTTAAGGTACTCTTATCAGGATCTTACCCTTAACTCCTAGAGTGGCAGCTACAAACGTGCTACTGACTAAAGATTTGTAGATCACCTGATTCTGTGATGCAGCTGGGTAAAGATCATCTTAGATAAGACTACGATGTAGTTCTTTTAAAGGTGGTCTTTATTGACAAGACTTATTAGATACTTTAATAATTTTTCATGTTTCTTTGTTTTTCATGTTCTCATTAAGTCTTAGCCTAAATGATCTTTAGATTGTGGTTGGCAATTGTGATTATTGTGGTGCTAAGTAATCTACATAATACTGGTAGGTAATCCAGTTAGTACTGGTTGACAATCCAGATGGTACTGATTTGTAATCCAGATAGTACTGGTAGGTAATCTAGATGGCACAGGTTGGTAATCTAGGTAGTACTGGAAGGTAATCCATATAGTACTGGTAGGTAATCTAGGTTGTACTAGTTGGTAATCTAAGTTGTACTAGTAGGTAATCTATGTAGTACTAGTAGGTAATCTAAGTTGTACTAGTAGGTAATCTATGTAGTACTAGTAGGTAATCTATGTAGTACTAGTAGGTAATCTATGTAGTACTAGTAGGTAATCTATGTAGTACTAGTAGGTAATCTATGTAGTACTAGTAGGTAATCTATGTAGTACTAGTAGGTAATCTATGTAGTACTAGTAGGTAATCTAAGTTGTACTAGTAGGTAATCTATGTAGTACTAGTAGGTAATCTAAGTTGTACTAGTAGGTAATCTATGTAGTACTAGTAGGTAATCTATGTAGTACTAGTAGGTAATCTATGTAGTACTAGTAGGTAATCTATGTAGTACTAGTAGGTAATCTATGTAGTACTAGTAGGTAATCTATGTAGTACTAGTAGGTAATCTATGTAGTACTAGTAGGTAATCTAGGTTGTACTAGTTGGTAATGTAGGTTGTACTAGTAGGTAATCTAGGTTGTACTAGTAGGTAATCTAAGTGGTACTAGTAGGTAATCTAAGTGGTACTAGTAGGTAATCTAAGTGGTACTAGTAGGTAATCTAGGTAGTACTAGTTAATAATTCAGGTTGTACTGTTTGGTTTGGTTGGAATGCAAGTTAGAAATACATTTGTGATGTTCATACAGGGAGTTAAGTCCTACTTTACTGAACACATTTATGTTTTATGAGTTTTTTTTGTGACCACACATTCTAAATGTTGGTACTTTCAAATATTCTAAAATTTTAAATATTTGTATTCATACAAATTTACTTTGAAATTTATTGTTCTATGCTTATGCATGAATGTTTTCATTCACCTAAAATTCTGGTATTTATAATCACTGGCAAAAATGAATTTTTAATTAATAAAAAACATGTTTTCTTTTGTCTGTGAGGCATATTTATGCATTATTGTCTGTTATATGCATTTAATATTCCATTATACTGTCAAACTTCATTATTACAGGAATTGATATCATGAGCATCTGACTAATCTCGACGAGTTTTTAAATTCCCATCAGTTATTTAGTTATTAGTTGTATATATTTTCAACAAACAAACCTATTGCCTCATTATTATGAGCATCACGTTAATCTGGAGTTTTTATTCTGTTCCGATGACTCCTCGAGTTATCGAGGTTTTACTGTATTTATTATTGAAAGGTTATAAATTAATAATTGTACAACGTTTCAGTTAATACAGCCTTTATTTGTGATTAAAAATAAATCTGTTTTGCAACTTCCAAAGCGTTGATTAATGCAATCTGCTTCAGTAATAAGTTATGTGAATGGGAAGTTAATCAAACATGTGCTTGTTAGTTAAGAATCTTCGCTCAGAAATACGCCAAGAAGTCATTGCTTTGTTCTAATTTGGATTAGAATTTTTCTCTTATTTTTAAGTAAAATAAACATGAAACGTTTTTGAAAATATCTTGTTTATTGAAAGTGAGTTATATTACTTTTGTGTCAAACTTTTTATTTCCCTCTCCAAAATAACTTATTCATAAGTTACTATATGCCACTTACATGAGAAAAGTAGATCACATATAAATGACCTAAAGACATGCCTAAGTCAGTATATGTCACTTTTATGTCATTTCATGCCCTTCAACTGTTTCAAAACAGATTAATATAATTTCATTTTTATTAGAAACATGAGATAGATTTAAAGGTTTTAATATATTTTTGATATCAAATTTTCCCAAATAAAGGCTGCTGTCCTAATCAACGCCCCAACCCTTTTTTGAGTAGAACAAAATATTGTAACTCTACATAAATGCTTCATAAATAAAATACCCAATGTATCAAAATATCTGTAAGTGACAAAAAATGAAAATAAAATCTGTAAAATCAAAAGCTCACAAGAGCATTTATTAGGATATAATGGGTATTTGCTATATTATTAAAACCTGTTTATTTACCTTACTATAGAAAAAATCCTTTAAACACACATTTTTACTGTGGTTGGTAGCTTGTGTCAAGAGTTTGTCCACAGTGTCACAGTTACTGTATTTGATTTTTAAGGAAATTAAAATCTATTTAATTTCATTTTGTTATAATGTAAGTGCTAAATGATAAGCAAATTTTTGTTGAGGTCATGTGACTGTAATTTCTGTGTCATTCTCTAAAAATTGTACATTTTACCGATATTTTCAACACATATTATTTAGCCATTGTGTTGAAGATTTTGGATACATTTAATATAATCATTGAGGGATTGTTTAACCATTGATGGTGAGTTTGAGTTTTGGTTCATTCCTCAAACAGAGGGTGGAGCATTTATTACAGAATATTTGGTATATTCAGACAAATAAATCTTATCTATTTTGTCCAATAATAGTTTGTACTGGATAGTTTTTGAATTATAGTGTTTTTTATACTTGTGCTTACGTTCACCATTAATTTTTACCCTCTGGTCATGAAATTTAGGATAGTCACTGATAATTTACTGTTATTTGGTAAAACATGTGATCTACAGCTACATAATGTGACTGTGGTCCAATGGTTAGTTTGCTGGACTTGTAACCGATCGGGGTTCAAATCCCAGTCGCAGCAGATCATACCCTTTTGTGAAAATTTGACAAAAATGTCGATTTTCCTCCATATGTAGAGAAGTTGCCATCTCCTTAGGGAAAGGTAAGTTAGTACTGGTTAGTGTACAGTCCAGGAAAACTGGTTAGGTGAACCAGTTGCCATATATAACTGAAAAAAGTATTGTTGAAAAACAACATTAAACCCAGTGACAATAGCCTTTGCTTGTAAGATGGGTTTGATTCACACGCAGCGATTAATATGGGTTTTAATGTAACTAAGCCCAAAGAGAAATGTAATTTTTACATCATGATGTATTTGTGTTTGAATTATTCTTGAAATTATTCTCATGGGATATTGGACACAAACTAGACTTACTATACAAATATTTTTGTATTAGAATAGTTTTTACTACTAATTTATGAAATTTCAAACATTTAAAATGTTCAAGGGGCCTCTTAGGTCAAGTGGACATGGTCTCTGCCTAGTAATCACTAGCCCTTTACTACTGTGAGTTCATAACCCACCAGTGACCAAATTTCACTTGTGAGGAAGCTGTCCAGCTAGCTAACAGAAGGTCAATGGTTCTATCCAGGCTTATGCCTGGGTTCTTTCTCAACTGTTTAAGCTGGGAAAGTTCACAAATAACCTGGCTGTTGGCGTGACATTAAACTCTCTAGTGAAAAAAAATTCAAATGTTAAACTGTATTTCATATTCCCAGGACTCTCATTCTCAACTCTGCCATATATATGGATTGTTTGATAATGTCATGTCTGGTTAACGATTTTTATATCTTATAAGTGGATTGGATTACTCGGTACCGGATTAACACATTCAATTCCATAATCTTATGTCGTGTGAAAGTATGCGCAAGCTGAAAACAAAATTTATATGATCACAATTTCTTGATAAAGGTGACAGTGTTTACTTTGATTTTCATTAAGAAAAAGTTTGATATACACAGCTTTAGTTTGCGATATCTGTGAGTTCAATGAATGAAACAAGATATATGAGTTGTTGAGGTTGATTTATATCACATATAAAGTAAACGATCATTATTTTTAAGGATTTGTTTCAAATGGCCAACAGACGGGGGGGGGGGGGGGAGTGTAAAAAACATTGTGGTAGTGTGATAGCTGTCATGTAATAGGGAGCTGTGTGGTTGTGTTGGCAAGGAACCAGTATTATAGTTAGATGAAGTTGCAGTTTTAGGGGAAATGATTTGTTTTAGATGGAACCATATTGCCCAGGAACCAGCAGAGTAGTGTGTAGTGGTAGAAATCTGGGAAGTGGCTCTGTAGGAGGGAGCAGGGACATTGGTAGTGTTAGGGATAAATAGTAATATATGTGACTTGCTAAATTTAGAATACAAGGGAACAATGACGTAAAAAATGTGTTATGAGAACAGCAATAATCAGTGAGAGCTGGTTGATGATTTATTTTAGTGAGAGCTTGGTTACTGATTTATGTTTGTGAGAGCATGTTTGATAAATAATGTTAATGAGAGCATGATTAATAATTTATGCTTGTGAGAGCATGGTTAGTGATTAATGAGTGTGAGAGCATGGTTAATACTTAATGCTTATTAGAGCATGTTTAATGATTTGTATTTGTGAGAGCATGGCTAATGATTAATGAGTGTGAGAGCATGGTTAATGCTTATTAGAGTATGTTTAAAGATTTGTGTTTGTGAGAGCATGGTCAATGATTTATGTTTGTGAGAGCATGGTCCATGATTTATGGTTAACAAATTGTGTTTGTAGGAATATTAAGTATGACTTATTTTGAATTAATTAGAAAAATTGTCACCAATTCATGTTTATGAGAACATTTTTAATGATTCATTTGATTTAATGTTGAGTTTAATCATATGTATTAATATGTATGAAAAGATGGGTTCGTATGAGGTAGCTGAAAATGTATCAAAAATTATCAAAAAAGGATTTAATTTTGTTTGAATTTTCAATGAATTTGCAATCATGTGTTTAACCAGCAAATTTGATACTTATTGATACTTATTTCTATATTTAATTGAAATAGAGACATCCCAACCTACAATCCAAGACCAATGTCATATTGATATCTTACCACAAAATTAGATACGCTGAGGTTGGTCCCTAAGTTCAAAATTGTTGCATTTTCAAGGTCATGAGGTGTTAGCATTTAAATTATGATAATCTAATGATATGCCATGTCTGAAGCCCATTAATGGAATATTTTATGCCGAAGGTTTGGATATAAACAACCATTACTCGGGTTTTAGTAAAGTAGCAATTAAAATTGTATTACATCAAACGTGCAATATGCAAACTATCTGCAATAGTGTAATTAAAATAATCTTGTATTTCTCTGCAGGGTGGGTTTCACACAGTTCATGTTGTGTACCAGTCAACCTTGGTGAAGCACATATAAAATAAACCAGTCTATGTGCAGCAGAAGAGAACCAGCCTGTCTCTAGTGAAGGAAGACCAGTCTGTCTTTAAAAGAGGAATACAAGTCTATCTCTGACAGAAAGGGACGTGTCCATCTCTGAAAGAGGACCATTTCTCATTAAGTTCTGTTGTAATAAGCCGGAGCCATGATGAGCAGTTTGATACCAGGATCCATATTTATGGCATCCGGATTTAACCGAAAATCAACACCGACTCCTCCAAATGTAACACCGGATCAGCTGACCAATAAGTACAAAAGGTAAGTTTATCTAAATATTGCTACATGTATAAGAAATAATTTTGTTACATTTTCTTTTCTCCAAATTGGGTGTTTTACATATCTGTGAACAGTAATAAATGTAATTTCATCTTTTATCCCATGGGCATATTATGGTGTTGTCCTGTTTTCTACTTGATACATGCTTTATGTATACTGCAAAAATATGAATATGAACTACGATATAGGGTCTTCAATGCCTCTTAGCTTAAAGAATGTGGTTTATTTTTTATACATTGAGTTACTATCACTGAAAAATATTTATAGAGAAGAAACATTAACTGTAAAAATCTCTCTTCATGCATTTTATACCATTTATATATACAAATAGAATTTACATTGATAAGATGTCATACTACCTAGACCTTGCTGATAAGAAACCTTTTCAATGTTACAATCTCCCAATCTAAATGTGTTACACTTTACTAGATTGTGTATTTTATCCTATGCTGGATGAATAATTATGTTTTCAAAGTTACCTCCCTTGGTTTGTTGAAAATATGTATTCTTGAAGTTATCTCCCTTGGTTTGTTGAAAATATGTATTCTTGAAGTTACCTTCCTTGGATAGTTGAAAATATGTATTCTTGAAGTTACCTCCCTTGGTTTGTTGAAAATATTTATTCTTGAAGTTACCTCCCTTGGTTTGTTGAAAACATGTATTCTTGAAGTTATCTCGCTTGAATTATTTGTTAGTAAATATCAGACAATAAAACTTTCTGTCATTATTTCAGCAATGAGAGGTAATTAAAACTATAGTTGATGTTTTAGCAATGTTCTGTTGGTAGCATTCTTTAGAATGTGTCATTTCCTTCTCTTGAAGTCATTCTGTTACTTCATGCAACTTAATGTTCAAGCTTATTCTGTATCAAACAATCTCTTCAGTTTTCGATCAATTTCTTTTAAAATCTTTGATCTAAAGAGGCTTTTTTCGCTGTGAATGCGTTGCAGCCTCTGTAATTCAACTTTTGACAACAAAACTCTTTTCCGATATATTTCCTTATTGAATTTAATACTTGATTCATACACATTTTTAAAGAGACTGGTTTCAAATATTCTCATGAAGACTGGTTTCAGAAAAATTTGTCAAAGAGACTGGTTCTTGATATTTCCTGTACAGACTGGTTTCCAACATTCCAAGGAAATATAATATATATTTTGTCAGTAAAAGTCTTTGAGCTGAACTACTTAATGAGAATATGAGAGTGCAACAATAATTATTGTACAATAAATACACAAAAGAGCTGAATTGATTAAAATTGTCTACTATTCATAAAATATTATGAATTTTCAATAACCAACAGTTTGGATTACATTGTGTGTTGTATTGTATTGTATTTGTTCTGTTTTCTATCTTCACATTCACACACTAGTATAACACGACAATTTGTAAAAAAAATCTGAAAAATGATCTTATTAGATAAATACTTCCTTCTTGTACTGATGTTTGGAGTTAAACTGACTTAAGTAATTATTTAATGTACAACCTGTAGCCTTACTCTCCCTTTTACTGTTTAAATGACATTTTTTACTGTCAGAAAAGTTGCATTCATTGAATGAATTGTAGATATTTTATATTTGGCTTTCTCTCTTGTTGAGATATAATGTTTAAATACCGCTTTTAAATGTTTTTCATTTTCAAAGCACTGAGATTCCGCACGGTGGCTTGCTTTGGGATGATTAAACTGTGTTACAAAAATTTTGTTGAATATTATTGATCTTTGTGTAATATGGCTTGTGACATTTTCTATTACAGTTAGTCATTATGTAAATATTTGAGTAAAATGTCCTTGCTGTAAGTAAGATCTGACATCCAAGGACAGTATTGATTAATTTTTATAAATAGCTACAGTGAAACATTAGTTAATAGTCACCTGTGAATAAAAGCCACTTTTTAATAACAGCCAGTCTTTAGATCTGATTTATTGATGTAATACTGACAGGTTAAACTTCTGTATAAAGGCCTAGTGCTCATATAGCGGCTGTTAACTCAGGTGTGACTGTTGATTATTTTTGTTTCCACCAAGGAAAACTGAAATTCAGTTTTCTTATACAGTAAAACACAGTTACAGTGAACTCTGATATAGTGAAGAATAAGATACGGTGAAGTTTTTACGTAATAGATAGAATGAAATATGGATATAATGACATAATTATTTAAGTCCCTAGGAATTCATTGTAACTGTGTCCTACTGTAGTTTAATTTGCTTAATGTATTTAACTGTATAATTCAAATGTGATATACATCATATAATTCTGTTGTAAAAGTGTCAAATATTGGCTTTGTTGAAGACATTACAGTCATGACTTGTATTGAAATTCTGTCTTTTACATTGACTGCTACAGGTCAAATGAGTTTGTTTAACTACTAAGCATTCCTTAGTAAACAGCCCTCCCCTAATTAATACCTCAGTCTTTTTCTGAAAAAGGACAAACCAATTAGATTCATTTAACCATTTCAAACTATATCTATGGTTTACCCCCCAATAAAAATCCTATTTCTGCCCCTGACAGCAATCATGTTTTTGCAAGTAGCAGGATCTGGTAGCTGGGATTATATTGTTGCTATTTTTTTATGCTTCTTTGTTGTGCTATTTGACTTTTGAATGTCAAAACTCTTATTTTTTTCACTGATGAATTACTTTAGCAAGTATTATCTCACAAATGTAACAATATTGCAATCCTGCCTGGTTAGCTTTATTGGTACATGCATGTTGTGTTGACTTAGAGGTTGCAGGTTCTAAACACTGCCAAGACACATGTTTCAGCTTAACAGACTGGAGATAATACACATTAAGGTTATTTACCTCTCATTTCTGATTCTTACATAATGAGTGGGTGGTTACCAACAGATAGATGGGGGAGTGGGGGAACAGGTAAGTACTTATTGTAACTTAGAAACAATAATATGGTTGACTGTCTGCTATAGATGTAACTGAAACACTGGTGATGAATGGCATTAAACCCAGTTCAACCAAACAAACAATTTTACATTATTTGTAAAAGGAACAGCATGCGTGTGTTGTTATGTGTTCTTTATGGGTCAAATTTATGCATTTGAATGATAAAAAGGTGTGATTAAGAATAATTTTGCTGAATTGGAAATGTCTGCAGTATGAAATGTCCTTTATTTTCTATCAAAAGCTTATTGATTGAATCTCTCAGAAAACTGATATTAATTTCATGGCATTAACTTCTGTCAATACAAATACCCTTCCTGTAAGTGCAATGAAGCTGTAACTAAAAATGTATGTATTGTATGTACCCTAAAAAACATCTCTCCCCATTAACACCCTTAGCAATGTTTACAAGTTGAAAATCACCAAACATATTTCATAATTCCTTCAATTATATCACATTGGTCTATAAAACATTCAGACTATAACTTAACAAATTAAAGAATTATTTGGGAAAATGAGACTGGTCAGGTGCTTTTAATAGGGATGTAGTGTTTTTTTTTTGAAGAGCAAGTTTGCAACCTTCTTGCACTGAAGGGATGATGGTAAGTGAACGATATAGTAAACATCCTAATTTTTAAGCACTACTTTTATCTTTAGTGTAACAAGACTGTATCTTCTTTATTTACATAGATTTGAAGCCTTGTTCTATGGAAGCAAAGAGATACTTATAATCAACAATTCTTTACTTAAAGATGAAGGACATTACTTCCTAATCTTGATTCCCTTTAAGCATTTTTCTAATCATTCTTCAATCTAAATGACACTCTTAAAGTGTTTGCTTTCTCCGATAAATGCTCAGTGTGTGAGCCAATTCTTCATTACAATTTATCTACAATCTATAGATTTTGTTTATTCATGATTATATGTATAGTGTCGTAGAATGAAGAAATTCAAATGTTTAAAGGACCTTTACACTTCTGTAGTGAAAACCTGTTTGTAATTTGAATGTTTGAACATTTAATTAGTACAGAAAATGCAGACTTAAGAAGTTGGTCCATATTTAGTCTATAAAATAAATGTTTTTCTTCTGATTTTTTTGTAATGTATTCAGTACAGTTATAACTGAGCAAAAAAAAAATGGTTTCTGAAGTCAAGTTTCAAATCCATCTAATGGCATAAACCTGTTACTATCAGCATCATGTATTGTGCCTTCATGGTCTAGAGGTAATGTTCTCTGACTTGTAATCACTAGCCACTCACCACTGTGAGTTTGAATCTTACCATGGACCAAATTTCACATGTGAAGAAGCTGTCCAGCTAGTTTTTGGAAGGTTAGTGGTTCTTACCAGAACCGGTGTAAGATACCACCCCTTCTCCTCGATCCAAAAAAGATTTGCTTTACGAATAGGTAAGTTCTAAAAGATGCATTAAATTATGTCACATATAGATCTAGAATTGTTTACTATATTTGAATATATGGTAGACACTTCTTTTTGATTGATTAAGTTGGACAAAGTGCGATAAATCTGTAAATTTATACACTCCCATTAAAATACTTAAATTGACAGGTTTAGAGTATTTAGCTTGAAAATGTACAAAATGTATACTAACTTTCTTTCAACCGCTTTCAAATGAAGAGTGTGTCATTGATTGAAACAGGGACATTGTTTAAAAATTGAATTATTTCAGGCTAAACTGTATTTAATTCACCAATTTCATGATGCGTTTTGATCAATTTCTTTGTGAAACAATCCCATTGTGGTTTGTCAAGCTGGTAGAACTTATCCTTTACTTTGTTCCATGTTTATCCTCATCAAACATACCCATAATGAATCAAACAGAGACTGATAATTAATTAATGAGATTGTATGGAAATATGTTCCATCAGTGTCACCTACAAGCTTTAATTTGTATCTCAATGTTTGATCATGCTCAATGAAGCGTTATCAAATTAAAATTCTATGAAATCATTCTACTGCGGAACACAAAATGCTGAACATCTAATGTGATTGCAATTGCTTGTCTGGCAAACATTTCTTACTCAATGGATTTGAAATTCATCATGTTTACAGAATGAAAAGTAATTCTTATTGAAAGCTTGTAATCTATTATATTACTAGAATGGCTAGAGCTTCTAAAGTCTGGTGCTTATATCATTGTATGATTTTATGTGTTTGCACCATTTCCATCAATTCAGGTTTGTGGATGCATGGGACGCAATTTCCTATTCTACGCTTTGAATTATTAATCCAGTGATGCTGTGTGTGCATTATATGGTCTGTTACAATTTATTAACTTTTATATGACCGAAATAATGCTGTTAAAAGTAATTTATTGTACTACACCACTAAAATTAACTCATTGATTAATATGTATAACATTAACATACAATTCAACATAAAAGTACAGTAAAACCTCAAATAGAAACCACCGCAATATTATAACCACCTTGTTACCACAACCACTTATTTTTGTACCGACTTATAATAATTCCGCTATAATTCATTATAATATTGATAATTAATACCATTGAAAACCTTTCTCTTTTTATTTCTTGAAGTTTGACATATTATAATAACCTGTTCTTAAAAAAGTGTATACAGTCAAACTTGTGAACAAAGGCCACCTTTGGGTAAGACAAATGTGGTCTTTATTGACAATTGACCTTTATTCAGAGGTCAGTTTGTTCTAATTGATTTTCAAAGAATTGCCTTTATTCACAGGGTGGTCATTATTCAGAGGTGGCCACAAATACAGGTTTGACTGTATTTAATTGGTAATTAATTATTCAGTAACATAAAAAGAAAAGTCTCTGTACAAAAATTTTCTATAGTTTGATATTGTCATGGAAATAAGTATTTGTACTGTTCTGCAAATCTTTTACGTTTAACCCTTTTCCTCATAATACCGCATTTCTCCACATCTGAAGCAGACGACTTTGAAAACATTGTGGCAAAAGAAGCCATTGCTTGTAATGAATAATGGCTCCTTTTGCAACAATGTTTTCTACTCTGTCAGAGAGAAATAACTCAATTTTCTTAAATCAGTTGATGTTTATATATTAATTTTGAATTTGGAAGAGTCCAAAATATGCTTATGAGGCTAAAGGGTAAATACATGTATCATTCTTTTTTTATGCCACATTAATATAAAACTACCATCCCATGAAATCTTTGCAATAAAGCAGCTATGTGGTATGGCATGCAATATTTTATTGGATTGACCTTGATGAAAACAGTTCTTTATACCAAATATAGTCATGGTTCCCAGTTTTATTGCTAAGGGAGAAAACAAACAAAAAAAATATGCTGCCTTATTATCATACAGTAAAACCTTGATACTAAGGCCATCTTTTGGACCATTTTGAAATGGTCTTTACACTGAATTTGATTCTATGTGAAGTTTTACTTTATCAGTGGTATAATGCATTCATGTAATATAAGAAAAATCTTCCATGCTGCCTTATAAATATATTAACAAAATAAATCTTTCTGATCATCCCAGCGTGACAATCAATTATCAATTATTTGTTATCAAATTACCATGGTGTTCACAAGTACCGATGGCATTATTGGCTATCCCACAGCTTTCTATTTACCCTGACCCATTGCGAATGGATTGTCGTTATTTCTATAAATTCTAGTGGTTTCTGATAACAGTAATTACCTATTACATGGGCTGTAGGAAATAGTAAGACTGGTTTTGCAGATGAAAAAATCAGACTGGTTTAGCAGATAAAAAATCAATCAAATCATTGAAGCATCCACAAGACTGTAATTGTTCCACAAGTTTTCTTTTCTGCAGAAGTGTTAGAACTCGGGTGACATCAAATATATTTGCGGTGTTACATATGAGTGTAAAATCTTTGTCCATGTTTCTGTTTGTGTTTTTGTTGGATATATTATTATGTAATGTAAAATATCAGGAATTATTCTCAATAGATTGATACTGGACAATATTTTCTAAATTTTTAGCGTATTTAAATGAAAATGAAGTAAGATGAGGAGGAATAGATTACACATTTGTGTATCTGTATACATGTTTGTATCTGTAATGATGGTTTATGAAGAAATTGTGGAATAATAAGTAACAAGATACAAGTAGATAAATTCATTGAAATAAAAAATCTAAAATGTCAAATCAAGGCTTAGCAGGGATTTAAAAGTTCGATTTATTTATAGGTCAAGATTTGATGAGAAATTGCTTTTCTTCAGTCACATAGCAGGAATGTGCTATCAGCAAGTTTGAAATCAGATGTGCTCTATATTTTTATATTCATATGTTTTTTCTTTTCTTGAAATATCAAAGAAGGTAATTTTTAATTACGATACTAAAATATTAAAGGGACTTTTTGTGAGCTTTTATTTCTATGATTTTCTGATGTTGATCTATGGTTGAGCCCCTTTAAAAGTGCATTACTTAATTATATACTTTAGCACGATATTTATGAAGATAAAATCCTGTAGAAATTTTATCATTGTAACTTTAATATTTAGACTGGAATTTAATCCTTTTAAAACCAAATGACTAAACTTTGACATAAAGTTATATATAATATTTTTATGAAGATAAATTTCAGAGATTTGCCAAGATTACTAATGAAACTTTAATCAAAATTACTTTAATACTCTGAATAATCTTTATGCTCCATTTTATAAAATTCTAATCAAGGTTTCTTATAATATAATGCATCAACATGAATTAATGATCTACTGTTTGGGCTTAATTAAGCTTTGTGCATTACAATGTACGGTATCAATATTTATTAGATTTTGTCATTCAGTGATATTGCACTACTACAAGGCAGAAAATGAATTCTTTGTTTCTGCAAACCCAACTAATCTACTTTTGCTGTACTATTTTAGTCTTAGTCAATTTTTGTTGCTAATATTTTCATTTTCATATGAAATTAAACTCTTAGCTAAAACTATATATTTGGAAGAAAAGTTCTCCTTACCTACAGACCTATGGAGCCCCTAAAGCGACATTCTAGCATTATATTTTAACTTTTTGTGTTTCGTAATTACAAAATAGTATTTATAAATACAAATCACTATTTCGTATTTATGAAATAGTATTTTGTAATTATGAAATAATATTTCGTATAAAGAAATACTAATTCGTAATTATGAAATAACATTTCCTGAAAACAAAATAAAAAAAGAACGGTACAAGTCAAAATATAAGTGTAGAATGTCGCTTTAGGGGCTCCGTACTGGCCCTATTTTCAGAAGAGTGTTCGCTGAAAACAAGTATTTATTTTTGTTGGCCTTAGCAAGCAATGGAATCTCAATACTGGAACCCTTCCATAAAAAACCTCTCTCATTAATTTCTTAGAAATTGTACTTTCTGACATGTTTATGATTCATTCATATGAAATATGTTCTTGTGTAATCATCAACATCTTATGTTCAATTTATTTAAAAGGATCAATACACATGTATACCAATTTATTTCCACTCGATTGGTATGAAAGCCTGTAAATTAATGGGCAGGTCATTAATTTCTAGTTTGTGATGTTGCTATAGAACTTTCTGATGTTATTCAGTAAACCATGAAGAATCATAACCAATAATGTTCTATAATTCATGCGGGTAAAATCCAAGTTCAAACTCATTAGGAAGTCTACGAAAGTAACTAACCAGTGTTCTCAATCTACTGATAAATTTACCCATATTTATACTTATCTTCACTGTGTAAATATGTTTTAAATACTTACATTTCAACTACCTTGAAAGCTGTCATAAAAATTCAATTTATAATTTGGATTTTTTGAAACCCAATCTCTGGAATAGTCCCAAAGTGTGTCTTTGATGTCAGGAGATTAGCTGTTTTCATTTTGTTAACTTCAATGCAAGCGTTGACGCTAGACGTTTGTTTTCTATTTCAAGCCTAACAATGTTTAATGCATGATTGTGATGAAAGTCGTAAAACTGTGAATTCTATGAAAGCAGGACTTAGCTTAATGTTACGCGTAGACCAGTAAACAATTCAGGTTGATTTCAAAATTACGCCTGATATAATTTGAATGTTATAAAAGTATGGATTTAAGTTACCTGGGATTTTAAGCAACATTATCATGGCATCTGCTTCTTCTAAGCAGAAACAAATCACTCCAATGCCTAGGTAAGTGATTGTATTTGGTTACCAAGACAACATGTGACTCATTACAGGATTTTTAATTTAATTTTTTGTGAGAACATTTTAGATATTTCAGATTTTGAAATTCAAGGTGAATAGTATGTATTTTGTTTGAAAGGTAGAATTTTTATATTCTTAATTAAGCTGCATGTTAACAAAATATATTCATACTTTAATTTTGGTTGCTATGACGACAAGGGACTAGATCAACAATTTCCAGGATTTTTAAAAAAATAACTCTTTGATGAGAGAAGTCATTTAACTTTGCCTGTATCATCTGATAATTGGCTTTGATGGCCATTATAGAATGTAGAAGAAAATACAAAATAAAAAAATTGCTAGCATCTTGGAGAATGATATTTGATATTGGGATTTTAGGCTGTCCTTAAAAATTTTTGGTTTGCATTATGTGACTGACTTTTTTACTGGTCATGGCAAAAATGTTTTGTCCTTTATTCCATCTTTCAGGACAAACACATAATGTTAACAAAAAAAGAGAAAAAGGTTACTTTAAGATTTTGTTATCGAATGCTGATGTTAGAACTGACTTGATATTCAATTGCATTAGTGATGTTGCAATTTCACATGAACCTCAAGATCAAAGAAAATAAAAAAAGAAACAATTTGGCAAAATTTTTGTTTTTTACACGTTAAAATGTGACAATCTAGTTGCCTCAAGTAGACATGAAAGCTTTAACTTAGACATACATAAAAATGGATCAATTAATTGAGAAATCTTTTTTGTGCTCTTCAAGGTTAACAAGTTAAATGTCTTAACTACCAGTGGTATTAAATGCATTAGGTAAAATCAAAATTTCTCATGCACTTCTTCAGGTGGCCTAAATGCTCACTGATTTGTAAGAAATGCAAAAAAAATGTCTTTATATAGTAAATACTGAATAGGTATTGTATGGGCACGTTTGACATAGGTCTAAACCTTTATAAAAAGTTTTTTTGTAGAACGTAATAAATGTGACTGAAGGCTTACTTCTACAAATATACCGTAGAAAGATTGCTACATGTTGATTTCTTTTCATCTACACCATCCACCCATTAATTTAGCAAAGTCCATTGTTATACTCTTGACACACAGCAAAACCTAGGTTTATAGCCACCTTTGAAAAATAGTCCCCTGTGAATGATAGTCACCTGTGAATAACATCCATCTGTGAATAAAGGTCACATTCAGTGATGGAATAGACAGAAAACTCTTCTGAATGAAGGCCAATTTCAAATACAGTCCAACTTTGTTATTATGAGCATCAATATCATGAGCATACGACTTATCTTGGGGAGTATTTAAAGTCCTGTCATTTTTTCAGTTACCAGTATTTGTTGAGTGTAATTTTCAACCATCAAACAAATACCTAGTTATTACGAACACCATGTTTATCTTGAGCATTGAGTCTGTTCCGATGACTCCTCAAGAGGATTTACTGTTACTGTTGTATTTGTATTTCTATTTTGCTATGATTTTTGTTTACAGATTTGATTATATATATATATAATTCATCACATTTGTCAGGCAGTCAAAGTCTGTTATGATGATGTCTTAATTTTTTATGTTATTTCTATTTTTAGAGAGGAATACAATGGACATAATTGGCCTGCAGACAGTCCAGTGTCAAGGTCGTATGATGTAGCTAACACAAGTACTAAACTAATTATACTTAACAACAAATATGGACAGGTATGTATGGTATTCTCAATGGCATCAGGGAGATATTTATTTTTTCCAGTAAAGACCTTGTTAAGTTTGATAGAAATACTATTATTAAAAACGCTTCATCTGATTGGTTGCTGAAAATGTTTCCTGGGCTTTGATTGGTTTATGTTTGTCTAAAAACTGTTTTTTAATAATTTGAAGATACTGTGTGCAAGAAATATTTGCCAGACAAATATTCTTGTCTAAATTCTTTGTTTTTTCTGCATTTTTAAGTTGACTAGACATGCAGGGTTACACTGTGCTAATGCACAAACTTACACATTTAAGTAACAAATATGTAGCTTTAAATTTACCAATGGCAAGGCTGCATTCTTAAATGTGTTTCCAAACTTGTTATTGTATGTGCAGATAAGTTAATCACTCTTCATATTTCTTCAAAAGGTGAGAAAAACTACCTATCATAATCAACATTAGTATTATAAATATATAACTGTGTGTACCAAATATTCCCCAATACATGTAATTGCTCACATTTTAGCAAAATTTAAAAAATTGTTATTTGCTATAAATGTTTTACAATCCTGCATGTTGTAGCCAATGAATCTAAAAATATTATTTTAAGCTAGGAATATGCAGTATTCAAAGATAGATGTTTGAAAATGTTTTATAAGACTTTGGTTTATGATATCATTTGTGTTCACTTATTTTTATTTGTTGATTTGTTTATTTATTTTCAGAAATCTACCAGATTGCGTGGTTATTACACAGGACCAAAAAAACCTGATAGGTAATTCCACCTTTTTTTCTAATTTCCCAATTTTCATCATATTTAATTGTTTAATGAAGTATTTACTACAGTAATCTTTTGAAGCATAGAAAATTAACCTAGCATATTTTATCATCTATATTTAATAGTAATTAACTACAGTAAAACCACAATTTTACCATCACAGGTTCATTACGACTGCCTGTGAGAAAAACCTTATTCAGTAGTCACTTCAGCTTTAAGACCTCCTCATTATAACAACCAGTTCTCAATATTGCCTCTGTATTTCAACTTGACAGTGATACCACCTCAAAATTAAGACCATTTCTTTCGTCCCAAAGGTGGTCCATATATACAGGTTCTGCTGTGAGTCTAGAGATAATTTTGCGTACTTTTCAAATTATAATGTAAAATATGTCAAATCATATAAGACAAGAATGTACAAAACATTAAAAAATCAGGCCAAAGCTATTATGTTATCAACTGGGAGAATGCCTTTGAAATATGCCATAAATTGCCGTAATTTCACCGTTACATTATTTATAGTCCCGAGTTCAAGTACATTTTTAATTTATGTACAGAAGAAAGTGCAAAACTATTTCATCTCTATTCAGGTTAAAGAATAGTTAGTATACCCTACAAATATTTCTGAACCTCCAATAAACATGCATTATAAAAATGGATTATTTAATATTAAACTGAATCTCCTTCATGTTCGGGTTTTAGTGATTGGTCAAGTGTTTTATTTGACCAATGAAAATCATTGCAATTAAAGGTACATGTCTTGGTTTTATTGGCAAATTACTTTTATTGGTTATACTGTGGTTGAAGTCTTTAAATTATAACCACATTCAAGGAAATTCAAGATAAAAATGTAATATTTACCAAAGTACAGTGTAAAACCTCCCTCTGTGACCACTTAAAAGTTAAGACCAACTCTTTGTGAAGGTCACTTATTGTAAGCCGGGCTGTCTTTTTTCCTTCCATACCTCAACTTCATATATGGTCCTAAAGATGGTCTTAATGTTAAAGTTTTACAGTTCGCACATTAACCATAAATAGCTTAACTGGAAGCTTTGGTCAAGATCGAAAATACACATGCTCTGTACCTGTTTCAAATTAAAAGGTTTTTTACGATTCTTGAAAAGAAAATGATGATATTCTTAAAATCGTAATTTCTCTAATTGCTCAGAATCTGACTGTCTACCTTTACTCATTTCAAAATTTTGTTTGCCAAACCCTGGTGTGTAACAATCATCACATAAATAATGTTTGCATTTATTACATTTTATTGATTCTAAAGTACAAAATAAACAAACAAAAGACCAGTCAAGTAGTCTGATAATTGTTTGTTTACATATATTTGTAACATTCTGTTATAATGGTAGGTTTAATCAGCATTTTTCTCAACCGATTCATGTATACCTGTACTCTCAATGTTGAAATTTTAGTATACGAAGTAAAACTCTGCTAGATTACCTTAAAATGCCATATGTGCCAAAATAGTCCACATACCACAAACGAATAGCCACATACCAACAAACAGGTGAAAATGCAGAATCAAGCAAAAGCTGCCCCAAAAAATCCCACAAACTACCTCTAATCAACCCTTCTACTCATCCCACCACATGACAACACACACCAACACTCACACAACAACGCACAGAAAAAAGAGCCCCACCAAACAAGTTATTTTAGAAATAACTTTAAATATATAAGTGTAAAAAATGTCATCAAAAATATGAATCAAGAACTATTTATGAGTGCCTATCTAGATGACTTACTTTAATGTGAAACTGTTGAAAGTTTTATGTTCTATTTTATGATGGATTATTTTTTATGATGGATTATTTTGATTTAGATTTTGTTGAATCATCTTTACTTGATTTCTTTTTCAGAACCATTAATCCAGACAGGCATAGAGGTAAGGGCAAAAAAAATATCTGGTTTCCTGTTGCATCCCCCAAAAGTATAGGGTCAATAGATTGGCCAATTTTTTTCATATCTGTTTTGCTTTTACTTCGGAGATATACTTCATATAAGAAAGAAAATATTGGTGAAAAAAAAAATTGACTGAGTTCATATTGTGTAAAATATTAATTGATTTATCAACTCTTTATTGATAGTCTTATTTTAAAAGTAAAACAGAGTGCAAAAATGAAATCACTGAGATAAGCCACTAGAATTAGAATGAGTAAAAAAAAATGTCTTTTTTTACTGAAAATTTACAGCAAAATCTCCAAGAGATCCTCGATACCATGAGGCGTGTCTAGACTCAAGTTCACCCAAGTTTGAACCAGCCATAAAGACAGATCTAGAATGGTTAAATTCAGGTCAAAGACCACCCAATTCTTTGATAGGTAAGTTTAGGGATAAAGGCATTAGCGTAAAATACAGTCAAACTTTTATACAAAGGGTCATTCAAGGGAGAGGCACTCTATACAGTAAAGCCTCAATATTATGCCCATCTTAGAGACCAATAAAAATAGATCAATAGATTGAAACAGTCTCATTATTGTAATAACCATGTGAACCAGTCTTCAAATACGTGGTTGTTGCTGATGGGGTAGTAATACTATAGTGATCACCCAGTAAGGTTTAATTGTAGTTTTTTTGCATAGATGGCCTTTACCTGGGGATATGTCTATATTTTATATGTATGAATGTGCGTCTCAGAGCAACCTTTGCAAACTCAATGATGTTTTGTCATAGATGACCATGAACAAAAGTTTGACTGTCTTATGCACTGTAATGTCTGTGTGTAAATCTTATTTTACAAATTCTGAATTATTTTAATGAATTATTTCAAAGTTATTTGGCTGTTTCATTGTAATGTTTTATATTCATCATTGCTAACCATTAATTGGTTGAAAACTGAGTTCGAATCCTACCCAAGACCATTACAAATTTCACATACGAGGAAGCTGTCCAGCTGGATTACAGAAGATCAGTGGTCAGGATTTTCACTTGATGTCAAAAGTTGAGAGTCAAAAATGACCTTTGGTTGATGATAATTGAAAGAGTCAACAAAATTTCCTTCTGATTTTATTGTAAATTTGACGTTTGGGTACAAATTCACGAGAGTCAAATGGTTTATTTTACTGACTTAAAGAGTCAAGATGTTGTTTTAAGGGTCAAATGAAAGTCTTGGTTGTTCTACCCAGGTGTATGGTTGGGGTCTTTCTCCACTGTCATCAAATGACACTGGTTGTTGGTGTTACATAAAACCCCAAACGAACGATGAATTTTATTCTTGTTTTAAACTCCTATAAAACTAGAGAAATTAAACAATTGTATTTATAAATTCAATCCCATCATAACACCATCATCATTTTTCTACTAACTATTGGTTATTGTTTTGTCTGCATATTAACCATTATTCTTAAGGCTATTGGCTCTTTTTATAGTTTTTCCAAAAAATTACAGAAAGTCCAGATTTACATCCTAACACATGAAACAATAAGAAACATGATCAGTAGTTTTAATTCTCCTGCTTTCAACTCAAGGATGGAGGATTGGGGAAACCCAAAAGTGTGGCCTCTATAAAAAATAATTCAACAATCTCAAACATCCTTTCTATTCTCAAAAACCCAATTAACTACATGTATTTTCATGTGATAAATCCATTTATTGTATATCCTATAATGGAAGTGCTGTAAAGGCTGTCATAGGTCATAGAACAACCAATCAACTACGTGCATTTTTACATGATAAATCCATTTATCGTATACCATATACTAGGAGTACTGTTAAGACTGTCATAGGTCAAAGACCCAAACAGTTACATGTATTTTTACATGATAAATCCATTTATCGTATACCATATACTAGGAGTGCTGTTAAGACTGAGTACAGATGATGACTTAGAGTCTTCACTTGGAAAAGATTATAAATACGGACAGGCAGACACGTTGTCCATGAATTTCTCGAAGGAAGAAACCGCTTCCGTGAATTTCTCTAAAGATGATAACGTGTCCATGAACTTCTCAAAAGGAGATACCTTGTCCATGAATTTCTCCAGGGTGGACACAGCATCTATGAATTTCTCCAGTGTTTTTGACATGCCTGTTGAAAAGCCTGCCCCTAGACCAAGGATACCAGTTCATGAAGGTTCTCTTTGATGTGACTGTTGAACTAAGCTGTTCTGTCTTTGTTCTAATCCCGCAGGATTGTGCGCCAATCCTTAGTTAGTCTACATTGCTGTGCAGTATGCATTTGAAAAACTTTTATACATGAACTAAGTTGTTCTGTCTTTGTTCTAATCCCACAGGAGTGTGCGCCAATCCTTAGTTAGTCTACATTGCTGTGCAGTCTGCATTTGAAAAACTTTTATATATGACATTGAGACTTAACTGCTAACAAACTTAATGTAACTGTTATAAACATAGTTTGGTGATCTTAGAATGTCTATTTTAGTGAAATTAAAAGATAGCGTGCTCATGTAAGCATTACTTTGGTTGATAAGAAACCGTGTATATCATGTAAGTGATATTCCTGAAATTTTCAGGCTCCATAATTAAATATTTCTCAAAATCTGGAATCTCCTTCCATGTTTTAGAAATTGTGATAAATTGTTAAATTAAAATCTATCAAAAATATTAATGCCGAGTATTTATGAAAACATTTTCGAAGGGGCTTCTAAGGTTGAGTTGTTATCGTCTTTGACTAGTAATCACTACCCCCACTCCTCTGTGAGTTCATATCCAACAAAAACAGGAAAAAATTTTATGTCAATACTTAGTGACCTTCTCTCTTTAGTCTTAACTGTGTCTTCAACAGGTCCATCCTGGTTGTCTGAAGTGTACATGTTACCTAGACATTATCGCAAACAATGGAGCCAGATAAACTTTCAATTAATTCGTCCATGAACAGATTTGGAGCCAAACATTTTCAATATCTTGGCAATAACCTTTGTGCATTAATATTCGTGGATATTTATTTGTACCTACCAGGCACATGTGTGACCTACCTCCCCTGTAATTGTAGGGTAAATCAACTGCCTCTATGTATTTAAATGCCTCATACAAGTACATCTGTACTATAACATGAGCCACACAGAGCCTTACATTGTGATTTTGGACTGTCAAGCACATTTCTGGCAGTTTGATTTTACTGCATCTTGATTTTCTACAGATATGTAAACCAATTTATTTCCTATTTATAATATCACATGATATGCTGCTCAACTATTTCTGTAATTTTATCTTAAAGACAACATTTAAAAATGGCTTTACATGTATTTATGTTTGAAGGCCCTGAAGTCAACTTATTGATATATCATAATCAGCAACTAGCTAATGTCAGTGCAGTAAAACACAGTTACAGTGAACTTGAATTAGGTGATGAATCAGACACAGTGAAGTATTTATCTTTCCTGAACATGCCCTTCTTTATTTCATTGTTATGATAAGAGTTAAAATTTGGATTTCTGGTCTTCAAGAATTCACTCTAACTGTGTTCAACTGTAATAGCTTGTATTTGGTATGTTTATATGTGATGTTACTTTTACAGTTTTATACAGATTTGTTTCAAAATATGCTCTTTTCATTGTTTATGTGATGTTCATAAAATTTGTGACTAATATTCACTGCTTTCTTACACTAACAGTGTAGTTTATTAACATGTATGTTTTATTTTCACATTTTTAGATATTATGTTTCTGACAAAAAAAAACTTGTATTCTTCAAGCTTAACTTACTATGATTTGTGGATATAATCAAATATTTCGAATCATGTAGATGGAACCAAAGAACATGCAAATGAATATTGAGACCAGTTTCAAAATGCAGTCATACCATTGGCTGATTTGAAGACAGCATTTGAGATCAGCCAATCACAAGCTGGCATTTTGGACTGGTTTCATAACTCAATAATTAGATTCACAGTAACATGGTCTTATAACTGTGTTTTGATTGTATACCAGTCAATTCTCTGTTTTAATCAAGGTCCATATTTAAATTTGAGTAAGTAGTCGAGTAATGTCTGATTAAGACATTGTATAAATAATAGGGTGTGATTCTGTGTCTTACTTACATGTATTTCTGTAGTACAATGCATTTTGTGGTATAATTTGAATGCAAGTACATGTTCCAATATTCTCTCTGATTGGTTGAAACAATGGCCAGATCTAAAGTCTGTCCAATTAGAAGAAAGATTACAAAAATACAACAGTACATGAATATAAATTAGTATAACTTAAGATAATTTTTGATAGTAACTGTTCTTTATTGAATTGAAATCATGGATAATTCTTGTGAAATATGATATTTTGTTTAAAGCGACTTGATTTCTTTGACCTTACCTTCTGTGAGTTCTTCTTGATGAAAAGTGGATGAAATTATGCTTGATTTTATGTACTGCATTCTGATTATCCCAGCATTATGACCTCGGTCACCATTTGGATCATACAACAATACTTATTGTATTCAATTCATTCATTTGGGTATACTAAATTAATGAAACAATGTCTGACCAGTGTAATAGTTCTGGACAATAGTATGGAACTATACCAGTGGGAGTGATTTCGACAGTATGTAATGACTTACAAGCACTGATTTACTCAATGTTATAAAAATTAACATGTATGTAGTTCTGTCACAGGCAGTCTCACTATTGGGCTGAGCTCAAAACATAAAACATGGTCTAAAATTTCTGTTTAATACCCCCAGACCATTGTCTGGTACAGAAGTTTTAAACTGTTTTCATTTAATTGTGCTTGTATGTATGAAGTTTTGTTTTTAGTTGATCAGATAAAATTTTGATTTTCTTATGAAAACCTTGGTGTTTTTTCATTGACATTTCTTATGCTGAGGTAACATTTTGTTTAAAAAATCACGCTACTCATTGTTTGTACTGGAAAAAAAATTAGTTTCACTAATTGTTATAGGTTTTTAGTATTGACTTGATTTTATTGTTTAAAAATGGTCATCTCGGCTGTGATATGTCTGTAAAATAACACCATGAAACTTAATTATGATTTGAGTACTTGAGAACAATGAATTTGTCATGTGTCCAAATGGTGACAGTAAGACTGTTATCAAAGCTTTAGATTTAATGTAAAAATAGTTCGCAAAATTTCTTTTCCTAAGGTCTTCACCTAAATTCTTTTCCTTTTTTCCCAATATTTTTTACTTAAATTCTTTTTTCTCTTTCCCTATATCCTTTGTAAAATTATTTTCCTACATTCTTTTCTTTTTTCCTAAGTTCTCTATTCTTGGTTTTGCTCAGTGAATGTACATAGTTAATTGTATTCATACATGTTCTCAGCACAAAATTGCACAACTACAAAGTAAGCTTTTCGATTGACAAGTTTTATATACATGATTTCATAGTCTGCACTTTGCATGTTGCATGATAAGAAGTAACAGTAAGCACTGAAAAAAGGGGGGCCTCCAAGGTTGAGTGGTTAAAGGTTCAGATTAGTAATTGCTAGCCCCCTCACTGCTGTGAGTTCATATCCCATTTGGGACAAAATTTTCACATGTGAGGAAGCTGTCCAGCTAGCTTATGGAAGGCTGGTGGCTTAATTCAAGTGAATGCCTTGATCTTCTTCTACCATTAAAACTAGAAAAGTCACCTAGTGACCCAGTCTGTAACAATGGTGCAATGTTAAACTCTAGTAAAAAACATTGGAAACCTGAATTGTCAAAACAATCATTTCTTGAAGTCACAAGATGGAGGTTACATTGTTTTCTGTTGTCTCAGAATTTCTTGTGTTTAATTGTCCTATAAAACCTGAAAGAACTTAACATAAATGTCATTTTTTGATTTGCTGCACTAAAAGATAAATTATGTATTCAAGTTACGGCAAAACAATTTGTGCTGACTGAGGTGTTCATTAATTTGAAAGGGAGACAACAATGTTTGCATTTGGAACATCACGAAAACGAGTTATTTGGTTAAAATTCTATCAAATTTGATTTCAGTTAGAGTAATGGTGAATATGTAATGGTAAATTATGATCAAGGACCTGAAAAGTTGCATTCAAGCATTGTTAAATATATACACTTAGTATTTTTCAGAGGTTTTCTTAAAGTAACTGAAGGAACATATAAGTTATAAGACATCTTCATAGTATCTGCTAAAATAAGCAGCAGGCAACGACCGTGGTCCAGTGGTTAGTGCACTGGACTTATAAGCTGGAGATCTGGGTTCAAATCCTGGTCAAGGCAGGTCATACCTTTCTATGAAAATTTGACAAAAATGTTAATTTTCCTCCATAAGTGGAGAAGTTGCCAGTTCCTTGTGGAAGGGTAAGTTAGTACTGGTTAGTATACAGTCCAGGAAAACTGGTTAGGTGAGCCAGTCGATGTTGATAGCTGAAATATTGTTGAAAACTACACTAAACCCCAGTGACAATGTCACATAAAAACAAATGAACAAATAATTTGAGCAGCATTTCTACATAGTAACACAACTATTGTTTTATAGTTTAAATTTTGATCTACTGACAAGTAAGAATGTACCATTTGTGTTCAAATGCTTTTCTTTTCTGTTACATCAAAAACATTTCTAGCTTTTTTTAAAAAAATAATTCTTACTATTTGTTCCTTGTAGTTTGTATTGTCATCTTTTTTTATGGTGTTCTTTGCCTTTTCTGTGTTGATTTGGTGTCTTAATTTGTCATTTAGTTCCTCTCTAAATTCTAAGGTTTTGTGAAATCGGTGTATAATTTTGGTGGGGGGGTCCGGTCATTGAAAAGAATGGAGGGAATAGGAATTAGAGACGAGGAAACAGGGAGGATTATTAGTTAGCATAGTTGGTTCTTGTTCTCTGGGTTGGTAAAACAAACTTTTTGGAAATAAATAAGTCTGTAGCGTATTACCAGATAATTCTTTATTCGTATTTTACTGATTGTTTCTGTCATTATTGTGCAGTCAAGATTATAAGTTCAATAGAACTGGTATAAATGTCATTCCGGTCTGATAGTAGATGGCAGTTTATATTCAGTTATTAATAATGTCTGTATTTGAATGTATATTCTTTTATTGAGTGTATGACCTTGGAAACGCAGCATTAGTCAAACAATAAAAGTACGTTTGTATGTGTTTTGGTCAGACATTTGTATATAAATCTATTGCATACAACTGAATTGTTAGCTTGCACTTTTAATATATTTCTACTCTTTTGTTTGAGTAATCTCTGGTAAATCAATAATTTTATTTTAACTTTATGACATTGTTTAATACACTGCATGTATGTATTGTTTATATTTAGACATTTCTGCACAATTCACATGTTACGTTACTTTTTCCACCTTGTTTTTTTCACATTTATTTTTTTTCAAACTTAATTTAATTGTCACATGATTAATTTTAACCTCTTTCTTAAGCACATTCTTACTAACATTAATGTTTATTGTGACATGACTTTATTGGTTGGGATTTAGTCATAACTAACACAGTTCTCTGTATTAAGTATGTTTGTATTTTTATTGCAGTGCGATCGGCAGTAAATCCTCGACGTCATGCCGCTTGTCGTACCACACCTGAGATGTACTTCGACAATGGAAGACCACACAGCCGTATATATCTTCCAGCTAAATTTATGCATAATAGGTATGTAAAACACATTGTACTGTATCTCCTTAAATATAGTTGGTTGTTTGTTCATCCAACCATCCGTCCGTCTTTTTTTATTTTTATTTTATTTCAATGTTGCATCAAAAGCCAGGATCATTTGATGATTTCCGTGTTTAATGGTGGAGGAAGACCCCAAGTGACCTTCCGTACTATAGCTGGACATCTTCCTCACATCTCGGAATTCTTGTTAAATTCTGATTTTAAACTTAACCATGGTTTATGCTTTCAGTGAGTATGCAGACATGACTTTAGGAGAAAAGATTTATCTGTGGAGTATTGAGAAAATTTACAATGTGGAAAAAATGAAGAAACTTAAACAGGAACAGTATCAAAAACTTCTGGACGGTGAAGCCAAGAAAGGTGTGTGTATATGTCTTCATTGATCACCCTGTATTGATTTTTTATCTTTTATTTCAGGTTTTTCAGCATATTAAGTGTACATTTTGTTTAGTGTACGCTTACAATACATAAATACAAACAGGTACAATACATACGAATATGCAGGTATCCTGGCACACATGCATGCACGCATACACGCACATACAAATTGTGATCATCTCCAATTATGGACCAACCTGTTCCTCCAGTTTGACTAGCCACAACTATCTTGTTAGTCAGGTATATCATTTCTTCTATTCATGTAGTATCTCAAAATGAAATAACACCAAGTGTAACTTATTTTTCAGGTTATCACAGTTACGGCGAATATGCCAGATATCGACGTTACATCAGCAGCGCCAGTGATCGAAGCTATGGAACTAGTTCACCATCGCTACCTAGTAGACGTTCCAAATCTGCCTTTTCCCAGAAATCTCGATCTTCTCAAGGAAAATCCAGCCCAGCAAAGTCTGAACCAAAGTAAATGAATTTCATATCATTCTTGCACTGACAATGACTACTTTAATTGTCCTAAAGTTTGCAAAAGTCAAGTGATTTTACAAGTCTTTACCTGGAGGTTATAAAACTTGAGAACAGTCTCTGTACTAGAATCTCAATTTCTTTCTCAAAATATGTTGGTTGAAAAGATATTGCTGTTTAATTATGTCTTAATATGGAATACATGTAACATGTAATTTTTAACATAATTAACATAGAAACATGTGGAAACGAAAGTATAAAAAAGGAATTTTGAGACCAATCTCAAGTTTTTATCATAATTAACATAGACATGTATGGAAACAAAAGTATAAAAATTGAATTTTGAGATTGATCATGACCTGGTTGGGAACATGTTTTTCAATATTGATTTCATACTTGTCAATTCTCATTCTACTGTTATTTTGCCTATTTCAAGAGGTTTGCTTTCAATAATACTAAATTTATTTCACAAAGTCATCCTTAAAAATGTTGGCTTGAAATTACTTGAAGCAAAGTTTTATCAGTGGGTAGGTAGGTAGGCATTTTTTACATTCATGTATTTATTTTTGGTTAGCATTATATACTTGCACTGAACATAACAGCTGGAAAAAGAAAGAAGACAGTTTTTTGTCATAATTGCTGAAAAATATTTTGGGATGGGGATATTTGAATGAGTGGGTCACATTACTGCAAATCAACAATTTTTTAAGGACAGTCTGATATTAACTAATTCTAAACCACTTTGATCACTAGGTCTGAAGAGAAGGAAACAGAACAACCAGAGAGGCCTAAAACCTCAATGGGACATGGAAGAAAAGAATCAAGGGAAGCTAGCAAGTCGCCAGAACGTACTGACACGCCAAGATCTGCCTCGGAAGACCGCAAACCCAACGGTAGTCAGAGTAGCTTCAGAAAATCTCCAGCTTCTAGTCGTAAGAGTTCAGCAAAATCACAGAGGTCATTAAAGTTAAATACAACGTCTGAGTCAAGTGGCAGGGCGTCAAGTAAAGTGTCCCTAAGAAGCAGTGAAACATCAAAGGGAGATGTTTCGGAAACTAAGGGAGACAACTCTGCTGTGAAGGAATTTTCAGGTGATGAGCGTTTTCAGCATAAAGAAGGAAAAGATAGGCCTAAATCTCGTCTGGGACATCCAGGAGGAGCAGATGACAGGGACAAAGGTGAGAATGACGACTGATTAAAACTGTTTATGCTTCTTTCATATGTGGACCATTGATTTCTCATTTCTGTATAAGTTACTCCCTTTTCTCCAAGTAAACCATATATCCTTTAGTTCTGAGCAAGTTATTTCTTTATGTCTGCATATATCATTAATCTCTTAGTTCTGTGCAAAATGCTTCCCTCTAGCAATATGGATGATTAATTTCTCTCTCCATGCTAGTTAACTCCCTTTGATGTTGTTGAAATCACTTTCCTTTAACCGGATCCAGGATTTCTAGTTTGGGGGGGGGGGGCGGAAACTAAACAAGGCGGCTGGGGTTTCAGGGTGCTGGTAAGGCCACTGGTGGGTCCAGGGCAAAGCCTGGACCAGGGGGCTGGAGGCCCCGGAAGCTCATGAGTTTTGGTCATTTCTAAGGGGTTCAGGCACATTTCCAGAACCTTACCTATCCTTTCCTAAGGTATACAATAAAATGTAATTTATTGCATGCATAGCGTGCGAAAACTTTTTGCCTTTTTTAGATATTTTCATGTAAATATCATATTTCATAGTAGAAAATAACTTTGCTTGGGCAATTTTAGGGGGGAGGGCATACGCCGGGTCCAACCCGCCCCCCTGGATCCACCTATGGCCTCTGTGGTCAAAGGGTTATGGCCTCTGACTAAAAATCACTAGCCCCTCACCACTATGAGTTTGAATCCACCTGTGACAAAATTTCACATATGAGGAAGCTGTCCAGCTGGCTTACAAAAAATTGATGGTTAACCCATTGGTATGTATGCCTTGGGTCTTTCTCCACCATTAAAATTGGAAAGTCCCCAAATGTCCCTCACTGTTGGTGCAAAGTGAAACCCCAGTGAGACAAAAACAAACAAATATGTACTAATTGCTTCCCTTTGACAGTGTATGATTGCTCTGGTCTATACAATAAGCAGTACACATGCATCGAAATGTACCTACTGTATTTATTCATTAATATCAGTTTTTGTCATGCTGTAGTATGAATAGAAAAAAGAGCACTTTGATGTATGATCTGTCAGTCCATGAAAGAAAAACATCACTCAAATATCTAAATAAATAAATGTTTTATAGTCAAACATTTCTAATATGACAGTCTTCAACAAGACCATTATGAAAACACTTAATTATTGACAATTTTATTAATTATTTTTACTATGAGTAGGAGCAGTTTCATAATGGCTGAGCTGGACAGCCAATCAGAATGACTTAATCTCATAATAGCCGAGTTTTTTTTCATATTGGCCCTGCATTTGATGTGAACACACACTTCATATTAAATAGTTAATTGATAATGTGTTGTAAAACTATGCTATGATAATCATTTTATACAGAGGAGGTAAAGAAATGACTGACAGCAATTATCTAGCTAGAATTAATCTAAAGCCAGAATTGTTTGGCATTTTGTTAATTTAAATAACCATGATCATGTGACACATGCTTGCTAGACTTATCCATTCCTGATCACCACAATACAGTAAAACATGGTTATAGTGAACTCATATATAAAAGTAAGTTTTTTCTATGGAATAGATGTAGTATAAGAAATGGATGTACTGATATGACTAAAGAATTGTGTCCCTAAGAATTCATAATAACTGTGTTATACTGTATGTTAGAGCCACTGATGATTAATGAATCCTTTATACAGAACCTTATATTTAGAGTAGAATATTATCTTATTAAGAAGATATTATGAATATTAGCTTCTTTAGTCAATGCAGAATCATTGGTACATACAGTGGAACCCCCTCTAAACTGGTCAAATGACCTGGTTTACTGATATGACTAAAGAATTGTGTCCCTAAGAATTCATAATAACTGTGTTATACTGTATGTTAGAGCCACTGATGATTAATGAATCCTTTATACAGAACCTTATATTTAGAGTAGAATATTATCTTATTAAGAAGATATTATGAATATTAGCTTCTTTAGTCAATGCAGAATCATTGGTACATACAGTGGAACCCCCTCTAAACCAGGTCATTTGACCAGTTTAGAGGGGATGCCAGTTTAGCGGGGATTTTTGAATTATATAGCAATGAAGTTGGGACCAGAACATTTGGCCGATTTAGAGAGAAAATCGGTTTATAGAGGGTTTCCACTGTACTAAGTTTTAAAAATACTTATCATCTTTGATCTACTGTTCTCTTTTCTTTGTAACATGAAACATGGAACAGAATTAACATCTTCTCTTGTTCACATAGGCTTTTTGTAATCACTAATCAGTATATTTCCTTTAGTTTTGTCTCTACCAAGAAACTTGTAAATCAAAGCATCTTTATAATATGATTTTCTAAACCTGTTGCCTTGGAAATGCTATTTCTCTATACTTATCATGCATAGGTATTGAATATCACTGTATTTACCAATTTAATTAACCAAATTAATGTCGGTAGTTCCAAGAATATTGCATTAATGTTGTCATTACTGTTTTCTGTAACCATTTTGACATCAACACCTGACTCTTATTGAAATTGGAGATTAATTTATAATTACTTGCTTATGATTGGATGGTTCTTGTTTTAAACTGACCAATGGTATAGCTTTATTACTTAACTGGTCTGCTTATCCAGATTTAGTACCATGGAGACATTGTTTTAAGCTGATGCTAGTTTTAGACTCGAAAATCTGAGTCATATGTCTTGATATCTTCATATTTTCATTGCTTGTTTGGTAAGGATTGCCAGGTTAGAAATGTGATATTATCTGTATCATTAATGTTAAAGATTTACTGATGAAACAAATTTCCTGGGAAGAAGTGTTTAATAAAATTGTTATTCATCTTCAATATGTGACTTTTCTGACTTTCTTGCAAATTCATGGTTCGTGTTTTGTTTAATCAAATCTGTTTTATTTGATTAATATTTGATATTTAAATCACTCACTTCATGATGCAATTTTTACATTACATTATTTCATTGAGAATGAATGTTTACACAATGTGAATAAAACATCAGAGTGAATTTCCAAAAAGTGGCATATGATTCAACCATATTCAGTAATTAGACCTAGTGTTGTTAATGAGAAATATCAGGTGTGCAGTTCTGTACACAAATGTGTACTTTTGTGAGTCCAGGATGAAAATATTGTTTCATGAATTTGCTAGAAAGTTTTTTTAGGGAGTGTGGCAAGAATTTTTGTTTATTTTAATACTGTATACAATGTATTTATGTGTAATCATTAGAAGATGAAATTATAGAACAATAGGTAAGTCTTATCACATGTTTTTAGTGTAAAATAGTGATTTTATAGATTCACTACAGTTTTTCACTATATTTAGATGTTCTATGCACATATTTTAACATAATTACTTTGCTAGATATACTAGTATTAATTACTGTACCCTTTGAAAATAACTTGTTATGGTTACATCAAGACCTCAAGTTAAAAAACTTCGGGGACCAGTCTGAAAATGCAAGCCTCTCATTGGTTATTTCTGCCCTCCATCATGTAATTGTTCAATGATGAGGCTGCATTCTTTGACTGGTTTCCATAATCAGTTTTAATACTTTAATCTCCATATATTACGGTAAAAGATGAATATTGTTACTTATCTTAAGATCCACTCATAATAATATCATACTTATATGGCTGTAACCTGTGATAATGATAAAATATGGCCAAATATGGTCAAATTAAGAATATTAGTAAAAGGCTTAGTAAGAACAGCATTTACTCATTTGGAACAGCCAGATAAAAAATGTCACCTCAATGACAAAATATGAAGAAAGGATGATGTATAATGTAGCTGTTAAAATGATTGAATAGGTACCAATGCATCTGAAGTGTCTTGAGAATCAACAACAGTATACAATCAAACATCATTCACATGTACGCCTTTCCTTAGTTCACAGCTAAGGGAAAGTGCCATACTTATACTCTGCTTTCAAACCAGGACAAATACTAGAAGCACTAAAATATTAAGACTGTGATGGGTTATTTATAAAATGAGAAATAAAGAATATTTACTAAATCTAAAATGCTCAATTTACCCATTGGACCAACAACTGAACAGAAACACCACTAACAGTAACAATCCTCTTTCAATACCAACAAAAAAAATAATATTCATAACATTTACTTAATATCAACATGAAACAAAATTAATTACAACCTGTGTAACCCTTAATACAGAATACTATAGTGATGTGACATGTTTGGCATACAAAAATGCTTTCCTATTTATCTTAAAATGGCTACCATTCTATCCTCCTATCAGTGCAGTCAACCTCGTATCTCCAAACTCAATAGAGAAAGTGATAGGTCTATGGACCCTGGGAGCATGAATTGAAATTTTTTTAGGACATTTGTTCTCTGCAACGATTTGCTCAAGGACCTTGAGTCTAAGGCATTTTGTCCTCCATGGATGTAGTAAGTTGTTAGTTACTTGTGGAGGACAAGATTAGGCTTGGTACAGTATCCAGAAACACTTGTTAGGTTATTTGTTTGTCCAAAGGTATATGACCAAAATACTGTTAAAAAAATGGGCATTAAACCAGAAAAAATTGCAACTATTTCTTATCAGTGCAACAAAACTTTGAATTGTTCTTTATAATGTATACAAAACATTCCGAATTAACTGTTACCTGTGAAAACAGGCCACCTTAGAAAAACAGTCACCCATCAGCAAATTTGTGAGACCATATAAGCCTCTGTATAAAAGCCATATGTACTTAGACGTCAAATTTCTTCTCACCCCTTGGTGATCTTTGTTCACAGATTTGAGTGGCCTTGTATACTTTTTTAGTTACAGCAAATTTGCACTAATGGGGTTTTGGCTCCCTTTTGCATTGTCAGCATCATTGCAACTTTTTGCCCCATTTGATACCCATTAAAATTCACCTAATAAAATTCAGTCAACTCATACTTGCTAATTAGTTTACTAGTATTTTTTTCAATGACAATTTATTTTGTCTGAATCTTTATTTATGAGTTTTTATGATTTATTACCAATGAAATACATGAAACATTAAAACAGTTTAATTTTAGTATTGTTAATAGATTAATGATAAAACTCCTAAACAAACAATGAATTTCTGTACAGCAATTAACTATATTGTATAAATATTCGTACATGCATATGATGTTTGTTGAATCTGTCTAAAATGTTGAATGTTTTTATTTATATGTATATCGTTTGTAAAAACCATTTTGACATCATAACTGTGTGTAAATGGTCAAAGGGATTATATACCGACATAAAAAAGGAACTTAAATTATGGAAAAATTTATAGTCAATTTGGTATTTGATGTTTTTTTTGCATATTTGCTTTTTTGCAACATTTTGTTATTGAAATGCGAGCTTACTGATAAAAAATGTTACAATAGGACTCGCTTTGAATGTACAAGCATGGCAACACTAGATGATGTTTTCAGATGTTTGAATGTACTTAATTGCGATCCAATCTCTTGGGTTTTAAAATGATAAGGGGCCTCTGTGGTTGAGTGATTATGGTCTCTGAATGTAATCACTAGCCCTTTATCACTGTGACTTTGAATCCCACCTGGAACCAAATGTCATTTGTGAGGAAGCTGTCCAGCTAGCTTACAGAAGGTTGGTGGTTTTACCCAAGTGTAAGCCCGAGGACTTCCTCCACAGTGAAAGCTGGAAAGTTGCCAAATGACTCTGGCTGTTGCGACATTAAACTCTAGTGAAAAAAAATTAAAATGATATTCTGGAAATGTTTTCATTCTGATGAATTGTGATGCTTTTAGTTTGATATTAGTTTTTCACTTTTGAAGTTCATACAACTGATAGTCAGCAGGTGTGTTGGCACGATTTGAAATGTGAAACGATTTAAAATGAACTTTTAATTTTAATTTGTTTTATTTATGAATTTACGCTTTTCTGTAACTCCATTGTAATATATAACAGCAAAGATGTACTGCTTCTAAACTTTTATCGCAATGTTATATCTGTATCGACATTTGTGTCAGTAGCTTTTGTCCACATGAATGGACAATGATTTCACTAAATAGCCAATAAATTAATCAACCTCAAACTCAGTGGTATCATGTTATAAATTTTTAATGCTAATTGATTGAGAGAATCATTTTGCGTCATGAAAACATGAGTCAATTATCTCCTTTCGAAAATATTTAAAGTGTGGCAGTTAATTACAATGGAATCAACTGTTCTAATGCGGTTTTAAATTAAAATATTTAATTGTTATTATTGATTATTTCAGAATCATTGCATTCATCAAACCTTAGCATTAAATCAGATAACTCGAGATCAAGCAGTGACAGCGGCCAAGGGAAATCAAAGAGTGAAAAGGATAAACCACAACAGAGAAAAACTGATTCAGCCAACAGTCACACAAAAGGTAAAGGAATTACTAGGCAAACTAAAACTATGGGTAGTCGAGTTAGTGTTGGAAGCAGGGCTTCCAAAACTAGTGATAATGGAAAGATTAAAACTAAAGGACAAGGTCATGATGTCGACAGTAAAGATGATGCTAATGAGAAGGTTCATCGAATTCCAAGTGCTGCATATTTAGAAGATGAGGTGACTGATGATAAAGGGGATGAACAAAAAGACAACATGAAAAACAAGGATGAAAATAGTGAAATGAAAAATGAATCAAACGATAATATGGAAAATTCTACATCCTCTGAAGTAGATCAGAAGAAGGATGATTCTGACAAAGAGGACACCGTAAAGAGTGAACATGAAAATACGAATGATGTAAGTGATAAAAAAATGGAAAATGTATCTGAAAACAAGAGCAAATCAGACAGTGAAAGCAGTGATGATTCGGATAATGATGATGATAAAAAGATCAAGAAAGACAAAAAGAAAGAGTCAAGTGACAATGATGACGACACATCAGATGATAACAGTAAAAGTAAGAAAAATAAATCTGATGATGATCAAGAAGTTGAAGATACAGAAAAAAATGCACAAGAAGCTAAATCTAGGAATAAGCTTAGTAGACAGGATTCTTTTGATGATGACGATGATGATGATAGGAAAGTTAATAAAGACTTGGATAAGATAGAATATTAATTTTCGTTATTCTCTTAGGAAACAAACAGCAAATGTATGCTAATATGATTATTTTCTTTTGAGTGTAATATTAAAGAGTCTGTACACTATTCATGTATAGCTGAATGTCTTGATAAATTTCTGAAACTAAATTAGCTGACATGGTAAGCCATATTTATCCCTTTGCCAAAAAGTAAGTGTGGTGTTATTTTTCATATCTAATAATGGAATTGTTACACGTTTCTTTTTTTATATAATATTATTGTATTATTTTTGCATAGATTTATTTAGATTAATATTATATATTTGAATATGCATTCAAATATTTGAATATGCATTCAAATGCTTCTATTGCTTTTGTTTCTTCATTTTCAATGTTATATTCTGAGAAATGTTGAAAGGATGCCTCGTTTATTTAGATTCTTGAATGATTTTATGTATTGCCTTGATTTGATTGGTTGTTGCTCTGCTTGTTTGTTTTAAATTTGACAAATGACAAGGTAACACTCTCAGACAGGTCTAAAAAAACTGTTGTTTAGGCTCAAAAAAGCATGATACTATGGTTCCTTGTCCGATTGTCAAAATTGAAGTATTTTTCACTCATTTAGAATATGTTTGTTAGGCATTTATTTTTGTGTTGTTTGTTTTTCAATGTTTTGACTTTGAACTTATTTGTGTATTTCATGCTTTATTGTATTTGTTACAATTTTATTGCTAACTGACTTTAAGACTCGTAGTATAATGTTATCTGAATGAAAATCTTTATAAATGCTTGGTTTTGTTGTTATGCTTTCTATTTTGTTTTGTTTTCCTTGTCAAAATTGTCACCAAGAGGAAATTACTCCTGTCTTATATTCAGCCGATGCAAGTAAAAGGCAAGAAAGGGTTTTCTGTAGGTACTTCCTACTTGTGTAAAGGTTGGGGATGAATTATTGAGCTGATCATGCTACATGAATGCTGATCATATTTTATTCATTTGTTTTAATGACCTCGTCAATTTAGTATGTTTTTTTCTCATATTTTAGTATTGTTCTGTTCACTTTACACACTTTTATTTACCTGTACAACCATGATCCTATCAAACATTGTGGTGTATAATGTTTTATGTACATTTAAACATCATGTTGTTGCATTTGAATTCTGATATTTTGTGTCTGACTGGTACAGTTGATTTTATGATGCACTAGGTCTGGTTTGAATTAATTAATTAATAGTTAATGATTTAATGATAGAAGCATGATGCTAATATTCCATGCATATCCTCATTTAAATTGATCTACAATTTGCTATTTCAGAACAACATCTGTATGTTATTTTTGCTGTGGACATAAATGGTGTATCAATTACTAGTGAATTTATCATTTTCTTTCTGGATAAAGTTTCTACAGCCAAAATCTAGCTTATTAACACAACTGTACAGATTTCATTTCACATACAGTAAAACCTCATTTAGTGACCATTTTAGTTTTAAGACCATGTTGTTATGAAGGCCACATATTTTAGACTGGTTTCTTTATTTTTTCCTCCTCTTCAATACTAAGACCATTTTGGTTTTGTCCTTCTGGTGGTCCTTATATTGGGGTTTTATAGTGGATATCTCATATATATATATATACCAATGTTTGTTAATAGAATGTGAAACCAGTCAGTGAGGTTTTACTGTGCGCTTCTCAAAATGTATGTTAATAGGACTTTGATCATTATGTTTGTCGTTTTCATAGTATATTTTTACAAAGCAAGATGCTGTGATAATTCTGTGTTTTATTGTGCTATACTGTACTGCCCTGGTCATTGTTTACTAACAGTAGCGCTATTTTTTTAAGTCACTAGGTATGGATTAATAATGGATTTCTATCACGGTTTCAAGTATTGTCCTGGAAAATCTATACTTGTAATTTATTTTTACTAAAATCTTTTGTCTGTATAGTGTAACATAATATTTGATGTCAATACTTTGACACTATGAAAATTCATTTTTTCCCCAATGTTTTTAATGGCCTTTCACAAGAGAAAAGCATATGAGATTGTTATTTGTTAATTTTTAAATGGCCATTTATAATTTGTCACTGAAGTCATCACACTTGTAAAAAGTATGTTTATATCTCTTGGGACAGCTGTGTAATTTTACTTTGATTGAAAGCTATCAGAACGTTGTATTGTGTAAAATTTCATATGACGTTGTTTTAATGTTCCTTTTTGGTTATTGATGTTCTTTCTGTTGTTTTATTTTGTTTTGTTTTTTCATCCGTGACATTGTGGCGTTTCTGCCAATAAATCCATTCAATGTGATTACATTATAATTTTACATTTGGTTTACATTTACATGGCTGATTCTCTGGATTCAAAAGTATGACTAAATCCAGCTTCAAATCTCAGTACTCAAATATGAACACTTAAATCTCAGTGCTCAAAAATATGGCACTCAATGTTAGGAACTTAAATCTTGACACTCACACTTCAGCACTCAGTGTTTAGAACTTAAATTTTGTCACTCACACTTCAGCACTCAGTGTTTAGAACTTAAATTTTGTCACTCACACTTCAGCACTCAATATTTGGAACTTAAATTTTGTCACTCACACTTCAGCACTCAATATTTGGAACTTAAATTTTGTCACTCACACTTCAGCACTCAATATTTGGAACTTAAATCTTGACACTCACACTTCAGCACTCAATATTTGGAACTTAAATCTTGACACTCACACTTCAGCACTCAATATTTGGAACTTAAATCTTGACACTCACACTTCAGCACTCAGTGTTTAGAACTTAAATCTCCACACTCAAATATCAGCACTCAAAATTTTCTCTATACAGTCTGATTGTGAGGATTTAATGGTCAGGATTGATTTTTTTGGTTTATGTAATCAACAAATGTCTTCAGCAGAGCTGACATTGTTCACCATTATTTACAGGTGACTATTAACTCTGGTTTAACTGTACTTGAGTTTTGATAGCTGAGATTTAAGAGCTGAAATTTGAGAGCTGAGGTTTGAGAGTTGATATTGGAGGGCTTAGATTTTTTATGTAATTACTAGCTGGAATTCTTTTTAAAGAAATATTTTTTCATTAAAATAAAATGTGTTTGTTTCTGATGCCTTAAAAGCTAATTTTACATTTTATTGGGATAAAAAATTTTTGAGTATTGGAGAGAACATGAATGAAATATTCCAGAATAATTTGTACATAGTGTATAATGTGATGGGATGGTTAATTCATCATAAACAAATACATTTTTAGAATGGGTCAATAATCAAAATGATTGATATTTGTATGTTTGCTATGTACTTGTCAGTTAATTAGTATTTTTTAGCCATTGGTGCGTACTTATCGTAGGCATCCAGTTACTGTTGCTAGGAATTTTCAAATAAATTAATATAATAGTAGAGTCTTGTTGTTAACTTGTAATTAATAGTTCATCAATTAATCAAACATTCATTCATCGGCGTGTATTAAAGGTATAAGTTCAAATTACACAATGAATCTTTAAAAAAATTAACATGATGACTTGAATGTTTGGAAATAAAATAATATAGAGGATCTTGAATGAGTGCTCATTCCTTACCATTTTTATTAAACAAGTTGACTAAATAATATGACATGAGGCTCTGCCGAATATTTATTGCACGGTTTGGCAGTGCCGAACGATATTTCCGGCACAGGTTTACGGCACTCCTGGACCGCAGGTTACGTGATAAAAAACATTAATGGATATCTATACTGATTTTTAAAATAAAATATCTAGTCTTGAAGTGTATGATTATTCATTAAAATTTTCATCAAATATCCCATTGTTATCTCCCTTACACACACAACTTCCTTAGTTGAGTTCTCTCCTTTAATCTTTTAATTTGCGAAAGAATAAACAAAGGGAGTAACAAGAAATGTTTGATACAGATATTTTATGGAAAAAGTTTTCTGGAGGTACATTTGGACTGGCAGCGCTTGTTCCTTGCATATTCTAAGCGACTCATTGCCCTAAAGGCACTGTCATCTTTTTCTCTTATTTTCTGTAGTGTGGCTTGCATGAAGTTTTCCTCGTTTTGAGCACATCTGTCAGTGACTTCCCGACTGTAACATGAAATACGTTTATGTTCAAAATGAAATTCGAACTAAAATTAACTTCGGGACTCATTATTCTATATCTTGAAAGACTGGTTCTCAAAATATTACATTGAAACAAATATGAATTTCACCCCATGTGTACAATAATATAATCACATCTGTCATGTACAGTCTAGGACATATCTAATAGTTTTTAAACACTTTTTTTTCACAAACAAATGTAAAAACTGATACAGAGATTCATGTCATTATTTAAGGATTTCTACAATTTACGACAAAATTGAGTTTTTGTGGACAGGTTTATTTCAGCATTCTGGGCGTCTTAACTTTCAAGGCCGGTCCGCAACTGTCCTCTCAGTGCCTTGATTAGACTGATCATCAAACGAACACAGCCAAAACATCGGATCAAAGTGAAACTAGTCAGTGCTTACACTAATCTAGAGTGAGCACGAGCTGCTTCTCTCTTCTTGTTAATGTGGTTAGTTCTATTGTTCTCAGCGCTCTCTAATTTCAGATCAATACACATACGAATCTGTGAGTGAATGAAATATTACTTAGAATTATGATCCTCATAGAACATAAAATTGAATAATATTATGAAATGAAAATACAAAAAAAATGTAAAAAGGAAAACATTCTGAATCTTATATTAATCTTTTACATGGTCTTAATAAAGGCAGGGGTCAGATTAACCTTACAACTAGAGTCAAACACATCTGGAAACCAAATTGGTGCCAGCTAGTATGTATACATGTAAGTGATAAAAATCATCATTTTACACATGCGAATAAATGTACAAAAAATTCCCCAATATAAGCAAACGTTGAAATGATATCATCTCAGGAAGACTTGAGTATAAAATGAGAGTACAAGTGTAATAATGAATTATTATCAACTTACTGGTCCAGGACGTTGACTGATAGGTGGCAGCACTGACTTTTTCATAGGGTGACTGTCTACTTCTACCGTGAATGCAACACCACCTTAAGCTTTCCTATGCTCATACACCACTGAGAAAAGACAATGTTCATTGATGAATTATAGATGATATCATGAATAAAACAATCGTAAGTACTTTTTGTATGGGCGATCATGTCGCAATATACAATTTGCTATTTACATTCTTTGTAAGCCATCTTTCACGTTCATTATAGCTTTTGACAGCATTTCTGGTTTGAAAACATTTTCATTCATTTTCGATGATAGATTCACAAGATTTAAAACACCAGAACAATTTTCTGGTGCCGATTTTACTTGAATAATCGTTGGTTTCCTCTTCCCACACGCCATTATTACTGTTTATGTTGACGGTGTATCCAAGTGTGACGTCACAGACGTCCGAATTTAATGACGTCAGATTGATGTTAAGACATTGCTGCTTCATCGATAGGGAATGACTAAGTTCTTTAAGCTTGAAATTTTGTATTCAAGACAATTAAATGGAACTGTATTATCTTAGAAAATGAATTTATGTGTTTAGCAACAATCAGATAGAAAATATGTGATTTTTTTAACCAAAAAATTCATAAATTTAATTTGTATGTTCACCTACTAAATACTAATTTGTTGCAACTATTCTTTTTTAACTAAATTAAAAATTTTGTTAAGATTTCTCAATTTTACAATGAGACTATATTCATCAGTAATTCCAGTCAATAATTTTGACTATCCTTGCAGGAGGTAAGAACCGTTTGTTCAGTGTGTATTCAGCTAATTGTAAGTAAACTGTGGTATCTCTTTGAAATCAATGTAGATTCCCAGATGTACTGGCAGATAGATAGCTATGTGCCCCTATTCTTTGATAAGCCTAGAAAGTCATGGTTAGGGGACTTGGCTAAAAAAATAGGGTCAGTAGGTTGATTTTTTTCTATTTTTTTAAACATACCTTTTGTTAGAATACGAGGCATGATTCATCCCCACATATTTTATTATGGTTTTCACTTTTATGGTTGGTCAAGTAGCTGTAAACACAACCATTTTTCCAGCCTTAAGTACAAATGTACCCGCTTAACATCAAGATCTAGTGATATTTTGTTATTTCTAACTTACTAGAAAATTAACTTACACAGATTGTCAAGAGGGTTTGACTTTTTTAGTTGGCCCCTACTAAGGTCAAGAAAATGCCCTAATCACATAGCTTTTTTGTAAAACTGAGTTGATGAGGTGAATTTTTTTCCAGTATTCTATTATATAAAATTCATTGCTGTAACAGATATTTCTTAGTCTGTTTTAGCATGCTCATGTGATTGAGACTGACAGAGTGTTGTATGATGGTTAAGTTTATCGGAGCATGATGCATCATTAAGTAAAAAATAAGCAAAACTCAAAATTCACATTCAGCATAATTTAACTCATACACGTCATCAACAAAAGAAATACATAAACGGATCATAGACATTCATATATTCATACATGTATACAGCATTCATTACACAGTAAGTCTTCAAAATTGTTTGATGGAATGACTACATCATTTAATAACAACTTGTCCAACTAGATCAATTAAGATAACTTAAAGCAGACTAGTGTTATTTCTTGTGCTTTCACATAATTTGTATCAGTTATTTGATAAGAGCAAATACAAATGGTACTTAAAAACTGCAAAAAGTTGCTTCCTTGGAGTGGTTATGTGACAGTAAAGTACATAAAACTCATCTGGTGAAAATATTCCAAGAAACAACTCAATAAAAGAAAAAATCCGATTTTGTGATTTTTTTACCATTTAAGAGAGCAACAGATCCTGCATAAAAGAATCCTTGAAAGAAAATCGAGTTTTCTGTTTCATGGGTATAAATAAACACCCTACATACCCACTGGACTTAGTGGAATTCATCGACTAGGAGCCATACTAAATAATCCTGTGGTATGAAAAAGTAAGGTCCACACCTTTAACACATTTCGATAATATGATTAGAAAACCCACAGTTGAATAAAACATCAAAGATCAAGATGTTGGTTGTGTATTTTATACATGAGAGCCGTACAATGTGCTAGGATTTCATCACAATATCAAGCAGCATGAGTAAAATCTCTGACAGGTACATAAACATAATTTTAAAGTATTAAAATTTTCAACAAAAATTATCAGCACAATTAGTTTTTCACTAATACACAATAAATACTCATTGCTTAAACCAACACAGACTGATCAATGACTCAGTCGTTCATCGTCTCATCAAGACATAACTGAAGTAGATGAAATAGAGTTGAACACAGCATGTGACAGAACTTACATAGCATTGTTTATAAAGACAGTCATTTGGATGAATTTTATCAGACTTAAAATACAACTCACAAGATTAAACCATTAACAACAACAATGTAGTTTATGAATGGTCCTAAAACATTTCTGGGGACTTATTTCAACAGCAGAATAGACAACGTGTATCATATTAATTTCCCCCGGACTCCAAATATTGGGTTGGTATAACAGCCTAAAATATGCAAATCAACATTAATTGTAACTTCCATGGGTGAAATTTGAAAATTTTCAAAAATAAGGAAAATCTTAACCTCGTCGTAAACTGGTCCTCATTCGATGTTGCAGTGCAGCCAGAGTCAATGGAACCAATTTAAACTTCGTTGAAATGAAAACCAGTAGGGTCCAGACCTGTAAAAACCTGGCAGTTTGGGAAAAGTCTGGAAAAATTTTAACCATGGACTTGTAAGGTGAAGGGTAGGGCAAACACCCTCTTGAAGGGAGCAAGGGTGAAAGTTGAAAATTTTGAAAGTCAGGAAAACTTAAACATGCTGCCATGGAATTATAATAGCCAGTCTAGTCTGGACATGTGAAAAAATTGAAAATCTCAGCAAATGCAACGCAACTTCCACCCTTGATATAGCAGCTTTTTTAAGTATCTGTATAAGAAATGGATAAAAATATTCATTGGCAGAGAAATCAGTAAGTCAAAAATATATTGCACTGTTTTCCTAAAATCTTTACATCATTTTATTCAAATAATGATTACACACATATGATCAACAACAAAAATGGTTGTTATAAACAGTATATAAAGTATATATTATATATACAATCCATCAATAAGAACTTCATGACTGGAAACTTTAAATGAGAAATAGGATATCAGGATATAATCAAAATATACAAACTGGTTACAAAGTATACATATAAAACATTTTATCCAACAGATATAACCTCATGATTATGTAACTGTATTAAACAAGATGACCTTAAGTTCTCTTGACTTTTTTGTACAAAAAAACCCCAACTAATTCATGCCAGTGAAATAGATTATTTGTAAATCAAAGAATAATTCATCATTTTTTCTTAAATACCAATATGCTATTTCCTAACTATCAATACAGACATAAAAATGTATCAAAGTTGCGACTTAAATGTAAATATAACAGGATTTGAGACAATCCACAAAAGTTTCAGACATGTACCAAATATTTTCTAATAGACAACCCCTCCACAATTGAAATATAACAAAAATTGTGACTCACAATAAATGCTTTAATAATCCTAAAAATCATACCAAATATGTCAATGTATTATAAAAGATTTAATGACAAAAGTTGAAAAAAAAATTTACAATATAATCCCAGGGGTACTTATCAAGGAATATTTGGTATATATGAAACATATCTATTTACATATTTGGTCAGAGAAATAACAAATTCATTAGTGTTAGTAAAATCAGTTTTTCTTATACTCTATTCGTTCGACTTTCACATCCTCATTTATCAGTTTATAAACGTAAGCAACCACAGTTGACTGCTGGATATCCAGGATGACAAATGACGCAACTATCGAACTACAAAGAAAAGAAAATAAGAATGTTATAAAATTAGTTTAAATTTGCCTCTATTTTTATTTGCTCTATTTTTACTGGGTTTTAAGTCGCACCAACAACCAGGGTATTAAGGCAATTCATCAGTTTTATACAGTGGAAGAAGACCCCAAACGTAAATCTCTACAGAACCACTAACATTTTATAAGCTAGCTGTACATCTTTCAAATATGTGAAATTTTTCTGGTTCTAGATGGGATTCGAACTCAAAGTGGTGTGGGGCTAGTGACTTTATCCACCCAAAAAAAACATGTTTTTAAAACTAACAAAAACCATGTATCAATAATCACTAAATTATTTAACAGAAAAATGCAACAAACATATGATTTTGAGCCATATGACCATAAACCTCAAACATCTTTGTCAAAAATCATTTTTTTATTAATAAATGTTATTTTTCTTAGCAAAATGGACTAAAAGATACAGTTCAAAACAACCAAACCTGAAAACAAATGGAGGAAAGAAATATGACCTTCACAAAAGGTTGACCTTGACCTTATTCAAAGGTTTATTTGGTCTCTTACACCAATATAAATATTGTTCACATAGTGACCACAATTCAAAGGTGGTTGCGGTCTCAGGTTTGACGGTATACAGGCAAAATGTAATCTAGTGGATTTTCAGCAAGCATATGTGAAATATGGGTATGGAAAAGACATTAAAAAATACCCTTCTTTTGAACTGAATGCTCCAGTTGCACTTCCAGGGTTGATGAAAAATTTGTTCTCATGTTCAAAAGCTTCAAATCTATGAGTATGACCAGATATGAGAATATCTACATCTAACTGTCGCTGTACCATCGCTAAACTCTCTGTGTCGCCCCATGGTACAACCTGATGACCATGACACATTCCAATACGGAACTGACCAACTGTAACCACCTTCTGATCTGGGTAGTTCATATTCTGTCATAGAAAGAGTACACAATATATAATAATTATTTCAAGAATTTCTATTAAACTTGATAGTTTCATTTGTGTTTTGGGCTTATTAAGTTATATTGTACAGATAAGACAAGTAAATTTCTCTTCAAAACTTAAGTAGACAGGGCCACTCAGTGATTTATTGGTAAGGAAGCAAAAATAAGTATTCATCAAATCTGTAAAAGATTACACCTCTTTTTATACTTTGTCTCGAAGTATCCAAAATCCCCCCAAATTAAGGGAAATTCAAATTCTCAATTTTGAGGAAGTGTTTTTTTAAACAACAGATAATATAAATATTACACATTTCCCTCTGTTTTTTTTTCACAGAAACCCCAATTGAAGAAAATAAATTTTAGTTACTGTTTAATATGAGAAATAAAATAAATATTTAAGGCTTATTTACACTCCCAAAAATTACATTTGTATCACTTTTATTCAATATGATCAGCATTAATCAATCAAATGCTTATTATTGAGACAAGTAAAATGACCTCAGACCTGAATAAAGCGCAATAGATGCATGAAGTCAAGATGGCTACATTGGAGAGTAATATTCAAATTTAACAAATCAGAGATGTAACTCAAAAATTTTAATTTCAACACAAAATGCAGCAGAAATAAAAAGTAAAATTAACCTCATCAAAATCTCCTCTCACAACATGTACATCACTAGCCAATGTTTTCAGGTAATCAAATGATTCCTTTGTACACAGGTTCCCGGTACATAAAATATGTTGAATCTTTCCAGGGACTAGTAACTTCTTGAACTTGAATGGAACCGCTTTACAGCGATGAGGAATATGTAGATCACCTAACACTAGGACCAGCTGAGGAAAGAATTGTAAATGTTTTAAATGATAATAAAGAGGACAAAGAAAATTTGAAGTACAAAATTATCTAAGGCATAAGAAAGTCACTGGTTTCCACTAGGCCAACCAACCCTATTTTTTCTGCTGATCCTAGACAATTTCTTTGTCGTCAATTTTTTTCTTCCTGACATTTCTCTTTTCATATAATTTATGTATGAACAAAAAAATGTATGTGAAAATAGTTCTGCCAACTTACTGACCCTGTTCTCTTTCAGGAAGTTAGTGGAAACTAGGTATCTATTTTTCTTTGCCAAATAGTTGTCTCTTGCTTGATAAGTATATACTAAATACAAATAGTATATAAATAATATTAGTAGCCCAAGTTATGGTAAATAGTACAGAGTTCTGCATGCAAGATTTCATAGAAATATAATCTGTACTAAGGGAATTAACTCTTAAAGTTTTCAATCTATTTAACTACTGAACATGATGCTACAATAAGTAGGCCAGGTTGAGCTAATAAGTATCAAAGTCAATGTGTTCTATACAAGATTTTTAGGTTAAGTGAAGACTGCAGAGCAGCTGAAAAGTGACTAAAGCTTTGACGACAGCTCATCTCAAATTGAAAGTCAGAGTGAAAATAATGACACTTCATGCACTAGTCCTGGGTATTGTGTCGTTTCAAGACTGATATTTTCCCAACATGTGCCATATAGACAGTTCACAAGCAATTGATCACTCCTCTAAAATCACTTACATAAAAATTTTAATTTGTGTATGTTGGCTTCAGACACAGGATGAGTGTCAAGCAATACAAAACTGACAGTATCCAGTTACATTCTACAGCATGTAATTAACTATAATAATTAATATAAACATGATTTGCCAAGTTCTGCGACTGCTTTTTATGTCGAGAACAGTGACCATCCCAGGCTTTTTTCACAGGTAAGGGAAGGGGCCGTCTTCTTAAATTTTGGGGAAAATAACAGAATTTTTACAAAAAGGGTAAGGAAAAACTTGATGTCATTTGTCACTGAATTTTAGGGGAAAACTGCATGATTTTAAAGATGTTTCCTGAGGGGAAGACATCTACAAACGGCCAGCGGTGCTGGTGATGAAGGAAAGCCTCTGATAAATAACATACATCAAAATATACGACTACATATATTCAGGATAAACCATCATTAATTATAAGCAAATTATGTACAGAGTGTGACGACCAATAAACTAAAATTGAGAACTTTGTGGATGACACACCCCCTTTAAGACATGAGAAACCTTTGTGTCAGAATGCCTTTTTGACTAAATCCTTGTTCATCTGCATAAAAATGAGTTTATTATGTGGAATAAAGACTGTTCGTAAATAAAAATTGAATAGGAATCAATAGAAAGCAATTTTACCATTTTTCTTGTTTTGCGAGTCTAATGACTTCCGTTTTGTGGAGCAAGGGAAATAACTCAAAGTATAAATTACGAATGATACTTTTGTATAATCGTTACCGAACGCAAAACGATCCAAGAGAATCTTGGTACTAGAGTTTATCTTGATACGAGGGTATGTAACGACTCGATACTATAAAGACTCGCTACTGAACCTGAAATTAGTAATAAAGTATAAAATAATTAAGCAATCAATAAAGTATGGTAATGATAAAATATAATAATAATATTTTTTACTTAATTTGATCTAAAAAATTGCTTCTGGCTGTAGTTTTTTTTTATCATTTTTACATATTTGAGAGTTATCCTGTATCTTAAAAATATAAAAATGTTTTGTTCATTGATGATTTTTCCCATTTATGTTTATTTAGGCAATTAGATATTGCATAAATCATGGAAAATGCAAAGTACGAGTACACATATGTGTTATTAATGATAAACTGAAATTAATTGATAATAACTGGGACCAATAATTGGTCCCAGATAATAAACAGACAATTTTCCATTATGACTGTAGTGTTGAAAATGGATGAAAATGAACAAAATAACATTTTCTCCACTTATTAAAGTAATAAACAAGTTATACGTAAATCGTTCATTAGTAATGCAATACCTGAATGAAGATGAAGCAGTCAGCACAAAAATATGTTTCAGAATTTATTTATACATAAATGAGACCACATCAAACTTTATCACATAAAAAGTTGCCCACATTTGTGGAATCACTAATGCTTGCCCCTGCCAAACGTACATTAAGGTTCATTGAGATTCAAGCTATCAATTTATTACAGACCATCTATTACTCAACTTAATTACAAACAATATACACCGCATTCTTGACGCCGCTGTACAAGTTTCTCACTGATCAATTAAAGAGTGTTAATTTGGTGCGACAATTAATCATATCAAAGCATACCCACTTTGATGTCTTACTTCAAATGGTAGTACAGAATCCAAATCAAATTCAAAGACATTTTTATTGCCTAAATAAACATAAATGAAAAAAAATCATCGATGAACAAAATCTTTCAATAATTTTAAGATGCAGAATAACTCCCAAATATGTAGTATTACTGTCATTATCAGTCAAATAGGACGGTTTCAAACTTTAGTACCAACCAACAAACTGACCAATGAAATTAGCTGTTACAAAACTTGTTCGGCTAGCATAAAACTCAGTTCCCCGGATGTTTGCCGGAATATTGCATCACGATTTGACAGAATGATAGTCATTGTTATAATCAGTATTTATTCTTCCTTTCGTTGAAACGAGTTATTATGAGAAAAAAATAATTCAGATAGACACCTGGATATTCAAAATGAAGCTAGTTAGCCGAGATATCGACAAAAACGGATGTGGGTACGTGACATATTTTACATTGAAATGCCGGTTGGTTACTTCACGGAGAATAGCTTTCATCAAAGAGAGATTTACAAAGAGAGTATGTAATGGTTGAATTGGAACCAGGGTTTTCCCTAAGATTTTTCAGACTTCAGCCTGCAGTTACAATGTTTGTTACATTTTCCTGTTTAGCTATGATATTCAGAACCTGTATTTATGAAACATTTGTTTATATGAACCCTTTTTATGCCTCATTAAAATGTTTTGTAATTTGAAATCATATTGAATTTTTTACTTGAAAAAAAATCTATCATGTATTGTATCATGAATAACTTCATTTTGATATGAAACTTTGATGTATAACTAAAGGAATTAGATTAACATCTCAGAGTGTAAAGTCAGAACTGATGTTTAACATAGTTTTGATACCCATTGTACTCATTAGTATAACTTAATTATGAATTTCGCACATTTCTTACTGAAATGATTTATAAAGTAACAGTACCTTTGATATTCCATCATCGATGACATGTGAGTTTCTATTTTATCGGTTGGTTTCTTTCAGGAGTGTGGTGTTAATCCCAGAGGAGGCTGAGGACATGTGGCACACTTATAATTTAGTTTGTGTCGATGATACTTTAAGATCTACAACTATTAGGTAACAATGCATTGTGAACATTCATTTGAAATTCATTTCTATTTCTGTTTGTGGCTTATGCTTTTGAGAATAGTTGCCAGATTTTTTTTTATTTCAATGCACATAATTATAGTGTAATAATGTTAATTTTTTACTTTTTCAAGTCAGTCTTTTCTTGTCATAGACATCAGATTCAGGCAAGTTGCTTAAGTTGGAGGTTGATATTTTTCTGCTTGTATTATGAATACAGATATATGACAGATGATTAAGATTATTGTACCAAATGGAATTTATGATATTTGTTGTAAATTAGGATTAGTGACTGTGTAGTTGGTCAGTCATCCTGTTATCCTTGTCCTGACTGTAAAAATCATGAATAGGGAATACTTAAAGAGTGAAAAATGTGTTTGTAAAAAAATACTACAAAAGAGGTCACCATAAAATTTCTAGTATTATAAGAACAGAATATCACAGTCCTTAATGTTATGCCTTTAGTTACCATTTGATCATGAATAATACTAAGTTGCTTACTATCATAATTTATTCACCAGAAGTTATAATTCTTAATGTAATTATCTGTCTGTAAAACTTTGTATCATTATCATATCTGAATTATATTATATCCTTACAGGAAAGTACAGAATGAATCAGCCACTGGTAGTGTTAGTGTAAATAAAGTAAGAACGACATTGACTATAAGAATTGAAACTATTGATTTTGACACACAAGGATGTGTTCTCAGAGTAAAAGGAAGAAATATTGAAGAAAACCAATATGTCAAGGTATTCTGTTCTTTCATTTACCAAGTGCTTATCCATTTTCTTTTTTATAACAATCTAAATTTGTTTATATGTACATGGACTTTGTACTGAGAACTTTTCCATTATAATGATGGTAGTAATAACATGAAATGACAAACTAATGCATACTTATGAAAATGGAAATTTAAAACAATGGACATATACCATTTCCTGACAATGATAGCAAAACATTAAGTATGAAACTTGAAGTATTAACAAAAATTTATAATTAGCATATTTATACATCAAGGCATTCTTTCTGCTTTAGTATCTTCATGTCACTTTGATTTGGCCATTAAGTATGGGGGCATTTTTTCCCATGTGATTTAGTTTGCGATTTCCCATGAAAATTGATGGGATACTGCTAGAATATATGAAATCAGCTGGTGGACAGTTGATTGTAAAGTGTCAGGTTTGGCACAAGTGTAGGTGGGGAGTGATCTTTTGATTGACGATATTAGTTATTACATACAATGTCATTTGTTACTCATCTCTTATTCACAAATCATGGAGAAACTACATGTAGTCACTTGCTTGCAGAATAAGGAGCTGGAGTCAGTGTAAGAAGGTAACTGTCTCATCTTAGTAAAAAAGGAGACAGGCCCTTCTTGTACTCAATCATTATATTATGTATGGTAATTTTATTTTTTCCTTCTATTTTCAGATGGGAGCTTATCACACATTAGATTTAGAAATGAATAGAAAATTTACACTTGGAAAACATGAATGGGATAGTGTCTCTATAGAAAGAATAGGTGAATACCACATCTTCTTGTATTTACTGTGTATATAACTATGGAATCAGTGTTAATCTTCAGGAAAATATGTGATATGACACCGAAGTATTTTATGGTTAGAATATTTGTGTACAAAAGGCATTTTATTGCGTATTATGCAAAAGACATTATTAATTTATTGCTTAGTATATTAGAGCCTCCGTGGTCGAGTGGTTTTTGTCTCTTACTTGCTATCACTAGCCTCTCACCACAGTGAGTTTGAAACCCATCCAGGTCAAAATTTCACGTGTGGGAAAGCTGTCCAGCTAGCATATGGAGGGGCAGTGATTCTACTCAGGAACATCTGGGGTCTAGTACGATGTTAAATTTCTGTGAAAAAAATGTGCTTATTATATTATGTGGAGACATCAAACCAATCTACTTCCAATAATTTTCAAACATAAAAATTAATTGAGTGTGGGATATTATTTAATGTTCATTTAGGATACATTGAACCTAGACATTAAAGGTTAACCTTAGTCAAATATATTACCTGAAAATTTTGAATGTTGTTTCAGAGATGGCCTGTGATCCTACTCAACATGCTGATTTGGCTGCTATCGTAATGCAAGAAGGGTTGGCTCATGTTTGCTTAATTACATCAAATATGACTCTAGTGAGAGCCAAATTAGAAACCAATATTCCACGAAAACGAAAAGGCATGTGTCAACAACACGATAAGGTTTGTTTATAATGTGATTATATATGAAGACTGTGTCAGGGATTTTTTTGCAGTATGTAAAAGATACTGGCTAACAAACCAATCAATTCCTAAACCAAAATATTGACAGTTTTTTACAACTTTGGAAAAAATACTGAAATTAAAAATGAATTTCTGACGGAAATATTTTGAGTATTATGCATTCAAATTTCATAGATTTACTCAAGAATATAGTTATTCAGACCCTGTGAGCTATGGAACGCTGTGATACAATTTCACAACCCCTTGTGAATAGAGATGTTGTTCTTTAAACTCATTGTATTGACTTGAAATAATCCCTATTGTCTTATTTGTGAATTTATGTAATAGGAATGAACAAAACTATTGTCTGTATTAATGAAAAAAATTTCCATTATCAATGCAAAATATGTGATTTTTTCCAATTTAGTCAGTAAAGTGAAGGCATAATGAACGTAAATTGTTATGAAAATGGAATATAGTTAGCGAGGAATGGTTTCAGCACTGTTCGTTTTTGCATACAAATGTACGTAAATTGTTAAAGTATCATAGATATATTTCAGTGTTATTTATCTGTTTCAGGGTCTAACCAGATTTTATGATCAGATTTTACAAGCAGTATTACGCCATGTGAACTTTGATAGTAAGTATTCAATTAGAATTACATTATTGTTCAAAATGATGAATGTTAGCAGTGAAGTTAAAGACAAAAAAATCAGTTATGATGGTCAATTAAACCTTACACTATGAATAACAGACTACTTGCCCCCTTAACTTACTGGAGAGGGTGTTAGGTGTATGTAACTCTGATGCATAAGTTTGAACCCTATGCATGGGGCATGTTCTCTGTGACAATTTGCTTGGAGACTTTGCATCTAGGGCCATTTGTTCCCTACTCTTCATTGTGAGACTGAAATATTATTAATGGTGGTGTAAGGTATGGAAATATAAATTCAAAATTCATTACAAAAAAGAAAGACAGGTGTTGATTGAAGTTTTACCTTTTTAAGTCAAACCCGATGAATAAAAAACTCTAAAAAATAATCTTTTCCAGTTTTCATTGAGCATTTTGATATTTTTCTTTTCAGTTGTCAAATGTGTTTTGGTAGCTAGTCCTGGATTTGTAAAGGTAAGTACAAATGAGAGATGTCTAAATATTAAAATCCAATCTTTTTATGACAATTGTAAATTATGATGTATGCACACTAATTTGTTTGGTATCTTCATGTTGTGTCACATTAGAAAACATTCCCAGGACTGAGTTTTGAGAAAATTACAGTATTATAGATGTAATACATTAGGCACATATTAATGACAGATACAGTCTCCTATGTTCATGTTTTATTATGTACAGCCTAAAAACTGCATAAATATTAATATTAAAGTCATAAAAAGAGTTGAAAATTTGTCTGTTTAGTACAGTATAACCCTTGAAAACTGGACCCCTTCTAGACTGATCTAAAAGTTGGTTTTCTGAGAATTCTTGTTTCAGGGAGTCCAGTTTAGTGGTTTTACTGTAATAGCAGCCTGAAGATGTTTACATTACATGTATACATAATCTTTTTTCAGGATCAATTTTTAGAGTACATGTTTCAACAGGCATTGAAATTAGATTATAAAATTTTATTAGATAATAAATCTAAGTTTGTAACTTGCCATTCTTCGTCTGGATTCAAGCATTCTTTAAAAGGTAATTTTTTTCTCGAACTTCTTAGCTTAGATGTTAAGATAGTATTCTAACAAAATAAATCATGTCATAGTTGTACCACTATTAATTGTTGTTCATTGTACATTTTTTAATTAGGTGTAAAAAAATGTTGGTTTCTGGTTACATACTCATTAAAAATAGGGTAGAAAGGTTGGGAAGTTTTTTTTTATATATTTTTTTTATTATTCTTTGTTGAGTTCCATTGTTGTTCCATTGTTGAGATTATTTTTGTGTGGAAAGGTAAAAAAATGTTGATGTTCTGTTTGTCTGGCATAATAAAGGTTTAGGGTCACAGGAAAAATTAAGTTAGGTTGGGTAACCAGAAACAAACCATTTTTTTACCTCCTACTATGAATGAATTATTTATTGTTCGAAAAATCTCAGTTTTTTTTTTTAAATTGGATCAGGATAACATAGATATGTCTTTGCTGACATAGTGTCTTATAAAACTAAATATTATCTTAATTTGAAATATTTCAGTCATTTATTTTCAAACCTTTGCAAAAAAACTTTGGAACAATTAATGTAATAACATTATGAGAAGAAGGTTTGTTTTGTTTGATATGGAAAATGTTATTTTTTTGAGTGATATTTATGAAGTGACTTTCAGGTCTTGTATATGCAATAAATGATCAATTTGTTGAGTTTGTTTCTACGTAAAGTTTTATTTATATAAAGATTTATGGCCTAACTGTACTGCGGGGACAGGTTATCCTATTTGTTTTCATTCTGTTTATAGAAGTTTTACAAGACCCTTCAATCTCATCAAAACTTTCTGACACGAAGGCGTCAAGTGAAGTTAAATCCTTAGATGATTTTTATCACATGTTGCAAAACGATCCTTCAAGAGCCTTTTATGGGTAGGTGAAATACACTTAAGTTTTAGATTGTATAAAATGATCATTCAAGAACTTTGTACAAGTAGGTAAAATGCGCCTTCCTCTTGATGAAATTACTTTACTAAGGCCTTTTATGGCTACTGAACGAATATCTTCAGATTTACGTCATGTGGGTGAAAGTTTGAGAACATTTTGGAGGAAAGTAGGATTGTATTTTTTTTATTCATTAACTTACGCAACAAATTTTTGTCAATTATTAAAGTCTTACTAAATTACTTAACAAAACTTGTTTTGCAGTATTAAACCAGTAGAAAAGGCGGCTGAGCAACAAGCGGTAGAAGTTTTACTGGTCTCAGATGAATTATTTAGGTAAGCTATTAAAGAGCTGCTTGCTGTTAGAGTTGCAGCCCTTTATATACGTATGAATGGTTAAAAGTTTTCCGTAATTTTGCGAAACGTCCGGTTTTTCCCTGGCCTGGACCCTACTGGTTTTTATTGTTCCCGTAGCGCCGAGGTTAAGATTTCTGTTTTTTTTTTGGAAAATTTTCTACTCTCACCCATGCATGTGGTAGTATTTCTATGTTTCTACAAGCAAAATCTTAAGTATGAAAATATTTGTGTACAAATTACACCACCAAAATACAAAAGGCATGTTTAAAAAAAACAAAGTAGAATTCTTTTTGTGACATTTCCACCCACTTTATTGTTTCTGGTTAAGTCACCAGAAACATGACTATTTTTTTCTAGCCTCACCAGTATGGCTTCTTTAAAGCTTTAGTTCTCCCCAAAGTTGGATAAAATGGTCAAAAAGGGAGCTTAAATCATTATAAAAAATTAATTTAATTGTGTATGCATTACTTTTTAGGTCAATGGATTTGAAGCAGAGAAAACGATATGTAAAACTTGTCGACACTGTGAGAGATGCTGGCGGTGATATAAAAATATTTTCAAGTTTACATGTATCTGGTGAACGTGAGTCTCTTACCATATGAATATTAAGAAATCTGTGCCGTGTTAAACATTGATTGACAGGATCCTTGATATAAATTGCTCATAATTCAGTGTTTTACCCTATGTACTGTCCAGAATTCAGAATTCATTGTTCATCTATTAATTTTGCTCATATAATGATTGTCTCAACATAACTAAAGCTATGCATTTTTTTCATTTATGAAAACAGAAGCAAGTACTGTAATAAATAAATGCAGCCTTTAGATCCTTATTACAGTTTTATTTTATTTTTTTTTATTATTATTGCTGTCAGATATAACAAATTTTCACTTTTTGAAAAATAGTAGTCATTAGTCTACGGTTAAATACCTAGAATATTTGGTAGAAACTTGTTCACTTTTAGTACGGTTTATGTTGAAAGTAGTTTTTTATATTGTATTTTTTTAAATATTGCAGATTTAGGACAACTTTCTGGAGTAGCTGCAATTCTTAGATTTCCAATGGATGATGAAGATTCGGACGAAGAAGACTGACACTGATTGGTTGATATAGTTGTTATCTTAATTTTCATTGGATGTCTGAAGATACCAGACAAACAAGATTGACTTTGGTTGGTCAAACCGGTTGATTCTTTTTAATTTCATTGGTAGAGGTCAAATGGAAACAAGGATAATTTTGATTTGTTACTCCAGTTGTTACCTGCTATTTCGTTGGACAACTTATTTCAACCAGGTGTAATTATTAAATTTGATTGGCTGATCATGTCAGATCTGCACCTATGTGTTCCACAAGGTTGTGACTCCTTCATCACACCTGTTGGACTATTGTTTCTATAGTTTTCAACGAGCAAATCATGATATTATGGTGGCTTGGTGCTAATCAACTGTATGGTTCCTTTCATCTTTTTTCATGAGGGTCTATATTCATACGGGGCTTTTTTTCACAGGTAGGGGAAGGGGATCTTTTCTTAAATTTGGGGGAAAATAACTTGGTATTTTTGCAAAAAAGGGGATGAAAAAACTTGTTGTAAATTGAATTTTAAGGGAAAACTGCATGATTGTAAAGATTTTTTCTACGGCCCTTGCTATAGAAGGAAAAAGGCCTGTCATACTTAAAGCTGCCTGTGACAAAATTTTATGTTATAATTGAATAGTTATCATGGCAGTCCTTTTATTTGGTAAATAAACCTTTTTATATAAATTTCCACTGATTAATTATAACTAATATGAATTTTTTGCTCGTTTGTCTGATATTGGATGATTTCGATTTTTTTTGACTTTCATCAAACGTTTGTGGTAAAATTTCTACAGGCTGAAATCACTAACAGCTGCTTAAATCATTCTGGTTAGAACTTATATCACATAAACTCTGACCTTTATTGATACCATTATGTCTCTTTATATTCTGTTTCTATTATTATTTATTTTCTTTATGAAACTCTTGGCTTATACAGGGTCTGTATTAACCAGAAATCCTGACTGTATTGTTATTAGATAGGGGCTTAAGACATTACTTTTCTTTACTGCCTGCCTGTCTGTCTGCTTGCTTTCTACAAGGTGGGTCTTATTTCTCATAAGCTAAAACTTTGGTTTCTGTTTTACTATGTGAAAAATATGGCATTTAGACTAAATATGTATATCATCAGTGCCTCAAATTTCTGGGCTTATTCATTAATGTGAATGACATAATATAAAAGTTATATATCAAAATCTTATCCTGTCTTGATTCATGTTTACTGAGTGATGGCGGTATCTTTTTGTTATGTAAAATGTAACAATCACGTATTTTTGAATCTATTTCTAGATTTTGGCAGTTCTTATGTTCTTTGATGTATTTAATGTAAACATGAACGCTATTATTTGTACAAGTGTTTACTAGGATTAATACTGCTATGCTCTTAAATTGATGTGGTGAAATATGACCTTGAAAATGGCCTTGTCATACAATCTAGTGGTAAATTTAAGTGTAGAAAAACTGTAAAACACACTTTAGCCTAGCTGTTAGCAATGAAATGAAGTTACGTATAACTTTCCTTATTATCAAAACTTTTTGCTTATTGCCTGTAAATTCTTTTTTTCTTCTTTTTGTAAGTATTCATAGTAGCATTTAATTATTCTTTGCTATTTGTTTGTAACGCTTAATGGGGCTGCCATGGTTGAGTGGTTAAAAGCCTCTGATTAATAATTACTAGTCCCTCATGCTTTGAGTTTGAATCCCAAGTGGAACCAGAAAAATACATGTGTGAGGAAACTGTATAAGTTGCTTACAGAATGACAGTGGTTCCACCCAGGTATGTGCCTGCGGACTTCCTCCCTTGTCAAATGCTGGAAAAGTTGCCATATAACCGTGACTTTTGTTGCAACTTGAAATAAAAAAAACTACTTAACTAGGTTGCTGTATGTAATTTCAATATCAAAACTTTTTGTCAAAACAAGTAAAAGCTGAATTCCTATTAAAAGTCCCATTCATAAAATTGCTATACTACTAGTACATTGTTGTATGATACATTTTGTATTTACAAGTTTGAGTTTGGAAACCAGTCTGAAAAATAAGAATGTGATTGGTTAATTTTGAGTAATGATCTAAAATTGACCAATAGCAAGGCTGCATCGTAGGACAGGTGTCAAAACCCATTTTTTTGTGAAAAAATGGTACATGTAGATTGCTCTTTACTACTGTCTCTTACAATGCTCTGGAAGTATTGTTCTTGCTTTCTCTTTATAATTTTTAAGATCAAAATAGATTTTTACCTTAGGTTTTCAGTATGTTGAGTTACCAAATATTCCCTAATAAACATTCCTCTACTTACAAACTTCTTTTAGGAAAACAAATTATCAGAATTCAATTCACTGAGTAACTTCTTTGACATTTCCTTTGATTTTATTTATAAGTAAAAAAATGAAGTGTTTCAATGAATAAAAATAATACTGTATAATGTAAGGACCCCCCTTCCTGGGTGTGGTGGGTGGGTGGGTGTGTTAATTAGGGAAATTTTTCTATGTTTATCTTCTGTTATTCTGACAGAATATTTTGAACTTCTGGTCTGAGCTTATAAAACTTGAGATCAGTCTCCAAGCTCAAATCTTATCATTATCATGAACTGTTTTTGTCCTGATTGTTAGCTGTATAAATTAGTAAATCAATATTGTGATCACTTGGTTTGTATACTAAATATTGTTTCAGTCTGCAAAAATGCGAATAGTCCGAGCCCGAGGCTATAAAAAAATGACTCGGGCTATAAAGATATTGCAAAGTGTAGTCCAACAGGCTATAACATTTTGACAACGTAAATTTCCTGTTTTGTTTTCCCAGAGGGATAAGCAAATTAACCTTAATCGGGAAATTGTGTCACCTTCATATTCAAAATTTCGGTCTATTAAAATATGGTTCGGACTCCAAACTTATTCTGCAAAATGTAGTCCAAAGGACTATAGGTTGAAATGTTTTTCCTGCAGACTGCTGTTTTATTAGGAACTTAAGTATGTTGTTTCAACTCAAGAACAATGGAGACACAAATTTGAGATATTAGCTGAGTGATTAATCTCTAGTTTTATATGTTGGACTCTTGTTTCCTGTTTTTGTTATTCATAAATGACCTTTGAGAAAATAGTCTCAAATAAAGCATTTTAAAATATTTGTACTTATTTTGCATTTTTCAATTTATTTATTGCCTCGTTGCTGTGACATATTCACGAGAATGAGAACTAAAACATTATGAAATATTAATGGCCATAAAACTTTCAGTAATTAAATTGTCACTCAATTATGTGTATTGTTAAGACATGTGTAACATGTTTTAACCACTTAGAATATCACTTGTAAGCAATGAAGACATCAAATACAGTCTAACATAAGACAGAGGCTACATCAAGACAGACAATAGTCATCTTTGGAGTCAATCTAATTATATAAAAGGCCAAAATAATCCTTTGAATAAACGTAACAACAGCCAACTGTGTACAATGATTACATTTTTTTCCCTTCTTCCTTGCCCTTTGTTACTGGGTTTGACTGTACACAAGTATATATCTCACTCCATTTATTGTTGACAAAATGGTGCTCCTCTTTAGACAGTAAATACGCATAATAAATTGTTAAAATATTGTTAAAATATTTTGGTATAAAAATGCATTCATGGAACTGAGAGATGCAATAACCAGAGTAAACTATAACGTGGAAAAAACTACCACAATTTTATACCCATTTGATTGTGTCTCGAACACTTTAGGTCATGTGATGTCACGTGGTATGGCTGAGCTGTGATTTAGGACCGCAACATGAATGTTGCAGGATCTAATGTTGACACGTCAGTCAAAGTGACCGTTGCTAAAGAATCATACAATAAGGATAATACAAAAATAATTTTACAGTTTGCCGAAAACCTACGAATTTGCCTACGAATCGGGAGTTGACTCTGCTGTAACCACGAGCCAATCAGCGCTCGTCTTGTTGCTACTGGTTTGTTTCCGGTACATTGTAACAATACTTTATGCAGACATAAATCATATACAAAAAACGCTTGTATGCAAAAGATTTTATTTAATAACAATGTTGCATGAAAAATGATAGAAAACGAAACTAAACTACACTAAAACCTAATGTTTCATTGACAAACGCGAATTAAATCAAAGCGCCGTCGGGAGTATTGAATATTGGCTGACTATCAAGATGTATAAGTAAACTATAATATATTCATTTAATTAACTGAATAATTCAGCATTCTTAAGAACAACTGAATTTTAAATAAAATGTGCATTTGTCCGCTTATTGATGATGCTAACGTCATTGACAATACACAACCCAGTCATTCCTGTCAATGACTGTGAACAATCCCATCCACATCGCTGCAAAGTCACAATAAACATGCTATTTTCTTTTATCGGCGGCGATAACAGTTTCTCGTTGTTCGAAATATTTCTCCTGATTACCTATAATTAGATTAAAAGTCCCCCCTACACAGAACATGAGATCGGATAAAAGTCGTCGCCGAGAGTTGGACTCCGGAAAACAAGAGTTGGGTTGAAAGACCCTACGCAGAATCGATAGGTTGAGAACATAAGCTGGGATAAAAGTCTGGAACGGAACTACAGCGAGCGTAAATAAAGTTAAAAATCATCGCCCGGAACCGACTTGGTCTCTTAAAATATTAAATTCCAACTTATTTCCCCCAAACTCACATATTCCAATTATGACATAATAGCAATCATCGTCACACATAACTAATTTAGGATTTATATAAATTCGTAATTTCAGGATGTCCGATAACACATTGAAAAGAACGTTAAAAACAACGACTACCTCTGTAAGACCATTCTTAACAGACCACATTTTGTAACAGGTGCTACAGATGTGATCACATATGTAGCGGAAATCAAGCACACATGTTACACAATTTGTGACGAATGTGATCGATGCTGACGCAATGTTGCAAGAACTGAACTTCAATTGCCAACCAGATCAAACAAACAAAAATTAGCTGGATGGTATTAATCGCGTATTTTCCGCGGAATATTTATCTAATCACTATCAAGAAGCAGTATTACTTCAACACGTAATAATTTCAGTATTCAGAAACCTTCCTGCCAATGAGGGATCGTTCACTATTTCCGATCTTTTTTTCATAGAATCTTATAAGATCGTAATATTACCAATGACTCTCAGAACAAACAAGGAACAGTACTGAGCAAAATTTTGCTTCAAATTCCAAACCTATTTCTTGATATGTGCGTCTGAGCAGAAATTCCGAAATGTTTATGTAACTCACGTAGCCACGATGTTGCGCCAGGTGACCTTACTGAAATTTTCCAACAGGTATTTTGGAGATAATGGGGTTGTTCCGAAACTAGCTAGCAGGAAATATTTTGATATGATTTGTTATCTGAATAGATCGGAATCATCTTATAGAATACAATTACATGTTTTTTTAACAATCAAAGTTTTTTAAACTTCCTATTTTATTAATTAAGGTGCGTACTTTAATAAAACAATTAATCGACAAAATTATACATCCGGTAAAATTTAATCATATAGGAGTATATATATATATGTGTGTGTATATATATATATATATATAGGACCAAATGTCTTAAATCTGATACAAGTAACTGATTTCCCCAGTGACGAAGTAACTGGTGCACGGAGTTTGACAACAAACATCAAATACAATAAACCTGTTTTAGACTCTTCAGAATATACTGCTATCTAAACATGCGGCTTCAAGATCGATGCATTGTCATATTGACGGTAAGCTGTTTACCTTTTACCTCATAATATCGCCTTTCCCCGCATTTGAAGCAGACGACTTTTGAAGACATTGTGGCAAAGAAGCCATTGCATGTTATGAGTAGTGGTGAAGAATTATAGGGGAGTTATTGAAAGCCGGTCCGAAAATACGTGGTCGTTTTAACCATAGGGGGCTAGCACGTTGAATGGATGGAATATAAAGGTGTATTAGGCCTAAAATGGCCACACACAGACTATATTTATAATATATATATATAAAGGTTACAACTTCCGAAATAACAGTTTCTGCACCAAGCTTGTTTAAAACTAACTACACTTAACCAATTAGCACTTTGTACAATTCAAAACTACGAAGCAGATATTTAGTCTTCGAAGTACCGCTTGTCATATTCTTTTGTGCTTATGACTTTTACACTATTAAATTACAGAAACTGACTTCCTTGCTGACATACGTAGCTGCGTGGGAATGTATTGACCCATCCACAAATGCCAGCGATTTGTTCGAAGCCAACGCGATGTACTTGCGACAATCAACGTTCAGCATCTTGCCGGGATGGTATAACACGGTGAAAGACGAATTCAATGATTCTGCCGGAAGAAACGTCAGAATCACTCCACTGACGTCATACTCGGAGCCCAAAGAGGCGCTTTGCCAGCGAACGCCAAAGGGATTGCACCAAAGGGAGAGTACTCTAAATAATCTTGCACAATGCCCATGGCGATATGTATTGAACTTCGACATTGATCGGGTTCCGGATACTATTTTAGAAGCCGAATGTTTATGTGAAAAACCTGCTTTTTCAAGGAGGAAAGATAACATGATTTGTAACAGCGTAGTTGAATACATAAGCGTTTTCAGGTAAATGTAATAAAACAATGTTTTTAACATGTTCAATGTACAGTTGAACACGGATTCATGTAAAGTGAATTTATTGGAGCCCGAATGATTATTTAATTAAACACATATTTCACTATATAAGAAAGGCATGTTCGGGGAAATTAAATGCTTCACTGTATCTGATTTTTTCATATATCCGATTTCTCTATAACTGTGTTTCACTGTACTACGCCTGAAAATGTTGGATATTGTATTTCCTTATAATGTTACATAAATCATATAAGCCGCATAAGTATCTATCCAAATAATATTCTTCTGTATTTTGTTTATATGCCTGTCAGATATTTTAATACGAATGTATCGTAAGTTCTATTGTCTTAATACAACCAGGAAGACATTTTTTGTATCACTCATTTCTTGCTATAGGCTGTGACCATTATACACAAAAATGTATAATGGTCTCAGCTATAGGTCGGACAAGTTTGGGTAAATGAACACTTCTTAGTCTGGCATTTATAATTTTTTTACATTCAGAAAGTACACAGACGAGTTTGGAATCAAAAGATGCGGCCGTACATGGGAGCCAAGAACAGTAGCCTGTGTGTCCACAAACCAGCCTGAGTCGAGAAGAAGACACTCGATTCATCTTAAAATGAGTGCATAATTTGTTTAGATGTTTACAACGGAACAGTGCAAGGGATTCCGAATTATCCTTATGTGAGCGGTCATCGTGATTTTAGCACTTCGTGGATTATACATCATTGCATTTTTGTTTTACTTTCAATGTTACTCTTAGTGTCGACGTTGTAGTTATACTTCTGCTTTTAATGACTTTAGATTAACGTAGGAAACTAGATAACTCTAATTTAATATACTAGAAAATAAATAAGTTTGGTGAAATCTTCACTTCATGTTATTTGCGTTTTATTGTTGGTATTCCTTGAATATTCATTAAATAGGAATTAGCGAGCTGCTGATATGTTTTACTTATTCAAAGACTTATCTGGCATAAAATAAAACTCATTTGGATCTATGCAATGATGCATAGATTTTTCATTGTATTGTAATAGCTATAGAATTACAGAATAGATGTTGATTTTTGACAATAATATGCGAACAAAAGTAAATCTGTGGTACAGTCCCTGTAAGACCGCGAATCAATAAATAGCACATTACAACAAACAAATCATTGATCAATAACAATACAATCTACTGCCCGATTCAAGTCGAATGATTTAAATGTGATTTATTACATTTCTCGCACAATATGACCTTTTTACTTCCTGGTCATATTTTAAACCCAGTATGAATTACGTTATACATAACACACTCTTATACAGCAGTGTATACAATAAAACCTTGATAGACCATATATGAAAGCAAATCTTATTGTCTTCATTTTGAAGTCGTCTCATTAGCAAGTTGCCGAAATACCCAGGAAGGGTTGAATACAGGTCCAGAAATGAATGGCAACTTCATGTATGGTCAAACCTGTGAACAAAGGCCACCATTGGGAAAGACAGAATGCGGTCTTTGTTCGGAGGTCAGTTTGTACTAAATAATCAGTGACGGTTTTTCAAAGAATGACCTTTTATTCACAGTGTGGTCTTTATTCGGAGGTGGCCACAAGCACGGTTTCAGTTTTAAATAGGTTTACGCCCGGGGGTCTTCCTCGACGGTTGAAGCTTGAAGTGTCGCGAAATAATCCTTGGTGTTGGTGCGGCATTGTAACCGAAAATGAAATGCTCAGAGGTTCACATTAAATCCCAAGCTATTTGCTGAATTTAACTCTGCATAGATTTGATAAAAACTATGACATTGGAAGTTATTTATCGATATTACGACTTGAAAAGTATTTCCAATATTTTTCTTATCGGTTTATAAGTATTTAAGGGCAATAAATACACAGTAAACACTAACAAGCGCTTGTGTAAACGGAATTCAACAAGAGTTCATCCGTACATTAATGTTTAGTAGTGTGTCTTGAGCGCTCGAAAACAAATATTGTTTACGCATGTTGGCACGAAGGATTATTTTGCATTTCTTAGAACCTGTCATTATTCAGATGAAGTGAAACAATAAAGGTCACCATGTGAATAGATGCAATTCATTGAAAACCGTCAATGATTGTACAGAACAAACTGATCTCCGAATAAAGGCTATCTCTCAATAAATGCCGCCATATTTTGTCTTTCCTAAGGGTGTCCATTGTGCACAGGTTTCATTGTAAACCGAATTAGAAATGTGCTCATGCACGTTGCTTGTTTTTACTTACTCGTACATGTATTTAGAGTTAGTATTTAAACTTAAAGCGTCATTATCTGTTAGTATTGAAAACATTTATCTTAATGTAATACGGAACATTATGTACTGTGCCTTAATTGGGACTAAAATAATATAACACCATACAGTGTTTCACAATCTCATTGATATCTATACCCACGTCATAAACGGAAATTAAAATTAACGAATTACGTGAATTGTTTTAATCAGATAGAGATCTCGCTAGCTACGACCGTGGTACGGTGGTTAGTGCGCTGGATTTGCAACCCGGCGATTCGAGTTCAAATCCCGGTCCCGGCAGGTCATACCCTTCTATGACAATTTAAAAAAAGTCGATTTTCTCCATATGTAGAGAAGTTGCCAACTCCTTGTGGAAGGGTAGATTAGTACTGATTAGTATACAGTCCAGGAAAACTATATGTTAGGTGAACCGGTCGCCGTATATAACTGAATAATTGTTGAAAACGGCGTTAAACCCCAGTGAAAAAGAGATCTCTTTAATATCACCCTAATAAACATAGCCAGTGTCAGCAGTTTTCAAGGGTACGTGCCAACCCGAACAACAAACTTGCTCGACTTTAGTTTGAGTAACAACCTGTTTAGTGTGAGCATGCAAAATACAATGTATTGCTTCCCCGGGATTTTCTGAAGTTGAGGAAAAATACCTTTTTTTCCCATAGATTTATGTTCGTGTGCATGTGTAATTATATCCAAAACTGGGGATAGATAACAGTGTTATATCTTACCGTAATCTTCTTCCGCCGGAACCGGAAGTGCACGCTGTTATTAACACATTCATTGGTGAAATTTTGTTCCCTTACATGCATACTATAGTCTAAATGTATATACTTCTGTAATTTAAGCAGTCAGTTCGTCACTGACTTATTGTACACAAACAATACTGACTATTACAATAATTACGATGATTACACGCTCACAAACGGTATAAATATGACCCAAATGTGGCGAACGGACAATTCATAGCGATCAGCATTTTACAAAGGAACTTACGATTCGCTTGAATTAAACCACGCACAATCTCTGCGGTAAATTGTTTTCATTTTGTTTGGTAAAATTCTGTTTCCTGTATGTGGTCAAGTGATTTGCAAAGTGTTTTTCAGTTTGGATACTTTTCACATGGGGATTTGACGTAGCGCCACCACCAGTAAGGTCATAGCGACTTTTCTAGCTTTAACGGTTGAAGAAAAAGTACACCTTGGTAGATTCTTCCTTAAGCCAGCTGGACAGCTTCCTCCATATGATTTGTTTCGTGTCTCGGGTGAGATTTGAACTCACCGCGATTAGGAGTCTGTGATCAGTATTTGTAACTACTCCACCACAGATGCTCCCCGCTTGGCGGTATAGGAAAGGGTTGAAGTAAACCCTATTGATTGGTATGCGTGTCTTGATTACCTTCAGTATTGTTTATTACGTTTGTAAAGTGTTGCTGTGTACAATGATGGTGGTTTATGGTGTAGCTCGTGTAATAAGGTAGATTGATTGTATGCGGCGCTTCCTTAGGATCGGTTTTTACTTTGTACTAACGAACAGTTAACTTTTCCTTGGTATAACACGTCTTTTGTAAATGTTCTAAAGGTCAACAATTAGCTCATGTGTATTATTTATCGAGACATAGATATCTAATGTAAAACCTCTTTTCATCATAAAGACCGGTTTTCAATACTTTTTCTATACAGTGGAGACCCTCTAAACCGGTTCCTCAATAAACCAGTTTCGCCCCTAAATCTGCCAAATGTTCTAGTTCCGACTTCATTACTATATAATTCAGAATTCCTAAACTGGCATCCCCTCCAAACCGGTCAAAATACCTGGTCCCGGGCTCGACCGGTTTAGAGGGGTTCCACAATATCTAGAATTGATAGTAAAGTCATATTAATGTCTTCAATGTTTTTTTTGTTTCATACATTATTATAAACTCGAAGGTGTACTGAACAGGGGTAGCTTTGATGATGGCTTGCTTTAAAAGGGTTAGAGAGTAAAATTCTGAAGCCTTTTTTTTTCATTGGTCATTTAAATAAATGAACCGCACTGCCCATGTATTTTGTAAACTTTTGAATGATTGTGTATTGTCATTTGTGTGGGATCGATTACTAAAAAATTCGTGATTTTTTTCATTTGAGATAAACATGTATGAGTAAAAAAATAGATCTGAATGTTATGAACGTCTGATATACTTTTATCACGCTCTTGGTGAGATCCGTGCCATTGATTTCTTTCTATGTCCACAATCTTACATGAAGAGCTTTGTATTTTTCAGGCATAATTATGAATTTAACGGGAGTGTTTCTCTTGGCTCTCGTTTGTTTGCTAAAATGTGATTCATCCATCATGACAGTTATAAATTGCGTTAAACCAGCGTCAATTCCAAAACCGGAAACACTACCATCTCTACATGATTCATTTCTACTACTTCCGCAACTACAGCGCATGCGCAATGATATCAGGAATGTAGCGAATGGAACCTTCTCTAGACGAGTAGCAACGCAGATTAAGACTAGGGATAATCGAAGGCAAGGTAGAAAGGCCAAACTGACCGGTATAGATTCAATTTGTGAGAGAGAATTTTTCATGAACTATGACGAAAATAGGCTACCTGAATTCATGCTGGAAGTTCGCTGTAAAAGACCAAACATCATAGCTCGTGAGAAACATTCTACGCAATATACTTGTGAACCCATAAAATATCATTATTCTGTTTACCGGAAATCGGGTGTTGATAATGATGGGTTTTGCACGTACGAACAGACGATCGAGGCAGTTACAATCGGATGCACGTGTATTAATACAGAATTCAATTCATCTTAAATACGTGTTAACTATTTTGTAACTGTATACACCGACGTCTGAGGTCATGCTACTGATTTTGAGAATCAACCTCAGAATGTGACCCTTTCATTGGTCAATATCAAGATAGACTCATAAACCACCAATGATATAAGCTTCGTGACCTATTTTAAAGCACTTTTATATATCCCCTGTCATAACGTTGTATGATGATTGATAATCTTAAAATTAAACTCTAAACATACATTATGATATGTCTTGATATACTTCCTTAATTATGCCACTGGGTAGTTTAAATATTTAGCAACCACAAGACCGGTTTTAAGTGTTCTTTTTATGAGAGTCTTGAATAGCAAATACAGTGAAGACCTTCTAAACAGGTTCCTCAATTAACCGGTTTCCCCTCTAAATCGGTCAAATGTTCTGGTCCCGACTTCATTACAATATAATCAAAAAGTCATCTCTAAAGTGGTATCCCCACTAAACCCACCAAAATGACCTGGTCCCGGGCTCGACCGGTTTAGAGGGGTTCCACCGTAGTTCGGATGTGATGAAAACATCATGAATTTAGGGAAAAAAACATTAATTATTTCAATGAGTCGGTCTGGATATCAATATTGTATTGCACTAAAATACAAATACACGGCTTAGAGGGTTTTACAAAAAAACCCACGTTAATTATTTAATGAGTCTTTCTGGATATCAATATTTTATTGTACTAAAATACAAACACACGGTTTAGAGGGTTTTACAAAAAAAACACGTTAATTATTTGAATGAGTCTTTCTGGATATCGATATTTTATTGTACTAAAATGCAAATACACGGTTTAGAAGGTTTTCACTGTACACAAAATCCTTACCGTCAGACAATTTAGGCCAAGCTAAACGACATATTTTACGTGTATACTGTATAAACGTGTATTTTTAAGCACACCATCGTAACGTCCCAGATTTTCAACCTTAATTTAGCATATTATGTTTAAATAAAAAAAGGTCTGCAATTTAAGCTATTTTCATTTTATCAGGTAGCGACTACAATTTCCAACTTTTTATAACATTACATCAAAATTTCTAAACTTTTTAACCCAATTTTTTTCGGCAGCCTAAAAGTTCATCCTTCATCCTTTTTTCGTGGAAAAGGGTCCGTATTATGGACCCGTATTAACCTTCGAAAGATATCAGAAATAGGTCGACGTGTCTCATACCGAACGTATGTAAAAGTCAACATGTGTTCCTCGGTCATGTGATTAAATTTATGCAAATTTGACTTCCGGTTAAAAAATGCGCAGTAACACAAGAATTAATAGCATCATGTGGATACAGGAACTACGCTATCCAACGCACGTTAATAAAAATGATTGACTATGAAAACCTCTGAATAAATACCAACCACGCATAAGGGTCATATTTTCCTCTCACATTAGTGAATTTTTGTCTGCAGGGGAACCCCTCTAAACCGGACTCAACCGGTTTAGAGGGTTTCCACTCTATTCCACTACAAACGCACATTAAAAGTGGCCATTTTTCAAAAATCAGTTTTCATTTGCAGGTGATGGTATACTCTAAATATCATTAATATAGTGGAAACCGGTCTAAACCGGTTCCTCAATAAACCGGTTTTCCCTTTAAATCGTCGAAATGTTCTGATCCCGACTTCATTACTATATAATTAAAAAAATCTCCTCTAAACTGGCATTCCCTCAACCGGCCAAATGACCCAGTTCCTGGCTCGATCGGTTTAGAAGGGTTCCACTATAACATCGATTAGGAAGCTAGCTTTGAAACTAGATTAGGAAGGGGTTTCATACATTTTGTCTTAAACAAGATTTAATTGCATTAAGCTAATCAGGGTATTTTTCTCTGTGACCAACGTATACTTGTTGTTGCGTAATATTGTATGTTATTGGGTGAACGATTGGACGTATAGAAAATTTAACATGTGTAGTTAACTTCCGTAGTTTAGAAGTACAAATGTATTGTGAATAATTTTTGAACGGTTTGTGCGGTAAAATCACGCTCTAGTAACTTCAATGTGGGTAATACAATATTCGTATAACATTTCATTCAGAATTCTGAAACAATCCAACAGGAATGTAATCGTTGTACACTTCTTAAAGAAACAAAATTACCCCACGTACAGTTATGAAATACATGTACAGTGGAACCCCTCTAAACCGACCGAGCTCGAGACCAGGTCATTTGGCCAGTTTAGAGGGGAAACCTCACATTGCGAACACCTCAATATTACGACCACATGTTAGGTTTAGAGGGAATGCCAGTTTAGAGGGGATTTTTTAAATATATAGTAATGAAGTCGGGACCAGAACATTTGGTCGATTTAGAGGGGAAACCGGTTTATTGAGGAACCGGTTTAAAGGGCTTCCACTGTACTGTAAAACATGAACACTGTCTCTGATTTAACAAAAATACGAAAAGGGAGAAAATTTGAGGTTATCTCCCCTTCCCGCCCCGTGTTCAAGAATCATTTTTTTATATTCGATAGTTGATGTCATATTGAGGTAAAGCGTAGGCGGGTTGACCAATAAATTACCAGTTTCAACATTTTTGTTTCCGGGGTTGTATTGTATAAATAAATTACTGAATGAGCTGTAATAAAACTTAAATTTTTCGAATTTCGTTACCTATGAATATTAAAAAAATGAAATTATTGCAATTATCTATGTACATGAATATATTCATTATACAGGACCAATAAAAATATTTCACACGATTTCGGCTCGCATCATGAAGAATCTATCATTGTCAGGGTCAACGTTCGTCCTCAGCAACATTCGTCCTCAGCAACATTCGTTTCCGATTTTTAAACGGTATAATACCGCGTAAAACTAACCTAAAGCAAGAAAACATGATAACTTCCAGTATGTTACGTGAAAGGAGGAAAAATAGATTATTTTTTAAAACATGTTGAGGTCGATTTTTAAATCCGTATAAAAATGGAAAATCTCAGTATTAGTAGAGTGCCAATGATTCACATTAGTGATTGGGCACACAGTGGGGAAAAATAAGAGAAATAGTAAAATCGTACCATTGTCATATTGTACTCTAAGTTTGATCATTTTTACATGTCATGTCATACCAAGCCATCGCAGTATACAGCCATGAAATAATTTCGTCATACATGATAAAACATTTTATATATCAACTCATATTGCCTAGTGATCATATGACTTGTGAATCCGAATTAATTATCATTAAGCATAATCATAAAAGTAGCGTTAAATTTTGTATTTGACTGAAGAGAATAACAAACATTGGTGAATAAAAACATAGAAACTAAAGAATTATGAGCAGCAAACCCCAATAATGAGATCACCCTCAAGACCAGAAAATTCAGTGCTAGTAATGAAGTGGTCTCATTATCAAATTGAATTATAGGGGATCTATTGGAAGCCGGTCCGAAAATAATAGGACGTTATAACAAGGTGGTCGTATTATTGACGTGGTCGCTATTTAAGGTTTTTCTGTATTTATGAAAAACATTTAGGAGACAACTGAAGCACTTCATATTTAAATTTTTCAACATTTTCGAGCTTGACATGAGTCTAATTCGTACAAACAAAACACATTAAGTATGAGTTGTATATTCCGACTTATCCCGTGCAACTCTCCTCGGTCAATACGGAAATCGGCGAAATTGACCGATGTGTCTCAAGTGACTTTATTTTATCAAGCTTTGATAATTTACCCTTATCTCTACTGTTAGTTTTAAAATCTAAAACAAGAAAGGTCAGAAATCACGGTGAGACGTCAAGCAAGGGAATTAAATAAAAAAAATCATAATGTATTGAACGAAAAACCTTTCTTTTCAAAATATTTTCATTCACTGTCAGTCGATTTTCCCGATTGTATATACAGTAAAACCTCGATAATGAGACCACCTTCGGGAAGATTGGTCGTAATAATGAGGTGGTTTTATCAAGTTAATTATAGGAAAGTTATTGAAAGCCGGTCCGAAAATAACTGTTCGTTACAACAAGGTGGTCGTAATATTGAGGTGTTCGCAATGTGAGGTTTCCCCTCTAAACCGGCCAAATAACCTGGTTCTGGGCTCGACCGGTTTAGAGGGGATCCATTGTATTTATGAATACACGCTGTGAAAAGGCGATGCATGTGTTTGTTCAGAGAATATATACATTCCGCCATTTGAAACAGACAGTAAAAAGGCCATAATATTAAATCCTTACAATCATTTGAAAAATTAATACAAAAATATGAGATCAATAGGCCTATACATGTAGTTTAGAAGTAAAGCCCAACATAACCCTTACCCATTTAACACAAACAATCAAATAAACCCCACTTTGTCACTAGCGTACTATAAAAAGGTACCCGGAAGTAATTAAATCGTCCATACACATATACAGTAAAACCTTCAGTAGTAGCGACCATCTTAATATCACGACCATGTTATTATAACGACCATTAATTTTGGGACCAGTTTTTCAATATTTCTTCTACATTTCACGTAACCACTACAATATTAAGACCTATTTCGGGTCCCAAAGGTAAACATAATATCGAGGTTTTACTGTACATAAACATATCTTAGTGTCTTAGAAGATTACTTTGTAGTTATCAAATAAACAACTAACAAAAATAAGGTACAAAAGTGTTCGACATCAAACCACCTACAACAACAGTGACAACAAACAACAACAAATGCAAGTCAATAACAACAGGATCATTGTCTGTTGCCACCAAACATGTCTGGCCGTTTTTTTTCTCTGGGTCAGCATGGATTTTTTTTCCGGACTGAAGTGAAATTTCACAATGCTGTAAAATCTAAATACCTTAGTTGATGCTACGAGTGTTTCACAACCTCAGCTATGTGCGGATGAAACAGTCCCTTAAAATAACTGTTGTTGGCATAGCAGTATTGTGTAGGGGATAAATTGACACCCATAATCCCGACAGACCTGGAAACTACTCTAGTATGCAAGATACTCATTATGCTTAGCGTCAATCATTTTTTTATTTCGCTGGGGTTTAACGTCGCACAAACAGCCAGAGTAATTTGGCGACTTTTCAAGCCTTACGGGTGGAGGAAGACCCCGGGTTTACACCTGGGTAGAACCACTGACCATCGTCCTTTCGTAAGCTAGGTGACATTTGCTCTCATGCGAATTTTTGTCCCGGGTGAACTCACAGCAGTGATGCAATATTTTCCGTATAAGTCTCTTACTTTCCAAGTTTTTTCTAAGTCAATACAGTGGAAACCCTCTAAAGCGGTTCCTCTATAAACCGGTTCCTTCTAAATCAGCCAAATGTTTTGGCCCCGACTTCATTACTGTACAATTAAAAATCCCCTCTAAACTGTCATTCCCTCTAAACCGGCCAAATGGCCTGGTCCCGGGCTCGGGTTCCACTGTATTTAAACTATTTCTCCTCGGGCAAAATGATAATCAAAAATCATGGTTTAACAAGTGCCAGCACCATTATTTTCAAAAGACGATCAATATTCGCATACTTTTATATGACTCCAAATATATCGTGGAAATGTATGAAATAAATCCTCATTCTGAATGAAACGATTTTGTTTTTATCTCTTTTAGATTCTATTATCGCCCTCACGAGTGTCTCTGTGTCAATTCACACGCGTGTTTGTAGTCCTATACAGATGATTCACGCGATCGTTTTTTTAAAGAAAATACACATAATCTTGTTCATAATGATAACAAAGCCTGCTATTTTTACGCTCTGAATTTCACATACTATCTTTCACGAGTACAGTCAAACCTGTGTTTGCGGCCACCTCCGAATAAAGACTACCCTGTGAACAAAGCCCATTCTTCGGTAAAAACGTTATTTGATAATTTAGAACAAACTGACCACCAAAATAAAGACCATCTTTGAATAAAGGACACATTTTGTCTTTTCCAAGGGTGGCCTTTGTTCACAGGTCTGACTGTATACACCAAAACAACTGTTCTTTGCACCTGTAGATTAATGTTCAATGATTTCAGTACATGGACCACGAACTTACTCAGTCTCTGAGGTCTGATTTATGTGATAAAAGTTTAATTCTTACAGAATAAAATCCATTTCTCAGTCATGATTTGATGTTTGGTGGATTGCTTACATAGCGATCCTTCTTGCTAGTCGCGCATGCGCAACCGATAGGTATTTGTTCGAAAGTTTCTATTACCTCGTATTTCTTCGTCATTTTATTACACACAAACTTTTCATTGTTTTCATCGTATTTCAACACTTTGTGTTTCATTTTAATCTCCTTGCATCGAGGTTTGTGAATTTTATTTTTCTTCCCCTGTTTTGTGCCATTAAAGTTGTAGCAATATTTACAACTGCATCTAGCCTCCGCTAAAGTGTCTGGGTATCGATTTGCGTTATATGTCAGGACAACATACCACGGGCACAGGGATCGTCCCATCCAATCTTGGCTGGTACGATTCAGTTCAGAGGGACAGTTCCCATTGCCGTAGATTCTATGGACCAGGTTACTCGATGACAAATATCTATGTCTTCTACTGTGTCTCTTATTCCTTCGATTTAAATACCTCCAAATAAATTCACTGGAGTAATCTCTGGGGTCCTCTTGTAGGTATTTGTCGTATTTGTCTTTCATCTCAGTTTTGTTAAGCATAGAACAAGATGGGTTATTATCAATCACAGCTGCCCAGTGGGTTGGACCTATCATAAACCCTAAAGCTACTAATGCTGACGTAGTCTGTAAAATTAAAACAGAAAGTAGAATCATTAAAAGGAAAACTAGAAACAACTAGAGAGTTCCAAATTGACATTGATAATATAACAGAAAGTTTAATAAAGTTGTTTAAATTTTACCTGGATAACGAAATCCATCATTCAATAATATAATTTTTACTTCCACAATAACGCTCTTGAATCAACGCATGAACTAATTTTAATTGAAAAGGAGTGCGGTTTTTAAGGTTTATATTAACAGAAAATCCACGAAAAATCCAATGATTAAAGATCGAAAATTATTTACCAAAATTCCAAGTATGTCGGAATCAATAATTGTCCGAACTTGAGTACGTCCGAATAACAATATACTAATCCATCTTGTAGCAAAAAATCCAAAAAGTAACCACTACATGTAAATTCTAAATTGTATAAATATTAAAAATCACCTTGAACAACTTGGAGTGATTCATGTCCGTATAATAAAGTTCCGACTCTTATTTTTGTACATTCTAAAGTCTTTTTCCATAAACGTATTTCGTAAGTTGAAAACGCTCGAAATGGTTGGTTATTAAGCATCAATATTGTATTACAATTTCATTCAGTGGCATGTTATCATTACGGGTTATCTTAATGATTGCTTTATCTCAAATTCCCGCTGAGTATGTTTGCCTGTGCTTTACGAATACAATATTGCGCGATTCGAATTAATTCATAATATTTTTCTGCCGTTCCTTTTTTATTTTACTGGGTTAAACGCCATTGTTCAATAATTTAGTTATATACGGTGGTCGGTTCACCTAGCCAGTTTTCATGGACTGTATACAAACATTGTTAACCTTTCCAAAAGGAGCCGGCAACTTCTCTATGTATGGAGAAAAATCGACATTTTTGTCAAATTTGATAGAAGAGTATGACCTGCCGCGACCGTCTGTCGTTTCTAAAGATGATACATGGTGTCATGCAAACTGAAAGTACTTCTTGGTAAAATTGTTTTTGTGTTTAGTTTGTATTTTCCCTTCACCATGACTGGATTGGCTGATACCATAATCGCACACTTCTTAGTAGGGTATCATTTGAGAGAATCGATGTTTTATATTCTAAGTCACGATCAATGACAACGGACATCTTATATACACAATGATAAGTGAAACATTTCCTGGTATCTTCTTCAGTGTGGAAGCGAATGATATTTTTATTCATACCGTATCAGTAAGGTTAAGGTCACATAATTCTTAGGCTCCGCTTCTACAGTGCAACCTCTCCAAAGCAACAGCCTTTGGGAGAAGCAAAATTATGTTGTTATTGAGAAGTTGTTGCTCTAGAGAGGTTAAATTAATGGTTAAATAATACAGTGGGCAAATCATGGTGTTTTTGAAGAGAGAGGGAGGCTCTGGAGAGGTTTAACTGTATTTTTTACTGTTTTTTTTTATGTTTTTGTAGATATCGGTGTTAGTTCGCAGTATCTGTATCTGGGTTTTCTTCAGTTACACGTTCATCTAAGGAGATAACTTTCTTTTATTAACCTTTAAAGTCGACCCTACTTGTAAATGTGTAGCCGCGGCTGTGGTCCAGTGGTTAGTGCGCTGGACTTGTAACCAGGAGATCCGGATTCTAATCCTGGTCGCGGCGGGTCATACCCTTCTAAGAAAGCTTGACAAAATGTTGATTTTCCTCCACATGTGGAGAAGTTGCCGGCTCCTTGTGGAAGGGTAAGATAGTACTGGTTACTATACAGTCTAGGAAAACTCGTTAGGTGAACCAGTCACCGTATATAGCTGAAAAATTGTTGAAAAACGGCGTTAAACACCATTGACAAATAAGTCACATAAAAACGAACAAATGAAAAAAAACGGAAAATTAAAAAAAAATACTTGTAAATGTGGAACTGTTTTCATTAACCTTGGTTGATAAGATGTAATGTTTTCTACGAATTCAAATTGAAGGTCAAGTGTTTGCGATATGAATTGTTAAAATGTATCATACATTTTGAAAGCCGTAGGAGTATAAGCTGTTTACACAAACCCATGTTTTGTCAGTTTTACAAGTTTTACAACTCGAGCACTTCTCGGGGAACTCAGTCACTTCTTGTTTCAAAAATTTCAAAATATTGTCAAACCTTTTTTCATACTTTTTATTGCCGCAAGTTATGGCTTAATTTGTTGGAGGAATTGTTGAACCTGAAGTAGCATTTACATAATCACGCTCATCACTACAATAATAATTAATGCAATCATCATCATCATCGTCGTCGTCATCATTATCATAATGGCCAACCTCATTATCATTATAATGACGATCATTATTATGACCAGCCTCTTTACATAACATGAAAATAAATCCGATTTTTTTTCAATATGTGTCAGATGACATAATGCATCATGTCTTGGTAAAGTTATCTAAAAATCAAACGCGCCATTTATGAGAAGAAGCGCGCAAAAGCGTACAAAGGAGAGCTACAGTATGGGGTTATTCCCTTTTTTAATTTCCTTTCACGTTTACCCCCCCATCAAACATTTTCTAACCCCACAAGTAAAAATTAACCCCACGATTGCAGTTTGTATGGAATGAACCTCATAAAGTCGATTTGTGCACTAACCCTAACCCTCTAATATATCCCTCGACTACACAAACAGACAAAAAGACAGACAAAAAGACAGACCGATGGACAGACGGACAACATGAAACTAGTAAATAAACTTACTACTTTGTTTTGCGGGGAGAGTATAATAATAAAAGAATGAATATGTTTTTATCACGCCCCTCGCTGTGATAATGACGGTGATGATGATGATGATGATGATGGTGATCGTGTTTCCATTGTGATTACGACAATCACAATTTATGATGAAAATGAAGACGCTGAAGATGATCGTGATGACTGTCGTTATGGTGTTGATGATGATGGTGTTCTTTATTACTATCGTGATGATAATGGTGGTGATGATTATAATTAAGATGATGATGACGAGAATGATAAAGATGATCGTGTTGATCTTAGTCAGCCATAAAATCTTTCTGACTTAAGTAAGATGTTCAATAAAATGTGAATGCTTAAAATATGTTTTTCTTTCAAAACTGATAACAAATGTGATGTATTCGTTGCCAATTTCTATTTTATATGTCCATGTTTGCGTGTGATATATTAGTTTTGGTGTGAATGTAAAATCTTAAGCCAGACGAATACATCACACTTTACGTACCATATTCGTTTGGTAAGAATGTCATATTCGGCCGAATATATGACGCGTGATCATATATGTATAATATATATAACGTTAGAAATAACAGAAATTGTGGGATGTATTAAATTTATAACATAAAGCGACAATATAATAATTATATACATGTATTCTCGTAAAAGACATGCATAATACAACATGAGGCATTCTAACATATAATAAATTGCATTACATATAAAAAAATAATTTGCATTTGTATAAAGGTATCACAAACAAACATGTAAATATGTATGTATTTCTTAAAGTAAACACGTAAAAGTAAAAATAATAGAACGTAAAAACGCACCATAAAAGCAAAACAATGCCAACTAGTAAAAATATTTCAAATTGCACGTACAGTCAAAACTGCTCTTGAGAACGAACGTAACCAGACATCAACTGGCCAAAAGGTCAGTTATTTTATGTCAAATACCAAAAAAAAGTTTACTTTCACCTCTGAATAAAAACCAATTCCTTTCATTAAAAACCACGTTCCATTATCCCTGGTCTTTGTACGCTGGTTCGGCTGTATAAATATATAAACGATTCAAAATGACATCATATGCTGCCTAAAAAGACTAGATTTTTAAGACAAATAAATTAAACATGTAAAAAACCGGTGTTAGAGGTTATCCGAATGTAGAGGTATTCCAACATAAACTAACTAGGGGAGACAACTCGACGTGTCGACTCCGCAATGACGTCATTCCTCAACATACACGTGCAACCAATGGCGAACGTTTCGTATCCTCCAATGTACTCGTATTCCAGTTGTCTAGTTTTTCTATTCCTACGACAATAAACGGCTTTCCCATCAGCAGATAATTTCCGCTTCAACACTTTGAACGTGTACGGAATTTCAACACATTTCGTTGGCATTAATCGTTTTCGTCTGCCACGTCTTGTCGGTCGCTGTCCATTGCTGTCGTAACAGTTGGGACATGTGCACTCAGCTGTCGCCATATACTTTGGATATCTGAATTCATTTACCGTCATCACAGTAAAATGTGGACATGTATTTATAAATTTACCATCGTGATATGACTTCACATTACGGTGGCATTGCCTATCTCCTCCGATAAAAGATCGATTACCAGACGCCATTGAAAATAGGTCCTCTTGCTCTGCCTGAATTCTTTGAAAATATTTCGGCAAGATTTGGAAAGATTCGTGTAAGTCATTGTCACCATTTTGTCCGTAAACCCATTCATTGTACTTTTCATGCAGCTGTTCATCTGGGGGATTAATTGCTCCTTGGCATCGTAAACTGCTTATATGACACAATACGGTCGGTAATGTAGAGCAAATTACCGACAAGATCTGAAAAAGAAGAAAAGACTATTACACGACAAGCAACATGGGTGAAATTTAAATCATTCAGCAGAACATTTTACAACTTGCTACCTCGTTTTCATAGTGTCGTCTTTATCACTTAAACTCAGCATGTAAAACCCGAGGCATGCACGTATTTAGTCCCAGGTAAAACTTAAACGATTGAAAGATATACAAAGTTTATAAACCACAAACCATAGTTGTTAGTTTCGTACGGTAGCAAAATAGTTTTATAACCTAAATAATAAGTTACCGGTAATTCATTCATAATTTGTATCATGATTGATAAGCGCTTCCTTGAAACTGAGAAAGAAGGGGGGGACGGCCAAACGTACGTCAATAAATATTCAAATATTGAATATTATCAAAGTTACGATTTGATTGACGCTCGACATTGACCAATCAGGAGGCAGGAGTGGACAAGTTCGTACCCTCCTTTTCCTTGATCTTTTTGTCGTGTGTGTGATCATATTTCACTTTTGTCTTACTGATATCTTACCCCAATCCTTTGCATTATTTCCCCATAGATATGCGTAGGTGGCCTTATGTAAAAAGTGTTTTTTACAATTGATGATCTTTCATTTTCGCTTGTACTATTGGTAAAACCATCTTGCGGAGCTAATACAGTCATATGTGAGGAAAAGTGATTCCATACCCATTAGGCGTAAAAATTGTTTATTTCTAGTTACATGCTCATTAAAAATAGGATTTGTGTTTTTTTTCTTTGAGGGGGATTTTTATCAATTCTTTAAAGCCGCTGTTGAGATATTTTTATGCGGAAAGGTCAAGTGTCCCGAGAAAATTAGGGTAGGTCGGGTACCCAGAAACATACAATTATTTTACGCCGTACGCAAGAATCTCTAATGCGAACCCGATTCATCCGAGAACTTCTCTTTGAACCGAACATAATAGGTGGTAACTGTGTTTCCGGATTGTAAAAATCCAAATTGTTAAAAAAACAAAACACTCATAAGTAGGACTACAGGGAACTCTCTGATACGAATAGAATTTAATGCTTCATCCCCTCTCGGATCAAATTTTACAAACTACTTTAAGATCCCCTCTACCTCCCAGATACGACAGCTATGAACACAAAGTTAAACATATCCGAAAGCACCAAACTAAAAAATCGTTTTTTAATAAAACAATTATTAATTATAAAGATAATTTTATTAAAATAGGTCCAAATTTTATATCCAAAATGTGCATCCGACCGAGCGGCTAATTATATCAGAATCTTTTAATTTTGATTTTTTTAATATCAAGCTCATGAAGTCAAAAATGAATAAGTCTACCTTGAAAATTATGTTTGGTCGCATTATTAAATCCAGGCGTATTAGATTCGAAATCACAGAAATTGTCATGTTGGTAATTAATGCCCTTCTATTTATACCAAAAATTGACTAAATAAACTCTATTTTTAGTTTTGTACAAATAATGGAAATATTGGTTACTCAAAAGTGTCGTTTCAATGTCATCGGATAGAAGCTGGCCGGTAACAGAATATGAACTGCCGCGTAAACTTGAAACAATTACTTCCGGTGTAGGCGACTCTTTTGTGTAAAAAAATTCAGAAAACTTAAATTTACATCGAGTTAATTCAGTGGCCAGGCCTGGAAGGAAATCGTTGTTTACCTGTTTGCGTAAAACATACAAATTTTGTTTATACCATGCGGAAATTTTTTACTCGCGTATATCGTAGTATTTTAAATGTATCGTTATAAATGGACAGTTTTTAACAAATCACGGGATTGTATGAGAACGTCCTCATTTAGAACACTATTTTATAACAGCAACATTCAGAACGATTTTGAATACGTTGGATTATTAGTCATTATAGAAATTAAAAGGTTTTTTTTTCAAAACGTATATTGCAATATTTTAGATTTATCGTTATAAATGGACAGATTTCAACAAATCAGGGGAATGTAAGGAAATGTCTTCATTTAGAACACTTTTATGTAACAGCTAATTTAGAACGACACGGTATGTTTATAGATTACTAGGCACTGTATTCGCTAAAAGGTTTTAAAGATTACAACTGTTCATCTTTAGGCCAATTTTACACGCATCTAAGTATTTGCTATCTCTTTCTCCGAGTTAAAACGTTGCGCCAACAACGACTTTTCCGGAGAAAGACCCCATAAGTACACCTGGGTAGCACCACCGACCTTCCACAAACACATTGGACAACTTTACTGCGGTAAGGGGCTAGTAATTACTAGTCGGAGACCATAACCACTCGACCAAAATTGTCCTTTTGCTAATAAATGTTATGATGAAATAATTTCAGTTTTAAAAAATAACTTCGTGTTCTTTTTTTGGTAAAAAATAATAAATACAAAAATCACTACCATTGTTTGTTTGTTTGTTTTATGTGACATATTGTCACTGGGGTTTAACGTCGTTTTCCAACAATTTATATACGGCGACCGGTTCACCTAACCAGTTTTCCTGGACTGTATACTAACCAACACTAACTGTCCTTAAGGAGCCGGCAACTTCTCCACATATGGAAGAAAATTTTTTGTCGAATTTTCATTGAAGGGTATGACCTGTCGCAAGCGGGATTCAAAACCACTACCATTAAGAGCATCTGGATATATTGGACTCAAATTGGTGCGTCTCGTCTGATTTTCATTTTTCAGATTATTAATAATTATAAACTGTACAGTAAAACATCACTTAGCGACCGCCTCGATATGGCGACCACCTCGTTAAAACAACCACTTAATTTCTGGCTCGTTCAGATAATTCTTCTAAATTTCAAACTTGATAATAAAACATTCTTCTTATTAAGACCGATTACAGTGGAACCCTTCTGAAAAGGTCGAAATCGGAACCAGGTCATTTGGCCGGTTCAGAGGGGATGCCAGTTCAGAGGAGATTTTTGAATTATATAGTAATGAAGTTGAAATGGCCAGAACATTTGGCCAATATTGAGGAGAAGCCGGTTTACAGAGGAACTGTTTTAGAGAGTTTCCACTGTATTTGTTCTTGAATGTTGTCCTAATATCAAGGTTTTACTTCAATTTAACGAAATATTTCTATGGCATGTTTACAAACAACCGAATAGTTCAAACTATCCACAGTTCACGGAGACTCGGTCATTATCACATTGTCCGCAAAACAAATTGCTGTATAATTATGAAACGGGGGTGCTGTGAGTTCGAATCTCATCCAGGAACAGAGTTCACAAGTGACCCAAGGCCGCGGCCGTGGTCCTGTGGTTAGTGCCTTGGACTTGTAACCCGGGGACCCGGGTTCAAATCCTTGTAGCGGCAAGTCATACTCTTCTCTGAAAATTTGACAAAAATGTCGATTTTCCTCCATATGTGGAGAGGTTGCCGGCTCCTTGTGGAAGGGTAAGTTAGTCCTGGTTTTTATACAGTCCAGAAAAACTGGTTAGTTAAACCGGTCGCCGTATATAACTGAAAAATTGTTGAAAAACGGCGTTAAACCCCAGTGACAATAAGTCACATAAAAACAAACAAAGCATAAATGACTCTCCAGTTAGCTTGTGGAAGGTCGGTGTTTCTTCCCAAGTGCTTTTCTGGGGTCCTCCTCAACCGTTAAAGCTTGAAATAGTTTATTTGATAAACCAAACGCGCTGTCAACGTTTATTTGAAATATTTTAATAAAGGTGTGTTATAGTATGTGTTCAATAAAGCATTCAAAATACATCCTCATTAAGATTAACCTCCTACCAGACGGTATAACCATTACTTTCATGTAAACATCGAGTGTTACAAAATCGAACGAGGAAATTATATACTACCACATAGTTCACCGCCATTACGACTTTTGATAAGCAATATCTTTGAATCGTAAATTTGTTACCTTTTTAATCCTGAAACTCTCCTAAAGGTCCGGATAAACAGCATTCCACTGTTAATGATAATTTAGGTTATAAACGCCGTTCTCGAATGAGACAAACATAAATGAGCATAGCTGGAATCACGATATTCATACACTGCGCATGCGCAATGATGAAGCGTAAGTATCATTATAGTCTTTATCAAATAAATATGATCACATAGTTGACTGAACCCTCTCCAATCTGCGCGTGTACGCTCCAGAATATTGGTTCGAATTACAGATGTTAACGGATCGGTGAGGTTTCGGAGTGGAGAGGTTCCGTGTTAGAGAGGTTCCGGATTAGAGAGGCTTCGGATGAGAGAGGTTCCAGATCGGAGAGGTTTCGGATGAGAGAGGTTCCGTATTAGAGAGGTTCCATATAAGAGAAGTTCCATATAAGAGAGTTTCAGAATCAAAGAGGTTCCGGATGAGAGAGGCTCTGGGTGGGGAGCTTCCGGATCAGAGAGCTTCCGGATCAGAGAGGTTCCGGATTAGAGAGGTTCCAGATCAGAGAGATTCCGGATTAGAGAAGTTCCGTATTAAAACTGTTCTTGATTTTGAAGGTTCTTGAGTAGTTTTATTGTACTTGCATCTTTTTGCGTTTTACATAGTTTACCAACCCTATCTCAGTTTTGGTTATTAGTACTTTCCAGCCGCTGATTTCCGTACGACCTAAATAATGTGTTTACAGTCGTCCGATCGACCCTGCAGTTTCTAACGTCACAATCCAAAGTACGAAAACGTTTGGTGATGAATCTTTTTTCGTTTCCTCACCGAAAGATAAGAAATTGAAAGTTTCTTGACCGACCTACATTAACTTTTTTGGTCTAGTAACCCTTAACCATGGCTTTTCTAGCCCGAAGGTACTGTCAACTGAAATTTAAGAATCTAGTGCAAGACAGTTTTTATTTTACTGTTTCTAAAACCGAAACAAGGTTTGTTTCCGGTTACCCGACTGACCCATCTTTTACCTACCGACTCATAATTTTACGGCATCCAAATCTTAATGCTATATTGTAATTTTCACAACAGTGTTGCCGATATATGTAAAAAAACATAAAAGAAAAAAATCACTACCTACCGACCCATATTTTTGGCATGTAATCAGAATTAAACCTTTTTTGTTTAGGCCTAAATTATCTGAAAATTAATAGGACGAATTCTTAACAGTGATGTTGTCAATAGTAATTTTAGACAGGGAGTAAGTTGTAGTCTAAATATTACAGTTAATGTTGTGAAACAAAGCCAACGAAGTGGAAAATAAAATTACAATGAAAGGGAAATAACCAGAATATACCTGGACCCAATTGTATAAACATTGGTAAACTTCAACCACTGGGTTAAATCAGAGTTTTGGGTTAAAATTTTGGTTAAATGTTCGGTTAGCTGTTGTAGAAAATTTTGTTTTAGTTTAACTAAATGTTGTTTTTGTTAAGGCTCAAATAAATCTAACCCAAGTCTAAGATGCTGTTTAAATCTTAACATAAACGGTAACCAGTACCAAAATGGCAGCCCTTTTTAAATGTCTAAATGATTTTTTAATGGTCAGTAAACCAAAATGGTTAAATCAAACCATTTGGTTAAAGTTAACCAATATTTATACAATTGGGCGCTGGTAGTTATCCATTATTGAAGGTAAGTAATTCGAATAATGAAACGTCGCAAGTCTTATGCGCATTGATTTCCCTTTATATGTTTTTATTTAATTTAGCATTAAACAGCGATTACTTAGTTGCAGTAAATTATTACAGAATTAAAACACCAACTTTTTATTAGTATTTACGTGAAAACTAATCAAGTCAATGCATGGTTTGTCTTCCTAACATCATGGTTCAACCTTTAAACCAAGGATAATCAAGTAAATAAGTCGGGTTGAACTTCGCACCAACATCACGGGTTATTTGGCCTCTTCTCAATCTTTGAAGGTTTTGCAAAATCCTACGCAAACACACAGGCAACACCATCAACCTTCCGTAAACTAGCCGGATAGCTTCATTGCATACGAAATTTTTCGGTGCCGGATGGGATTTGAACTCACAGTGGTAAACAACTGACGATTAGTAGTCTGAGACCATAACCACTCAACCATGGAGTCCCCGTCATATTGGCCGGCTTGCACAACGGACCTTAAATAAGGTTTTATTGTATTATTGTTGTATTTTTGCAATAATGCCAATTGTATGAACTATTGTATACATCATATAAATATTACATGTATTGGTTAGATTTCTTGTCTGATAAATTAAGGTTATTTGTGTTACTGAAACACTGACTATTTGAAGAACTACTGTTAGGGTCTACATTATATGTATGCCAATATTAGTACTAATTTGATACCTTAGACCTGTGGCTATTATGATTAGGTTAAATTCATATTTATCAACAATTTGATCCGTAAGATTTTAGGGGGTATATGCCTTGTATTGATTATTTCAGAGGCTGTGAAATGACTTACTCTTACAAATTGAGTTAGCGCTGCAAAACGTATGAAGCCCGAAACCAGCTTTGTAGGCTCATCGAGGATGATCAGACAGGACGCAACTCTGCATCAAAAGAGTGTTTTAGTGAAAGATATACAGGACAAGGAAATAAACAACACAAATGACAAGAACAACAACATAGATTCAACAACAATCAATTCAACATTCATTTGATTCAGCAAAAATTAACATAAATAGAATCTAGGTGGTGGCAGGTCACACCCTTCAATGAAAATTTGACAAAAATGTTGATTTTCCTCCATGTGTAGGGAAGTTGTCAGCACCTTGTTGAAGGGTAATTTAGTACTGGTCAGTATACAGTCCAGAAAAAACTGGTTAGGTGAATGGGTCACCATATTTAGCTGAATATCACATAAAAACAAACAAAACAAGTATTAATAGAACCTTCCGTTGCACCACTTTGTCCAACGACAATCCGGCAGAATCCTGAACAGAAGTGAGAACATTGGACTGCAAGAATGAAATGCAGATATGAACTCCCAAATCATCAATCAGTTTGTGGACTGCGCTTAAGTACCCTAGATTCATCAGCAAGAACGTGGGCTGCAGACATGAACTCCAAATTTACCAGTGAAATCATGACTGAAGGGATGGACTCCACAGTGAGACAGAACAACACCTCATTCAACAACAATCACTATTACCAGAACCTTCAGTCGCACCACTTTGTACAATGACAATCCGACAGAATCCTTGATAAAGTTAGTACTGGTTAGGGTACAGTCCAGGAAACTGGTTAGGTGAACAAGCCGCTGTATTTAAACTGAATATCACATAGAAACAAACAAACAAGTTTTAATAGAACCTTAATAGAATCTTCCTAACGACTCTAAAATTGATTTGCATGCCGTCATCATAAACAGATACTTTACTTTCACTTCTCAGGGTCATAAGATAGCTTAGCATTGTTCGAAAATACTGTTGCGACTCTCGGATTTGACCAACGTTTTTAAATTGAGCGCATAAAACTAATATAGCAACGTAAAGATTTCCTAGCAATTCTTACCGCTATAATCAGTAAGAGTCAAATCTTTCACCTTGTCATGCATATTCTGCGGAAATAAGGTAACCTTGCACTCGTGAATACAATGTGCAGTGTTGCTTATCAAGCCGTTAAACAGTATCATGATTGACCAGATACAGACTCGGAACCCCACAAGCATTGTTTGGAGTGTAGTGAATTATGACAGCTAATTAATATTATGACCACATGACTTGGTGTGGACTTCGGGTCAAAGCAGTTCCTTACTCAACATTCAATGTTCGATGTTAAACAGGTTAATGTGAGTAGCACGTGATCTGGGTGTACACATTGATTTTTACTGATAACCTGCTCACGTACTATTATTAGCATAATTATGGGGATTCGTAAGACATCGAATAATTCAGTTTTACCCCGTAAATACGAATAGCAAAAGTACATAGAAAAAAATCGCAAAATCATTTATTTTTAACAGAAGCTACGATATCATGACAAAATATTTTTAACAATAATAAAAAAATCACAGTTTATAATACAATATCCTTTTTTGACAAAATAATTTTGGAACAAATCAGAAATATGAAGAAGAATAAAGTTAGTTCTAGGTATTTGGTCATGGTAAGTGTCGCCGGCCACATTTATTTGCGATCGTTGTGGGTAAGAAACAAGTATGAGTCTTAAGCGTCAATATGTTTATATATGAAACAATAAATGATTCTACATCTAATATAATCCTGAAACAATGTATAATTTTAACATTTTATCGATAAAATAATCAAATGAATGAACATAATAAAAATGATGGAACACAATATGAAGCCACATAAATCATTTAGTCATTTAATAAGCAAAAAATAAGCAATAATAAAAATGGACACGGACAACAAAATGACGGACCACAATAGTTTAAAATAAAATTCAAAAATATCATTGGTATCATGTTTTCCGAATAACGTTGCACTGAAGACTGATGTAAACGGCGGTAAAAAAAAACTCGTGCACAGAATAAGTCACATGATTTTAATAGTTAGTCATGCGTTAATGTTGGGCTAAATATAACTAAATGTATATAGGTATAGACTACTAAATATTAGTGGTTTCACTTTTACAACTACTTTTTACTACGATGGTAAACTGAGCCTACGACATAAGCGCACGAGCTTTTGTTTAAAACATATAAAATGCTACTATTTTGTCTATGAACGTTTCATGTATTGTTAAGATACCGGTCTAGTTGCATGTCTAATGTGACTCTGTATTTGATTCGTCGATTTACATGTAGCAATATAACGCAAGATTTGCCTTTTGGTTCTTACGATTTTAGTAGAAAAATCATGGTTGATTTTTGTTCACTGTTAGTATTCAATATACTTCAAATATATGACTGTTAGGCGAACGGTATGGAAAACCTCGTTTAGCTAGCAATATTACGATCATTTCACTATTAAGTCGTGTCCAGTGGTGTTAGCTGTTCTCTATTAATTTTAAAATTGTGTGTACAGAAATATTATGTACGAAAATGCGTACCATAAAGGCATACAATAAAGAACGAAGACACAATGTGAGTAGAGAGATATGTTAGAAAATGTACGTTACATATAATTATTTATGTGTATCAAATACATCGATCACATTCATCAAATTGACTAGAAATTATTGGGCGTACCATCGAAGGCTGTCGAGTTGGTATTGTCACCTCAGTGCTGGTTTAAGTTGTATCCGCGTAAATAAGTAATATTTTTTCCATTTATGTGGTGCAGCTAGGTTTATCAGGGACACTACATTACAACTCACCAGTATTTAGCTAGTCAAACCTGTGACCAAAGACCACCCTTAGGAAAGACAAAATGTAGCCTTTATTGAGAGATGGCCTTTATTCTTAGGTCAATATGTTCTAAATAATCACTGACTTTTTTTCAAAGAATGGCCTTTATTCACAGGGTGGTCTTTATTTAGAGGTGGTCTCGAAACAAAGGTTTGACTGTACTTTGTATTACGCAAATAATATTCGACCCTTCTTCAGCCGCTTTTACAGCCTTAAAACTTCGTGATTACAAATATAATATCTTACGTCATTAATATTTAAATTGATGATAAAGGAAGTTTCGTATGCTAATGGATAAGAAAATTGTTTCATTTTTATGTCATTAAAATCATTATAGCATAATACTAATGTACCTTTGTAATGGGAAGTATAGTGCAACCTCTCCAAAGCAACACCTTTTGAGAAACGCAAAATTATTGCTCAAGACAGAGCCGTTCTGGAGAGGTTGCACTGTACTTTTGTAATAGGATGTAACTCTTTGTGTGTATGTATTTATTTCTCTGAAATCAATCAAAGAATCAAGGCAGTGAAATCAATTTGTTGAACCTTTTTCTAGTCGCTTATATACGCTTTATTATTTTCTCATTTAATCTTCATTACAACAATGTTGTATGCAATAAAATAATAACAAGAGATACTGTTAAAATACTGTAAACCTTGATATTAAGACCAACTTGGATGTGAACAGTCGGTCTGTTAAAATATGGATGAAATACTCGTACCATACACAGGTCCAACCAATATGTTCGTTATATAGCAATGGTCGCTGAGTGAGGTCTTACTGTACACCAATCTGTTGTGTATTCATTCCTTGCCCCGTCACGTGATCCGCACAAGAATTTTATTTACACGCATCACGATTTTAGATAATACTAAAATGAATGACGCCCATCGTAGAATTCACGAAAAACGTGACTGAAAGAGGTTTAAAACTTTCCTTTTTGTGCTGCCATAGCAACAGATCTTCTAAGTGGATTGGTTCGACAGTGCGTGGCCTCAGCCGTGGTCCAGTCGTAGTGCGCTCGACTTTTAACTCGGAGAATCGAGTTCGAATCTCGGTCGCGGCAGGTCAAACCCTTCTATGAAAATTGACAATAATGTCCAATTTTCTCCATATGGGGAGAAGTTGCCGGCTCCTTGTGGAAGAGCAAGTTAGTACTGGTTAGTATACAGTCCAGGAAAACTGGTTAGGTGAACCGGTCGCTGTATATAACTAAAATTTTTGAAAAACTGCGTTAAACCCCAGTGACAATAAGTCACATAAAAACAAACAAAAATCAATAGTGCGTACATCTGATTTAATTTAATTCATTGTTTCCTAAAAAAAAACTAAAAAATCATACTCAATAAGAGTTGGTTCTGTGACCAAGGTACCAAAAAAAACAAGAATTTTATTCCTAACGGCCTAATTGTAAAATAGTTTAAATTAAACTTCCGCATTGCTTCAATTTGAATAAAATCGTTTAAATAGAGTTAAACATACGCCTAACATACTGTTGTCAGTAAGATTTTGTCAATGGATGACTCAACTATTCTCGACACATACAACCATTAATGGATCTTTCTTTTGTGAAATGAGTTTTATAGAATTTGAGATAAGGTCGGATATTAAGCGAACATTGATAGTCTTTTCATTAGAGAATTATTATTTTGAAGTCATTGACTCTAATAATGTACGAATGATCTCGGATTTCACGTTATTATGTTTAAGTATTCATGCATTATAACATTCATATCATAAAAATGTTTTATAATGCATACGTATAAACGAAATACTAATTCGTTATTACGAAATGTTACTTCGTAAAAACGAAATAAAAAAAAGAGAGCTACAAGTTAAAATATTAGAGCAGAATGTCTCTTTAGGGGCTCCGCAGAAAATTATTGTCGAAAACTATGCAAGTTTTATATAGAGATGAGTGTTTCGTTTCTATGTTTTTTTAAACTAGAAGCGTATCGTGTAGTTATGGTGAAAATTCGCACCATGTAATCAGACCTATGTCATTCGCCATACACTGTCAGAGGTTCTGGCCAATAAGCCAATAGATTAATTTCATGTTTGAATGTACATGGTGAATTCTCAGCCGGAATAAATGCCACCTACATTGTACCAAGTATAGGGCTATAAAGTCTTTGCAGACGGATTTTATTAAATTTTGAAATTGATTCAATGACGTTATTTTTTAAACTACGCTTGTACTATAGCATTTAGACTCATCATTTTTATCCCCGGGCCTAAAGTTTGTAATAGCAAAATTCTAACAATTACAACCAATCGTGGTATTAGGCAATTATATAGGAACGAATAGTCCCTCTAAAGTACGAAAGAAATCCTTTGAAAAGATTTGCAACCGGCCCTATTGTTTTAGTTTTTGTTCGGTCAAGTAACCGGAAAACACAACTTTATCAGTCCCAATGGGCCGCCATGTTTTTTTTGTATTTTTTTTATCTGAGACCATTACACATAATGTTCTCAGATTTTTTTACGAATGATATGCTGATGAAATTCATATTTCTACAAGGGCTCATGTTGAAAAATGAATAGATAAATAAATGGAAAAGGAGTAGATAAATTTAATGCTTTTTATTTCAAAGACATGAAAAAACACGTAATAATTCTACGAATTGACCTAAAACACAAAAACAGCATTTCAATAAATACGATTGTAACTTGAACAATACAAAGTTGAACTTGAATGAGTAAACAACAACATGAAAGACTATTCATCTATCACAAACATATAAATAAATAAACAACCAAAAATAAATAAAATATAAATAAATAAATAAATAAAAACCTTTTGTTTACCGTAAAAATAACATTAGCTTCCCGTTTTCAAATCATAGACAAGTTTCATCGGTCGCCATTTTGAAAAAAATATTTACCGGAGCAAAAAGAAGTGATAACGCGACCTCCGTAATTAGTATGCGGTGCTAGACTTGAATAAGGGCTTGGTTTGAATAAGTTGGATATTTCGGAAACGGAATATTTTTGAAAATAAGCCCGGAGAAAAAAAAGAACAAATGATCTACTTATTTATATGCCAATATAATTCTGAAATATTTTATCCTATGACCTAATTAGCAAGCATATGGAAACGCGTTGTAAAAATCTATTTGAATTCTGAGGAAATATACTTGTTGTTTCGAACTAGAGACATATTAAGTAAAAAAAGATATTTCCACTTAACCACTGAAGATCAGTAGTTTTAACGATTGTACTTAGATGTGGGCTTAACTGTTATAACGGTAATAACCATCAGTTCCGAGTTATCCGAATTCGACATATCAAAGCCTGATATAAACAACAACAATAGCAAAAAAACAACAACAACAACAAAACAGCAAAGCTATAACATTGAGCAAAGAGTTGAGACAGTATTCCTCAAACTACAAACAAACTATCAAACAAGAGTTAATAACCAATATTGAAAAAGGCCACAATTTTATACACATGTACACAGCGTAAAAGAATCTTTAAAAAGGTCAACTGCGCACTAAGATCATAGTTCTTTCTTCACAGAGTGGCCTTTGTGAACTGGTATTGTTAATACATCCATGAAATATTCACATTCTCCAAAACCATATTTAAATTCAAACAAACAATCAGCATACAAAGATCTGAAACACAGAGTCGTACTATCCTTTCCTCATTATATTAGCAAATACAGTTAAACCTCACATTGCGGCCACATTAATATTACGACCACCCTGTTATAACGACCATTTATTTTTGGATCGGCTTTCAATAACTTCCGTATAGTTAAACTTAGTACTGAGACTACCCCATTATAACGACCGATTTTTTCAGAACCCGAGAGTGGTCTCATTATCAAGATGTTAAAATCACACTGTTAAAATGAAATCAACCATACCCTCCCAATTTTTGCGTAAATCCAAGAAGTTTTTGTGTTCAATACAAAATTCACGTTAACCCACTACACAAAAAAAAGAAAAGAAAAAACAAACATGATTCATTAAATACATCAATCCAGGCACACATTAAGAGCGAACTTTCTGAAATATCTAAATATGTCCGCAGTCAGTATATTGAACACACGTGGCATACAAACGGATGTAAAAATCCCCCCAATCAATCATGGAATTCGCTAACCAATAGAAATTTACCACACGCTAACATACGACAACCATCGTCTGCCTTAATACTTCATGAAAGATAAAGAATACAATGATTCCTAACTTGGATTCGCTATCTTGTGCAAATACGAAAATTCAAATCTTGAGCATCGATTCACTGATTTTTTAAAGAAATTGTTAAAATTAGATTCCCCTAAAATATTGCTACTGCGTTTAAAGCTTGCTATTTAAGAGATCATGTGCATGCGCAGAAATAGTACAGTCGGACGATTTTGATTCGTTAAAACTTAAGAGCTGCCAAAAAGCCATTTTTGCGGTACCTTTAATACGGCGTACTGTTGGTGCCAAATGAAAGTACTTGTCTGCAGAATTACGATGGCCGTCACGTACACTATACACGTGGGGCAATGATAACAACCTCGAAATCTCATTCCTCATTTTCTAATAAGGATTTTTAAAATGAAAAAAAATATATGTGATGAAAATAAATATTTGCCGCAAATGGATAGAAAAATAGATCGTTATAAAAAATACTTGCGATCCAATTGACTAGAGTCGGCTCGATTTGCATTCATAAAATTAAAAAAATGCAAAAATATCAAAAAAATATAATCTCGATTTTCCTCTTATTTCGACAAAACTGTCCTAAATGATCGTCAAGACATATAATTTTGAATCATTGATCATTGCACTCGATTAACGACTGATTAACTATTTTTACACGGCACGTCTTGTTATCCTTGAACATAATTCGGTGTTTTACAAGTACAACCCACAGGAACAGTTTCTAAATGAATATAATACTGGAAATAATTATTTCCACCTTCGTAATTCAAAGGACAGCTCCACTTGATAACAGGCACGTAAGTGTTTATTTCCTTGCATCTATTCGTTGTATTTCCGTTTCGATTTACGGAGAGACAATGTTTGCAAGAGCATTTGGCTTTAGCAATGGCTTGCGGCTCCCTCTGCATGTCAAAATCAAGCACGTGATACCACGGGCAGGTACTCCTAGAACTAATATCAGAATCTTTAGACACCGTTCGGTGTTTTCTGCATTTCGATTCACCGGCTATTCTGTACTGAAACACATTGGCTTGCTCGCTGACCAAATGCCCCAATGTTGACTTAGCTTCCAGTCGCTCTTTATTGAAATACGCATTCTTCCTGTATTCTGGTATCGTGTTGTAGGTCCACCTTCCTAAATAAAAATCTTTGAAGATTTTTCGATATAAAGCCGTCTTGTTCTGCTCAGCGTATGGCGGATGGACGCACCTGGATGCCGCAGCTTCTTTGTACAAGTAGGCACAGACGATGAACACCGCCACAAACTAAAATTTAAAAAATGCAATTCTTAGTAGTGTGAAAATAAAAACAAAAATGAGATAAAAATACATAATTTCTTTCCTCATTTGCCATGACATCGGTGAAATGTTTCCTAAATATTTTAAGCCAATCAGATGTATCCAATTTTCAAAATTTCTCGTTCTTAATCCGCGAAAAAACATGAACAATTCTCTTCTCCATAATGGGAGTATAGTATCAACGTTTTTTTTCGTTCCAGATTGACGTGCAAAAGAGCGGTAGGCGGTCTAACACTAAGTCGGTCAGGGTTTAATAAGAGAATTCCTCCAAGTTGAGTTACAAAAATCGTTTCAACACGCCCCGGTCGCTTAGGTTAATTAATTCCTAAGATGAGATTGAATGAGATTTTTTCTCTAAAATCAACTTTAACATATGTATAGTCCCCATTTTGCATGCACGCTCGCAAGATGACGTCATGAAATACGACTGAAAACAACAATTTGGTAAAGATTTCTTGTAAACAAATGTATTATTAAAGTAATGATTAGAAATCTAAAATTAATATGGTTAGACCTACACCAAACTAAGCATTATTTCAAAACTTTTTTTTCCGGCATCAAAATTTAATACTTACATTGAATAAATTCAAATGCATATTTTTATTCGGAAAAAAGTGTTACTCTCTAATTCGATCACAAACTTTGAACAATTTCAATATTTACAACTTTATCTCAAAACGGACCAAGTTCTTATGAGGTTCTTCCAAAAAGGCGCCTATATATAGCAGTACAAGAATTCAATTTTACTTCACTCCTCATCTTGATATAAATAGTATATGGGTTTTTTCAGCCACGTCTAGAATAAGAATTTCCGACCAGTTTGCAACCTTCCTGTTTTGATCAAACTTGCTTATGTTCAGACCCATTTTTGTTCCGGCTTAGTCTGCCATGTCACCAAAGAAAACGGTGAAAATCGTCTCTCACATCGCACATGCCATGTGCTTACAGCGCCCTCTGTGGACCAATAAGATTAGAGATCTATACCTTACGTAGAAGGCACTTCTTTCCCCTCACCGCTAGGTCAAATACGCTATTGGGCGATCAAGCTTTATCAAACGTTTGTAAACATTGTTTAAATCAAGTTATCGCGTCTTGTGACCGACTGTGATTCATTTCATTTTATCGTAGCATAACATAGAGGGAAGTGAAAATAGACTTCAAAAAGAAACGAACTGTTTTCTGTATGTTTTAATCTAAACCATAGGTGTTAATGAAAATCAAATTGAGCCTTGTAAGAATTTAATCTGGATTATTGTAATAAGTCACTTACCTGTGGACTCATTTGAAATCATTTGGTCCAGGATTTTTTGTTAGTTCAGAATATTGATTAATAGATGTCTTCGGATAATATCACAGTTTAACACGTATTTTAAGATAAAAGTGATTCTAGTATCTCATGCATGTGGACTGCACTTTTTTTGATAGAAAAAGAGTGCAACATGAATTATGGGAAATATTTATCCAAACAGGATCGCTCTGATACCTACCATTTCTATATGCGACTTTTCACTACCCCGCACTTCGCCTGCGTATTGGTTCTCGATATTAATCGATTATCGGTATTCAGCTTCCGACCGATACATAGAATCGAATGTGACAATATAAATAAAAAGGTAGATCAATCTTTAAAAACATATCCTTATTTTTTCAGTCCTCTGTTTGTCTCGTAATTGTTACGAAATTAATAAGTATTGCGTCGTTTTCGCGTTTTTCGTGTTCATGAATTTGAATTGAACAATAAATCTAGATCAATACACTATTTCATGCATCTAAGTTTTGAGATTAATACCGATAAAGAATTACATTTCAAGGATAAAGTTCCCACATGATTATTGAAACTAGCTGTTTTTATGAAGATAAATTCTTTTGACATAATAATATCATATAATATGGTAAATACCGATAAAAAATTATCGAATCGACAAATCTGATCGATAAATAGTCATACAACCTATTCTTCGCATGGTGTGTGTGCGTGCGTGCATGTGTTGTGTCGGTTGGGAAACCATCATTGATTTAACACCTGGAGCTAAATGATCACGGCTGCATCTGGTTAAGCCGCAACCGTGGTCGAGTGATTAGTGCGCTGGACTAGTAACCCGGTGATCCGGGTTCAAATCCTGGTCGCGGCAGGTCATGCTCTTTCATGAAAATTTTACAAAATGTCGATTTACCGCCATATGTGGACAATTTGCCGACTCCTTGTAGAAGAGTAAGTTAGTACTGGTTAGAATACAGTTTAGGAAAATTGGTTAGGTGAACCGGCCGACGTATATAACTGAAAAATTGTTGAAAAATTGCGTTTATCCCAGTTACAATGTCCCATAAAAACGAACAAACAAATCGTTTTATTTGTATAATTCTCCGATCGCTTTCTGCATTGATCAATATCACATATATACGTGTTCGGTTTGGTTTCAGGGGTCTACTGATATATCAAATGAATTGTAACCACTACATTATATAGCCTGTACTACAGCGGCCTGTATTTTCAAATAACTCGTAGTTGTGCTCTTTTTTACTGATTTCACCGCTTTATTCAGCCGCTGTCTGCTACACAGTACTGTTTTGTTACGCTCATTTACAGTCATACCTGTGAACAAAGGCCACCCTTGGGAACGACAAAGTGTGGCTTTTGTTGATAGATGGCCTTCATTCGGAAGTCAGTTTGTTCTAAATAATTAGTAATGATTATTCAAAGAATAAGGACTTTCTTCACAGGATGTTTTTTATTCGGAGGTGGTCGAAAATACAGGTTTGACTGTATTCTTTTTTTCTAATTTTGTTTGCTTCTCTATGTTTTAATCAACCAAAGTCTTCACTGCTTTCTGATGGTTAATTCTATATATGTTCCGATCTATTTCCTTTGCTCGTTTACGAAGCATTCCGTTCAGGTATATTCCACTTTATTGTAAGTACAGTGGAAACTTTCTAAACCGGTTCCTTTGTAAACCGGTTTCCTTTCTAAATCGGCGAAATGTTCTCGTTCCCAATTTCATTATGATATAGTTAAAAATCTGCTCTAAACTGGCATTCCCTCTAAACCGGCAAAAATAACCTGGTTCCGGGCTCGACCGGCTTAGAGGGGTTCCACAGTACAATTCGATTCTATTCATAGTTCGGGGGTTTTGTGTTAAGTGTCTAAACGACTAATGAAGAATATTTCAACTTAATAAACGAATGTCGTCATCAAACAAACATGTATATCCTCCCAACGACGAAATAGTTTTTTTTATTTCTTCTGCTTCAATTCGCATACGCCTTTTAAAACATTTCCTAAATGACTTTATCCTACAACTAAGAGGATATTTTAAACAAATGTTCGTGCAATTGCACGTAAATCGTGATTTTTTCCAGGTTTGTTAAGACTATATGACACGTGAATCCTGTTTAACGATGTGTCATTTGACTCATCCTTTGGTTTGAACCTCTATGAAAATATCATAATTATTCACTGTTCAAAAACGGTAAGGCTTTCAAACGAATAGGGAAAATAAGAGTCATTAATAACATAATGCATCAAGAGGGACGTTAAACGGATATACACTGCAACCTTTTCAGAGCGGCCCTCTCTTGAGCTACAACCTCCTTTCAACAACAGCATGGTATTTTCCCACTGTACAGCAACCTCTCAACAACAGCATAATTTTGCTTTTCCCAAAGGGTGTTGCTTTGGGTAGGTTGCATTATAGTCATACATTGCCTGAGATTAAAGACGCTGTGCGAGTTCGGTCATTAACCCTAGGAATTGTCACATTCACAATTTTATCACCTGCCTGTCCACATCTAGGTATATTTCTGTAGGAGTTCCGTGGTCCTGTGGATATGGTCCCTGACTAGTTATCAATAGCTCCTAACCGCTGTGAGTTCGAATCCCACCGGCCCCAGACTAATTTCACATGTGAGGATGATGCTGTCTAGTTAACTTACAGAAAGACGGTGGTTCTACCTAGGTGTACGCCTGGTGTCTTCCTCCATTATATAATCTGGAAAAGTCGCAAAAACTCTGTCTGTTGATGTGGCGTTAAATTAATTAAAGAAATGTATCGGATGCGGGAAAACCTCAATATTTCAAGTTGAAATATACGCACAAATATTGAAAACTTAACATAAGAGACTGATCCCTTTAATAAGCTGCTCTTATTTTCCGTTCAAATATTTTCAAACCGTTTCGCTTTTCTTAAAATCGGCCGATTTTTTTGCTTTTTCTAATCTCAAGAAACATGTCGTTTCCAATGATATTACTCTACGATAAGGCGCACCCGGACGAGTAACCTTGATCAACAGCACCAGGTTTCGCGACATCTGCGAGCCAATGCATTTAGCACGTGCACACCATAGGTCTGTCTCTGTAACGGTATTTACCCTCAAAAGCAAAATGAAGCGGGTAGAAATTTAAATGCGAACTTGAAGAAGTCACGCGTTAGATTTTAAATGAATGAACGCGCTCATTAAGTTCAAGGACGAATTGTCAGGATCTGATTGGGCTAATGCAAAGATACCAAAATATTTCCTTACGTTAATCTTTAAAGATTACGAGGTTTACTTTTGTGCAGTTTGAATCGTTGCAGTGTGAAGATTATCCGCCGTAATCTCGCCAATAGAAGCGTTTACAAGTTGAGTGTTTGAACACATATTGAACGCGATATCTACAAGCGCAGGTACATGTATAGACAATGAACCCGGAAGTGAACGTTTTGTATGATTAAACAGCTACCTATCGGGGTAGGATATCTCAACCTTAAATTCCTTTACATTTAAATCTGTTAAGTCGTAAATAACATCGCTTCTCTTTTTTTTGTACAGATGATCTTTAAGAATGTATTGCCTTTGTTTACATCAATGAACACCTCATACTAAATCGGCTTATGTTTTGTTTACAATGAGATTTTAACTACAATAGCTTAATTTCGTTAGAGCTGATATACCTTTCAAATATTTCAGTCCCGGTAAAAACGAAGATTTTATTACCTAAATGAGTAAAACACAAAAAAACTACATGTATCGTTATTTTTTAAAATATAGACAAATACAGTTCAGCATCACAAAGCGAGCACCTCAATATTACGACTACCTTGTTTTAACGCTCACTTAATTTAGAACCGGCTTTAGTGATTATTTTACCTAAAGGCGGTTTAAACCAATATTGCCGACTTGTACTGACTACAAAACATCCCGATCTCGCTTATTTTGTATTTTGAACAGTGAAACAGCGTAAGTCAATTTTATGTTGTCAGAATAATTTGATAAAATATTATAGGAAATCTATATTGAGACCTTTTCGTCAAAAATGCTCTCTGTACTGAGGTGGTCTCATATTCAAGTTGTAATATATATGAAATTTAAAATGTGGTTCATAAATGGGCGGTCATTATACTGAAGTAGTCGTTATACAATCGTATCACACATGAACAATCCAAAAAGTCTACAATGTACGTGGCAGGAAATTTCAGAAAACTACGTTTTCACTGTCATTTTACGATCATTTGTGAACGATTTAATTGAACTATATATATATTCTCGAAATACCGGTATTTGAAAATCATATCGCGATATTATGTCGTCTTTGAAAGGTAATCGATAATCGATATTTTCCGATATATTGCACACCCCTAGTGAACATGATTTATAAATACAGCTTTTAAGTAGTACAGTCAACCTGTGTTTACAGTCATCTTCGAATAAGACCACCATGACAATAAAGGCCATTCTTTGAAATCCGTCACTGATTATTTAAAAAAAACTGACCTCCGAATAAACTGACCTCCTGTCAATAAAGGTCACATTTTGTCTTTTCCAATGATGGTCTTTATTCGCAGGTTTGACTGCAATTAAGCTTATTTTAATTTTGTAAATTATACTGGACATGTTTTCTGGTGATTTTATGGTCGGTGAAGTTTAAGAAAGCAAATAAAATTCATTTCACCTGTAGCCGTTCAGACTAAATGTATGTTTATTTGCATGATCCTGAATATTCATATCGACACTAAAATTAAGGAAATTAGAGAGTTTTCCACGAAGTTAGTAATCTACGCTATACATTTTTTCCAATTTTTTGTTAGAAAAGGGAAATTTCAGTCCTTTCATCGAGGTCAATCGATGATGTCTCATCTTTTTCTCATCGCCCACATTTAAACCCGGGGCAAAATTTTGGTGAATCACTAATAATGCGAAATATGGTAAAAAAGTCTAAGAATAACTGGTTGGAAAATCAGAGGAAGAAGTTAGACTGTATCCGAACACCAACGCAGAATTTTGTCGCAGTTTCCGGAACTCGAGTACGGAGAGTAAAATTTAAAAAATGTGGAAAAGTAATAAAAAGATGAGTGAGCGGTCAATACTTGTTACTCATGATATTATCATCAAATGTCTTCCATTTTTGTGGTTGCTTTAGATACATACACATATTTACCAAATCTAAAAATCGGATTAAGTTTCCGCAATTCTCACCATCCCAAATCGCCCCCCTCTAAACACACACGACGATGAAATGCTAATTATTACGACCAAAGTATTCTTATTCGTCCGTAAGAAATTGTTTGCTCAGTCTTGTAAGCAAAATCAATGACCAGGAGATTTATGCATTTTGAATCATAATTACGTTCATCACACGTAATAAAAAAATGTAATTTTAATTTAAGCGAGATATGCGAGAATTCGAAAACGTCCATCCATACATGATCGATAATTTTTGAGCAGACGAAACTCTTCCCTTTGTATAAAAAAGTCAATTTTGTCATAAAACAATCTCAAACGAAAGTGTCAATCTATCCACAAAAGGGTTTACCTTAGCTAAACACAAGTTAGGACACATTTGTAAAATTTCAATATTTTAGATGGTAAATACATAGGCATTCCATTTTGGGTTTCTTGGTAACTTGAAGCATATTTCGGAATGCTAAGTAGCATTCAAACACACTTGACTATCTTTGTAATGAATGACATAAAACGTGTACAGTGGAACCCCTCTAAACCGGCCGAGCCCAGGACCACATCATTTGACCAGTTCAGAAGGAATGCCAGTTTAGAGTTTTTTTTAAATATACAATAATGAAGTCGGGACCAGAACATTTGGCCGATTTAGAGGGGAAACCGGTTTATAGAAGAACCGGTTTTGAGGGTACCTTCTGTTATGTCTACAGCTAATTCGACGCAGAGTCATTTGCCGCGCTCTTGGATCGAACACACGAGCCGCATAAGAAGCGTAGACCTAAATCATTCTTTCTATTAAGTTTTGCGCGTGGGCTCAGAATGTTAAAAATCAAGACGATATTGTGTGGCATTTGTATACACCGTTTCTTTGCTGGACGTTTAGTAATCAGGGAGGAATTGGATTTTGGAAAAATACAGAATAACTTTCGCTGCGTCGATTATCACTCCAATGGCCAACTAATTGATGAAGAGTCATACGTGTGCCAATATTTATTTAAAGCTGTACTTATTCAATGAATGGAATTTTTTCACAATGAAGTATTGATACAATAATGTTATGTTCGTATCTTTATATCTTGAAATGCTACATTGGAAAAAGACATCTCAGAAGAGGACCAGTTTTCTAAATTTCTCCAGCTTTTACCAGTCTGTTTTTTTTTCACTGGGTTAAACGACCATTTTTCATTCATATACGGCGGCCGGTTCACATAACCAGTTTTCTTGGACTGTATACTAACAAATTCTACAATACCCTTCCATAAGGAGCCAGCAACTTCTCCATATAAGGAGAAAAATGGACATTTTTAGCAAATTTTCATAGAAGGTTAAGACATGCCGACCGGGATATGAACCCGGATCCCCGGGTAACAAATCCAGCGAATTAACCACTGGACCACGGTCTCAACCTGTTAATTTACTACAGCGCTCACAAAGGTCTTCTGGATGTGTAAAAAGACAGATAATAGATAATTATCATATGTATTAAGCTGTGCTATTTTTTCATATTCATTTGATTTCAATAAACATGACATAAATGAAAAATACGTAGCCACTAAATATTTATTAAGTTTTCATAATTAAGAATTTCTTATATCAATCTTGATTAATCCTCTTTAAAGAATTAAAATGCCGCGTCAGATGCGTATACATGTAATAAGAACAATTACAATATGTCAAATTTGTAGTGCTCTATCTATCTTGAGCTATATTTAAATATTTCTTTTTTTTCGCCCTGTTTGTTCAAAGATCAATTTTTTATCATAACAAATATTGTGCATATGTATTAAAAAATTATTCCGAACAAACTTTGAAACTTTGGAAAAAATTTGTACGCACTTTTTTGTACGAGTCACGAGACAAAAACGTCATATACAAAAAGTAAGTTTCCGTAAAGAATAAAATGCTTATATTATTCATGAATTCAAATAACGGGGTAAAACACCTACACTACCACGTGACACGTAAGTTTGTTAACCAAAATGACATGTACTGAACCAGTTTATGCCTTTTAAACTTCACTTTTCGTAAAATAAACAACAAAAAAAACTAAACCTAAGTCCCTAGTTACGTCACGGAGGGTTTATACGAAGTACGTCAAATTTAACAACTCCGAATAGGGCGCTTGTTCACATTTTACTTCTACAAATACAATTTTATTGATGTACATATATTCAGTAAGTGTACGGGGAGTAATAAACGTTGAATAAATTATTATAACAAAATACAGGAAGTTTTGTTACGCTCTACGTGTTATCATAAGCTGTCTCATCACCACATCCACGCACCGATTTATTCCATGCTTTCAATAGATCTAGCTCCACACATAGTTGTGTAACGTTTTTTTTTTGGTCCGTGATAAAATTTTAATTTAGACCATTAAGCACTAATTTCCGTCGTAAATAAGAATGGAATCGAGCAGAGCAATGTAGGGGAGTGCGGAACAGAACAGAACTTATACACGTGTACTTGACAACAACGTTTCAACAACGCAGACACAGTCAGCTGATGTCAGAAAATTCACGTTTATCGATGAAACTACCTATATACAGCATATGCGTGGCTGGACAGCTTGAAACAGCCTGTACACATCTTGAAACAGCCTGTACACATCTTATTAACAGACTGTAAACATCTTGAAACAGCCTGTACACATCTTATTAACAGACTGTAAACATTTTTCTCTGGAGTTTCATGTCGCACCAACAGTCTGGGTACATTTCGCAACTTTTTCCAGCAGTAACGGTGGCGGAAAACCACAGGCGTGCATCTGGGTAGAACAATCGACCATACGTTAGCCAGCTGGACTGCCTCCTTGTGTATGTATTACTTCGGTCTATGGATGGGATTTGAACTCACAGCGGCGAGGGGCTAGTGGGTACTGGTAAGAGACTATAGCCACTCGACCACAGAGGCCCCTATATGTACGACATGGTATCTAGTATCGACATGATATCTAGTCGGTATGTCGCGGGTTCAAGACCCGTATGGGACTCATTTGTCTCCAATTATTGCAATCTACTTCAGTCTTACAAATATTATTGTTCAAAAAACGGAATTGATTAAGCAAACTTTCAAATTCTTTGGAATATTGATACTGAATAAAGTACCAAACGAAATACAATCTAAACAAGTCCGCTGTTTTAAAAGAGTATACAAAATTTACTTTCTGGCAAGAAACACGCGCAATGAATCATAGTTAGATTATACTCATAAGTTGTTTGGTCAATTGAATTAGTCTGTAACCACTTTTGGATTAATATCAATAAAATGTTTTCCCCTCTTTGTGTGCGTGTTTTATGATTGTATCTGCGTGTCTGAGCGTGTATACAGATGCGTCTTGTTTGGTCGTACACTAAATTTTGTTATAACGTCATTTTTATTGTATTCGTAATCCCAATTATCATATCAGTTCATACAGAAAGCCACGTAAATGAAAAGATTATATTACTCATGTCTTATTTTTCTCAATGCGTTACCTTCATAAAAAGACATTAATATGTCATAATGATCCACGAGTTACATTCCATAGGGGAAAGCAAGCCGTTGCTTCCGGAATGAAGATATACGGGGGGGGGACAAATTAATCATAGCACTGTAAGCACACATTTTCTGTACAATACTTAACATACATAAAACAATAAAACAATGATATTAGAACACCTACTGATTAATTGGTAAACCTTGCTGAAACCATTGTAATGAAATGATGATAATGGTATACATGTATATAAGTATTGTAATAAAGATTAAAGATAATTTGTACAATTTAGCAATAGCAGAGCTATTTTGTACGGTTTCAAGGAGCACCAAAAAGATTATATAGCCCATAACATATGACAAAATGTATGGCTGCGTAAGATTTCAAGACTGTTGTCAAAATTGGAAAACATTGACAGTGAAGAAATCTGTGATGACTTCTAATACCCGAGAAAATTTTACGTGGATTTTGAAATTATAGTGGAAACAACAAACTTTCAGGAAATGTTTCGTAAATGCAGACAAAAGCATGACCACGGAAATCCAAAATGACATCAAATATGTTATTGTCGTTTACGCAGAATTTTAATTAATTTCGGATATAAGGACATTGACCCCCTTATATGAGTGAACTCTAAGAATGATCATTGAAATTGTAGTATTGTCATAATTGCCGGATTTTAATTTTGTCGACTTCACAAAAGGTCTTTTGGGGGAAATTAAACATCTGTGTACGGTAAAGTCCAATGAATTCAGTGTAATTATATTTAATGATCTATTATCAAAATAGTATTGCTAATCCCATTACTATATCGATTGAAAAAATTATATACAAGTATTCAAATACCATAACCAATCTATAGGTTCATGAAGTTTATTCAATTTAACTCTTATTGAAACACGGAAGCATTCGGAAGTAAAAGATGACGATGTCTTTGATCAGTATAAATACAATTACCACAAGATGTCAGAGTCATATTTCAGAAAAAAACATCCACCAGTGCCAACGATGACTGTAGACAAATTCGACAAACTTTTCAAGTTTTGTCTGACCGTGGTAAGTCTCATTTTTTATCAGTTGCGTATTATTTCGTATAATTTATCATTTAATGTTACAAATAGGGCATCCAACAACAACTGAGATGCATTTTGTGCGCCTGTAGTCACGCTTTGATATTTAACGCATTTACATGTATTATGTTACACTTTCTTGACGTCTTTGTCCGTCACAAAGCATATCTTTCTTGGTCAGTCTTTAAAAAATGGGAAATGATGATGAATTGTTCATCACATAAAAATGTAGTCATGGAATTCCGTAAGAGAATATGTGTACATAGGGAAAAAAACGGTAAATCAGGAATGAATGAGTGCTAAGACTGGCGCCCATTGAGATCCAAAAACCTCATGAAAAATGGAATAAAATGAAATTCAAATGAACTAAAAAATATTAAAGCGATAAATCTCCTGCGGAGAGCTTATTGGAGGGCGGGGAGGAGGGAGGAGGTGGTGGAGATAATGATGATGATTAGTGTGGTGATAATGAAAAAGAACAAAATGTCAGAAACTGGTCCAAAATAATCAGTGACCTTCTTCTTTTCAGATTTTGTGTAGCGGTTGTTTTCAGCTGGGAGTAATAGCTAAACAAGAAAACCCCATAGCAGGGTTTTGTACAGACACCCCAGAAAAACTGGCAGAGGCATTTGACAGACTTCTGGAAATTCATGAGAACTCAAGCTTCTGGCAGAGTCTTTATGTGCCTTACAAAAACACGAATGTAGTCGATTATAAATCGTATCAAAATTTGATTCGATTGTGTAGCTCGTCAAGAAATTCAAAAAATGGGTTTTACGACCTCCTTCATCACGCACTCAACGAAAAACCCGGATCCACATTTCAAAATATACCGAACACTTGTCCATGGGTGTCTATTTTAAACACTGACGTGGATCGACTTCCGGTTGAGATTCCAGAGGCACAATGCGTCTGTAATCGATGTTTACAAAAACAGCCACATGGTACGAATGTATTCCGCCATGTTCCGAGACTTGGTCGATGTAAGCAAGTTATGACGAAACTGACAGTTCTTCGACGTCACTGTAACCCTACATCCGGGCATTATGAATACTACGCGGACACGGAGAAAATTTCTGTTGGTTGCACGTGTACTAGACCCTACCTTGTGAATTAATTGCTTATCTTGTGCAAGGTGTATTTAGCCTAACTTAACCCGATTGACTATTACTAGCGTTATCTACGTAAAAAACGAGAAACAAAATAAACTTTGTATGACATTTTTACCAAACTACATATACTTTCTGAATGCGGCTTTAATTTTTCTTTATATCAATTGATTTCAGCCAAAAAATTGAGTTTTTAACATAAGAGCTCTCGTAAAATAACGTTTTATCTCGACTAAATTATACTGAATATGTTACACGCTAAAAATGATAGGATCAAACAAATTCTTTTACCCCTTATATACATAAAAAGGTTATGTTTATTCAAAATTTAGAAGAACTATTTGTTGTTGACGTTGTGTATTTAATTTGTTAGCTACTTTTATAAGATATTTATACAAGTACATATATATTTTTGTTGCACGTAATTTGCTAGAAATTTCTAGAATAAAAGAATTGTATCTTTGTTATTATTTAGTCTGTTGCTCGAGTGGTAAAAGTCTCTGACTAGTAATCACTAGCCTCTCTCCGTTGGGAGTTCGAATCTCATTCGGGACCAGACAAATGGCTCAACCGATGTGAACACCTAGGATCTTCCTCCACCAAAAGATGGACAAAAACACCCTATGACCCTGACTGCAGACTGTGCGACAAAAACACAAAAAAGTATCTTTCTTCTTGTTATAACCCAATAGTAACGGGAGACCACTACAACAACTAAATTTCATATACCAGATTACCTCCCTTGGGCCGACAATTTTGTCAACTTCTTCATTTGGTTTTATCCTGTTTTCGCTGAAATTACATCTAAGGGGAGATCAGTACAAGTGAATAAATGCAACACATGAGCAAATGGTACACGTACTTTATTTAATGCTTACATATCTGTAAATAGTTACGTACTATTGTACATGTAATTTTCTTACTTACCAATACCATGTAAAAGGAAGATCGATGTAAACGTCCAAAACACATGTCTACCGATGAAATTTAAAATTCTTAGACTACATTATCTGACAGCTTTTTTTATTCTCATTTCGTAAAAACACATCTAAAGTTATCAACATTTCAGCGTGTCATAAACTTATCTCACAATTCATGCTCTCGTCAGCCACTGCTATAATTCCCATTGGTCCATCACTTAGAGCAGTCAGTTTAACAATTCAGCGTGTCATAAACTTATCTCACAATTCATGCTCTCGTCAGCCACTGCTATAATTCCCATTGGTCCATCACTTAGAGTAGTCAGTTCCGTTCCATTATTTTTGTTGGCGCGATATACTGAGCGTAATATCCAATCAGTCCAAAACAGGTAATTGTCATAGATCGTTATTGCGAATGCATGTGGCGCTGATGTTGATACAATTATCAGTAAGAAAAAACAGAAGATCATGTGTTAAAAAATCAGGAGTATAAATCCAAAATCATTTAAAATATTTACATGTATTTGGGACTTTGAAGCAATAAGATAAAGTTCAAAACACATAACTCTACCTTATCTATTTTTTAGTTATTACACCCCTTTAAATGTCATTGATAAAGAGTTATTAAACTTGCAAGAAACCTGGAAGAATTCTTTTCATGAGTTACTTTCCATTCTTTAAGTCTAATTTTAACTTTTGTCGGAAGTTTAAAGAATGCTTGCAGCTTACAGATCAACATGAATGTTCTTCCTTGCCTGATGTTAAATTATTAAATCCATTGTTGACAATAATTGGAACTGAAGCGTTGAAGACATATATCACGTTCGTAAATGGAATGAAGCGGGAGATGTTGTTGACGATAGTACCTAAAAAGGAACCACAATGTATGCTGACACAGCTTACAGTGGGGGGTTGGCCATGTCATCATGACTCTTGTTAGTCATTTTACTTGCTATGTTATGCATTAAAAACATAGCCAGATGATAATAATAATATAACCAACTCATTTAAAGACTAATAATATTTTTGCAAGGCCGGCTTTCAATATTTCCTATATAATTCAGCTTGTTAATGAGATCATCTCAATATTTAGGCGTTTTATTTTGGTTAATAAATATGGACTGGTACATTACAACAGTTTACTGAGTTTTATCGACGAATACGTTGTCAATTTTGCAGTTCGTATGTATAAATGATTACAACAGAAGAATATGTGGCACATAGATAAACTACATGTATTTGTTTTTCGAGAAAACATAGGCGCTCATTTTAATCGACTCGATTGCACAAGTTCCAACAGTTGTCATGAAAGACAGATAGCTTTCTCTACTCATTGCCATGCATTTTATGAGTCTAAAGTTTGTTCTTTTATTTACTTAATGTGTCAGTATTATACCCGCGGGCAATTAACCTGCCCCAGCTTTCCTTGATTATGTACCATTGCTTACATCGTTCTCCGCATCATCTCCGTGTGAATGGAGGACGAATAGTCAAGATGTCTTTCATCAAATCGACACAGAATATATGTTAATATAACATGTCAAAAGAGATAACTGATAAGGAAATTCCTCGCATATAATAGAAGCTTAGTTTAGGTTAAAACATTTTCAACGATAGTATATATAACATTTTACATATTTAATCTAAACAATGAAGGATTTCTTTTGTCTTGTGATGTTTGGACTAATTTTGAGGTACGCAATTCTTACGTTTTTTTTTTCAATTACATAATGAAGATATAACAGGCCTTGAAAAACAAAAGGGCGTACGGACGGTCACCAGAAAGGTCAGACTTAGACTTTCTGCATTGTTAAAAATATGCAAACTTACAAACTTACTACTCTGTACCCTAATCATCAAGAAGAAACATTGAAATTTCTTTCGTAAATGCAAGTACGTGTACAGTGCTAAAGACACTCATGACGGCTTAATAAACATTTTGTCACGATTTTTATTTGATTTCAACATTAACAATTCTTTGCACTAAGCTACGAGAGATCTTTGTCCAGATATTTACTAGATGGATGTTGTTAATTTTGCTATCTGTATATTCGCCTTTTTTTGTTTTGCCATTGGGGTTTAACACCGTTTTCAACAATTTTCAGTTATAAACGGCGACCGGTTCACCTAACCAGTTTTCCTGGACTGTATACTAACCAGTACTAACTTACCCTATATATTCGCAAGTGAGTATCAACTCGGGTTTGACAGTGCAGTTAAACCTGTCTTTAAAGATCAACATCTAGAGAATGAAATGTGGGTGACTATGTAAGGAATGATGTATGCATGAATTTAAGAATGTAAGAATTAAGGGATTAAAATAAGCTGCAAACGCTTGTTGCAGAAGAGAAGAGCTGGCTTTTTCAAAAAGATTACCCCAATTCATTCTGTTTTATCGTGTAACACATAAAGACGATTAGACTGACTTGGATTTTTTCTCAGCTTTGGAGCTATTAGTACAGGCACACAAACACAGTGCCCGGGTGGACTTGGTCAGGTGTTCTGTTTCATAGACCCTTGCAGAAAAGCCTATGCCGTTGGTTGTCTAGGATACCCGGATGCAAAATGCGTGTACGTATTTGATCTACAGTCGATCAATTTCATGCCTCACTCATTATAAACACAAGTGTATTTCTAAACAAAATTCCAAAAATGAACTTCAGGGTCCAGAAATTTTGGTCGCATAAATAGTCCTTGAATTTCGGTTTCCTATTCGACTAAAATGCATTTTTATGGGTTGAGGTTAAAGTCACACTAACAGTCAAGGTTTGAAGGCGATTCTTTCAGCTTTTAATGGTTGTGGAAAACACCGGGCGAACACCTGTGTAGAACCACAGACTTTCAGTAGGCTAGCCGACTAGTTCCTTCACATTTGATTTTTCAGGTCCCGGCCGGTATTCGATCTCACGGCGATGTGGATTAGGTAATAACAAGTCAGAGACTTCAACTACTTGACCCCGGAGGCTCCAGTACATAAATTGCGAGCGCTTGGTACCAATATATGCTCCTAGAGAAGGAGACTTTACGTAGCTTTACCACCCAAATTTAATATACATTGTACATTGTATAGATTCTTCCTTTTCTTTCAGACCTTCGTTTTGCGGTGGATGCCATCACCGTTGGTATGCCAAGGATGGTACAGAAGTGTTTTGTAACTAATAAAAACTGTTACGTATATACATTTCCGTTTCTCTTGCTTTATTGACGTATACATAAGCATCATAATTATCATGTAATCGTAAAAAAAATACATTTTTCATAATTCACATTTATTGATGATATTTTAAGATAATTGAGTACAATGAACTCATTCTAAATATTGAGATGTAGATACGATATAAAGAACATTGTTTGAATAAAAAAGCAAGCAATTTTACGGCATTAGGAACATTCTTGTTGATACAAAGGAAATATATGGAATAGGTAGGCTGGTAATTATAATAAACAAGATTCACCTGCTATTCTCAATTGCTGTATAGCATGTATATCAGAAATTTCTTTCAAAGTTTGTCAGTATTATGCACTTCATTGTAGTGCACACTCAGACGTTATAAGCTACATAAAAACTATGAAATATATTTTATGCTAATAATAATTAGTAGTAGTAATACTCGCTTTATTTTGGTTGTTAATTGATTCTAACTCATTGATTTCAACAAGCAGTTAGAATGAAATAAAAATAAGTTTATGTTAATTGAAAGAATATTGAGAAACAATAAGAAGTTCGGATAAGAAGCCGTATAAAAGTGTGAACGCTGAGCGAGAATGGCACTTCGCGTCAGAGAGTCGAGTGAGAAACATCTTTTGAAAAGTTATATAAAGTCAGAACGCAGTTCGCAATTCGAATCGCCAACTTAGTTCTGATTTTATACAGCTCTTTTGGAAACCATAATGGACAAAAAATCGTTCGCTAGCCGCATGTACTGTGATCAGTACATTGCTTTGTTAAGCATCGTGTTATGGTTATATAGTGATAAAGCTAACTTGTGGAGACAGTTTTATCGCAAAGAAGCATGTGACGATATGATAGCTTGACAACGTTCATCAAGACCCAGTGTTCTGAGATGCTAGTATAATCTAGCGGAGCAGCTGGCAGTGGAATATTTCAGGATAAATTAGGAGACGGTTGTCAAGTTAGTCTCGTGGTTAATGGTTTGCAGGCATGCATCTCCAACTACGAATGAAAATATGAAGTTGCTAGTAGTGATTATACTAATCGTTTATCCATCGTTAGTGAAAGATATAAGTTTTATATATTTCTTAGTGTCTTAAATTTGCAATCCTTTCCACACTCCTAACAGTTAAATATATTGTATAGCAGACGACGAGTGAAACAAACGGTGAAAATATATTTTGCTCTAGTTGCTCGGCTTTAGGGAGAGGGCGGTGCCGACGTGCGTCCCCTCAAATTCTGGCAAACATAAGTAAAAAACGTCAGTTATGTGCTGATTGTGTCCATATTCTACAAAAACATCTGTACTTTCTCCCCCCTCCGATCTAAATATTTTGTATCCGCTCCTGTTGTCATAATTCCGTTGTGTTTGTGTTTGTATTTCCGATCATCCTTGGGTAAGTTAACCCTAAAACTTAGGGAATACCCTTGACATTCCAGTCTGGCTGGGATCATTGTCGTTGTTCCGGGTGTACAGGTTTAAATGCAATTTCATAAAATTCAACACAAAACTCAAATTCTAAGACATTATATTTTAGTGTAGATAATTTGTATACGAGTGCTAGCCGATTAGCACCCCACTGAACGAAGTTCTACTTCTTAAATACCCGCCATCAATGAACGATTCAACCCAGGCTTGTCCGCCTTCACGCATATATATTACACAGGTACTACTGCCAGTAACATGTACATCAGTATAGGCCATAGCGGACATTCTTATACCGGATATCAAATTGTAACTTGTCTTAAATACGACGTTCGCTGCCTTACTATATGTTCCTTCTACGCTCACACTAAAGAGATAGGTTCCCGATTTTGGAGCTGTAAACTTTCCAGAGCTAGTGTCATAATTATCATCATAATTGTAAACTTCATTGTCGAACACAATCACTCTCCCTTTACTGTAAGATTTAGTAGATGACAATACAAACGTAAATCCGACCTTCCGTTCTGTAATGTAGAAGAACCGGTTTTTAAAACATGTATGGTCAGGAAATTGAGTTGTAGCGTTATGTCGGATTCAGAATATGAAAGGAAAACAATCAATGAAATAAAAACATAACATGATGTGTTTATCATACGCGTTCGCATACATGGTATCATTTTGATGAAAATGAAAATAAAACGATCAAATCAATCATTCAATCAATCAAACAATCAAACCATCATGAATGAATGAATGAATGAATGAATGAATGAATGAATGAATGAATGAATGAATGAATGAATGAATGAATGAATGAATGAATGAATGAATGAATGAATGAATGAATGAATGAATGAATGAATGACGGACGGACGAATAATGAAAATCGTCAATGATTTCAATTCAACCACTTTCAATCGAAATCGATCTTCAAAGATCTCTCATTGGACGATGGTTGGTCTATAAGGTAAACCAGCAGTAGTACCATACAATATATAAGAAAAATATAAATTAAATGAATTTTACTAGAATATAATAAATCAAAATCATAATACATTCAAATCAATACAATTCATACATTACTTGTTCTTTTCGAAACACTAGCATTAAATTATAATAAAAGGTATTTCAAATATCTGTACAAGATTCATTCACTATTTAATGAAGGTACAAGGCTATGTTGAACCGTATATGTCACAAATCGAATATGTAACACGTGTGTGTCAAAATCCACCGTAAAAATGATTTATGTTTTATGTGACATATTCGTCTGCTCAATTTCACAGTAAAAACTTGAAAAGTATATGTCACGTACGTTGTTGTTATAAAATTATGGAACTTCGAATTATAAATTATAAAGATTATATAGAATTATAATCACAAACATCATCGCAATCTTCATTACCATCAATTAATCATTATCACCAATTAATTATTATCACCAATTAATCATTACCACCAATTAATCAATTATCACCAATTAATTATTATCATCACGATACTTTTGCACATGATCACTATCATCAACAACATAACTATTAATTATTACAATTATTTTGACGGCCATCATTATCATCATCACGGTGAACAACGGCATGACAACCATCAACATTATTATTATCAGGATCACCACAATTATCATTATCATCATGTTGACCATCGTTATTTTTATCATCATCATTATTATCACGACCATGACAACTATGATTACGGCGATCGTCTAAGTAACATTTACATAATCACGCTCATCACTACGATTATAATTAATGTAATCATCATCATCATAATGGCCAGCCTCATCATTATAAATACGAGCATTATTATGAGGAGCCTCATTACATAATACCATGAAAATAAATCCGAGTTTTTTTCAATATGCGTCAGATGACCTAATGCATCATGTCTAGGTAATGTTATCTAAAAAAATCCAACGCGCCATTTATGAGAAGAAGCTCACAAAAACGTACTACAGTATGGGGTTATTCCCTTTTTTAATTTCCTTTCACGTTTAACCCCCCCCCATCAAACATTTTCTAAACCCACAAGTAAAAATTAACCCCACGATTGCAGTATGTATGGAATGAACCTCATAAAGTCGATTTGTGCACTAACCCTAACCCTCTAATATATCCCTCGTCTACACAAACAGACAAAAAGACAGACAAAAAGACAGACCGATGGACAGACGAACAGCCTGAAACCAATAAATAAACTTTCAACTTTGTTTAGCGGGTCGTATAATCACATAATATCGAGTGATTTTTCCAGTGAAAGAGTGAATATAATTTTCATGCTCCTCGTTATGATAATGATGATGATGATGATGGTGGTGATCGTGCTTCGATTGCGATTACGATGATGAAAATTTCGACGCTGACGATGCTATTGATGACAAGTATATAAAATGTAGTGTCTGCTTCGTCTCATCGTGGTACAAATCAAAATCATTCGTTCGTTCCTATAGCTACTGCTGTTAATACATGTGTTAGTAAGAATGGCAGAAAGTTGACTTATAAATTTATAATTCTATCAAATATCAATACAAAACTCACGCTTACTTTGATTTATATCAGTTGTCGAAACCCTGCCCTCTAGTATAAGTATCTCCGATTTTAAGTTGTCTCTTTCAGTCTTTGTATTGCTTACGACTGAATGTATTTCAGACAAAAACATTCCTGATACACCGATCCTACTTTCTTTTGAGTCTATTATTGAATCATTTGTTATATTATGATATCATAGTAATGAAAATGAAAAGAATTACCGTGCAGTGCTGACACTCTAGAGTCCAATGAACTTATTCTACTGGATAACAAACTTATCGCTATGTCTGCTATACCTGAAATTCATAATGTACAGCTCAAATTAACAATTTAGTTACAAAAATCTGTTGAAATCTTTATCATGCGGTATTCAACAAATGGGACTCAATCAATCACTCATGAATAGACAGACAGACAGACAGACAGACAGACAGACGGACGGATGAATAATAAACAGATCGTCAATGATTTCAATTCAACTTGTTTTAATGGAAAGTATGCGGCCTTCCAAAGGCCTCACATTTAACAATTGTTGGTCCGTAAGGTAAACGTCTCTCTTTGATGTTTGTATGTGACTTATTGCCACTGGGATTTAACGCCGTTTTCAACAATTTTTCAGTTTTAAACGGCGAAAGGTTCACCTAGCCAGTTTTCCAGGACCGTTGCAGTTTGTATGGAATGAACCTCATAACGTCGATTTGTGCACTAACCCTAACCCTCCAATGTATCCCTCGTCTACACAAACAGACAAAAAGACAGACAAAAAGACAGACCGATGGACTGACGAACAGCCTGAAACCAATAAATAAACTTTCAACTTTGTTTAGCGGGTCGTATAATCACATAATATCGAGTGATTTTTCCAGTGAAAGAGTGAATAAAATTATCATGCTCCTCGTTATGATGATGATGATGATGGTGGTGATCGTGTTTCGATTGTGATTACGATGATGAAAATTTCGACGCCGAAGATGATAGTGATGACGATCGTTATGGTGTTGATGATAATGGTGTTCTTTATATCTATCGTGGTGATGATGGCCGTGGTTGGTGGCGATGATTATGATTAAGATGGTGATGAGGAGAATGATAATGATGAATTGTGTTGATCATCTATCAGCCAAAAAATCTTTGTGGCATAAATAAGACGTTCAATAAAGCTTGACTGTTTAAAATATTACGTTTTTGTTTCAAAACTGATGACAAATGTGATGTATTCGTTGCCAATTTCTATTTTATATGTCCATGTTTGCGTGTGATATATTAGTTTTAGTGTGAATATAAAATCATAAGCCAGACTAATACATCATGATTTACGTACCAGATTCGTTTGGTAAGCATGTCGTATTCGCCCGAATATATGACACGTGTGATATATTCGGTCGCATTGTTCACCCGTGTTACATATTCGATTTGGGACAAATACGGTTCAACACGGCTATCCAACGTTTCAATCTTCGTGTCTAGTTGCCTTGTAAATTATATGTGGTATTTTCAGTGGTAAATTTTGTATCAGTCACTTATATCACTGTATTCCGATTAGTTATTGTCAATAAAGTTACAAGTATATACAGTGTAGTGCCTGCTTCGTCTCATCGTGGTACAAATCAAAATCATTTCTTCGTTCCTATAGCTACTGCCGTTAATTTACATGTTTTAGTAAGAATAGCAGAAAGTTGACTTATAAATTTATAATTCAATCAAATATCAATACAAAACTCACGCTTACTTTGATTTATATCAGTTGTCGAAACCCTGCCCTCTAGTATAAGTATCTCCGATTTTAAGTTGTCTCTTTCAGTCTTTGTATTGCTTGTGACTGAATGTATTTCAGACAAAAACATTCCTGATTCATTGCAAGTTTGATAGTTTTGTACTATTACACCGATCCTACTTTCTTTTGAGTCTATTATTGAACCATTTGTTATATTATGATATCATAGTAATGAAAATGAAAAGAATTACCGTGCAGTGCCGACATTGCCAAGTCCAAGGAACTTATTTTACTGGATAACGAACTAATCGCAATGTCTGCTGTACCTGAAATTCATAATGTACAGCTCAAATCAATAACTTAGTTACGTAAATCTGTTGAAATCTTTATCATGCGGTATTCAACAAATGAGAATCAATCACTCATGAATATACAGACAGATAGACGGACGGATGAATATTAAAAAATCATCCATGATTTCAATTCAACCTGTTTTAATGGAAAGTACGCGGCTCTCCAAAGGCCTCACATTTGTCAATTGTTGGTCTATAGGGTAAACGTCTCTTTGAAACAAGCGAAGAGGTGTCATACAATATATGGGAAAATAATAATTAAATTAATATAAATGAATTAATTTTACTGGAATATAAAAAATCATTTAATCTGTAATTATATAAAGTAATAACATAAAATGGTCAGAATACATCCAATATTACTTATTCTGTAGTAAATACTAGCTTTAAAGTTAAGAAATTATCTCAAATATCTGTAGAAGATTCACTCACTATTTAATGAAGATACAAGGCTATCCAACGTTTCTATCTTCGAGTCTTGTTGTCCTGTAAAATATATGTGGTATTTTCAGTGGTAAAATTTGTATCAGTTACTTATATCTGTGTATGTAGATTAGTTATTGTCAATAAAGTTACAAGAATATACAATGTTGTGCCTGCTTCGTCTCATCGTGGTACAAATCAAAATCATTTCTTCGTTCCTATAGCTACTGCTGTTAATTTACATGTGTTAGTAAGAATGGCAGAAAGTTGACTTATAAATTTATAATTCTATCAAATATCAATACAAAACTCACGCTTACTTTGATTTATATCAGTTGTCGAAACCCTGCCCTCTAGTATAAGTATCTCCGATTTTAAGTTGTCTCTGTCAGTCTTTGTATTGCTTTTGACTGAATGTATTTCAGATAGAGCATCCCTGATCTGTTCATTGCAAGTTTGATAGTTTTGTTCTATCACATCAATCCTACTATCTTTTGAGTCTATTATTGAACCATTCATCCCATTTAGAACATCTTTAACCTCATGTTTAAATTCTTTAAACTTTTTTTCATATTCACTTGCAAACTTCCTTAATTTCGTTTTCTCTGTCACCATTGCCTTCATAAATGTACGTTTTGCAATTCTAATGTCCATCAACAAAGTTTGTTTTTCCATGATCCCTCCTAAAATGACGGCATCTGGATCATCCGAATCATGTTCTTTTATTCCAATAACTGTCTCTATCTTATCAAGGCGATTATTAATTTCTGCGACTGAATTATCAAGTTTCACTTCAAATGCACGATCCAGACTGTCAATTCGGTCAGAAAGCGTCGAAAACAAAACTTCAATTACCGATTCAGTTCGCACCTCATGGATGACAAGTATAAAAGTATACAACACCGGTAATAAAATATTTGCCATTTTCTTAACTTTAAAGTTTTCCGTTCATGATTATGCCTGTTTAACAAAATGTTAACTTCTGCTACGAATCGTCTAACTGCGCAACCCGCCAGATGAAATTATCCCGGACGTAGGTTTGTGTTAATGATATCATTTTCAAGCAAAAACTGCAAAATTGCGCAGCAACTTTCGAAATTTGGCCAAACAGATTTTCGTCTGCACTGATTTTCAAACCATTTCGTAACTCGTTGCGCTTATATTTTGTGGGTGCAGAGCCTATATTTCGAAGACACGATTATTAAATGTAACTACGCCACAATCGCTTGAATATACTTCAGTGTGTTCCTTACTAAGCAAGAACTTCATTTGACGCTGTTTGTAAACAATGAAATCAAAACTGAATGAACGGACACCTCGGTTTAATAGTTACCAGTGAACAACGGCCAGTCTTTTAGCAGACGCTAATTGATATACAGTCAAACCTGCGAATAAAGGCCATCCTTGGGAAAGACAAAATGTGGCCTTTATTGACAGTTTATCTTTATTCGGAGGTCCGTTTGTATTAAATAGTATTAAATAATCAGTGACGGTTTTCAAAAGAATGACTTAATTCATAATACGGTCTTTATTCGGAGGTGGCAGTTGACACAGGTTTGACTGTACGGACACCAAAGATTAATGGTTACCAGTGAACAGCGGTTAGTCTTTTAGCACAAACTCTTTGATATGTAGTTAAACCATAGTATACGGACTCCTACGTTTAACGGTCGCATGTGACCAACAGCTGCTCTTTAATGCATGGTCATCAATATACAGTCAAAGCTGTGTCAGCAGTTTCCTATGCATAAGGTCACCCGTAAACAATGACCACTTTTTTATTACACGTTTATTAATAAAATTGATCAAAGGAGCTTCTGAATAAAGACTAAATTTGAATGATGACCACTTTTTCCCTTCCTTTGGTAACCCTCGTTCAAAGGTCTTACAGTATTTCATGTCCTAGAATACTCTGTGTACTTCAATTAGTACTGAAACTAGTAACACAAATTCAATCCAGCCTGTGAACAAAGGTCATTAACAGGAGGGAAGAAATATGACTTTTATGCACAGTGTTCGGTGTTCACCACATATTCACAGCATAATTTAATAGAAGTATAATGTTCAAGGCTATTATTTATTACTGCAGCTGTTGTTGGTGATTTGTTTCAGATAAACTTGTCTCAACATTCGTTCTGTTATCTTTCTAGCGAACGACCTTATCTCGACTTACGTCGTGCAAGAAAGCAGCTGGCAATCTAAACACAAACATATGAATTGAGCAGATAAATTTGTAGGGCGCGTTTGAGTATATTAAGTACAATTGCGAATGTTGTAAGAATCACGACGAATTCATAGTGTGCTCAGCATTGTCGGATCGATTGTCATCATTTAGTCTGTGCAACCTCTCCAAAGCAATACCGTTTGGGAAAAGCAAACATATGTTGTTGGAGAGAAGTTGTTGCTCTAGTGAGGTTTAATTTATAGTTAAATCGTACAGAGCGCAAAATCATGCTGTTGTTGAATGGAAGTTGTTGCGCAAGAGAAGAAAAGGCCGCTCCGGAAAGGTTGCACAGTATTTCAAATTGAAAACGAAACCACATAGATATCAAGATCGCAATTATTAGTTCCAAGGGTGGGCCGTAATACCAAGATTTTACAGCGGAATATCATCACAATTATTTACCTATAAAACCAAAGAAATGCAATGTATGAAAAGAGACAGTGGAACCTCTCTACAACGGCCCTCCATTCAGCAACATCCTCCCTAAAACAACACCTTTTAAAATGTCCCAGATGACATTTTCTGTTATATTCTACCTCCGAACAACAACAACCTCTTTACAACAGACACTTTTGTTGTTTCCCAAAGCATGTTGCTCAAGAGAGGTTACACAGTATGGATTGGTGTTACAGATTTAAAACCTTACTAGTCTTTGGCTACCGGGAGTTACAAAGCGGTACTGCTGGGACTTTTTGTATTGTGTTTCAGTCATTCATTTCTTGCAATGTTTAAGTGATGCAGTACGGTTATATTAGTATGAGCTATTAGTGTCCCATGTACAATATGTGCACTGGTATAAGCCATACTTGTTGTATTGGTGAATAGGGATTTTGTGATTAGGTCAGGAAAATAATCAGATTTGCCATTACCTGATCAAACCTATTTTTCCGGCGACCCTTTAGATTCTGACGGCGAAAACACAAAGAATTTTGAGAATGAATAGTAAATCGTATTCTCACAAATAGTGTTCAGAAGAAAACTGGAAAATGAATTTTTATTGACCAGTCCACCCTATACATGGCTATTTTCATTCATATGAATGTTCTGTTTTGTTCGTGTTTGTGTTAGCTGAGTTAGCTATGTTCGCGCACATGATTATAGACTTTGAAATGTGGAGTGTATTTCACGTCTCATTTCTTTGGAATCCATTTGAACAGTTATTGATAACTTTATTCAGTTTTAATTTATCTTTTTGTTCATTTTACTGTGCCAACTAAATCATGTAATACCAGTTTTACATAAATATAAATATATAAGTATACGCACGCCTTGAAATTCAATTCGTGAAAAGTGGTATACAAACTACTGAAAACAGTTCACTACAGTGTATCCACGATGTAGAATTACCCACGATGACTTTTGACGGTCATCAGACGTTATAGTGATTAATGTAAAGCATTTCACTAAGTTTGCGATCAATCAGCCGTGATTACGTTTCATTTTCCAGGCAGTCAAAGGCCATTGGTTAATAAGATTCATGAAGCGGCTTAATTTTTATCACTTTCAGTTGACTCGTTTAAATATCCAACATAAAATTACTACTCACTTAAGATGCTTCATTATATTATGGTTCAACAATATTTTTCATCAATTTTTATCTTTTCTACAATATGGTACATTTATTGAATTAGGGTGATACTCTATATATTAACGTTTGTTTCTTATTTTTTCACCAAAAGCTCTCTCTTTGTCTGATGCTTTACCGTTTACCTCTGACGAATGCATAGAACTTTTAATCAATTTATAAGAATATTGTCCATCCTCTGCCACATCCTTTTCAGGAGCGTTTAATGCATTTGTCTGCAAAACAAAATTGAATGGCTTGGAATTGATATGAAATTGAACAATATTTGTGTTCTATGCCACAGATATTGTAAAATATATGCGAATAGAATATTTAATCTGATATAATCCTAAAATCAGAAAAGATAAGGTTACATTCCAACCAATAAGTAATAAATTCCACTACTAAAATAAAACTAGAGCTCCATAGAGCGGTGCCAACGCTCGTCTGTTTCACATGTTGGCAACGGAGCCACATATGAGATTTCGAGTTTGAACAAGATAAGGTAAAATTTAGACAAAATTTTATGTAAAAAGGCGCCATAAATTCAAAAAATATAGCTTTCAGAATAGTGTTCCTAGTCTCGCAACCGCGCCTTGTCATAATAATCAAGTGTCGTGTTGATATCTTTGAAAGTGTTTGGGTCATGGGCTACATAAAAGTTTTTGCACGACCACGACGACCCAGCGATCATAATAGTCTGACTTTTTCTTCGAAACACACGAGCTAAAAAGATACGCCCACCTCATACGCCCCTCTCTCACACTACTACCCATATCTCCCCCTAACTTTCCCGCTATCATTACCTGAATAAATTCTTCAGCTAAATCTCTTGAAAGTCTGTTGAGGTCACCAATCAACAGAGCTTTCTTGTACGCCAAAAGTGCAAATGGCTGAAACGAAGAGAAAGACATAGTCTTCTTTTATGGCAGAAATAGATATATACTGGTGATACTAAATACCGGTGATGCTAAATTTAGACCGGAAATTGAAAAAAGAAAACAAATCACTCCCCATAAATAGATATAGTGATTTATCAGTACATATCTCTTTTGCAGATGTCAATAGTCAAATGTACAAAATCTCCATTAATCTAGTGCATGCAACCCAATGAATACAATGCTGTGCCGTGACATCACTATTTCCTCGTATATACTAAATACCGGTGATCAAATAAAAATCTCCCATTTGTCACAAAAATGTCACATGACATCATCATGTAGCACTCATTTTACTGTACTGGGTTAAACTTCCAAACTATACAAATGAGTTACATATAAGCTAACAGTTTCAAATGCAACACTTTCAACTTTAGATGTTTCAAAAGTAACAGCAGGGCACTTTTTATAGTGTTCTGTAAACTTCCTGTTTTGTTTCCATGCAAAGTTTTCTATTTAGTTACATTTTGGATAGGAAAAAATATCCGTAGGAAGTTTAACATAGTATCTTTATAACGGAAGCGAGCACCTGCAGGTGGCTGTGAAAGAAGTCCATTTTTTTCTAAGAAATACAACATAATTTGAAATCTTTTGATTGAATCATGAATATTTTTTATCATTTTCTTAAAATTAAACTAATTTTAATGCTTATTCACCCTCAAAAATGACATTATAACTCTGATTCTGCGCCGACAGATGGCGCGAACCAAGATAAACCAAGCGCAGCGTTTGTTGACAACGGTCAGTTACGCATGCGTGTATATTATTGCTATTTATAGAATCACCGGTATTTAGTATTCACCGATAATTGGGTTACAAGGGATATATAAGCAAACATAATGCTGGTAGCAGACAGTTACAAGACGGCTTCTACCGACTTTTATAAATTTTCTGTGCTTTTTAACGATTTTGTATTTTATATGTGCGGTACTGTTTGGCTGTTTGAGAGAATTGAGCTGAGTCCTTCTTTATATATTGATGAGTTGAGACTGATAATGATCGTGATGATTGATGTTCGTCTATAAGAGACAGTGCATGTAGAAAGGTGGGACTCTTTTGCGGATGATATTTCCACTGAATCTTATTTTTACTTATAATGTTCATTACTTGAAATTCACATGTAAATGAGAAATGCACGACATGACGTTGTTATCCTTATTAAAACAATGCTTCTTTGTAGCCGACTTCTAGTTCAATGAGTTTTATTCACAATATCTGTATGGTTTGAGACATTATTCTCAGTCTAATCGTCACTCAGCATGTGCCGCGCCGGTGTTCGAATCCACAACCCGATGGTTCACAAAACGTCTTTATTGAGCTACGCAGACAGCCAGAATAGAGCACCAGCGTGTACTTCGTAGATAAGACGGAAAAACTTACCATGTGATGGGGAATACGTCTGTATGGCGATATAACGTGTCTATCCAGGCTACTGCGAACCAAATTCTTCAAGGTAACAAGTTGGGAATCATCTCTCACACAAGGGTGATATAAAAGGACAATCGCTCCATGCTGTAACATCAAATAACATGGTGCATATAAGAAACTGATGTACATTACGTTATTTTGTTGATATTAAATGAATGTTTTTGATATAAAAACATGTATTCGGTATTTATCCAGAAGTAATGGTTGGCATGTGAACGACAGTGCAATGACAGACACGTTCAAATGAAATAAAATAAAATAAAATCTGACAAAACAATTTCAGTTTTAACATTTCAACGATATTTTGACCATGTCAACCCCAAACAACAAATGGGGACCATAAGTCATGTTTCTTTCATTAAATGTGACTTCCAATGTATGATATAAAAGTCCGGGTTCTCTGGCAGTTAACCAGAGAGACGTTACGCAGGCGTACGTAGCATTAAAAAGTAAGTCCGTGGAAACCCACGCGGCAACAATGAGATTTGTCTTAGTTCGTAACTTTACTTCAAGATGACAATACAAAATGTAAGAGCGCATTAAGTTTTAATTCAATAATTAAAATTGTTGCAAAGTCTTATTGTTGAAAGACACCATTTTTCGTGTTGATAACCAAACAACATTGAAATAAACCCAATATGCTTATGCAGAAATAAAGGGATTTGGTTGTATTGGTTGTATTGGTGTTGAACGCCGTTTTTCAACAATTTTTCAGTTACATACGGCGACCGGTTCACCTAACCAGTTTTCCTGGACTGTATACTAACCAGTACTAACTTACCCTTCCACAAGGAGCCAGCAACTTCTTCACATATGGAGGAAAATCGACATTTTTGTCAAATTTTCATGGAAGGGTATGACCTGCCGCAACCGGGATTCGAACCCGGATCTCCGGGCTGCAAGTCCAGCGCACTAACCACTGGACCACGGCCGCGGCTTAGAAATAAAGGGAAATAACTCGTAAAAGAGTAATTCAATGAGCTAGTCCAAGGTTAAAATTTCTTTGAATAAAATGCCACAGATAAAAAATGCGTGACTATAATAAGATAGAATGGTATATGGATTTTTTTTCGCTTTAGCCTAGAAATGACATCAAATAATCTGAACTTTGGTCCCTGTTTGATTTAGAGATTTAAACGATTCATGAGGGAGGGGGCGTGGTCGTGTGGTTATAGTCTATGGCAAGCAACCACTAGCCTTCACTGCTGTGAATTCGAACCACACCCGGGACGAAATTTCACATGTGTGAGGAAGCTGTCCAACTAGCTTACGGAAGGTCCGGCCTTCAACCAAGGTGTACATTTGAAGTCTTCCTTTACCGTTAAACCAGCAACAGTCGCCATATGATCCTGATTGTTGGTGTTACATTAAAAACCAGTGAAAGAAAATGTATCATTTACCTCTAGTGAATGAACCCATCTCTGGGGAGGAAGGTAAACATATTCACCATATTTAGGCCACAAAGGTCGATGGTCTCCGCTTAATTAGATGATAAAATTGTTTAAATACATGCATGTATACATCGTTTTGTGGATTTAGATACAATAATGTTATTACACATTTGCAAGTGAAATTCAGTGCTTGTAATTATTTCTTGAAAATAACCGGGTATGAACTAAAATGGTCATAAAAAGCAAGAATTACTTTCGAAAGCGATCCCAACAGTACACTTACATGAGATAGCTATGTTAAATATCAAGATCTAGATTGATAATTATTTTTAAGAACATAACTAAAATTAGGCGTATCATAGTTCCTTTTGAATTAAATAAACTGTAAATTCAAGTAGTATAGACAAAAAATTAGAGTTTTTTCTTTTACTTTAAAAAAGCCGTTAATTTAAGACAACGCGGATGTTTGGATAGGACCTTTACTAATACGTCGTTATTATGTCATATAGTACAATTTTTAGTGCATGTATGACGTTGATTATGACGTCATCTATGACGTAACACGTTTTCTTGATGTGCAGAGTCTTTTTAATTGATAAGTACCTAAGTGGGAGATCCGTGTCGTAATCAATCGGCTTGTCCAAACATACATGCTGTGGCTGTAAAAAAATGGAACAACTGAAGATATATGGATGGGGAACAATTAGTGATATTATATCATGTATAAATTATCTAATTGCATCTTAAATGAGAAGCAGCGGTCTGAAGCACTCATTAGTACAACGTAACATCGCATATAGAGCTGAAAGAATACTTACTGAAAACAAAACTTACCATTCTGTCTGTGTCATCATACAGTGTTACTGGAATTTCTTGAGTCTGAAATGATTAATCAAAAAAATATTATAACTGAGAATATGAAACGCTAACATGTATTTCCATTTATACTATTTCACTTACAGTTCCAGACAATGGAGTCGTTTAATTGGTTGTTTTTAGTCTAACTCTTTGTCCGGATCTTTTTTACAGGAGTTTAACGTCGCATCAAAGCCAGTGTAATTCGGCTACTTTTCCAGCTTTGACGGTGAAGGAAGACCCCTGACATACAACTGGGTTGAACCACCGACCTTCTGCAGGCCAGCTGGACAGTCCGGTTCTTTATTTGTTATATTGACTTTCCTTTATCCAAACATGTTCTTATTCATATGACAAGAAAGTAAAGGTCACGTCATTGTTGCCAAGAGTGTAACTATTGTTATAAGGAACGTAAATATTCCAATAACCCTTTGCCTCATAAACATACTTTGGACTCTTCCAAATTCATAGAAATACACACGACATCATTTGTTTTAAGAAAGTTGGGATATTTCTTTGTGACAGAGTAATGAGTAATGGCCTCTTTTGACACAACGTTTTTAAAAGTCGTCTGCTTCAAATGCGAGGAGATGCGGTAATATGAGGCAAAGGGCTACGTTAACTTGGATACATTAACATGATGTCTTGGTTAATTATCGTCAAGCTAAAGGACGGCATTGGGTAAATAGCGATAAGTGAACCGAGGATTATCATGATGTCAGGACAAATAATGACGTACTTCAAGACGAATCAATCCTTTGCTCAGAGGTACATTTGTCATACTTAGAAAATACTATGAGTGAAAGAGCCTTCATAAACGGCTTTTGTTCACAGCTGGTCGTTAACCCAAGTTTGATTGTACAATAAAACCTCACTTAGCGACTGACATTGATATTGCTACCACTTCATTATAATGGTACTATTTTTTTCGAAATGGTTTTCAATTTTCAATTTATTTCTTTTGAATGAAAAAAGCTCCTTACATAGATATTTTACGGCGTTAGCAATCCTACTTACATTGATAATATCATCCGAGTAACAAGCCAGTACCCATTTTTGTGAAGAATCCCAGTCAATTGAAATACCGCGCTGAAACATTGAATAACAAAGTTTATTCAGTGAAATAGGAAGATTTAAACGACACGAACTCGAAGACTTTGGTGAGGAGCCGACTTCTACAGGTAAGGATTAAAAAAGCCATTTTAACATCTGTGTACACCTGTGTAGAACCATCGGCTTTCTTTACGCTAATTTGACAGCTTCCTCATACGTGGAATCTAGTGTCAGAGGGATCGAATTCACAGCCTTGAGGGGCAAGTGATTACCAATCAGATACCATAACCACTCGACCACGGAGTCCCCATTTTTTTTTTATTTCAACGGCATATAGAGATATAGAGAAAATGGATATCGCTTTAACAGTGTTCTACAGTAAGTAGGCACGAAAAGGTACATGCTGTAATGTTCTTAAACAGTTCCTTTGAATGCGTAGAGCAATTTAATAACTACTAAAAGCAAGAAAGACAAAATATCGTACAAGGCCATCGTCACAGTCATGTCGTGAGATTCCCATTTTCACGCCGTGATCCGGATCATAATTATCGTCTGTACTCAGCGAAACTTTCTGCGAGCCTAAAATTGTATTATTAGAGATAAACAGTGTCAAACAGTACGCAATGTTAGCCTTGTATGAAATATTTACAATGCGGGTGTAACAATATTTTTTTTATCATTTTGGAAAATGGAGCACTGAATAAATTAGCAACTCTACCTAAATTGGATTCTGATTTGGGCTCGTTTCTCAACGGGGCTACTCGGGGTTTCTCAATATTACAGACACTCGAACGATTGCAAATAATGCAATGATGAGTTTGCTACAAAAGTAACCAACCACTTGGTCAATGGAAATAACTATATTCAATTTTGCAAACCACTTTGATCATAATATACCGGTAAATCTCGATTAAACGACCATATTTTTAATTCTAAATTTGATCAGAACATTTTTTAAATTCAGAAGACTTGAGGATTTGGTTACCGTTACGTCGTGAAAAGTTCTGAATACAGCATCTTAGTTTCATATGGTTTGATTGTTCACTTTCATTAAAAAAATCCAAATCTCAAAAGATATCTCCAAAAAATTCCAAGCGAGCATGTCTTTCAAAAATTAGATTTCCATGTTTACATAATAATATCAAGATGCAAAAAAAATAGAATCACCAGAAACCGGAAGTTCTGCCAGAATTTAAATTTGAACTTATCTTACCTGGCTTGGCATAACAGATGATTGGTAAGTAGAGCAAAACCATTAACCAGGAGTTATGAATCACCCTCCAATCCATTTTTCTTCATATGTGAACACAATTAGCTGTGTGTGGAAGAAATAGACAAAATCATCAGTAAAACTTATTCATCGCAAAATACAAAGATTGAAAATAGTTGGGGAATGAATTGTACCTAGTTTTCTCACGGATAGAGTATCTAAATAATTCAATCGTAATATAATTAGTTAATAATTTTATAACACAAGATAATAAATATTTACATTATTCAATGGTAATAGTAGTTGTAAACAAAAATCTTTACGCACACAGAATATTACATAGTCAGTATTAAGTGCGTTCAAGTACTGAGAGTTCCTGTGTACACTAATAGTCTCCGCCCACCAGATTTTGTTTGTTTGTTTGTTTTCATGTGACTTATTGTCACTGGGGTTTAATGTCGTTTTTCAACAATTTTCAACTATATGCGGCGACCGGTTCACCTAACCAGTTTTCCTGGACTATGTACTAACCAGTACTAACTTACCCTTCCGCAGGGCCAGTAACTTCTCTACATGTGGAGGAAAATCGACATTTTTTGTCAAAAAATGCATGATTTGCCGCACCCGGTATTTGAACCCGGATCTCCGGGTTACCAGTCGAGCTCACTAACCACTGGACCACGGCAGCGGTCTCCGCCCACCCAAAGAATTAATGACGTGTGACTTATGCTGGGTTATCAATCGACTATAATAAGATGTTTTGTTATCAGTACGAAAAATGAACCGTGGCGACATTACAAAGCCGTATATTTATGGCATATGTCAGTAGAAAAGACTCGTCGACAACGTAGGCTTTCCCAAAGAAAAAGCTTAATCGAATTTGTTTATATTCTGTCGAACAGCTGTTTATTTGCGATTGACAAATTAAAAGAGCTGTAGTTGGGCCACTAAATCGCCAGATTCGCCACGCCCCTCTCCTTTTAGTTAATTATTTCCGAATAATTTTCTAAATAAACTCTAACCTATACATATGATATTGCTTTACATAAAACCGACCGGCTGTTACACAACAGCTTGGTTCAAAAGGTCAAATACAAAATGTGAAATACATTTACGGTCTTCTGTACTTGGCAATATTATCTGATTTTTTTTTCTCATTGATTCATCACGTCTCACCAACAGTCATGGTCTTTTGGCGACTTTTCTAGCTTAAACGGTGGCAGAAGACCCCAGGCGTACTCCTGGGTATAACCACTGACCTTCCGTAAGCCATCTAGACAGCTTCCTCACATATGATTTTTTTTCTTGGGTGGAATTTGAACACAACAATGAAAGGGTACTGATTTCTAGTCAGAGACCATAACCATTCGCCCATAAAGATACGGAATATATTAAATCTGGTTACGTAAACTGTAAACTTAAACTGTATACAAAAAAAAACCAGACTAGTTAGTGTAAAACCCAATTTTTTTTAAAAAACAAAGCGTTTTATTTATCTAGATTCAGTTTTCAAAGTTGAACCATCTCACTAACTCTTGATGATAATCGCATTGCATAAAAAGTTCAATCAATTATCTAAAATTTAAATGTCATACGTAGGCTACCGACTGCATCATGAACTTTCTTATGAGTAGAACAGTATTCAAAGTGTTCGTCAAGCATTGGAAATTAGATACAACCAAGTTTGTATTAAATGTTACAATATTTCATAACAAGGAAAAATAATAAACACAATGTTTCCGAATAAATTTTGTAAGTTCGGAGGTATAGTTGAAATGACAATGTTGGCAAAAAATGAACTAATACTGAAAATAAGTAGAAGTTTGACAGAAAAAGTATCGGTCGGTGATGTGTAAGCCAGAATCTGTTTTATTATACGCCTACGAACAACGAAATATGAAAAAAATATTTTTGACACTTATCCCTGAAATTAACGTTTTACGTATATTTTTGTTATTCTTTACAGTGGTCTGAATCTAGAATTGAGTCCTTTAAATATACATGCACATACAAATGTGCTAAACGGAAAAAATAATCCAAATTTTGTGATATTTAATTAAAACCAAATCATTGTAAAAATCTAAAATGATATACGAACCGTTCAACAACTTTCAACATCAACAGTAGCACTTATTTATCTACATATTCCTCGTTTAGTGACATATATCTCGTTTAGTGACAAAATGACTGACTGCATGTATAGAACATGTGTTACACCATCAAGCAATTAAACTCAGCAGTTTCTGTAGGCGACTTAGCGTACAATAAAAAACCAACTTCATTATGAATATTAATAAACATTGATAACATCATTGAAAGGGTTTGTATTACATTGAAACACGGTTATATTGAATTTCTGAGGATACGAGTAACTACTTCATTATATCAATATCTCACTACAGTGGAGCATTGTTATATAGATGTCGATTTTCCTCCATGTGTGGAGCAGTTGCCGGCTCCATGTGGAAGGAAAAGTTAGTACCGGTAAGTATATAGTCCAGGAAAACTTGCTAGGTGAACCGGACGCCGTATATAACTGAAAAATTGTTGTTGGAAGGCGTTGTTAAAACCCCAGTGACAATGTCACATAAAAACCATTAAAACAAGACATGTTAAATTGAATTCGGATAAAGTGAAGAATGTAGCAAAATAAATACTTCACTTCCGTATCCGATTCTTTGCCATGCCCGAATTCACTATAACCCTGTTTTACCGCTTAAGGATAAAATACACGCTCTCCGTTCCATATAAAACTTGAGAGGTTATAAACTGACACTATATGGTTGTCAATACATAAAGTCCAACCCGTGAAAGGAAAAGATGTCTTTTTTCACTGTGGACATTTACTCTGTGCTCGTTTAGTTATTTATATCCATAAATATGCATCAAAGAGTGGCCGCTGCTTACAGTTGACGTCTACACACAAGCGGTCCTTATTTTACTATAGTTTAACAGCTAATATACATGATGTGGGTAGAACGGTTGGGTCAAGAGTCCCGTTACATATCTCAAAAAATGTATTCAACTGATACTTTTCAATTACAGATGCATCATGATACTAAAGAAAGCAGCGTTTGCAGAATTGATTCATCTTATAAATTACCGAAATTCAATATACAAATGTACAATGAAAACAGTTCTTTCAGCTGTTCAATGAGTCTGCCCGATACAACGTATTGTACAACAGCTTGTATTGTCGTATTGACACAATGGCGCGTATCTCGTATGTGCTAGAGTTTCAGACACTTGTCTGTCGGCTAGTTCTCAGAAGTGGTTCGATGACAATCAAAATTACTGGCAGCGTTAAAAACCATTGGACAGACCTAATAATTACAGTCAAACCTGTAAACAAAGGCCACCATCGGGAAAGACAAAATGTGGCCTTTATTGACAGGCGGTCTTTATTCGGAGGTCACTTATATAAATAATCAGTCATCGTTTTTTACATAATGGTCTTTATTCACATGATGTTCTTTATTCGGAAGTGGCCGCAAACACAGGTTTTACTGTATATTGACTAAGGCCCACTGGCGTCTGTTCATTGCCACAACCAATAGATAATGCAGAGAAACATTAGCTGCGGGCGTAGCGAAACGTGTGCGTGAGACACTGCAGTTCTGTTTGTTTTATAGTATATTGTATCAGCCGTCTATAACTATAAACAATGACTTCATCCGCAAACATGTGACAGCTAGTTTGTAACGCGTTTTAGTTTTGATTACTTTACTTTTTTCGGATACATATGGGGTTCGGACGCGTATATCCATGCGTCTAACGACTATAAATTGCAAATCAAGCTACAGTTGCGATCGAACTATCGAGAGTCGCTCAAATGGCCCTGATTCCAAAGCATCAGTTCAACGGGAGATGAAAACATAGACAAATGTCACTAGTTCATAAAAGAAATTGAATACTTCACAGACGAAATGAGCCACGCCTTAAATAGGTCACGTAATTACAGGATATGACTTAATGATAGTAAATGTGTTATATAATTAGTTGTGTTGCGAGGAATGCATGAGGACAATAATTTGTGTAATTGTTTACATGTAAGGCCATACTTAAAAAATGTTGGTTAGCGGTTACGATACTGACTCATTCAAAGATCCCCGACCCCCAAATTTTTCAGTGATTATTTCGTTCTTCCCAAAACATCCCAACATATCTGTCGACAGGTAAAAGTTTGGGTCGCGTAACGGCAAACCAACCTTTTTTAAAGGATGGTCTTACAAAGGCATTATAATATCAAACAAGCCCAATCAGATAAGGCATTGCATAAATTCATGTGTAAGAAGTCTAGCCGGCGAATTATGACCACCAAAAGGGGAACAATATGACCTATACATGCATAGTTCAGCTTTATTTGGTCCAACACATCAATAAACGTATGCTTACCAATGACCTTTAATCACATGACAGCTTTTATACATAGGTAGTCGTTAACTCAAGTTTGATTGTATTTATAGTACTAATTAATTAAATTAACACATCCTATGATTTGTTGAAGTGGACTCGACTCCAGATACATAAATACGGTTGTCTTACATTGGTCAGTGCAAGAAGCGACTATCTACATTGAGACAAAGAATGAGATAGGCCCCTGATACAAAAATACGGTTGTCTTGAACTGAAAGGGGACAGTGCAAGAAGCGACTATCTACACTGAGACAAAGAATGAGATAGGCTCCTGATACAAAAATACGGTTGTCTTACATTGGTCAGCGCAAGAAGCGACTATCTACATCGAGACAAAGAATGAGATAGGCTTCTGATACAAAAATACGGTTGTCTTGAACTGAAAGGGGACAGTGCAAGAAGTGACTATCTACACTGAGACAAAGAATGAGATAGGCTCCTGATACAAAAATTCGGTCGTCTTGAACTGAAAGGGGTCAGTGCAAGAAGCGACTATCTCCATTTAGACAAAAAAGGAGAAAAACCATTCTGGACACTCATTGTTTTCCTTTTCATGAAGTGGAAACAAAATGAACGCAGCAAAATAACGCCGATTTTATGGATGACACTAATCCAATATACTGATTTTTTTTGTCTGATAATTTTTTTATAATTATGCACTAAAAGTGATGTTCGATAAGAAACATAAAATGGAAGTGTGTCCCTTTAAGTACCAGATGAAACATACATCACGCCTGCCTGCTGGTCGTCCCTTTAAGAACCAGATGAAACATACATCACGCCTGCCTGCTGGTCGTCCCTTTAAGTACCAGATGAAACATACATCACGCCTGCCTGCTGGTTGTCCCTTGAGCATTATAGTATTAAAATGATCGGATCAATATTTGCAGCTAAAACACCACGTGTTATCTATCTGATTTCTATTGTCTCTAGCCATTTAACCGCAGACAGTCTCGCTCATGGCACTCAATATTGCATAACTCCACCGCACGTGACAACCGCAAAATTATACCAATTGCATTAGCCAAATCTGAGTTAGCGACTGTCTGTACATGAATGTCGCCATGCTTACAAAGTAGTCAATCTTCAGTACGCTGTTATAGATAAAATTGGCGAAAACCAAGTGAAAATGTCCGCGAAAAGAGGAAACAATATTTTTCTTATGTCCCATTGGACTTTATTTGGTGGTTAATTTTGACTAATTTATCAACATGTGTGTTACAGAGCTGTAGTTATGAATGAGGCTATTTTATGGACAGATGGTCAATAACACAAGTTCGACTTTATTTTTTTAAAAAAAGTAGTTAGGACATCACAGCAATACAAAATTAATCTGCATAAAAGACAATTTGATTAACCATAACAAATACTGTAATAGCATCACCCCTTAGGGGAAAAATTAACAATTTGACGATCGAATATTTTTACCCAGCGGATCAGCCTTGGTATCAGACAAGAAATCTATCTGTACTAATTCATGGACATCGCTTTGAAACATCTCGAAACTTCTACAGTGCAACATCTCCAGACCGGCCCTCTCTCGAGCAACAGCCTCCCTTCAACAACAACATATTTTTTCACACTGCACGACTTCACTATTAATTTAACCTCTCTAGAGCAAAAACCTCTCAACAACAATATAGTTTTGCTTCGCCCAAAGGGTGTTGCTTTGGAGAGGTTGCACTGTATTAACCTTGCCCGAGTTTCTTCCATATGGTAACAGTATTAGATTTTACAAACAGTGAAAACAATAATCAAAGTCTACCAAAAGCGAGATCTGAAATATTGCCTCACTGCAAATTTAGCCTTTTATTCAGAAGTAGACTGGATTTGTTATAAGAATAAAATTAAGATAAATAGTAGCCTCTGTCCTCATTCATTCCTCACAACACTGCAGACGATTAACGCGAGTTATACTGTATTATGGCTGACCAAACTGACATAAGTCACGTAACTATATAAGATAAACACGTAGCTTAAAATCAATTCTGGGCCATCAAAATCAAGCATAACCATTAGATTACTTTACAAGACGATAAAACACTGCTAAATAAATAAATAACATACCTGACACAGCGGTTATATGTAGCAATAATCAATATGTCAAGCTTCCATTCGCAAAAATCTTATCACTCTATAATTATGCTACACTATCCTGAAATCTGTCTGCTACATTACAATGTCAGCGTGATTTGAACTGTATGTGTAAATCAACCGAACGAGTACGGTGTAGTTGGCATTTAACCAATGTTGTAATGAGAAAACTTTAACCAATAAAACAAGTATTAGCATTTCCAAAAATGCTTGGATCGCCAATCAGCCGAGTATAAGAACTAAGAATAGAATACTTGTATTGAATATAGATTTCCAAGAGATTTCATTTCTGGTGTCATTTCTAATTGAGAGTTTGCAATACATTCTATATTTCCGACAATATAAAACTGGTTCCCGTTGACTATGTTGTACAGAGACAACATTCCTTTGGTGTACTGCAACATGGAACGGGGACCAGTTAACGACGATGTGAAGCGCCCCAAAAAGCATATGTAAAACACACAACTAAAATATCGAAGTATCGCATTCGGAGGAAACAAAGGACTTCACGATGAATTAAACTAGCATTAATATGTTAATATACATCAAATAAAATAAATCATCCTTTGTGTAGAAAATTATACACTCGTTTCTGAACAATAAATGCTGATGTTTTTGAGTGGAATAGTCGAAATATTGTTTACCCCGCAGGAGCCTACAAACAGGTTTCTAATTGGCTTAGAGAAGGCGGTGTAAGGGAAGAAATGGTCAAATCTGGTTAAATCTGCTGGACGGCGACATATACAATTAAACAGATATGAGAATCATCTCGTTTTGCACGTTACCTCTTGGGCACATTTAGCAACAAAATATTGGTATGCATTAAATATTTCAAGTCCGATTGTGGCATTACTTCGGTTAATAATAAATCACGGGTGTGATAGAAATCGTGATTGGTGTAGCATAAACATGGAGCTGGTATGACACAACTTCGTCTCCGCCCTCTGATATATCAGGTTACAAAAACGTGGACAACCGATTTCTATAACTTCTTTGAGCTAATTTCGATGATATTATAACAGCTATATCGAAAATGAACAGCCAAGTTTGTTTACAGACATTAAATGAGTGTACAGCAATATCGAAAATGAACATTCAAGTTTGTTTACAGACATTTAAAAATGTGTGACAAAGATACATCTTTGTGTTAAACTTCTTTAGGGACATCATGTCTCGCATTAAGATTATTCTACTAATCATTGCATTTGCGGTGCATCGAATTGACGGCCATACCGTGACTAGGAAGAGGGATTTGGAGGTTTCCTATCTTGAAACAAGGAATAGTCACTGTGACGCTGAGGAAAGCAAATTCCAATCTCTGACGGTGACTGCGCTCCCAGAATGTGTGACCGAGTGTGCTCTACGTGAATATTGCGCTGCATTAAATTACCATCGTGATTATAAACTTTGTAATTTGTACCAAACCAACCATTGGGTGTCCAAAACAACGGACATTTGTTCTAGGGTGGTAAAAGAAGACATACATTTCTCTATGGTATACGTTTAATTTTATTTTTATACTTGATCTTTTGAATGCCTACGTTGTCCAAAAACAATTTATTCTGCTATGATTTATAACAAAACGCTTTTAGTAAAGGCGTCGTAAACTAAGGCACACCCAACAGAATCATCCGTAGGGGGCATCGTTAGTTTAAACAGAACAAAACGATTGTTCTCAAATTCCTATTTTAACCCGTTTAAAACTAAATTGTCCCAATTGATTATGGACAAAAATGAAAACTGGTCCGAAAAAATATGCAGTCATTATAATGAGGCGGTCTTAATATCTAAGTTGTCTTTAGGTGAGGTAAAACTGTTAACGGAAGGAATTCATATCCTCGAATTATTTCAACTGTTTGTAGTGCATTATCATTCCGCCTAAAATTCTGACATTAGCTTCAATGTATTCAAATCATCTCAGAGAAACGGGTTCCTCTGTCGGGTATCGAGCTCGCGTTGTTTTCATGAAACAGTTCTTAGCTCTAGCGACTGAGCTAAACGCAATGACTTAGAGACACATGTAACGGGCACTTATAATACTGTAAATAAAAAATTATATATACTTGTAATATTATTTCATTACTATAGATATCGAAAAAATATGGACATGACGCAATTATTCAGATCCCCATAATTTCGCTGCTATAATGATTTTTTGTACATTGTATGATAATGCTATGAAACAGGGAATATAAAATGTTATGCTCATATATACCGAGGACAATACACGAAAGGGTTCAAATATCCCTTATTTTCAAAGTGGCCCGGCAGTACTGAACAGTTTTGCACTGGACATGTCCTATGAATGAATAAATGATTATTGTCTTGAAGATTTTCGTCATATATCATGTAGAGTATGTTTTGCTTCGAACTCTAGAAAGTCTGTTATCCAATAAAAAACGCTCGGTGAAATCTACATTTAAATGTTACAATCAAAAATTACTTTGAAATCCATGTGACTTGGACACTAGATAATCGAGTCCACTCGTTGACAATTGGGTTAAATACATTATATCTAAGGCCATTCGTCCGCCGCTGATTCCAAGTGATTCATGTAGAGGAGTTAGCAGTTACTTGACAAGAACTCGAGTTTTACTGGTAGAGTCCAGGGAAACCTATTCTATCAACAGCCTGTCCGTATTTTACTAAAGCGCTGTTAAAAATAGCTTAAAGCCCGAAAAATAACTAATTTGATTATGCATATCTGTACAAAAGCTTTATTATATGGGCTTCCGAGGAAGAACGGAGATTTTTCCAGGCAATCTCAGGAACGGTGACAATCCGTTGTACACAGACTCATAGAGAAGTAATATTCAAGCAGTGTTGACGGCCCCAGTGATTCAGAATTGTTATCGCACAGGCTTTTTGCACGTTTGATCTTCAAACGGAAAGATGTGTACGTTTTTGATACGCATTTGTTCAACCTTTTATGACAAGTGATGGAATGATCTTCATTAGGAAGAGAAATATTAATATTAATAATCAGTCAGTGTAATACTGATGAAAATTGTCAGATTATGCCAAACAATTTTAGGCTGTAAGATGTATTATGGATGATTGGGAAGATCAGTGTTTTCAAAGTCTGTAAACCTTTTAGAAATGATCATACAATCGCAAACACCATCTTTTAATTTATTAAAAGCAAAATGCTGCGTTACGTCCCCTGTAATTGTGGAACAATACCGAAATAAAATTTATATAGTCCAAAGGGCAATCGTTCAAAATTGTCCAACTAATTATTAAGTCTCAACGATGCTCTTGATAAGTGACTTCGTTATGGGATTGCATTCCAATGCCTCTTTTGACGGTGCATGAAATATGTGGTATATTGTTTACTCTTGTTCGATTGGACGCCAACGATAATACGGTGACGATTATGCGAAAACAGTACCGTAAAACAACAGTGTTACGTAGATTAACTGTGTACAAACTGTTCGGCAAAAACCTTTCATATCATACTGCCAAACTCCTAACACGGCCAGTGTGTTCATTAAAAATTTAGTTGCGCTCCGAGGCTAATCATCGAGGAAGAATTTCATGCCGCCGTTCAAATGAGAAACAATGGAAGACGAAAAATGAATCTTGCGGACTGCATCTTCTATAAGCCCAAGCCTATGTCTTGAAATGTGACCAATTTCGTACATGTCTTCTAAAAATGATGTCATTGAAATATAATGATGTCATTGAAATGTATAATTATGTCATTGGAATATAATGATGTCATTGGAATGTAATGATGTCATTGGAAGCCTTTCCTTACCCCATGTGTCACCAGGTATGACATGGGACCAAGTTAGCTGCCGATAATTGTAATTCCTTTTTTCTTGTACACGCACGTGTGTATACTTTATAAGAATTAAACTATTGGTATCTCTTCTTCCATTTCTTAAGTACCAACTTCTAAGTAGCCTTGCCATTTGAAATATACGAATGAGAGTTCAGATTTATCTTCAATCAATTCGTAAATTTGGTTGAGCCGTTATATCTCTTGCAATGCATTCTCCACCGCTGATTTTGAGTGATTTGAATGGACATGTTGACTGTTGCTTGCGAAGAGCAAGGTTGGAAATGATAAAGAATCCAAGAACACTTGTAAGGTTAACTACGCGTATTATATAACTGAAATATTGTTAAAAGCAGTTGTAAACCCCGAAAATATAACCATATCTTATATCTGTTGCAGTCTCCATGTACAGAAATGCCTTGCCCAAATGGCACCGCTTGTGACAGAGACACAAGGACATGTCGAATCAAAGGTAAGCCAACAAAATACAGCCAAAGGTCGCCAAAGGCGGGGAGGAATATGACCTTTGAACATAGCTGACCTTTATTCAGAAACTTAGTGGGTCGATCATTTTTCAGACGCGCGCTAGTTTGCTCGATGTTTACAGGTAACTGTTACAACCTGGTGACCGCTATGCACGGTCTGACTGTATCACTTTTAAATACTCTGCATGTTTCTGCTTGTTATTACGTTTTTGGGTTTATGGTCTGTTTTAGGTAAAAATATTAATTACCTAAATAAGAACTACATTCAATGTTGCTTCTTCCTGAAAACGTTTTTAGGTAAGTTTGGTCACATGCACAGTAATACCAGTTGTGTAATAAAAACATATTACGCGTGGTTTCAGAATGTCTAAAAGTACTGATACTTACAAATGGGAAAGTGGTAGGAAGTCTGCGTGGTGTTGGACATAAAATAAAATATGCGTGTGACAATGGCTATGAATTGAGAAAAGATTCCAGCGAAATTGCAACTTGTCGTGAAGATAGAGTATGGAGTACACATGGACACTGTGTTATGTCGGGTATCCGTATTTATATATATGTTCATACTTTATTGTTATTATACAGTATAACCCTGAAAACTGTTCTGTTTTATTCCTGGTTGCAATTCTTGCATACTACCGATTTCTCCAAATTCTTGAAATCTTGATTGATTGTATTTACATATAAGATAAATGACCTTGCAGTAAAACCTGACCTTGACATTAAACCATCTTACTATAGCAACCTAGTATTTTCGGTACGTTTTCGGGATGCCCCCTACATTTCAATTTGCTAATACCACCTCAATATTCCGTCTGATATTTTTGTTCCAATGATAGACTTAATACCAAAATTTTACTTAATACAGTAAAACCTTCCATTGCGACCACATCATTATTACGACCGCTTTATTGTAACGACTGCTTATTTTCGGAACGGCTTTCAATAAGTTCCCTATAATTCAACTTGATAATGTGACCACCTAATTATTACGACCGATTTTTCGGGTGCCGAAGGTGGTCTCATTATTGAGGTTTTACTGAATATGTACATTCTAGTTGAAATCTTTTTGTTTAGTATTCACTACAGACGTTGCATTTTCATGCTTCCGTGTATTTCAACTCGAGACTTGTTGATATTCGCTAAGTCTTGTATGTGTTGTTTTTATTGTTTGAGTTGAAATGTAATGGAAGTTTTGGAAACCGTTCACAAGTAATTTGTCGTTATGATATGGTCGTTTTAGTGACATAAATTACTAAGTGGGGGTTTTACTGTATCTATACTTGTAGCTAAGCGATTGAATGAAGAATGTACCATATTTATTAATGGTGATAATTGCATAGACAAGAATGCTGCATGTCTACATTCGGTTTATACCGGTGGGAATATTTGTCAGTGTATAACAGACTACGGTAACAACAATGGAGATTTGGTCGGAGGATCTTGCATTCCTTGTAAGCATGAATTAAATATCATACGTACATACAAACTGTTTTCTAACATTAGAAAATTAATTTGTATTTACAACAATGTTTTCATTGATTTTTTTTATTTGAATGACAGTTTCTTTATGAACTTACAAAAACCTGGGAAATGTAAAAAATTAAGTCTGTCATTATTGGTCTCCGTCTGTCCGTTCGTCCGTTCAGTGAATATTGATGATTTTTTAATTGTCACTATAAAGTAAATGTTTAACAGGGAGTCGGCTGCAGATTGACGACAGGAAATGGTAAAACATAAATAAAGTCACTTTATTTTGCGTTTGTTCGTTCGTTCAATACCAGACCATCCGTAAGCCAGTCTGGACTAAATTTTAACATTCAGTATTACAGCATCTCGTTAAATACGTGATATTGTTCTTTAAAATCATCTACGAAAATATAACTGCTGTAAAACCTCATTATCCGACCGCTTCAATATACGAACCACCTCATTAAAACGACCGCTTATAATTAGTCATATAAAACAAACAAACAAACAAACAAACAAACAAACAAACAAACAAACAAACAAACAAACAAACAAACAAACAAACAAACAAACAAACAAACAAACAAACAAACAAACAAACAATCAATCAATCAATCAATCAATCAAACAAACAAACAAACAAACAAACAAACAAACAAACAAACAATCAATCAAACAAACAAACAAAGAAACAAACAAACAAACAAACAAACAAACAAACATGGTTCTAGTGGTGCCAGTGAGATGTGTAATTATATACATGTAATTTCATAATTTTTTTCGCTATATCTATACTTTAATATCGGACTACAATTTAAGCATGTTCTACTGTATTCAAAATCACATTGAATTGATTAGAAATTTCTGTCTCCCTACCACAGTGAGTCCTGTCTGTGAAGATTGTGAGCCTATTCATCATAGGTGCATTGGACCCAACGTGCGCTGTGTTCCATATTTCAACGTTAACCAATGTATCTGTAATTCTGGATATGAATACGTGAAGACATCAGGTATTTGTGTCAGAGGTATGGCTTTTTTAAGCTTAACAACTCATCAAAAACAGTATATATATATATATACTGTTTTTGATATATATATATATATATATATATATATATAAAACAGTATATATATATTTATATACACTGTTATATATATAATTATATGTTATAATATTTGTACCGTGATATCCTCGATAATGGGGCCATTTTTTAGATTAAAGCATCAGTATTATTGTTAAAATCGGTTCATTAACAAGTTGAAATATAGAAGAATTATGGTAAATAGTGGTCTTAAAATGTAGCGGTTTTTATATAAAAGAAGACGCTAAGCGATGTTTTACTGTACTCTAGAATCCTTTGCCACAGAAAGGGTCAATGAAATATGGCTTTTACGCACAGTTGTTCCTCATTTATAGTTTCATTTGTTCTGTTACACAGCGGAAACCTCTAAACCGGTTCCTCTATAAACCGGCCAAATGACCTGGTCATTAGAGGGGTTCCACTGTATCGATAAATTTGTGCTAAACGGTAGTGGTTTTATACAAGGGTAATTGCTTACTTGTGATTGTTAACTCGGGTTTACCTGTATTTAAGTATTACGCAATTATGTTCGAATTGATACCTCAGCCGTTAAGCTCCATGGTGATACTATACTAATGGCATTGCCTTTCTTTCAGTTTGCTGGGAGTATTCGACGAATGTCGCTGACTTTACAGGAACTAATACTCTTATACTTGAGGATGTTGTCACTGGGAGGACAGCGGTTTCATCTTTTTCTGAATGTGTTCATTTCTGTAATCTTGGGTACCCAGAATATTTATCAATTAGTTTGATAGATAAAACTATCTGCATTTGTCGTCGCTTTTCCGAATCACAGTACAAAACACTTAATAGTGTTTTTGGGTAACCATCCGCTCTCGATATTTTATGAACGACCATGTGCAAATATCACAAACTACCTCTAAATCGTTCGGAAAAAAGGAATTTTGTTCTTGGTACGGTATAACATCAATATTGCGGTCGCCGTTTTGGACCGTACAATCGGTCAAGATATCCAGGTGGTCTCATTATAAAGTTGAACTGCAGTCAATCCTGTGAGCAAAGGCCTCCCTTGGAAAAGACAAAATGTGGCCCTCTTTGACAGATGCAAGCAATGTAGTTCATATACCCTTGAAATGGTTTTATAAGTACAGTGTATGTATTCCTTGTATATCGTGTTTGTATCTGTGTCATGGATCGGAAGCTTTCATTAGTACACAATCAAAAGTGAAAGAGGAAATATTGAAGACTGGTTCGAAAAGGAGTGGTCGATGTATTGAAGTTGTCTCCATATTAAACTTGACGCTGTGTGAGGTTTTACTGTGTTTTTTTTTAAAATAAGAACCATGCATTGCGTAAAAACAGCGCTTATACATTTACCAAAAAAATGAATGAGAATATAAGAAACAATGCGGTGAAAGCTTAGGTAAACGATTAAATGGTGAAAAGAGTTGGATGAAACGATGGTGGGAATATTTACATATATACAGCTTTCTTGGTTAGTTTGAGCGGTTGTTCACTATCTCGCGCCCGGCATCCGAATAATCATTCGCATCAGATCCCGTAAAGCGTCTCTTCATCCGAGATCTATCCAGATCACGCGCCGACTTCCGGTTGAGTGAATCAGCCCCTTATGCCAATTCACTACATAATTTTGGGTATGGAGAAAAAAGGGGGAAAATGTGATTAAGAGGACAGGATAGGAACGAAGAGATTGTGGAAGTTACAATTGTTGAAATGATGGATATTAGTTAGACAAAACTGAAAGTCATGTTTATTTAAACTATACCGCTGTTATTTATACCTCACCTTACTAACATTTTTTTCAGCTTTTAGCACAATGTTTGTTGTTTCTATTCCATATTAGTACACGTCCATATCTTAATTAAAATTTTATTGAAATCATGCGATAAATTCCTTTTTTATTGTATTATTTTAAATAACATTCCTGGTGAGTTTTACATAGTTTTCCATTTAGTGTTGTAAAACATTCCTTATCAAACATGTTTACAACGATAGTTTTATTAATGAATCATACGAATAGCCTGTGCAGTAGTTAATATACAATTAGAGAAATCAGTCCAAGTGGTAAAGTTGTCAATATAAACTCACCAGAATAGTTAATCAAAAACAATACAAGCACATGCTCGATTAGCCGGAAGTAACGCAATGGCCTCCCATGAAATTGTCACACAAGCCATTGTCAAACTATTGCATTTATTGTTTCATGAACGTGAGCGTGATTCATTTGAAATAGTGTTTTTAATTTAAAAGAGCGTAAGGATGTTACACTTAATTTGATGAGTGTTTTATTTAGTTTTATACCGTCATTTGAACATAACCAAAACTAGCCGAAATTACTGTGTGTGATAAGACGGGGACTCTACATTACAGAGATATGCGATGTAGAGTCACTGGATAAAACGACCCCAAATCACAAAGCGTTAATTTCTGAAATACTGAATATTCTACAAATAAATGCCCTTGACTTATAAACGTCCCACCTACAGCCTTTCGAGGAAGAACAATCATGACCCAAAATTAAACATTTTAACAAGCATGCGTCTTTTTTTCATTGCTGTCAAAAATTGTTCAAAATACCTTTAGGTGTTAATTAAATTTAATATCCCATTTTAATTCAGTATGCTATTGAACTAGGTATCCATTCCATGGATGTCAGGCTTTGTATGAGTCAACGGGAACCAGTTATATCAATGCTTATGAGCCAGTTGGATCCTCGCCATCTTATCTGAGAAGGTTGAAAATTTTAAACAAAGTCGGGGACGTGTTTACTTAGGATCAGCAATGTTCGAGTATCAAAATCTGGATCATGATATATCATGAAACACCATTAAACAACAAACAACACGATTTATAATTCTCTATTTTTTCTTTAAAAATCATTTCATGGAGATTAATTTTGAAATCTGCTAACAATTTGTTGATTGGTTTTCGATCATGAAGGAAATATGGACTCTTATATTACACTTTAGAATGTATCACAGACTTATATTATACTTAGTACATGTTTCTGAATATAGTAGAGCCCCTGAAAAACACAAAACGGAGGATTTACAGACAACTTATTTCATTTTACTCGCCTTGACCGCTTGATCTCACATTTTGAACCTGATCTTCGCTTTCTTTGTCGATTAGAAATGAAATCAATTCACATCTACACAAAAAAAACAATGAAAAGAAAGTTAGATGGTTGTGTTACTGGATAAGTAATAGCCGAAAAACAACAAGGGAGGGTACTCTTCTAGCCTTAATTAAATATCTAATTTGAGTTACTTCCCTTACTTGAAAAAAAGTTCCCGCAGATCACGCCATATTCGATACTTTCGGTTTGAACGTCTATTTATAGTTCACGTATCAACCAAAATGGCAGCTGCGACCGGCCTACGTTTATGTCAGCGGATTTTAAAGAATGTATGCAGCGATGTTAACCAAACGTTACCAGGTAACGCATATAAATGAATCATTAAACGATTTATTATTAATCGAGAGAACATCTAATTGATTTCAAGCTGTTTTTATTGTTTGTAATTGGATCGTATGAATGGCATGTTCTCGCATGTATAAGATATACAAATTAATGCATTACCATTAATGCCCTAATAAAATAGTATTAGTTAAATTGAGCGTGTCTTAAAACTACGGTCTTGTGTTACGAAAAAGTTTAAAAGCTTTGGCATCTTAAACAAATAAATATCTCTCAGAGTTTAATAAGAAAATGCATCATTTTTCATCTCTGAAAGTTGGTTGCTCTTTTCATTATTCTTAATGTTAGTTTTTGCAATCATAAAAACAATGCTTTGTGTCTGTGAAATGCTTTGTGAATGCGGCAGTCAGTTGGCTGACATGTACATTGAAGACACAATGATACTAGGGCAGGCTGAATGTTTTGGTGCAATTTCAGGCTTCCTGAAAGTTGCCATAATATCGGACATGTCAGGCAAATTTTGAGCAGGTCCAACAACTTTTCGGCGAGTACCGGACCAGATGTTTTTCAACAATTTTTTAGTTGTATACAACAACTGGTTCACCTTACCCATTTTCTTGGACTGTATACTTACCAGTACTAACCTTTGAAGGTCCACAAGGAGTCAGTATCTTATCCACATATGGAGGAAAATGAACATTTTTGTCAAATTTTCATAGAAGGATATGACCTGCCGTGACTGGCATTTGAACCCAGATCTCCGGATTACAAGTCCAGTGCGCTAACCATTGTACCACGGTCGTGGCTGACCCATAAAAACATTATCTTTTAATGGTTTAAATTTGGCTTTAATTTATTTGAAGAAAGCCTAACAATGATTATCCACAGAAGAATTTTTTGTCGTTGGCCTAATGACTTCAAGTGACAGTATGTTTGTTGCATGTACAGTGTTTCATTTTGCTGTGCGTCCTGTGTCCCAGACGCATAGATTTCGCTCAGGATGCAAAGATTTTGAAAATGTACATCCCTGGGACCCATGTATTTTGGATTCAAAATGAAACACTGGACCCATTGGTTTCAGGTTGGGACGTATTGCTTTCAAAAATGTGCGTCCCAGGGACCCATACATTTTGGATTCAAAATGAAACACTGCATCTATTGCACATTCCTGTCTGCTATCCTGGATTTATTGCCCAACATTACTACAAATAAACAACAAATATCATTTCCAAAATGATCACTGCATTCAATTGACATTTAGTCATTTTCACTTCAATTGAAAAAAGTCGTATTTTAGGTCAATGTTTCATTTTGGTGGATTTTCTTTCTGTCATATGACTGTCTGTTACTACTGAATGTGGAAGACACTGTTCAAAAGCTGTCTCCTTTCTTACTTCATCTAACAGTGTATGCTTAATTGATAAATAGAGATCTTAACAGTCAAAGGCCATAAATTACATTTTCACTCAATTAATATTGGCTTATTATGCAGAAAGTTGAATTGTTAGTGCAGGATGTGAGTGTCATTAGATGTTCAACCGTGAAGTTCCATTAAAAAGACTTCCTTCATACAGATATCTCATTCATTCTCAAGTTTAATAATTGTGCTAAATTTGACAAAAAATGAATTTTTCCTCCATATATGGAGAAGTTGCTGGCTCCTTGCAGAAGGGTAAGTCAGCACTGGTTAGAATACAGTCCAGAAAAATTGGTTAGGTGAACTGGCTGCCGTATGTAACTGGAAAATTGTTGAAAAATGGCGTTAAACACACTGAAAAAAAATGATAATAATTATGCTAAATAGATCTTAACCTTTGACCTCTGTAGATACTTTATTGTTTGGAATACTAAACATTGGGCCTCTGTAATTATATATTGTCAAAATTGGAAAAAAGATGGGGCTTATTTGTGATTGGAAATGGGTGTAAATACTCAAAGCCTTGTGAAACCTCATGGTAACATTTAGATAATTTGTTAAATTTTGTTAAATGTTAAAATTTCAGCTGCTGGATTTTATCTACCCAGTGCAATCATGCCAAGACGACGAATGTCCTGTCAATCTGGATCCAAGGTATAAAAACCTTTCATTTTTGCAGAATAAAATCACTAAGCTTTTGGTTTATGTATGTTCCCTTTATAGACATCACTAATTTTTATTATAAGCACTTGTTAACCCTTTGCCTCATAATACCACATTACCCCCCATCTGAAGCTGACAACATTTGGATTCATTGTGTCAAAAGAAGCCTTTCTTTTCTTAAATAAATTGCTGTTTTGTACATTGTCTTTGAATTTAGAAGAGTCCAATATACGCTTATGAGGCAAAGAGTTAGATGCCAAGACAGGCAAAAATATCATTCAAACTGCTAAAAAATACATTTTTAACTGTTAAAAATGTTTAAACTGATTTTAAAAACTGCCCATTCTTTCTTCTAAAACATTTTTATCCTAATTTCATAAACATTAAAATGATACTAATACTAATATAGTGATTGTCCAGGGGTTTAGAAATTTTTCCATGTACCTGGTAATCTACTATGTAGGAGGGGGGGGGCAAAGCCTGTTGATTCTTCCAGCTTCCGGCTCATTTCTCCACCCCTGTAGTCATTTAATGGTTTATGATCATGTTCCTAGAAAACCACCCAACTGAAGAAGATGTTAGAGTCACCAGAACTAGAATTTATTATGGAAGCCCATAATGGACTCAGTGCCAAAATCGTTGAAGAAACTGGTAAGTGACCTACATACTGACTGTGTTTGAACGTAATCTTTCATCAGCTTGTCAGGACTTTCACTAGATGTCACAAGTTGAGGATTAAAAATTACCCTTGGCTGATGATACTTCAAAGAGTTAACAAAAATTACATTTGAACTTTAATGTAAATTTGACGCTTTGGTACAAATTCGCAAGAGTCAAAAGCTTTATTTTACTGATTTCAAGAGTCAAAATATTGTTTTAAGGGTCAAATGAAAGCCCTGGCTTGTTATCTAATACTGTCAAACCTGTGAACAATAGCCAACTGATGGAGCATAAGAAATATGTCTTTGTACACAGTTGCCTTTTATTCAGAGGTTTATATGGTCTGTTGAATTGAAACATGTGTACTTAAGAGTGCAGCTGTTGTAAACATGTTGGCCTGTATTTGCAGGTGTCCCTTAGATCTGGTTCTTCTGTATTTCTTATGTTATACAGATTAACTGTATACATGTTTTTTCCAAGTACGAGAGTTTAAGAATCTATATTAAACCACATTGTATTTGAGATATCTTGTGAAGTCCCTGTTATTTTACAGACCCTGTAGCAAGCAAAGATAATTTTTGTAGATTCTTATATCAACCTGGGCATTTTATGCTGAATGCTTACTTGAGAGAAATGTACACTTTTGTGCGAGCGTACATGAAAATCTTGTTTTATTGTTTTAATAGTTTCTTTCCTGTTGTAGGATTCAAGGGAATTTGGGGTAGTGGTTTGTCTGTATCAGCACAATTAGGAGTGAGAGATAGTAATGAGGCATCCTGGACACAGGTAACTTGAATTCCAGCTTGACAAAATAAGAATTGTCATAAAATTTCAATAAGCTCAGTTTTTGGTATGCTGAGTCATTGAATGAATCGTGGCAGGTTCTAGACGTGGATGAGGCGCATACTTCTTGAAGTTTTATAAGAGTCTGTTTCTTTAATCATGTTGAAGGGTAGGCAGTTACATACAGAATGACACGGTTAAAAGTTTTCCAGAATTTTCCAGAACCTCAGTTTTTCTCAGGTCCAGACTCTACTGATTTTTATTGCTTTGGCGACACCAACGTTAAGATTTCCGATTTTTGAAAATTTTCAACTTTTACCCCATGGAATGAAGGGAAGGATGTTAAACCACATTGTATTTAATATCTTATGAAGTCCTTATTATTTAACATACCTTGTAGCAAGCAAAGAAAAGATCAATTTTGTTTGATTCTATTGGTAGGTTGTGGAAGTGCTCGAGTTTATGAGTGATGCAACCACAGTTCCAATTCTTCTAGACGCTGACACTGGATATGGCAATTTCAATAATGCACGACGTCTCGTGCGCAAGTTGGAAGATCGTGGTATAGCAGGTGCTTGTCTGGAGGATAAACTCTTCCCAAAAACGAATTCTCTACATGACGGGCGAGCTCAGCCTTTAGCTGATATTGAAGAATTTGCTTTAAAAATTAAGGTAACTATGATAGACAGTCAAACCTGTGAATAAAGGCCACCCTTTATTGACAGATGCCCTTTATTCAGAGGTCAGTTTGTTTTCAATAATCAATGACAGTTTTCAAAGAATGACCTTTATTCACAAGGTGGCCTTTATTCAGAGGTGCCTGCAAACACAGGCTTGACAGTATGTATAAGAACTCTATTTACTTGATGTTATTAACCGCATAATCTGTCAAAATGTGCTTTATGATATTGAATTATCTTTTTTATCATTTTTTTTAATCATTTTATATCATTTATTATTATTTTTTATCATTTTTTATCATTTCAGTTGATACTTTTAATGACTTGACTTCCTGATACTTTAAAATGACTTGTCTTCCTGTTACATAAATGCTGCTTGAGTTAAAATAACAATGTGAGACTTAAACTGATTATTATAAACTGTTTGAACTAATCGTTCATCTAATATAAATATGCACTAAAACCTCAAATAGTGACCACCTCAAAATTATGACCACCTTGTTATGACGACCCCTTATTTTCTGACTGGCTTGCAATAACTACCATATAATTCAACTTGATAATGAGACCAATGTCCGATTTTTCATGTTCCAAAGGTGGTCTCAACATCGAGGTTGTACTGTACCATCAAATATAAACTAATGACTACTTGTAAGTAAATGCACTCTTAAGCATATATAAGCATTTGTTGAATTGAGTCTGATTAACCTATGATATTAAATGTCCAAAGTATGTGTCTGGAATGAGTATGAATTAATGTGATTAGTATTTACTTGCTAACTGAAGAAAATGCTGAGTTAGTGGTTATAAAGGTCAAGGTTATTTAAGTTTGATTTACACTCATAAACCTCGTCAACCATTTTACTAAATGTGCATATGACTCTAGCAATTTTTTATCTATTTATCTATAAATGTGATATTTAATGGAGGAAAATTTGCAGTCCATGAAGTGTTAAGTGTTGAACTCGGCCATCCTTGAAGTTTTAATGATAGGAGAAAACTGAATATTTTTAATAATAAAAACAGGTCATAATGTATTTAATGATGAATTAACTACTGGTATTGTATTCAGTATTTCATTTGACAGTAATTATGCTAAAAAGTCAAACTCAGGTGTATCAAAGATATTATTCATGCGCTGACTTGTAAAAATCTTCATACTTGGGTACTTTTCACTTTCCACATGTCAAATACACTTATTTTTTTAACAACCTTCATCAATGAAAAACAAAATGGAAACAAGACAATTATGTAGATGGCAAGTTCTGAATGCTTAATTTGTTTTAATTTGTTGACATTCCATTATTTTCTTTTTTTTTGCTGGTGCAATGTTTATCCCGGGTGAAAAGAAGGGCCTTAGTTGCACATGATAAATATGCAGATGATAGATAAATAAAACAATTTTGTTGGAGAAAATGTGATTTTCGACACATGTAGTAATAACTTGCCTAAAATGTGAGAATTATCACGAAGCAGGATTCTGTTTGATTGATATATTACATTATTTTAAATGATTCTGATTATAAAATTACCATCACAGGTCTGTTTCCAACTGTCTGTGGTTTAAATCATTTTTAATGTCATACTGTGTCTACACACAAGCTCAGATACTTTGTTCCATTGATTATTTGTAATTGTATATGGTACAAGTTGATACATATATTACTGTCCAGTGTAACAGGTGGTTTCTACAGGCAAGTTCTGACTATGCGTTCTATTGTTCATTTGTTATTCAAATGTGACTGTCCTGTGTAACAGGTAGTTTCTACAGGCAGGTTCAGACTATAGGTTCTATTGTTTATTTGTTATTCAGATGTGACAGTCCTGGGTGACTGGTAGTCCTTACAAGCAAGTTCAGATTCCTTGTTCTATTGTAACATTGTCATTAAATATTACACTACTGGTGAAGGGGCTTTCATAGTCAGTGGTTACGGTCTTTGACTAGTAATCACTAGCCCCTCACCACTGAGATTAATCCAACCCAGGACTAGACAAGCTGTCCATCTAGTTCATGGAAGGTCGGTGTTTCTACTTGGGGCCCTTTCTCTGCTAAAGCTGGAAAAATTGCAAAATGACCCCACCGCAAATACAACATTAAATCCCACAGAAAAATTACACTCCAGGGGTCAGTTGGTGTATGTAAACAAAATCAAATTTCTATATAAATAAATATGTGCAATGTAGATTTTTCTGAATGTGAACAACAAAATGGAAATAGAGATTATTTTAGTATGTTAGAAAAGAAAAAGGTTAGGTAAGTGAGATATAAGTTTAAAATCATTTTGGTTATAATGCCATTATTTTCAGTTCCTTCCAATGTTATTATAATGGACACAGACTTGTTTGCAATTTATCTGTATTTTTTTTCTGCAGGCTTGTAAGGATTCTCAGCATGATCCAGATTTCTGTATCGTTGCTCGTGTAGAAGCCTTTATTGCAGGTTGGGGTCTTGATGAAGCCTTGAAACGTGCTGAGGCTTACAGGAATGCTGGTATGTTGTACATAGTTATTAAGCAGTTTAGTCAATCTACACTGTAAGATAAGGGATGTGTTATCTTGAATGACCCTTATAGTATAGTTATATTATTTATCTTACCATAATATGATATGTGGTTTCAGCCATTTATAGTAATATCTTTGCCAATTTGAAAATGCAGTCCATTAAATGGCGCAAAGAATAAATAGCCAAAGGATTGCTGTTTTGACATACTGCTGCTGGCAAGTTGGGAATATTTATAGTTATCACCCAGTCACCTGGACCTGTTAATGATGCTATTTTCAATTTATTCATTGATCAGTACACCACTAATTCATAAGAGTCAAACACAGTGATTGATTGGTCTCTCTCTCATCTGATTGGTTGTTGCTTCTTTGTCTCTTTCATCTGATTGGTTGCTTTTTGTTTCAGGTGCTGATGCCATTTTGATGCATAGTAAGAAAAGTGATCCATCTGATATTGAATCATTTATGAAGGCTTGGAATAATCAGGTAGCTATAAATGCAGTTTTACTTTTATTTTGGTAAGTTTATGAATACACGTAGTTAATGATGACTTTGAATAATCAGAAAGCTTTAAATTTTCTAGTTCATTAATGCAATAATATGATATTCTCTCATCAAATGTTGGTTGTATAAAACTCGATTTGTCGAATACTTTGCAAAAACGACCATAAGCATTGTTAAACCTGAGTTCAAAATCATTCTGTGAACAAAAGTCACCATACAAACAGAGGTCACCATCTATGTGAACAAAGGTTACCAAGGGAACAGAGGTCACCATGTGAGTAAAGGTGATCATGTGTACTCTTCCCAAACATCTTGGGTAACAAACTAAATGAACTTCTTACTAACTATGAACTGAAGCCATACAGTGGAAACCCTCTAAACCAGTTCCTCTATAAACAGATTTTGCCTCTAAATCAGCCAAATGATCTGGTCCCGACATCGTCACTATATAATTAAAAAATCTGCTCTAACTGGCATCCCCTCTAAGCTTGCCAAATGACCTGGTCCCTAGCTCAACCGGTTTAGAGGGGTCCCACTGTATTTTGTCTATCACTTAGATGGCATTTGTACACAGGTTTGACTGTAAAGCAAAGTAAATCACATGTTTTACTAAGTTTTGTTGGTGTGTTTTTTACAGGGACCAGTTATTATAGTACCTACAAAGTATTATACAACGCCAACTCAGCATTTCCGTGATTTGGGCATATCCATGGTGATCTGGGCCAATCATAACCTTCGTGCTTCAGTGAAAGCTATGCAAGAAACATCAGCTGATATATACAAGAATTGCTCATTGACTGGTGTTGAACCAAATGTATGTATTTGAGTTCATGTGTAGTTTACTTTGTTTAATGTCATTTTGGGAAGTGAAGGAATTTTTTTACAAATGCAACCAATTGTGGTATTACAAAAATATTTAGGGATGAATCGTGTCTTTAAAGTACAAAATAAATGCTTAGGAAAAAATTTGAAACAAAAAGTTTTGGGAGCTAACTTCTCCATTATTTTTGTCAATGAACCAGAAACATATTGTTTTCTGGCCTTATTTTGTTTCCTGTTTATTTCAGATTGTGTCTGTCAAAGAAGTGTTCAGACTACAGAATGACGGTGAATTGGTAGCTGCTGAAGATAAATATCTACCAAAGAATTAGTTTGATTATCTCCCTTAGATGCCGAATGTGATGATTCAGAATTGTCACATTTTATTTTGTCATTTTAGGTGATTGACATCAAAATGTTTAAAGTATGTTGTTCGTATATCACATTCATGTACAGTGCTCTTTTAATTCTAATTCTCCGCTGCATTTTAGTTGAATAGATCTGCTACTGTTTTTTGATAGTTTAAATTTAGGTCAGAAGTACTAAAAATTCATTTTGGAACCCAGTCTAAATGCTGCTTAGTCATTTGTGAATTCTTAGACTGTGACCAGTTTTAACCAATCAGAGGCTTTTGTTTCTAGACTGGTCCTGAAGGGCAAGATTTATAACCTCTGATCTTTTTTGTTTGTTCTTGTGGTGTGTTTTTGTGTTTTTTAACATCTATTATACTTCTGAACAATCTTTTTTGTAAATACATTTCTTTTGTATACACTAAGATCTGATTGTTAATGGGGCTGGTATGATTTTACTTTCTTTTCTGGTATATTACTGTGATAGGCAATCACTTTTATTGCAAAGGGTTTGATTACATATATACATAGACGAAGAGATTTTAGTTAGTGGATTATTGTGTCAATTATTTGTTTATGATTGCTAAAACTTGTTCCCTTTCTAAGATATTTGGATTCCTGCCTTTGGTTCACAATTTTATACCTTTATTTCGGATGGGGTCTCTGTGGCTGAGTGGATATGGTCTCTGACTAATAATCACTAGCCTGTCAGTGCTGTGAGTTTAAATCCTGTTCAAGACCAAATTTCAATTGTGAAAAAAGCTGTCAAGCTGGCTTACGGAAGGTGGGTGGTGTTACCCAGGTATAAATAAGGGTCTTAATCCACTGTTAAAGCTGGAAAAGTGGCGAAATGACCCTGGCCATTGATGTGCCTGTAAACCTTAGTGAATAAACAACTAACCGTTTAGTATGTTTATCGGAGACCAATTGCGCATATGATATTCCAAAGTTTTCTTTATTTCCATTGCTCGCATTTTTCAGATATTTTCATGTATTTCTGTAATATATTCACTTGGGTATTTTGTACTGATCAGGGTAAATGCATCATTGAAAGTGTTTATATATCATGATTAAATTCCATCTTTCATCCTCCCTCGCTGTAATTGTTTGCAAGAGAGGAGGAAATTATTGTGGAGGGGGCAGTTTTGATGGTTCCTGATAAATACAAGACAGAAAGGGGACAGAAATTTGCCTTAATGTATATGAGTCTCAACCAGGGTCTGCTGGGGCCATAATGATGCCACCCTCATTGGTCCTAACTTCAGATTCCAGTATTTTCAATTTCAACTGCTTACTAGTACCTACCGTGACATCCCATTTGAGCCCCAACCAGGGTCCGCTGGGGCCATAATACTGCCTCCCTCCTTGGTCCCAACTTTGGTTTTCAGTCCTTTCAATTTCAGTCTCTTTTATTTTATGATTATTATGTTTTATTGTGAATAGTTTGCTTAAACAATATATTTTAAGCTCAGTTAAATGTACACTAAAGTGCTGTTAATATCGTGATATGTTTTATGTACAAATCCATGCCAACAAAGTGATCAAGTTAAGTTTACTGCCAAAAGTTTACAAATCTGTATTTACAAAATTTAGTGCTTGTCATGATAATGTTTTCTTTTTTTTGTTTTAATTAACAATAGCATATTTAACATGAACAATAACTTCTTGTTTCAATGTCTATGTCTTTTAGACCAATCACAATACTTGACACTTCTGATTGGTTGATTCTTAAATTTGACCAATCATAATGTTTTATTCTGTTGTCAGTATCAAAGCTCAATGTAACAACATTGAGTCGACTGTACTGTGAACAATCTGAAATCTGTGGTTCTGCATTGATTGTTCGTAATCTGGATTATTAATTATTGCATTACATATGCTTGTTTTGTTATAATATTGATAAGTATCAACCACTTCTAATTGTATACATTTTCAGTCACTGTTCATAACAGATTCATGGGTTTTCATATTATCTTGCATATTCGGGGATTAAGCCATATTTTATTATATATTTTGTATGCACTTTGGGGGATCATTTTATATGTCCATCTTACTTCATCTTTTCAGATGATTTTCTTTTGTCTAGCTCTATATATTTTAAATGAAAGTGTTCAGATCTAACCTTGACCTGTTCAAAAATTATATTTTTGTTCTACTGATTCGTGAGGTATTTTCCTCTCATTTTTGCAATCACATCTGGGATCTTTTCGTAGTACTTATTTCAACCTTAATATCATGCCAAAAGTGAATATTTTGAGCATTTACTACTAACGTCTTGTGAAACTTCTTCGCTAGCCAAGATTTATGATCCGACTCGACTCGACTCGACTCTACTCTACTCTACTCTACTCTACTCTACTCTACTCTACTCTACTCTACTCTACTCTACTCTACTCTACTCTACTCTACTCTACTCTACTCTATGCCCTTGGCTGATTTAGCAGGATTTTTGTAAATCATACATTGCACACTTGTCAGATAATGAAATCATTTCCATTCTTACATTTCCATGTGGTTGTTTGTAAAACCTGTTTTGATTGGATGTGCAGTCTTTTTGCTGCATGAAAAAAAGTTCACTGAGGTAGAGAAATTCCTGTTAAATCTGCTAAGGGTATAGAGGAGAACAATAATTCAAGAGTGAATTAGAACCCGTTGCTAGTGAAGATGCTTGGAAAATAGCTTCTGAATAACTACTACAGTACATCTTTCTCATGTCTTAACTGTGATAGTGATATTTAACCAGGTTTTCCAAAGGAAATATCCTGGTTGTTAAGTTCTTACTTATCTTTGCAACTATGCGCTTCATCAGTAATCTCATTGTTTCTTTTTTATTGCTTTGTACTCAAATAGATAGATCATGACTTATCAGAATCTCTTTGCTTCTATTCTAAGATAGCTTGTTCATTAAATGCTGAACTTTATTTTATGGTTTTACGGCCTTTTTGGCGAATGTCTTCATCAGGTATACTTTAGTATTTACATGTATATTGGTATGAGGTTTTAAAAATGAGATTTTTCTTTCATCTTAGAATTTTGAATAAGATTCCTTGAAAATGAAATGAGATTGTTAAGTCAACCCATTGAACAATTTTTATGTTCAAATTCTTAAGTTAATGTTGTGTTCAGATGTTGTACAATATTTTGAATGTGCCATGAATTATATGTAAATACCAAAAGATGATTCGTAGTGTAATTATGTCCATATCCTACCTGAATATCGTGAATGAAAATGAGATCAGTGAATGTTCTCAAGTTTTACAGCCTCAGACCTTGTACTCTACTTTATTTAGAGTCTGTTTATCTTCCTCTTTTTATATATACTGGTATATATTGCATAATATTGTGTTTCTTTTTTACATTTCAATTCTGTTATATGTATATGCACATTTGAACAAATTAGGTATGAAACTGTTCTGTTTTCAAACTATGAAAATGCTTTTTAGAAATAATTTTATCATGATTATGCTTACATTTCCTGAGTTATATTATAATTGCAGCTTTTAGATATTTTTTTTTTATTTTGTTGAACAATATATTTCTTTATTGGTTTTACACCATCATCTGACCTCTCAATACCAATTGTATTATCTCCACATTATGTACCAAGAAGAATTTATGTAACAAAAATTATTTTTCGCATGAATATTAATGATTTGTCTGCTGACCAATGAAATTGTGTGTAACAGATCAATACTCTTCACTTGAAGTCAAAAAGTTTGGTCTAAAAGCCAGCATTAGCATCTAGTCTGGAAACAACACATTATTTCATTGGTCATTATAGCTGGGCAGTGTTCTTTATGATACCAATTAAACAGCCTAAGTATAAGTAATGACTTCAAACATAACACAATAAATTATACATGTAGTTGGTATTTAAGCATAGCATTATGTACAAAATGTGGATGTCCAACAATATTAAGGCTCTGGGAACTAACAAGAGTTTTACGTGTACGCATTGTTTTGGGCAATTTCTTTACATTATATTGTATTCATTGTATGTACGGGCACCCAATAAACTATTCTTCAGTTTACAGATTGTTGTTTTATCTTCTCGCTCTCTACTTATTTAACCCTTTGCTTAATAAGCGTACTTTGGACTCCTCTGAATCCAAATATACATAACATCAATTTATTTAAGAGAATTGGGTTATTTATCTCTGATATAGTGGAAAACATTGTGGCCAAAGAAGCCATTGCTCATTACAAGCATTCTGCGTTAGATGCGGGAAATGCGGCATTATGAGGCAAAAGGATAAACAGTGCATGTATTAGTATGGTGTTTGGCTCTCAGATGAGTTCATTAGTCACATCTGGTACAAAATTGATTCCTCTTCAAATGGCTGGCGCTGTTTGTTATCATTAAATGTAAGTCAAATGTGGAAGACAAATACCGGTTTTAGGTTTTCCTATACTTTAATTTCAGATCGACTATTGCTTATTGTCGGTAATCGAAATGCATACTTAAATGATATAATACATTGAATGGATACCAGGGTCTGTATTTCTAAAAGCATCTCAAGAGAAATTTTCTTCAAATAGAACTTCTAAGTTGAGTCTTAACAATGAAGCAAGCTAATGCAGCCTTATTGGTTAATTTCAAGAGTGAGCTTCGAATCAACCAATCAGATGTCAGATATGAGGCTGCTGTATGTGCTCTATGTATATACATGGTAGTTTAGTACTGTAGAAAATAAATTTTGTGAGTCCTTGTAAGGGAAGCATAATTTCTGGAAGTTATTATGTTTTTGTATTACATCTACAATAAAGGGAAGTAACTCTGACAAAACAAATGTAAGCATTAATGTACAGTATTCACTCCTGAAAACCGGACCCTCGTTTTTTATCCTGGTTTTCAGAAAACTATTGATCACAGAAGAGGAAAAATGGAACTTGAAAAATCATTCAATTTTCAGAGAATTCCAGTTTTCAGGGAGTCTGGTTTTCAGGGGTTATACTGTATTTTATTAAAGATGCAGCAATCAGACAATAATATTGATATACAAGAATACATAGAAAAACAATCGTTATATTCACAGAATGGCTAACAAATGTTCTCAGATAGCAATCAGTCTGGGGTTTAAAGATCTGAGATCGGTGTCAGAAATTGAAAACCTGAATGGTTTCATCCTTACTTTCCAAGTATCCAATCACATGTCTTCATTCAGAGGATGGTTTAACAAACTTACTTATTCAGGGCTCGGCCCCAAGTTATAAAACATGAGAAAGTTTCATCTGCCTTCGCAGTGAAATAAGTACATGCAATAATGTTCGTCATGTACTTTGGTTAAAAGTATCACTGTTTGATGTTTATATTGAATTAAGATGTATGTTGGCAATAAAAAGTATGATTAAAATCATCATTCTTTTAATCTGATAAACATAGAAACACCAAAAATAAAAACATGAGCTTGGAGACCGATCTCAAGTTTTATAATCTCATTTTCAAGCTAATAACATTTCAGCTCAGCCATTTGTTAATTTCACAACTGAGCTCAGTAACAGCCAATCAGAAGCTTGAATTTAATGTCGATATAAAAGCTCAGTTTCATTATACAAACACTAGAAACTCATACAGAATTTAACAACAGCATATTTTTATATAAAATAGATTGCACTTCGTCTGTTCATTTATTTGGTTGGTATATTTTTCAAGTTGGAACACGTTTGCAATACCTCTTGCAAACAACATCTCCAATGTACATTGTCTGAAATAAATTGAAAGCATACACAATCAAGAAGAAAAAATATTGTTAAATGCATAAAAGATATGTTCACTCCTAAAAAATAAACTACAAAGAACATTAGCTCTTAGTATGATATACAACTATGGCTGCTTCCTGAAGGAAGTACCAAAGGAGGGTCCAAAGCCCACGTGGAAGTGGTAAGTTAGTACTGGTTAGAATAAGTCCAGGGAAACTAGTTAGGTGAACCAGCCGCCACATATAACTGAAAAATTGTTGAAAAATGGCGTTAAAACTCAATGAAATAAAAGAAACTGAGTACCTGGATAAGGTGTAAAAAATGTTTCTGGTTACCTAACTTACCCTAATTTTTCCCCGGACCCCAGACTTTATTAGGCTTGCGGAACAGTACATCCACTGTCTCACTTTTTTACCTTTTCGCACAATAATAATCTCAAGAGCGGCTTTCAAAAACATTAAAAAAATCCAAAATAAGAATTTTCCCTACATACGCCAGCATGTACCAGAAACATATACTTTTTGCACTTGGATATGCATTGTATGTAAACATATGAATGCCTAAATGTCTCTCGTTCAGACCTTCCCTGAATAAAGTATAAACGGAAACTAATATTACAGTGAAATCTAGGTAGTCCCAACATGTTTGGACCAAACAATTTGTTTGGACTTGAGAGACGTTCCAGCTTGGTAAAATAAGTTTTCTGTATCATGGTCCACAGTCTGTACATTATTTGACAAATAAGTTTCGTGCTAAACAAAGAATTTGGGATCAAGTGCTGGGTTCAGATCTGAGAGATTTCTGATAAAAGTTTAGACTAGAAAAGTTCCAGTGTCTTACCAAAAGCATTTCATCACCAACAATTTCTCTCGTTCCTCTTGTTGGTTTAATGTTCGCATCATGTGGTTTGGCGTTGGAAACTAATTTACCATCTTCATATGTAAACGTAGTCTGAAAAGAGACACACTTGGAATGACTTTAAACAACACATGATATTTTTATATAGTCCTTCATACAGTATGAGATGTCTGCTTTGTTCATATTGCACTTTGATACAGATTTCCTATGCAGTTTTACAGCTTTTGGGTTATGTTGACATTGTTCGGAGAAGAAGGTAATTTGACCATTTCATTTTATCAATCTCTTTTTTCAGAACTCCCCTTGCATGATCTTCATCATTTTAAAGGTCTTTAGTTGTACACGAGTATAGTTCTTAGTAAAAATACCATGCTTTTGGTTCCATTGTGATCCGCTTCAAATTCTTTACCTAGCTTGAATACATCTTGCTTCTTCATGAAACCAGCATTCATTGATATAGTGATTGTTTCGTCTTCAACTGTGAACACTAATGTTGGTTTAGCCAAACTTGCCACCTTTCTTATCATGAAGTTCACACCTGAAAATATGGATTAAAATTCTTAAAATTAAGGCCTGCATTAAATACTAAAACCTATAATGATCTTAATTGTCCCTGAAAAAGCTCATCATATACAGTAGAACCTTTCTAATCCGAACTTGTTCGTGCAGACAAAAATGTACGGATTAGAGAAGTTTTCAAAATACAAAGGTTCCGTGTTACGAAGGTTTTTTAGCATATACATAATAAAAATCGGGACCAGCTGACGTGTTCGGTTTAGAGAGGATTCGAGATTGGAAAGGTTCGGATTAGAGAGGACTCAACGCCAGATATATTAGCAACAGAAATAATATAGTACTGAAAACATGCCAAATGTCCCTTAAAGTGTTTAGAGTCAAAAATGAAAATTTTGCGTAATTTAGTAAATTGAAAATATAGTAAAGTTAAATCAAAATTTTATCATGGTATATTTCTGACTGACTATGTGTATATATATGTAGATTACTTTCAACAGGCCTACATATACATTAAGACTTAAAATGTTTTATTTTGATTAACACAGCAATAATATTATTGAACTTTGTTATTATAAACATAAATGCGTTATTTAATAGAATGATTTCTGAGGGGTTAAACTGGTCCCCGTTCCATGTTGTACTGCTAGAGTCAACGGGAACCAGTTTTTCTGACGGTTTGAAACGGAAGAAGAAAATAAATATCGAGTCTCTCCCTTTAACAGCATTCATTACTGTCACAAAATAGGTCAACATGTACATGTGTTTAACTATGGGTAAATTGACAAAGTTTTGCGTAAAACACCAGGCTGGGAATCAATTCAAGCTTTCTAAAGTGAAGAACTAATCAAATTTGACATTTCCGTAATTTAACCAAACGGTATTCACTTATATACGCGACTTTATCCAGAGCACAGAAATACTCATGCAGCAGCATTACGACGAGTACAATTTGATTGTGTACACATGCAGGTACTTAACGCCAAACCGAATTTTAGCTCCATAGGCTACTTATACCTAATAACAAGTACCCGTGTTGTTGTGTACAAGAATTTGTAATATTTATAAATATACATATATTGGTTGATAAAGACAGAAACATATATTATGTAAAGTAAAACTTTAATTATGAGACCACCTTTAGTACCCGAAAAATCGTTTGTAACAATGAGGTGGTCTCATTATCAAGTTGAATTATAGGTTGAATTATATAACAAGGTGGTCGTAATATTGAGGTGTTCGCAATATGAGGTTTTACTATATAGCATATACATATACTCAAAACAAACTTATGACACACGCCATCAGCAGGACGCATACATTGTATATTATCTGAACATTTTATGAACTAAGTGAACAGTTAAACAAGTTATCTTTAAACTAGATATGACAACAGGTCTAATGTTTTATAAAGGGGCATTTTTCTGTATACAATAATCACAAATGGAAGAGGAAACATATTACAGTTATGCGCAGTTAGTATTTATTCACAGGTTCATTTGATCTACAGTAAAACCTAAAATAGCAACCATCTCAATATAACGACCACCTTCTTATAAAGACCACTTCTTTTCGGACCGGCTTTCAATAACTCCGCTATAATCAACTTGATAATGAGACCACCTCTTTATTACGACCGACTTTTCCAGTCCCAAAGGTGGTCTCATTATCGGGATTTTACTGAACGAGAGCTGAAGAGAGACTTTGCTCACGCGGTGGCTTTTATGCTCAGCTGGCTTTAACAATGCAACTAGAACTCAATGTCAAGTACAATTGATTTGCGTTATCTCAAAGTCACGAGGACTGGAAATTAGTTTGAGATAACCAGCATTTGAGATAAACAAATATTAAATAAAGTGTCATTTAAGAGTAAGTGTCTATTATGTACATTTATGTTCATGCTATGCTTGAATAAAGCACATGTACATATATATGTATGCAGGAGAATGAAATTTGTATAATATTCATGATAATAATAGCATTTAATGTCTTCACAGCAGATGCTTTATTCAAGACGAAGTAAATTAGATTATGTAAAGGACTATAAAATAACTTTATTTTTCACGCATTATGATCGAATAGACATAAATTCGACAGCACGACGCTTCTATCTGGATGTAACTTTATATTAAGCTAACATCATGTTACCGACATCTGATGACCTCAAAGGCAGCGAGTCCTCGGTTTCCAAAATGGCGAACATCCGAGTATTCGGATACTCGCTATGATAAATGTGACTAAAATGAAAACTACCCATATTTTGTCACAAAAAGTAATATTCTGTTCTCGTTTAATTTTTGGCACCCAGTGTGTAGGCGAAAATCCTTATTGCGCATTATTTCAAAGACCTCTAGCTACTAAGCAGTATAGGTCTTTGATCATTTCGACGGAAAAAAACGTGTATGTGAATATGAACTGAAGTCGCTTATTGCTAGTTTTCATTGTTTTTAACGGCGATCAGAAATTAATGCTTACACCTTTATGTAATGGATCTGATGTCAACTGAAATACCCAGATACATAAAAACACAGTCCCTTCTTGTTGCGTTTTTAATGTTAATAGAGAGTTCGCCAAATTTCATAAATCCCATAGCTGACCACATTGATTACGAATTGTTGTTACTCATAGTGTCGTTTACATTTTATCTATCGACGAAGGTTGGTATAAGATACCAAAAGATTGGTAGGTAAACATTATACGTGTACATATTTATCACAAGATATGGTACATCAAGGATGAATTCAAGACTGGGTTGATTGTATGCAATTACACGTGCGCGAGTAAGCAAATAATAGTACATATATGAATTCAAGGTCAACTTACAAATTGATCAAAGTCGTAATTTTCCGTAAATGCACGAGCGGTAAGGACCAAAATCGACCGAGTTTTGACGTGTGGGTCATCTGGTCATAAAAAATTTCGCTTTAAGTGATTCTATATGCAATGTACATATATACATACTGGTATATAATGTCACGTCCAAGGTTAGAGTTAGAAACTTAAAGGTTAGAGTTCAAATTATCGTCTAAGAATATGACAACGTCATAGTTTATTTCAAAATCTAAGACCAAGTTTCATAGATATATATCTTAGCTAAGATAGCAGACATATACCTTCAATGGTTGACAACATAACCCCTAAAACAATCCATGGTCTTTATTTAAAAACAAGGGTAGCAAGATTTTTTAAGTTTAAATTACAACAAAAATATTCTATCCTAATTAAGATATGTCAATGAAACTGGCTCCATACCCATACTAAGCAAAAATAATTGGTATAATATACTCCCGCGTCTAAGGAATATTTAAAACTTTTTTCCAAAGCATTGTCACTGCCCGCACATCAGGGCCGACGTTTTGCTGTTGACTTCTGACATCAAATGAATTATATAAAGCGGATTTTCTTTCGTGTCTTGTATACATGGATCAATCAGTGCCTACAAATATTATGCTAAAACTTTTGAACGACGCTCCTCAAATCCAGTACGATGCATTTTCATTTTGAATCTTAATCAGAGCTACAGAATAATTCATTTTACTACATCACATTCGGAACATCTCGACAAACTTCGTCTATCCTGACGGAAGTACAGAATCATCCGAAGTGTGTCAGAAGTATTTTAATTTTTTATACGAGAAAAAATATTTCTTCTGTGATACTTAGGGAAAGCAACCATGTCAACCTCTTATATTGCGCAGAATTCTAACGACATTTAGTCAACGCATTCCTGGGAGAAATCGAAATTTTCTGTACGTCGTTTTAAAAGGCGCTCTTCTCTCTATTTGAAAACTCGCCAAACGATACATACTGGATATAAAATTACATGTATGCAGTATTAAGAGACATCAAAATAGAGTATCAGTTTCAAAATCTGAACTTACAAGCTGGATTCAAGACTACAAAATGTTAAAAAATATCTGATACGTTTAACTGTAAGATTAAGCGCATACATGTATACACATAAATATATAGTTTAAGTCTAATTGAGAAATGAATTTCATTTGGGGAAGTTTGGGTCCATAACGCTAGAAAATGGAACCTTCTTTTTCTATTTTTTTTTCTAAACTTACATGTACCTTTTATGAGAACACTTGGTACGATCCATCACCAAATATTTTCGTACTTTCGGTTTTGCTGTTAGAAACATGGGTCGACCAGGTAACCGCACACGCGACAATTTTTTCTGACCTAATAAAACTACCAGCGAAAGTATATTATATATACATGATATATTCTACAGCTCTAAACAAAACTGATGTATTATACATGACCTAGAGCTGAGTCTAGATTGAATCTTTGTATACACGTCATAAAATAGCGCGCCTAATCTTCAAACATCAGCTAAATGTGAAGCGATGCTTCAAAATCAATAACTGTATAGTAACAATTTATTTATATACCGTGAAATCAACTCATAGTCATCTGTAGAGCTTTGATATTGAAAATACAATCATTATTTGTCGATTTTACTCGGCAAAAAAGTCTGACTATAGATTAAAACCAGGGAAATGAGATATTTAGCGTCTCTTGGCAGTTAGCATCTCTCGTGGGGAAAACGTCGGGCTTATACACGCAGTATTTAAAGCCGTTTAAACAGCGAAAATCCTCTAAAGCGGTTCCTTTATAAACCGGTTTCCCTATAAAAATAGCCAAATGTTCTGGTCTCGACTTTTATTACTATATAATGAAAAAATCCCCTCTAACCTGGTATCCCCTCTAAATTGGCATAAAAAATAGTGAGGTTCCACTGTAGTTAGATACATGCGGAGTCATCTGTCTGAAGAACTAAGGAACGGATAAACATAAGTTAAGAACCACTGGTCAAGTAAAAGCACCATGTGAACAAAGGGTCAGTTCCCATTTATTGGTATACCAGACCATAAAGAAATCTGATTAACTGTTAACTGTCCACAAAGGCCACATTTCTTCTCCCGCTTCGGCAGCCTTTCAGGTTTCGGCGACTTCCACATGTACCAACTTTATCATAATTTTGTTCTATTAAATACTTAGTATCTTGTATTCAACGTTCAGCAAATGATATTTGTCAGACAGTGAATGATCCAGAAGGGTTTCCATCACTATGTTGACTGTATCGTGCGAAAGAAAGGCTTCATCAATTCGACGATTTTTTAAAAAAGATATGCATAATATTGTTACACAATATTTAAACAACTCTTGGGACAAAAATGTTTCAATTTATTAAGATAGTATCATCATAAAGTTGAAATAATTCCTCGTGCAGAGCAGGGACTCTATATAACATAGAGTCCCTGTACAGAGGAAGTATTAAAAAATCCGAAATCAAGTGGTCGTTATCAGGAGGTGCTCTTAATATTGAAGAGGTCGCAAAATGAAGTTTTACTCTATATGTTTTGTTCGTTTTTTCTTAATTCACTATCTATTATACAGGCATCATCATCAATACCACACAATGTTATCATAACTACTGTTGCGTTACATGAGTCGTTTATTTATGTATTCGTACTTGTGAATGTTTAGACACTGCTTTATTGCATGTACGAGTATGTGCTTCAGTTAATAAAAGTCGATTCGGCCCGGTCCGGCCCGACCCGGCACGGCCCGGCACGGCTGGGGAGAGATCTGTATCGAATTTGCATGAGAATATCTTGATTAATGACCAGATGTAATATTGATTTATTACGTACATGCATTTGTGTTTACTTCTTCACAAGAGCGAATGTTTGATCTTGTGCACATGATTTTGATAACAATATTGTTATCGTAAATCGTGCATACACTTATCTGTAAGTTAATTAACGTCGCTGTCCTAGTGTTTTGTACTCTAAATTGACACAAGCAACTATCAGATTCACGTGAAAAGGTCACACAGAATAAAACCTTAAATGTATATTTGTTTCTGATCTTAGATGAAATTTGATCATGCATAAAATTAGGGCCAAATATTTATGTCATTATACATCTAAATGTCAAGCTCGTATTGTTTCTTGCCCTAGTTCATGCGAGCAAGGCTTAATCATATTGTTATGCTGTGGAAAATAGTGTTTTGCCAGTAAAAATGAAAATAATTATATATTTTCGAACGTATTAAGATCTGAGATTAAGTTAATACTTAGATTTCATATAAAGTTTATACGTAGATTTCAAATAAAGTTTATATATTGTCTCGATTATTATACTTCTTTATTCGTTCAGAGTTTATACATCAAATTTTAAACATTTTATGTTTAAATAAAATAGATTTAAAAATATGCGAAATGTAAGCTTATAACAATTAGCCAATACACGCGCGTAATTAAAATACATACATTCTAGAAAAAAACGTCCGTTTTACACAGCCACAAGGACAACTATTCGTAGAAGTTTACATATTAAGATGACAAATATGTCAGTTTTACAAATCGTAATAATACAAACAATCTCCAATAGAAAAAAACTTAGTATCAAAATAAACTTTAAATGTTGTAAACATCGTTTAGAGCAGAATGTAAAATCTTACTCGTCTAAATATCAACTTACCGACTTCTCGAAGGAAATCGTCAAAACATTCGCTACGATCTACTTTCCATGTTCCAACGAATTTATCCTTAATTTCAGCTAGTTGTTCGGCCGACATTGTTGACTATTAGATTCATATGTACTAAAGCCCGAGTAGTCGCTCTACTACATTCGTAATCAAGGGAGACAACTCAAATTTGGATATTATTACTTGGTGACTTCCCTTGCGGCAAAAATATTATAATGAATAGTTTCTTATAAGAGTTCTGCTCACGTTTCAATTATCTTTTTTCTGTATTATAATTAACTTTATGAATTATCTGATCAGAAACAGAGCGACCACCGACATTTCGTGCAGAAATAGTGCGGTATCATTCCGCTTGCTATTAAAAATGCTCTTTGAGTTAGTTAGCTATAGTTGGGGTAGAGTCCATAGTAATGGCGGCGCCCACAGGCAAGCCACCTGACGCACTGACAAAAGACGTTTTATCCGCGCCTCAAAGGAACGATCTTGAAAATTTTAACTTTATTCTTAATCATGTGATAGGCGAGGAAAAAATAAAGACAAATGTCTTCTTGCCATCTATGTATGGAGCCGGTGCGAGGACAAAACAGGAACAAATGATCTCAAGGGTGTTTGAAAGTTGTGCTTTTAAAGCTACCCTTAGCGGTGTACTAGGTGAGCTTTCATTAACATCTATCTGTCCACCAGCAAATTTATAATTCTATCGCACTAGTTAGGAGAATTTCTATCTTAAGCGTCATACCCGACGTGCATGTAAATCAGGCAGGACGAATCTGTATTTTTATGATAGTTGCCAAATTAGTGACCAAATAACAATAAAATATCGTTGGTGTTACTGTTTAACAGCATTGATGTTCAAGTCGATTACTCTGTGTGTTATACTTTCCGTGATATTAAATTATGCAGGGTGTTGTTGTAAAAAATGGCGAAGTATATTTAATCATGGATTTCGGTATATTGCATCATATGATTTACAATTACAATTCGTGTTTTTTAATATGAATATTGAAGCTGCTTTCATATGTGCCAAATGTCACTGGGTGAACTCCGTGTCAAATGGTCTGTTCAATGACTGTTTACATTAGAGACAATTTGATGCAGTTATTTTGTGAATTTCGAAACCTTGATACGTACATGTGTCAATCAATTATTATGAGTAAAATTACAGTTAAACAGTAAATAAACAACAGCAACACTTTTCAGCTTATTTTTTTGACATTTGTTCAAGGCATCGTTCAAGCGAACTCTTTTGAAAATTTTAACATTCATAAATCAGTTGGTTATCTGTGGAATATCTCTAATATATATTGGCATTTTGTTATAACCTTTCTAATATAGGATTCGCACTTGGTGGAGCTCTTGGTTTATTTACTGTTGGTATGGACCCGATGTCTACATACACCACAACCACTCCTGATCAGACCCCGTCTTCTCGGGCTGTACTCAAAGAAATGAAAGTCAGATGTGCTTCCTATGGAAAAAACTTTGGAACTATTGGTTTCCTTTTTGCTGGAACAGAATGTGTTCTCGAGACTGTAAGTACTTACGCAGAGCAACTTCATTTAGACTCTTTACAGGGGCATTATGATTTATGTCAAAATGCAGAATGCCTGACCTTAAGGACAGAGGTTGATGTAAACTAATCAAAAGTTAAACTAATCCAGGAATCATTCTGGCCACAATTTGTGTGAGAAAAAATGTGTCTCTGTGTATTTCATTATTATAAAAAACAACATATTGTCAATAAAACAATGACAATAAACGGAAACTTACTTATGACTAGAAAGTATGGTAAGAGATTAATTCTGGATTTCTCTGACTGCCATACTTTTAGGGTAGCATTGTATTTGAAGGCAGTGAATTCAGGGCAAAACTCCATATTTTAAAAAATTTCAGTTAGTACGGCCAGTGCTCCCTCAGTATTATTACTTTTTCTGTACATCTATACTTATATGATAAGTTATATGAATTGCATACGCACATTGTCTTCATTACCAGTGAAAATGATAAAACCTGATCAGTAAACTATATTAGTATTAGCCTCTTTATTTTGTTCTGCAGTATAGAGGGAAAAGTCCATTATCTAATGGTACCATAGCTGGAGGTATTGTTGGTGGAATGCTAGGACTGAGAGGTTAGTATGCATGTTAATGGTTTTTAAACATTTGAATTATGTCTTAAGCAGTAGTTTTATAAGTATTGGATACTTCTTCATAGTTTAATTAACCATGCCAATACTCTTGAAAGCTAAATTATTGAGTACTCAACAGAACAAATCTTTTCCTACTTTAGTTGTTGATTTTGTATATGATAAAGCTCCTTGAACACGTTCTAAGTTCTGGTATTCAACTGTGGGCAAAATGTTTCCAACATCAATTCTATGATTGTAGATTAGGCAGTTTTATAATGCTGCTAATACTTATTATGTAAAGACAGTGATAATGAACTGTATTTCATCATTTGTATGTCCAATTATTACTAAGTCTGTCAACTGTCTTAAAAAGGTAACAGTGTATAATAATATAATATTATACATGTATGAGAACATACTCTGATCTTGATACTTCATTAAAGCCTTAAAAACCATGCATAGTTTAGAATAACCTAATCAAGCATGGTTACTTAAGTATGATGAATTTTCTAAATTAACTGTAACTGACTTAGTGTTGGTCTACCCACCATTCTTTAACAACTGAACATCCATCAATGTGGAAGAAAATAGTGCATGAATAAGTAACTTTACACATGAATTAGAAATGAGAAAATTTGAAAATTAGAGCCATCTGATTTCTGATTGGCTTAAAATGTACAGCAAACAGTAGATACTCATGTAATTAAATAGCGCATTACTTACAATTTTTGTGATTTCAGCTGGACTGAAAGCAGCTGCATTTGGTGCTGCTGGTTTTGCAGTATTTTCCACAGCCATTGATTATTATTTCCGTCATTGAATCAACTTTCTGCCTCATGAATGTGATATGAAAACTGCTTTTATGAGCCAGGTGCAATTTTTAATGTTAAAGATAAATACTTCAAATGCAACTATTCAGTCTTACACAAATACTTATGTGTTATCCATTAGCTCCTAAATTGCAGAAATTAAGGTCATAAGTCTATTTATGAATTATTTGAAATTGAAACTTCTGAGACCATGAAGAAAATATTACCATGTACTTTTATATTAAATGTCAGACTGTTTTAAAAGCACTATTGAATATTCAGGGAGTATACTGATGTTTAGCCTGATAATATATTAATAAATAAGTTTGGAAATGTAGTGTGAGCTTTTATTTAGAAAAAGTTTTTTTTTATTCTTTTTTGTTAATGCTTATGTATGTACACATGTCATACTTATTCTGATTGTACTTTATTTGTAATTGGTAATAAAATATTTAATACTATGAATATAAATGTTTCTTTATTTGCATTTTCATCCGTTCAAAGATGAAATCATTGGCAGCAATGAAATGTGGAGTATTATGTCATGTATTTAATATAGAGCCTTTGACTGATAAGGTTATAATTCTCTGTTTTGTCTAGCAATGGTAACACTGTGTTCTGATTGATGGATTGATTGGCTGGTTGATGTACATTTGCCTTAAAGTTAAATCTATATCTGGTTTGGGTATAGTTAGCACTTACACTGTCATTAAAAATGCATGAACATGTGCAACACTGTCATAATAATTACACAATAAAATCATGCCATTAAGAAAATCTTTGAAGCCAAAATAATTGATCTTCATATAGGAAATGGTCTCATTAAGTGGCCATGTATAATAATAGCTAAACTGTGAAATAATAACCAATCATTGATATCAAGCTTATTTAGAATTTTAAGATTATTTATTTCTTAATACTCTTAATCAGATATATTATATTATAAAATGTAAAGCATTTTGATGAGTATGCAAAACACTAACAACTTTATATGATATATAATATTCTCTACAATTACTATATACACTTCCAATGTAACACACACACTAATACAAATATCATTGGTCTATTGAATACCGGAACTCTGAAATCCGGACTTTTGATCTGGTCCGGACAGAGTCCGGTATTCAGAGGTTACACTACATGCAAATTTTCGGCACAATCTGATGCAATGTTTATTGTTTGTAATTGTGGATGAAATCATGACATATAACAATAGTTTCACAGAAATACAAAGATTATACAAATAATACATGATTAGTAATTAGTTGTACACAATATTACACAATAAGACATTTTAACGCTTTAAAATCTGGAACAATATTTAACTGAAATCACTAACGACTGTGAATAATTCTAAATAGATTTCAAGCGAATTGCAAAGCAACTTTCCAGTAATCAACTGAAAATTGAAAACAAAACATTAGCAGAGAAGCCAAAATAGCTACGAACGAACAACAAAAATTTGTTTATGATTCATGTTTGCTTACACTCACCACCAAATTTAATGTCTTATAGGCAAGCATTCACTATATTTAACAAAATAACTTTCTTGAGATGTAGATGGTAATAAATTTTTAACAATACATAATGATAATTGGTTATTTTAATGATAGTTTGTATGTGTGTCTATATTTTAAATTGTCGCATAAAGTCAACATATATGCAATATTTTGACAGTCTTATTTTAATTTGACTGTATTGGGGTGGAAGATCAGTTTTGTAAAGTTAATAGCTATAAGATCTTTCTGCAGTCTGTATACTGTAAGTTGAAAATACAACTTTTCTGGGCAGGCCACATTATTTTTGTCAAATGTTTGGTTGTAAAGTCTTCGGGCTTGAAGGGCATGTACCGTATATGTATAGCTCCTGGGCAGTTTTTTTCAGATTTTGGGATTTCCAAAAAAAACTACAATAATTATATGTTTGTTTATGCTTTCATTCGTTAAAAAATGGCACAAAACATAAAATTAGAGCATAAATACTATATCATATAATTGAGGAGCACTGTCGGTTAATTATAGAAGCTGTTATACTCTGTACTTAAAAAAAACTTAAATGTTAAACTATACTTAGGCTTTAACAAAACGAAAAAAAAACATGAACATACAAATGGAAAGAAGAGGGCTGGCATCTTAATTTACTGCCCTGTCATTTAGGTCACAGTAAAATTTGTTATAGTATAGTTACAAGTTAAAATACTGAATAAATAGTTACAAAAAATAAATTGTTACAATATCATGGTTATTACATTTCTGGTGTCATACATGGCTTCTTTTTTGTGTTTTCATACACCTAATTTCAATTGACGTATTGTGATTCTAACCACAGAGGGCTAGCACGTTGAAGGGATGGAGTATAATGGCGTACTAGGCCTAAAATGGCCACACGGACCAAACGCACATGTATCGTACATATACAAGGGTTGCAACTTCTGAAATGTCAGTTTCTGTACCAAGTTTGTTTAACACTATGTAATGTTTCAAGAAATCGCTCAAATTTCTAATAACTGGTAATACATTATACTACACATATCCAATAGGCACTTTGTCCAATTTAAAACGATGAAGCAGATATTTAATCTTTTTCCTTCGAAAAATCATCGATTTCGTTTATTAGAACGCAAATATGAACATGAATACAATTTGCAAAGGTAGGGAACTCAGTAAATAGTTGTACCAGTACCTTATGATTAAAATCCAACCGGAGGAATGCCTGAAAACCATGGACTACATACTACATACTAGTTAGTAACTAGATGTACCCACTTTGAACAGTAACATAAAATCAAAGACCCAGCCAGTGCTTACACTGAGTTAAACAACAATAATTATTGACATATAAAGATAAACACTGGAGACTTTAATTTTGGAGTAAAATCAAGTGGTTCAGTAAGTATTGTGTGTTTAAAATATGTTAAATAAAAAACAGTGTGAATACATTATTTTATAATAAAAGAGAAGTCATTCTTACTGTAATGAACTCAATGCTTTTTTGGTGGGTAACTGACTTAATCATCTGACTCACACAGGTAATAACTACAAATAACTCTGAGGTACATTCATACATGATACAATAAGACAATACAAGTTGTGTCCCTTACATTACTTATTCATGACATTGCCACATTGCAATCAAAATTGGCATTTGCATTGGCTCAGGACAGCTGAGACCATATATAATGTATAATGGTCTCAGAGTACAAGGACTCTACATAACGTGTAATGTAGAGTCCATGTACAGTACCTAATCAGACATTAAGATCAAACGAAAACATGTGGTCTGTTTATCAGTTTTCTTGATAACATTTCTCATATAAAGAAATGAAGATTTTATTGTTTATTATTTCCACGGAGAACCCTGCCGTCGACCTACGGGCTATATTCCGGGATACGGACACAATGGGTTTTAAACAAATATATGCTTTATTTTGATTGGCTCGTGAAACCGGAAAGTGGGAATTTCAAAACAAAGCTGATCCTATTTTATAATTTTATAACACGTATTAATCTCTAGATCATCAAAAACATTTTGTTTTATTTGCAAGTGGAAATATTTTGCATAAAGTTGAAAATCCTTTGCTGACCATCGCAAAATATGCCTAATTAGAATACAAAATAACATTGTAATAAGATTTCGTGACGTCAACAGTACACACTAACACACATGTAAGTTGAACGGAATTTGTACGTTTTGAATAATAAAAAAATAAATTAATTGAATGGTGTGAGTGCAAGAAAAGCCTATCTCAGTGCACTGAGCGTATCGAAATATTCCTTTGTTCATATGTTTCATTATGAACTTAAAAATGAAGTATGTAATTTGTACTGGGGAAACACTATATATTTGATAATGTCATCTCCTCTTGCAATGTGTGTTATTGGCATGGGAGCTCATCAAGTTGTTAGTATTGTGTTTACTGCCAATATACTATGATGGTGGCAGCCGTGTTTGACTAACTGACTCATGCTGAGACGTGGAGTGTCAAACTGGAGAGCTGGTCAGCTCTTATAGTAAAGGTTAAGGAGTGTAGTGATTACAGGAATTTAAGTCACTTTCAATAGCCTTGCTGTTAGTTTAACTCTTTAGCGACATGGTTGAGTGTCTGCCTACAGAGCTAGGGGTCCTGGGTTGGATCCCCTGTTAGGACAATGGTTTTTTTTTTGCTCCCAATTTACTATTGGTCCAACAGTATAAGTGGGAAGTATGATAAGATAAAAAAAGATAAAAGGTCAAGTGAACATTACTTGAAATATGCCTTCTTGCACCCTAACATTCAATGCCCCTTAAGCGGACATGCAACTTCAATGCCTCTGGGTAAAAAATGCGTAAGTTGTAACTGGCCATAATGTGTTCATTTATAGATATATGCCAATGCTACTACAAAGCCGAATTCAAGTCCATGCAGTTGCCATACATTACAATGTATTTCAAACAATGTTGACATAATTTGATGTATTTCTCAATCTATTAAAATTCTGCTGAATAGCTCCTACTTGTTTGTCCATTTGCCACATTTTGCTTCAAGTCAATTTTTCAAGATTCAAGCTAATGATTAAGAAGAATATTTTTTTATATCATTTCAGACAATGGACAAGAAACAGTGCAAAGTGAAGGTGGTAATTCGTGTTCGTCCACCCCTCAGAGATGATAACAAAACCAGTGTCAGTGTTAATGGCAACAGTGTGCAAATATTTAATCACAGAAATGTGAATGAAAACATTCAATATGAGTAAGTTGCTGTATTTTTCTTTAGATAATTCAGATTCATTTAAAGAGACTGGACTGCAGACAGTTACTGACATCTGAAGTTTGTAAATATGAAGAAGACATGCAAAAAATGGTTTTGGTTGGTGTTGAATATGTTGCTTGAATATGAAAACAAATGCATTAACAGCCTCCATGGGCCTTGATTTTACATTTTATTTTGATTACTATCAAATGATTGGAGTTTCCAGATTTAACAATCGCAAGTCTAATCTTTTTTAGCAGTTTCTGTGGTTCAATGTTGATGTTTATGAATTGAGTTTGGGTGTTGTATTTTCCAGTTTAAAATTTTAGTCATAGTCAAGACAATCCAGTTAATGTTGATCACTTATTAATATCACTGGAGAAATGGAGTACTTTATTACTTATGCTCTGCATCGTACTCTGCATCATGAGTAGTTAGCTGGCTTGTGCAATATAACAGAATGCTATGATTTTATGTTTTATCATGTCTCTTTTTCTGTGGCTTAGTATTATGATTTTGTATAACTGTATACTTTGTCTGAATTGGTCTGTGTGATGATGATAGATCATTGATGAGACATGCAAAACTAATCTACATGCATTTAATGATTCAATTCTGTCTTTCAGTTTTTCTGCTGTTTATGGTATGGATAGTACACAGCTTCAAGTTTACACAGATTGCGTGAAACCATTATTACCAAAGGCATTGAATGGGCAAAATGTGTCAATATTTGCATACGGTCCAACTGGTGCTGGTAAGAACTCAATTTAGAACTTCCTTTAAACAATATGTTTTGGGTATACTGGCAGGTTTTCAATACTGGTTTTTGTTGATTTTCAACCATAAATTTTCTTGCACTTGTCTGAAGTAAGGTAGCTGTAAAATCAGCTTGGAGTCAGCCTGCTTGTGAAAATCCTTGAAATTGATCTGTTGTACAAGTCTGCTATGAGTTTTACAAAACAGATTTCAGTTAAATGACTAAAAAAGTATATTTGATTGAATTTTGTACTTTTGTTTGAAATAAATTTTACATAAAAAGTCTTGTTGGAAGCAGACACATAAATAACACAAGGAGGTGTAAGAAAATATGTTATTTAGGTATTTTTATGAAAAGGCTAGTGTGTTCCTATAGGTTATTTAAATATTTTATTAAACTAATTTGCAGGTAAGACTCACACAATGCTGGGTACATCTTCTAACCCAGGAATTATTCCTCGAGTTATCAATGGAATATTTGAACAGATTGAAGAAAACAGGAAAGTTGATGGTGATGAATGGAAATATAATGTGACATTTTCCTTTCTAGAGATATATAATGAAAAGGTAAAGAAAATTCATTTGCATTTAGATATTTTAGAACACCTTAGGCATACAGCTAAGTATGGTTTTGTTACAGTAATTATTACTTAAAACTTGTTGTAAAAAATAATTAAACACCAAGACATCATCAGATATAAAGACTCTTCACATAAGAATATGTTTTGTTTTCAAACTTCATGTTATAATAAACATCAATGCTGTAATACTTCATATTTCTTCAATAATTCTAGTGATTTAGTGGTAGACTTGTTCGAAGTTGTTTGAAATGGTATTAATATATAATGTTAGGACAATGTGATTGTGGATGGCACCAGTTTATGCTTTATTTTTTCAGACAGTTTTGCATAGATGGGCATGGTGTCATTATTGTGACTGCATTGTTAGAAACACAAGACTTTGTTCTCTTGTAAACTTTACATCTGTTTGTTTTTCCTAAAAACAAAACATACAACATTTATGTACAATTTTAGGTTCAAGACTTGTTGGAACCTTCTGGTTCAGACCTGCCAATCAGAGAAAATGCTGACAAGAATATATTAATACCTGGTCTTGCTAAGAAAGAGATTCATAACTTTGAAGAATTCAAAATTGCATTTGGACCTGCTTCAAACAACAGGTTGGATTTTATTGATATTTTATTAGTCTAGTCATTTTGCTGTCTGATTAGTGATCACTAGCCCTTCACTGGGGTGATTTCGAATCCCTCTTAGGAACAAATTTCACATGCGAGGAAGATGTCCAACTAGCTTTCAGAAGGGCGGTTATTCTTAGATCTACCTAGGTATACAAGTAAAAGCTAATAAAATCGCCAAATGGCCGTGGCTGTTGGTGGGATGTTAAACTCCATTAAAAAAAACCAACACATTTCAACTACTAGTATTTAATTATATCCACCTCTTTGTGGTCAATCAATGAATCAAATTGATTTTGGAAAGGAATCTGTCATGTTGAGCCAGAAATGAAAAAACATGTGATTTTCATGTATCTGTCTCTGCTAGTCTCCAATCGTGTATTTTTAGAACTGTTGCGGCAACAAAGTTAAATGAGCATTCAAGTAGAAGTCACAGTATCGTACAACTGACAGTCACCAAGTCGAAGCCCTGCAGAATTATGCATGGAAAGATGTATCTTATTGATCTGGCTGGTTCAGAGGACAATAGACGTACTGGAAATCAGGGTATCAGGTAAGATAACTGAACATTTCCTGTCAAGTGTTTTGTTTGTTTTGTTTTTTCTTTTTTTTTTATGTGACATTGTCCCTGTTTTTTTTGCTTCATGTTTCATGTAATTTATTTTTTTGATACTCAAATGATTATTTACCAGACTGTGGTACCATTTTCAATTTCAGATTAAAAGAAAGTGGTGCTATAAACAAGTCCTTATTTTCTCTTGGCGAGGTAGTAGATGCAATAAACTGTGGTCTGGTAAGACAATCTTCATCTTTGTTCCACTGCTGTCTTGCTATGTATTTAATCAGGCATTCAACAAAGTTAAAAAGCCCGGTTATAAGGTTTGGGTATGTTCTAGATTGGGTAGGTAGTGACATCAAACATTTGGTTTCCGTTTGGTAACTTAGAGCCGTTTACATTGACTTGCTACCAAATTTGATGTGTAGCAAGGTTCTATGGAGAGCTAGCTTTGGATTGTATTTGAGAATTATGGGGTCAAGGTCACTATTTACTAGAAATAGGGAAATGTTTTCCACTTAGTTTGCTGAAAGTGTTTTGTTTGTATTTCTATGTACTTGTTAATTATGATAAACTGATATGCAGTCATAGGTAGGTAACAATTCCTCCTTTAAGATCCATTAAGATGTATTCATATTATCATCTTGAACATACCATTCTAAAGTCAAAATCTTTATTCTCAGGGTGACACCTAATAAAAGTACTGATGATTTTTAGCATATTTTTTCTGAACAAAGGGCACCCTTAGGAAAGACAAAATGTGGACTTTATTGACAGGTGGTCTTTTTTTGAGGTCATTTTGTTCTAAATAATTAGTGATGGTTTTTCAAAGAGTGACCTTTATTTACAGGTTGGCCTTTATTCACATGTTAGGCTGTAGTTGGAATTACTTGTTAAAATTTCTTTGTTTTATTTTTTAGCCTAGAATTCCCTACAGGAACAGTAAATTGACCAGATTACTACAGGTATGATTGAAGATTATATTTGCTTATTTTGCAATTCATACAAGATTTTTTTACCGTTCAAATGGAATCATTTTCTAATGTGCTTTAAGCAGACAAACAAAGTGCCCCTTTCCCAAAAAAATTTGATGATATTCTATGTTCATTTGAATTATAAGACAATGCTAGGTTAGATCTATCTCATGTAAAAATTTGGTCCACAGTTATGTCTAATGTACAGTGAAATGGTGGAGATATATGGATGCCATAGTGTAATAAGATTGAAAGTGATACATGTACTTACAGGCAGTGATTTTTTTGTATATTTTACAGCCAAATATCGGCTGTTTACCCTAGCCCCAAAAAGTTATACTTTCCCCTAAAATGCTATATAAATAAGTGATAGTTTTTCAAATTTTCCTTTTTTTCTGATTTGTTGTGCTATATTTTCCCCTTCAGAAAGCTACTGGTAGTTTTAAAAATTAAAAAAAAAATCACTGACCGGGTATACCACTTACAAGCTTGTTTCTTTGAAGCATTAAAATATGAATCTGTGTATGATAAGGGATAATTATTTCTTATTTCCATATTTTAAGTTAAATCCTATATAAGAAGCCTTTAATTTTTTTTCAATTAATATTTTAATATTGCAATAACTCAGGATTCTATTGGAGGGACATGTCATTCTGTTATGATTACAAATATTGCACCTGAAGAAAGATACTACTACGACACCTACTGTACACTCAACTTTGCTACAAAAAGTAAGAAGATAGTAAATAATACTGTTGTCAGGGAAACTGTTGGCATTGGTTAGTATGTTTCATATCAAAAGGATTAGGTTGCGTATATAGTCAAACCTGTGAATTAAATCCACTAAAATAAGGACCCTTTATGCACATTTAGAATTTATTAAGAGGTTTATATGTAGGTTTATATCAACAAATGTGTGCATATGAAAAGGGGTTGCTCAAATGAGGCTGATAAATTAAAGGTGTTTCATTGTATATGTGTCAGAGTTGCCCTTATTTTGCCTAATTTGTTTTTCACCAAATCAGTAGCTTATTCCCCACTTACAGTAGAATGGATGTGAACAATTTTATCTAAGATAATCAAAGTTTCTAAATTTCTAAACCGACTATCATGAAGCTGCCTTGTTCCTCCAATTGGTCTTATTACCAGAAAATTGTTTATCATAAAAATACATGAATATACTTTCTAGTTAAGCCATTACCTCAAGTGAAAAAAGTTTTACCAATAGTAAAGGAGTGTGAAACAAAAGCTAAAAAACCAAGACTGGACTGTAGTACTGATTCAATCTCCAGTGATGCTGGCCAATCCCTCAGGTAAGCAATCTTTTCCAGTGAAGTTTCAGAACTTTTCAAAGCAAGTTTGTTCACTCTCACTAACTTGACAATGAATTGTATTTTACAAGGATGAGAGCACAGCATTGGAGCTGTTTGTTGCCTTGGTTCATGTGATACGATACATACATGGCTAGTCTGATATGAGGATGTTCTGTTGTATATTGTTGCAATGAAACATTTTTTGAAGAGAACAAAGTTTAATACTGGTACAGAATCCAGGAGCACTGGTTTGGTGTACTGTTTTCTTTATGTGACTAAAATACTGTTGCAAACAAGTGTAAAACCTTGTGAATTTTTTCAGTCCTTTGATGAAACGTCAGGAACTGTGGGAGGAGACAGTGAATAAACGTCTTGAAGAATTGGAGACAAATCTGATAAAACAAATGAAGAATATAAATCCAGTGTTAACTTTTAATGCTCAAAACTCAGGTATGTACAACAGCTTGTTCATCTAGATTTAGGTTTTTCTGTCTGGTCTACGCTAGCTCTGTTGACTTAATATATAGAGAGTAGAATTGTTTATCCACTGGGCTCAGGTTTGAAGCCATGGTAATTTCAGATCTTTCATTTAATGAAACTTACAGCATCAAAAATCATTTGTTATCCATGTCTGCTTCACAAAACCATATTGGAAGTTATGATTTACTTGTGTAATGAGGGGGGCACAGGTTAATTCTACAACTGAATCTAGGAACACTGGTGAGGTCAGCTGACTGTACTAAAATTCTGTTATGAATGAATTTATATCCAAAACAAATGAATAGAACAGGTAAATATGAATGAATAAAGTAGAATAGAATAGATGTACAGAAAAAGGCCCAGAAGAAATTTTTTGATGTGAATTAGTAAACTTGAGAAGGAACTCCATGATTGAGTGGTTATGGTATCTGACTAGTGATCACTAGTCCCTCACTTCTGTGTGTTCGTATAAATCTTTATACTGTTGGCTGCATTGAAAAGACAATGAGCTCCTGAAATCGTTTATTACTGTAGTAAGTGATTTTTGAAGTTGAGATATATTTGAATCATGAATCAATTATCTACATCTTCAGTAGCTCAAACACCAAAGACAAAAGCTATACAAGAGATGCAGAGACAGCTAGCAGAGAGCCACGCTCAGGTGAGGGAACTTGCAAATAAACATTTGAAGTCACCACCAAAAGTTCAGCCATCTACCGCACAAAAACAAATACTCAAAGGTAAGCTGGCGAGAATGCTATTTGTTTCATGTGCTCGTTTGGATGTTCGATGATACTGGTATGCTCAGAAAGGAATTAGGTTACTGACTAAATTGTTGTGATTTGTAAATCTTGCAAATTCTGCTAGTGAATAGATTTTAAATGGGCTTCATTCTTGATTTATACATCTTGGAACTCCTAATGCTTAAAGGTAACAACAGTGCTTATCAAGGATCAAAATTAATCCACTGTTCTTTCAAAACAACACTTACTTAGGTCTTAGGTATGTAAGAAAAGTTTCTATAGCATTAGTCATACCTGTGAACAGAGGCCACCCTCAAGAAGTTTTAGAAGTGGCTTTTGTTGATGCCTTGATTCGTACAGCATTGTGATGAAGATATATATGTATTGCTAAACTATGCTCTTTTTCAAGTGAATTCCATTTTTAATGTGTATGTACAAATATGCCGTAGTATTTATGCTTGAATCCTACTATACTATAATTTCATACTCATACATAAAACTGAAACTTATTTTGAATTTCATGAATATTATCTTGAATTAACCTGGTGAAGAAACAAGCTGCAAAAACACAAATGATGTAAAATCGTATTTATATTTCAGATCATACAAATAAAGAAGTTACAGCTGTTGTCAAACCAGTTGAAGATAAGAAACAAGAACGTCCAATCAGCGGTATCAAGAGGAAGAAGATGGACGATTTCTCATGTAGTCCATTGTTTGCTCCTCCTCCTGGTAGAATGAAGAGAAAAAATTTTGTATCTTCCGCCAGTGCATCACATATCAAAGGTGAGTGTGAGTTTTTTGTCTCGTCCTAAGATTCAGTGACTGTATTCTGGCTATAGTTCATCATTTTGTCTAGTAGTTATGCTTGCTCTGTGTTTAATACTTGCCAGAAGTGTTTTCAGCTAATTTATCAATAACATTAAGCAAAATTAGTTGAAATACAAATTTTTACTAACTTTATTGTGTTGATAGCTGTATCTTTCTTTGGCAAAACAATTTGAGTGGATTCTTGTAGACAACCTAACTGCACTATAAAATTGAGAAGTTGTTTTTTTGTAATGGACTTATTTAGTATGATCCATTACTTGCTATTCACAGAATTTTGTGTTGTATGAACTTTTTTTTTTAAATCAACTCTTGTAATACATTTTCAGACTTATCAGCAAGTAAAGAAAATGTCTTGACAGAAAAGAAAATGAAAGTTGAAAATGTTCTCATAAATTCAGAATCACAGCATAAACGTAGTAAGTGTCAACAGTCAAGACTAGTGTACCTGAATGCTTATTATTGGTCAATATTGTACAGATCCCTGTTTTCTGTATACTATTATTGGTCATCATAGTTGTTGCTAGTTGTTAGATCAAAAATGATGGTTGCTGTAATAAATACTGGAATTTTAGGAGTTTTCATCCATTAAATAGCAGTATTAGTTTAACTAATCACGAAATCTTGTTTCTTATTATTTGTTTGATAACTGTAATCATTGTAAATGGCAAAAGGATTATGCTGGTAAATTACTTGTCTAAAATCATTGATAAAAGTACATTATACATGTATATGGTGTGATAGCTACTTAAGTTAGTGTTTGACTGAAATGGTGTGATGCTTTTCTGTATGGTATTGATATGCTGAAACTGTAGCTTGTAGAATACTTAGATAACTAGTAACTTAGCTATTTCATATTACACAAAATCCAAAGAATCTTTTGCTGCATTTGAACATTCTAAAATTTTAGCTTAAATGCTAACTGTGAATCTACCTGTTGAACGCATTAAGGTCATTTGGATTGAATGTCAAGGTCATGTATGTACACAGAGGTCAAAGTTCACTTTGCCAATTTTTGCAACAAGAAACGAACATCAATGTCAGGATTCTTACATTTTCAGATGAGGAGTTTTTACTTATCTTGAACTCGGCTTCAGTGAAAGATCTCCAGGCTTTACAAACTGTGGGAGCAAAACGTGCCAAACTTATCTTCGAATGGAGGGAAACATATGGAAATTTTTCATCTGTAAGTTGCTGTTTCATATTTTGTGAAGCAAGAGTTTTATAACTTATGTGTGTGTGTCATTATAACATTTGTTTCTTGTATACCTCTGTTAAAATGAGTGTAGACTGTAACAGCAGGCTTCTTGAAAGTCAACATAACATAGGATAATAATTTAGCCTATATCCAGCTTCAGTCTGATTAACATTTTTTAAGATATGCGATGTATTAAGATAGTAAATTTTGTCTGACTGCAGTGTAGGGGATATTTTTCGGCTCAGCAGTTTTTGACACTCGCCTTTGTTTATATGATCTTAATAGACAGAGTTGCATTCATTAGTTGCCTGGTCATTTGATCTCTCCCCAAAAACAGTTCTTATGTGTTTTTCATTATGTTTACTGTTATAATTATGTTATGTGGACACTGTTGTCTTTGATGTACGCACTCTTTCATAGTTATCTAATGTCTTACTAATTTTAAAATTCCTCACCAGGCTGAAGATGTGAAGAAAATACCTGGGTTTACAGACAAATACTTTCAGAAGTTACTACATGTGAGTACATTTATAGTATATTTTTTGTATTATCGTCTTACTGTACAATGCTTACTTTTGTAGTCGATGGAACTTCAGTGTATGTGAAAGGCAATGAGTCATTACTGGCTAACGAAATGCATTGACTTCACTAAAAATCAGTTTTACTGGATGCGAGGGCTAGTAATTCTCTAAATTTTACCAAATTTTATCATTAAGTCTGACAGTCTTTTGTGTCAATTAAAGTTTACATATACCAATTTCTTACAAATAGTAACACAATTTTGTAATCATTTCAATAAACTCTGTGATATATGTAACGGTGTGGTGATACATAGACTGCTTATGATCTATATGTTCATCAGTTTAAGGTAAATATCATACTTAAACTTCAGTTTGAGAGCTCTACCTGCTGCAGCTGAAAAGTGGTGACGTGGTACTGGACTAACGATCACAGCATTTTTTATTGATATAAGTTTTCATTATGACTTAATTTCATTGCAGAGTAATTTGGTGACAGTCTCCTGATTCGACAGCATCCATAATCCTCACGAAGGGAGTAAATACCAGCTACAGCAGTGGAATGCTGTGAACATGATGCTGGCTCATGTTTACATGTGAGTAAATTTGGCCATAGAGTCTCAATTGGACAAAGTTTATAACATCTGATAGTCAGAAATTTAAGCACCAAGAAACTGACAAATTGCAATTCAAGATTGTTTTTGGCTTCAAAGACAATAACTATAGGATTGTAAAAAAATGGTGTTACATGGTGCCATAATAACTGCCACTGAAGAATTAACTACAAAGTTATCATGAGTAGATAAAATGTTGTGTTCAAAATGGGATCGTCTGAATATTTTTACTTATGTTTAAACATAGATTTTTAGTTTTTTTACTTGTGGATTGTTATTTTTAAAGGAGGATTAAACATGTGTTTGCACAAATGCAGTCTGGGATATTTAACCTTAAGTCAAAAGATTTGGACAATTTAACATTAATATGTGGGAACAGAGTAATCGTCGTATCCAATATAGGGCATATTTAACTTGAATTTACAATTAAAATTGTTAATAACAATCATGTCATGTCATAGAAAAAATTTCTTCTAAGTAAAGACTAAGAACTGACAATATTTGCATTGACTGCTCTGTATTTTTTCATGTCTAACTTGATCATATTTATTTGCCCAGTTCATAATTAAGCAGGTTTAAAAGCTCTGATATATATTCATGAACAAAGCATGCTGAAAGTTACACTCTATTAAAATCATTCCACTACAGTCTCTGATATGAATGCATAGGTATTGATTTCTGAAGTTTAGTTCATATCTAGATCTCATGAAATTTATTTTATTATGTTTTATGTATTATTTTTGTACAGATAATGTGTGTATTTTAATAGTAATTCAGTCACTGAAATGAGTCTGGAGACAAGACAACTCAATTATTAGACAACACTTAGAATGAACCAATCAGAGGTTCGAGTTTTCAATTGCCCTGGATTTATTTATACTTAGCTGTTAAATGATACCAAAATCCAGTGTCACTGAATAGGTCTATTTAGTATGATTGTTAAATTGTAACTGAATACCTGAGTGTGTATAGTTTAACTTTTGTCACAGACAAAAGTATAGTTTACATGCCAAATTGATGAATTAATATGATTTGATTGATATAATTTATAAAACTTGTTTGGCTCATTACATATGTAACTACTTGTCATATTATTTTTGATACCAGTAACTTATATGTCTTTCTTTTCTTAACTCTATGTACATATTTTCATACATGTAAATATGCATATTCCGTAACACGTTTTAAGCAATAAATTATGACAATAAACATTGCAACAATTGTACATAAACTATATTATTCCTATCAATACTTGTAGATCAAGTGTTGGATAAGGCTGTACAAGTATTTTACTGTACACTCCCACAGTCACACATAAGTAATTTCAAAGTCAGTATTGGCAGGCAGTCATATGATATAATTCAATTCAAATCCATTTTACCTCCTAGCTAAAGATAACAGAAAAACGTGTAATCAAAAAAGAACACTATTCCATCGTGTTCATATCTGCCGCTGGTAAAGCCAGTGTTTTAAATATTGGCATACCAAAATTGTATCCAATAGTCACACACACATGCACACACACTGTACATGAAGCATTGGACCAAGATTACTGTAAATGATCATACTTAGATTAAATCCAACATTTAATAGTTAAGAGCCAAATTTGTATTTTGTCTAATGGAGAATGTAAAAGCCAATCTGTATTTTCATCCACCAGGGACTTGATATTGGCAACAGAGAATTACAATATTGAAAACTAACATAATCACTTTGGGTATGGTATGATTCATGATGTTTATTTAGTTGTTGATATCTTATGCATATGAAAACAAAATTAAGTCAAGATAAAACTCAATTTTCCAATATTTTCATTGCATGTCTGACTCTGAGGCTTCATTCTTTCTGAGGACATAAATCGAAATTTTGATCATTGATATCCTTAATGGGTCTTACTTTTCCTTATAAAAAAATCACAATCAAATGAAGTTTATAAGTGTTGAAAAATAAACATCTACTATCAACTTTCAAGTCTCCTTTCAAAAATGCATCCCTTTTTCTATTTCAAAAGAATGGATGAAAAATAAGCAACAGCATGGAGGTAGACATTAACATTCTATTTAAATTAATTCTGTCCATTCATAACATTAAAATTTTAACCAAATATTCAAACTCGAAAACACTTATGTAGAGGGATATAGTGCAACTTAGTAACCCATGATGTTATCCTCAACTAAGTTCTATTATACAGCACTGAAATCACTCTAAATGCTAACAAAATCTAAGAGTGTTTAATGTGAAAGAACTTCAATATAATCACAAACTGGAATAACTGGTAAAAATTATAAAATCTGTAGATGATTCAACTCAGGGTTGACCTGAAATCAAGAAATTATAAACAAATTATGTATGTTTATCATTTTGGAACTGATCCAACAATACGGCAGTTATACAACAGTAATTTATGTAATCTCAAAATTTTTGTACCACCTGCAGTCCAGTAAGTGCAGGAAATAAGTGTTTTGTTATTCACTTTGCTATTTATTAGTATTTCATCACACTACTGGTCAATCACTTCAAGCATTTATTAATATTAATGAGTCCTAGGAACCACTACAGATGACATTCCACAGACTAAAGGGATAATTAATTAGAATTTACAGTAAACATTCAATAATTTCAATTAAACAAAAAATATCTAGTGACACTGATAAAACAAAGCAATTACAAACCACTAACCAAATCTGACTCTGCACTCCTTCAGAGCCTCATTAAATCCATAACAAAGGGAGAGATCAGATTGATTTTTAGAGCAATTAATGAACTGGTCAAGTTCATATTGACAAGGGTTCTGGTACTGTTGTTGCTGTTGATGTGGAGGGGCTTGATATTGCTCTACTGGAGCAGGTTGTTGAGCACCACCACCCATACCACCAGTCATAGCATGTCCAATGGTATGTCCCTAAATGAACGAGACAAATGTGAATGGTTAATTATCTTTATCATGAAAATAAGCATTGTTAGTTTACTAACACAAAACAAAGCAGAAAATATAATACTCATACATAATATGAGACTTATATATGTGACTTACTTCATCTGAATACTAATAATCAGGTTATTTCATAATCCAATAATTTGAAACAAAAATCAACAGGTCAAGAGAATGATGAGTGACAAAAAATAAGATAAGTTCTTCTAAAAGTTTGCAAGTACTTAAATTCTTGATTTCATCAAATATTGCTTTCTGATGCTTTGTACAAACATTAGTAACCAAGAAATAATCCAAGACTTACCACAGCAGATCCAATAGCCACACCACCAGCAGTCGCAGCCATTTGTCCCATTAAACCTGGTTGTCTTGGTTGCATTGTAGCTGGTGCTGGTGCACTTGGTGGGGGATGGGCTGGCATAGTTTGCCTAGCAGGAGCTGGGCGGCTAGAAATAATAAGATTCATCAAATAACCATGACAAAAATAGTGTTTACCACTTGATATTCTGTACTTAAAAAACTCGTTTTTCACGACTTATAACATTATATAAGCATAAAGACAATGTTTAAACGTTGTTACCCTTTACAGTCAGACATCTGAGTGATAGTATAAATGGCCAAAAAATCCACATTTTAAACAGCAAACTTCGCTAGACCAGATAACTCATGTGATAAGACATACCGTTTACTCAAATTACTGATAATATTCTAAATTTGCGGTTTTAATGGCCACCATTATGATAGTGCCAGACAGTTTCGTTGTCTATACATGTATCCAAAATGTAAAGAATCCGAATTTAGTATAGTTACATAATTCCGAATTCGTCAACAGCGAAAATGGTTAAAAATCATAACTTCTGAATACAGTGATTAACTTTATAGTCCTAAACGTGCGATTATGGTCTTGTATAAATATTCGATGAAGCATTTAGTCTTTAATGTTACATCATGTGGAAGTGCCCTTGAAAATGTCATCTCAAACGCTCCAAATTATCATCTGATCATTGCAGTTACACAACACGCAGAAAATATATTGTTAAAAATTCGCATAATTTACCTCATGCCACCAGATCTACCACGTCTTGGCATTTTCTTAGCGTATTCGTTTTTGGTTCTTAATCCGTTCGATCAGAGACGTAATGAAGCAAGGTCGTGTGTTTCTTAATATTCCGCAGTTCTGAAGTAAGCACGCCGGAAGAAAAAAATAATCAGTGTGAGTAAACGCTTGATTATTTATCATGATTGCAAGCGTCTAAGCGACTCTATCCGAAGTTAATCGAGCAGAACGCCTTTTCATCAATTATTAATCCGGATTTGCCACTTAATGCGTGGCTGGCTGGCTCGAGAAAGTTTTTCAGAAGTTGGTAACCGCCTTTTTTTGGAACGATAGCGTTTCTCCTTCATTTGCTCGGTTCATTTTTAATCCAAAGGCTCAATTAAGACTTTTAAAAAATGTTATGAGGCCATAGCAACATGACGCTATCTGTAAAAAAATTCGGATACTTATTTAAATGTTGTATTATTGTATCGTACGAGATTAAAATGCAATTATAATGTACACTATATATAACTCTAGGTAACTGCTTTCAATTTTCGACTCAAGTCAGTCGGAAATTCCAATACAATCTATCACTAGTAAAATAAACCACAGTCTACTCTCTATTTCTGTACCACGCTAGTGTAGTTCAGAGGTTCAAGTATGTCAAACAAATACAACAGTGTATTGGATTCCACTGACAGATATTTAATTGTTCAAATAGTTTTGTAGCCATTCAATTAAACATCAAATGTTGTAGAAATATATTGCTTACTATTGGGTGTAGCAATAAACTGTTAAACAGTGTTGATGGATTTATTGGCTTATCCAATCAAAAGAGAAAATATTTATATTATAATATTGAAATAAATAGAATGTAAAGTACATTTGTGTACAATAAATATGAAAAGTGCTATAGCAACTGAATGATGATGTTTTAATTTGGATTCTCTATGTTTATAATCAATTATGAAATGTAATTAATGAGAACAGATTATGTTGGTATTTGATTGGCAGTTGTAAATTCTGGAGAAAATAAATGAAAAGTGCAATGGAGACTAAAAGTAAAATGAAGGGAAGCAAGAGATCTTGCAAACACAATCATGGAAGAAAAGCTCAAGTGACAGAGGAAACTGTGGTTGTACCACCTAGCCCAATTCATGAAGAAAGTAATAGTGAAAATATTGTGAACAATGTTGATATATTGAAAATTGAAGACAGACCAACTACAAGTTCTAGCGAGAAAAAGTTTGCTGGTATAAGCACACCTTCTAGACCTGAAAGTAGAAGACTAGCAAGACCCAACAGTACAAGATCAGTTTTTGAACAAATACCTGGGACCAGGCCTGCCAGTAGAAGGGTAGGTTTTTATTAGCTGAATAAATCTAAACTTTTTCACTCTGTCATAAGACTCATTTTATAAGCAGTTTCTGGCACTTGGTGTTTATCATCTTAATTCTTATTTTACACTTAGTGCTGTTATTCTGAGAATGATTTCTTCATCACATTTAAGTCATAAGATACAAAATTTTAGTTTAATGTAAGGATAGGCTCATGTACATTTGATATTAAATGTTAAAATCTACTGTAAAGTAATTATACATACATTTTTTTCTATCTATACACACTCTTAAAATATATATGTAGCTATATATGTAGCTCTTATTAATAGCGAATTCAATAGTTTTCTCTTACAAAAATCAAACAATTTTGCATATCATTGTGTATGAAAATTTCCAATGCAAAGCTTTCAAAAGTACATCTGAATGGCCCTGTTTGCTGTTTGCTGTTTGCTTTTATATCTACAAAGTTAAAATAATTGTGATCAAATATTATTTCATCTTGGTTTTCTTTGAAATTGGTTATGCAAATTGATGGTATATTTTCAAGTGATTCTTATAATAATGATTTCATGTATCACTTTTTAGAACAAAAATGATGTAACTGCAGTCTTGTTTCATATCTAGATACAACAACAGTGTGTTGAATTAAGATTTAAGAATTATGTGGTCATTAAAATGGAATCCAAAACGCAAACACTTTTAAATGCTGTTAACTTAAAGACAAACATAATACATGTACCTGTGTAACCTATTGGCACACTGACTGGTGAACAATAATGAATATAGCAAACTGTAATTTGATATCTTGTGTATATATTTCCCAAGTTATTCAGTGTTTTGTGATTTATGTCTCTAACAATGATTTTAAAAGAGTAATTAGTAGAAATGCATTATGTAGGCGTACTTGGGGGACTTTTCGTTGTTATTCTTATTATTGATAGAAAATTTGACAGGTATTCTACTAAACACTTCAGTTCAAATACCAGTAACAATTAAGATAAGATCAATTGATCTAAATTGCATTTAGAATACACTGTGACGTGCTGACAGGCACCATCCAATATAAATATATATTAAAGTCATTAATTAATATAACCAACAATTAGGAGGAATATTGAGATTCAAGTGTACAGGTTATGGCTTCCTTGGCTCAAAATCCAGTCCATGGTTGGATTCTTCATTATTCAATGCTGTTCTGTGCATGTCTAGATAGGGTTGATTACCTTGTAGGCTGTCATTCAGAATGAATGATTCAAGACATAAAAACTTTGTTGATAGTCGAAGTTCAAGTTTAAAACAAATACTGTCACTAGTTTTTTCTTTGCTGCTAGCTTGTTACATCATTGTTAAAAGTCTTCATTAAAATTTCAAAACATTTATACTTAATACTGGACACCCAAAGTTAAAATTCCTTAATGTCTTATTAGTTCCGTTGTATTGAAATGAAGACACATGTTTTTGTTAAAGCTTTATCTTCGTCTCCATTTTGTATGAAAATTTGAATAATGGATTGTAATCCTTCTAGAAGGTGTAAGAATTTAAATTTCAAATATCTTTCTTCAGTAAGATCAGCTTTGCCTCAATGTGAGAGGTCTATAATATAGAATCATTCAATTCTGTGTTTGGTTATTGACATATCTTTATGATGCAGTAGACCTTATCTAGGATTTCTTTCATGTAAGACACTATTGTGAGAATGTCTCCTTTAGTTTGCTATTCATTCATAAAGGTGAAGGTCATTATAGATACCTGTATTCTTATTATTAATTCAGATTGACAATTGAGATTTTAGATTGAGATTTTTTTCATTGTACTACTGGTCATAAATCTAAAATTTAAGTGCTTGTAGTTTTTAATTAGTGATCATTCATATCAAATTCAAGTATTTGTTAGTGTTCAAAGTATAAATTTATTGCAATTCTTTTTAAGAAAAAGAATTATAAGGTCTTGTTACGAGCATCCTTAAAAAGTGTCTGACATTAGTACATTGCCATTTCTGCCAAAATTTGTCCAAAATTAATATTTTGACTTCTTATTGAAGAATTATTTTTTGAATATATCCAAAAGTCTAAAGAATATAAAATGCGTATGAAACATACTGCAAAAATTCAACCCGATTTGGATTTGATTATGGTGCAGTTGAAAAATGATGTTAAACACCAGTGACAATGTCACATAAATACAAAAACAAAGCACTGGTAAACAGTCCAACTTGTTTGTTAAATAGTCATTCTTATTTGTGTCACCAGCCGATTCAGGGGCTCATTTCATAGAAATGTCTTTAGTACCATTAACAAGCCTACTAACCTTATTTTGGTAAACAAACAGAGTTTTTATCCTATTAATTGTTTTTTTTGGGGGGGGGATCTGTTGTCAGTTGTTAATGGTAATTGTCTGAATTGTAAACCATTAGCCAGATTTTTAAGCTTAAAAAACTGCCACCTTAGCTAACATTTATCTAGGGAATGGGTTCTTGGAGCTTGGCTCTGTGTGTTTTGGAAACTTTGAAAATTCATGTTTATGTCTGATTACGTAAACAGTCAAACAGATTCAAATGCCACCTGTAAATGAAGACCACCATGTGTACTTCTGATGGTAGTTTGTTCTTATGTTTCATTGTACTGTACAACACGGTTATAGTAATGTCTTAGGGATAAATTCTTCACAATATTCATATTTCACTTAAATATGTGAGTTCACTATAACCATGATTTACTGTTTATGTTATTCGAAATTGATGTAATTAAATTATTTTTTGTTCATGTGCTACACCCCACCACTGATATTGATTGTATAAAAACTACTATTTGAGGGTTTTGCAAACAGCAGATTTTTTCAATCATTTAAGGTGACAGTGCCCATCCCTTAGATTAACCAGTTTGTGCTGTCGGTATTGTTTGTTTTAATTTCTGTGATGGAGAAAAACAAACAGACATTAATATTTGGTCTTTATCAATCACCTCAATTTATGAAGTGGGTGGAGTAAGTGGCACCTAATTAGATGACTACTAGGGTAAGTTAATGATTGTACAATCTAGCTCCCTATATCTGTGACTATATATGTGTAATTGTTTAATGGGGGTGAAAGCATCGTCTAATTAGTGTTAAATTAAAATCTGACTTTAAATAAAACAATATCTTGCTAGATTTCTCAGAAGTCTCTGCAAAAATTAAATACATGTACTCTGACAAGAATGTGTAAAAACCTGATGAACTTATTTATTCCTTGTCATTGTGAACATCACAATTTCATCATTTTTGTCCAAAAAACCCCCGTAAAATTGTAAATTTTCGTGAGTCTTATGGGATCTTTTTATAAAAAACCCCATGGAAATGCAACTTTTTTATACTTAGTGGTCAATAACCTGCTTGTATACTTATAGTTTGTGGAATAATTCCAATCTGCCAATCAATCTCCGTCTAATCTATAGCGGAATGCTAGAAAGCTTCTTTTGTCTATTTTATTCTCCATACAAAATGCCTAAGGAGTCTTTGTACCATCCCCTGTGGAATTTTTTTCCGTCTTGTAATTAAAGATTGATTTCTTATCCGCTGAATGATGATTTCACTGATGAATCAACTAATTGATAAATCAGTTATAATTAATTACTGATCATTGATCTATGACCTCACTTGATTCCGGATACATTTACAGCATAATTCACTCAGGTGCCTGATTTATTCTGTATTGTACATATGTTCAATACATCATAAATTGGTCATGTACCTGTGGTATAATTTACCCGGCTAAGAATGTATTTAAAATCAAATCTTTAAATAAAGGCCATCATATGAACAACAGCTACTCTAGCTAAGGTTTATTTACATAATAGTGAAAATAAACCTTTGAATATAAATTTATGCAATCTTTGCATGAAAGCTTCTTCTATTTTCTTCTATTTTGCGGCCTTAGTTGACTGGTTCCCATTGAATCAGGACTGACTGTATTTATTTGAAGAGACTAAATTAACCCCTTAAAAATCACGGTTACCTGATGCAAAATATAAGCTTTTGCATGCAGTATTTTTTGAGTTTGACAGAGGTAGGTTTTTGTTTAGTAGAAATAGTCATATTGTAGTTCATACTGACCTCTGTCTGCAATGGCCATATTCTACAGTTTCAGAGGATAGTCATATGTTTGTTTTATAAGTAATTCAGACTTTGTATATGGCAGTATTTTCTTATTTATATAATAATGTTTATTTAAATTCGAAATTTATGTACAGCTATATGATATGTTTTTATCTTCCCTTATGAAGATTCACACGTTACGAAGCGGTCAAATTTCCTTATTGATTATTCAAATAAGGTTTTTTATTACTGTAATTGTAAGTATTTTATTTCGTATACAAATAGAATGATCTCACACCCAAGATGATCAATAAACAGCCTTTAAGGTTATGATGTTTTTATTTATTTTACATAAATATTGATTTTGAGTTGTCAGTTTGTTTTGTTTCATTTCATGAAGTCGATACAATACTATTTATATCAGAACCCTTGTACAACTTCTCTGCATTGTTTATGACAAATGTTTCAATGGTAGTCAGCGTTGGTTGTTACCGGCTTTAATTCTAATGCATTTTTTGCCATTTTTATTGTTTGAAATTGTTGATCAATAACGTAAGCTTTACTTTATGTCACGCCTTTCTCTAAATGTGGACTTTACAAAATTATGTGTCTTTAGTATTTTTTTTACTGCATCTGTGTTATAAATAAACTTTGCGTTATCAGTTTTTATCAAATAAGAGGGAAGGATTAATCATGATTTTAATTGCTTTTAAATTTGATTTTTTTGACAATATTATGTTTGAATTCTAAACATTGAGGGTGCCATTAGTTGTACAAATTGTAGGACAACCCTCTTATGTCCGCATGAGCATAAATTATGTTTGCATATTACACATATTATACAGTGAAATCTCACTTAGAGACATCTTTAGTATGAAGACCACCTAATTATAATGACCACTTATTGTTTTACATTTAAATCTGATTATGATACCACCTCGAAAATAAAACCATTGTTTATGGTTTCAAAGACGGTCTTCGTATTGAGGTCTCGATGCATACAATAAACTTACATCATCTTGATTATCATTGAAAAGTCAAAGTTTACAGTGCCACAAAGATTGTTTCTTTTCAATCCATTCAGAATCTCATCTTTTCATTATACATTGAGATCTAGGTCATAATTAATTTCCATTTTCTTACTTGTAATTCGTCTATTCTCTTAATTTAGAACCATGGAGAACCTAGCTGGAGGCATCCATCAATCAAAGAAGTAAGATGTTTTCCAGGTTGAGAGTTTGCCAAGTATAGAGCTAGTCATCGCTAGATCAGTGATTTTTTTTCACATATTTTACAGCCAAATATCAGCTGTTTCCTCGAGCCCCCAAAAGCTTATTTTCCCCTAAAAATGCTGTATATATAAATAAGTGACAGTTTTTCAAGTTTTTCTCTTTTTTCTGATTTATCACCCTATATTTTCCCCTACGGAAAGCCACAGGTAGTTTTTAAAATTCCCCCAAAAAATCACTGTAGATTGTAAAAACTCATCATATTGCCTTTTTGGTAAAATTTCGGATATTTTTTACCAGACAGAACGACTTTTTACCAGACAGTCACTCATTTGGCAAGCTCTGCAAGTTACGGTTTCTGTTAACAGTATTTAACTTTAATATTTACATACTGTATCATGTAATGTTACTCACAGAGATCTGACCAAATCAGTTTCTACTTACAGATACTAATTTAAAGTAACAGTGTGTATTGATAATTGACTAACTATCCAACTTTTTTACCCATTGGTTTATTATAGACTCCTCCTTATCACTGTTGTTTGATTATTCCATTTAGTAATACAGGGTGTTAATTATCATAGTAAGTATAAATGGATGATAGACATTGAAAAAGTTTCAAACTGATTAACTGAAATCATAAAATTCTCTCATTTTATAATATGAGTATGGAATAGATCTAAAAGTCGCAACTTTTTGAATGATGGATAAACTGAGTGCATAATTAAACATTTAACTTGTCAGGGTCTTTGAAGTATTCAATTTTGATGCCCACTTTCAGAGTGTCCCCTCTTTATTCATGTCAATGGAGGGATTTTTATTTGTCCCTGATATCAGGCAATTTTCTTAAGTGATGTACTGTGTAAGTGAAATAAATATCATAAAGCATTTAATTCTACTAATTTTCAATAATCTAGTTCTTATGTTAAGCATTTTTTGAGTCCTTTGCTTTGAAAACTAGTGTGAGGTCAGTGTGATTTGTTTAATTTTTTAGTTGTATTTTTGAACTAACATTTATGTTGATATCTGCCTTTGATGTATTTTGACTTATTCATCAATATCAGTATTAATTCCTATTGACCCAACTAATATATTTTACCACAAAATTTAACTTCATTTATGTGAATACTGATTTTAAGTCATAGTATTTATTGTCTAGCCATATTCCATGGCACCCATGTATATTCATATGTATATGTATTGGTAATCATCCATGAATTGTTCTATTTGACTTACGTTCTTACGTAAGTCCTCAATATTGCCGTGTGGTAAGTTCACACCAGGCAAATAAATTAATGGCAACAAATTTCGTGTTCTTAGTGGTGTCTAATACACGAAGTAAAATGTGTTAGAAACTAATTTCTAACTTCTTAATAATATATGTATGTGCCAGCAATCTTTATGCGAAGGAATGAATTGTGAAATATAGAGCATACACCATATTTGAATTCATTACAAAAATATCACAACTTGCAATTTATTCAAGATACTGTTTGTTTGCCACACCAGTCTTTCTCTATCAGTGCATTTTTTTACCCTGGATGAGAAATTTTTAGTTTTATGGACTTTTTTTCAATAAAAATGACTTCTTGTACTTTAGGGACCTTGTATTCGAATGGTCTGTTTGTAAGTGACAAATTAACAGTAGTTTAATTGAATTTATGTTAAATATCAACCAATGAATTTTGGAAGAATCACAGAATGATTTTTTTTTTGAGTACGTTTTATGTAATGAATAATTGGTTCCGGTCTCCATGGTTAAAGATAGGTACCAGTCTGTTTTCAAATTTTTGTTTTCTGTGTTGATTCTGCTCATTATTTTCTGCTCATGTGAAATGTGTCTTTTCTGAAATTAATAATGATAGAACAATGATCGTATTAACATTATTTAACTGATCATAACATTTTTTATTCCATCAGTATATTTGATTCGCATTTGTGATTAAGCATTAAACAGCTTTTCAACTAAGATACATTGCGAATGAAATTGAGAATTAAGCTTGGAGTCTGTTCTCAAGTTTTATGACATTTTGGTCTGGACTTTCCAGTTCAGAGTGAAGCAATTATCTTGAATTTCTTGACTGAATAATTTACATGCATTTATGACACTCCTGCTATAATTACTGCCAAATACATCCATGTGAGTTAATTCGGGAAGTATTTGGTACAATAAATAATTGTAGTGACACTTATTTTCTTATCAACAAATTAAATTGCCTAGGAAGAGTGTAATTCATTGTGATTACTAATCTCTGATGCAGTAGAACCAGTCAGGTCATGACCGTGGTCCAGTGGTTAGTGTGCTGGACCTGTAACCCTGCAATCCCGGTCATGGCAGGTCGTACCCTTCTATGAAAATTTGCCAAAAATGTCAATTTTCCTCCATATGTGGAGAAGATGCCAGCTTCTTATGTACAGCCCAGGAAAACTGGTTAGATGAACTGGCCACCATATATAACTGAAAGAAACCTAGTGAAAAAAAGAAAAGTCGGATCAGTCTCCTTACCAGACTTATCAATGTCTAGATATTAAAAAGGTTTCAAATTAAGGGTTTGTTAAATATGTCGTAAACTTCTTTCATTGTATGTATGTGTTATTTTTATATTATGTATTAAGTGTTTTTATTGAGCTTCTATATTTTGCATTGAAACCATTTATTTAATGGGAGATAACTCTCCAAACTATTCAAACTTTATGTTGTTATGTCCCTTTACTACTGATAAGATTTAACATAATTGCGGTCTTATTTTATGAAGCCTAATATGTGAGAGGTAAGTATTGAAAATATCAAGTATAAAGATTACATTTTATCTACTAGATAGCCAAACTGTAGTGAACAATGTCGCCCCAAACCAGATGTACGATCTGACTGAGCCAATGGCCACATGGGAATAAAAGCCATGTTGCTTAACCATTGGTGTCCTATGTTCACATGTTTGTCTGTATATAATTGATAGTATATCTATACAGTTAAAACTGTGAACAAAGTTCATTATAGGGAAAGAAGAAAACAATGGTTTTTGGGCTCATATAGGCCCTTTTTCAGATTTTTGTTTGGCTTATTTTATCATCAAATTTATGCACCTTTGTCACTGTTTTCGCTTTTGTTGACTGACGGCTCTATGCATAGATTTGAATGTATGTTTCTACATTAGGTGGGCTAATTTCGTTTTTTCCAGTTTGTCTGTCTGATTTTCTTTCTCCATGTTTTCACACTTATCTGCAAAGTAGAGTTTGTTATATTTTAATGAAACTGTCCGTTCTTGGGGTATGAAATGCACATTGTGTCTAATAAAAATGAATGCTGCCTTTGGCATGTACGAACCATTAATCAACCAGTCATTGACTCTTCCATTGCAACACAATGTCTCAGAATCAATTTGTCAACAATTTTCATGGGAAATGTTTATTTGAATTTACTCTTGACTGAATTAGTTTATGATAGTTGTCTTTTAATTGGTCTAAACCTTGGTTTTATAATGTCTGGCTGGTAGTCCACTAAACTAAAACCACTTCAAGGTTTGTATTTACATTAGCCATTCTTGTGTAAATAGATTTAATCTTTATTTATTTATCATATTTTGATAAAATGTTCAATATTTACACATAAACGTGTTCTTTTCAATACTCTATTAAGGTCATTGGTTGAGATTATCAATTTATGCTGAAAGCATTGATATGAATTAAGTTTGATGAATGATGCATTAATCTGGAGTTTTCAAAGACAATAAAATGTCATGACCGTTTCATTATAACAACTTTTATTTTCAGAATGGGTTTAAATATTTCCCTATATTTCTACTTGATAAAGAGATCTTCCGAATTTTAAGTCTATTTTGGGAGTCCCAATGATGGTCTTATTATCGAGGTTGTCCAGTATAAGTAAACTTAAGTTGGGTTTTTTTTGATGATAATGTTTACAATCAAACCTGTGCTAAAGACTATATGTGAATACAGACCACATTGCTGTAGAAACCAGTAGTTTCTATCACAAGCACTTGCAATTTGTTTTAACCTTTGAATAAAGACTGCTTTTGGACCAAAGAAAAAATGTTTAGTATTGAGGTTATGTACCCATCTTTGACGTTCTGCATTGTTGCGGTATACAACAAAAGCTCTCTCATTTTACTGTACAAAATTATATTGGCTATGGCTGATACACAAAATATCGAAATGTGAAAAGTCAAAGTGCTGGGAAGACTCGAAATAGCTTCCTAGTCCCATCTATTTTCTCTCTTTTTTTCAGTGTAAATTTGTGGCAAAGCAGGTTGTATGCTGAAAAGTTGAAAATATCAGAAAGTCTACTGATAGTTCAACTTATTGCTATTGACTATATTTGGTATATGGTATATGGGGGTGATCAATCAATAACTCCTTGAGCAAGTAGTCAACTTATGTAGCTGTAAAGTGGAAATATTATCTTGAACAACCATTCAGTGAATGTCAAAGTTTAAATAAATCAACTTCAAGATTTCTAAGAGGATACCAGTTAACTGCATGAGACTCCTGCTTGTCTCTGAAAGCAAATAAAAGGTGGGTGCTTGTCATGCTTTAAGGCTGTAACTTTGTCAGGCAATGTAAATATCGCCATGGTATATCCTGAGTATGTAGGCTTTTGAAACTTATGATCAAAGAACTGAACTCAGCGAGTGGTTTTCAAAAAAACTAATTGTCATTCCAACACATCTAACTTCATTCACAATATTCGACTGCTTTGTAAAAATATGATTTGATTTCTTGCATAAGGGTTGTCATTTAATGGTGGCCTCATAGACCAAAAACACATTTATATCATATATGAAATTGGTCAATGAGGTCATTTCGGGTCTTATTACACAATTATTTACCATCCCTTCAATGTGCTAGCCCTGTAAAATTTCCTGTATTTTATGTACAAATGAACCAGAGTTAACCCCCATCTGACTGAATATACGTAGACCTTTGAATGAAGGCCACTCTATGCACACATTGATTTATATAATAGACTAAATGAACCTTCTAACAAAGACCAACTCCAGATAAAGGCCATAGGCCCTCCATTCTGTGGCTTTTGTGAATACAGGCTTTACTGGAGTAGTTGATGATCTTGTCCATGTATTCTTAAAGCACTTTAGCCAAAGACTATGAAGTCACATTTATATTTCATGGACTATCAGTTGTTGTTTCTAATGCAGTTGCTTAATAGGTAGAATATTGGTAGACATGTACTTGTGGGTCTATGAATTCTATGTTCATGAGTTTCAACACTTTGCATGATACATGTTCTCTATGATAATTAGGTTAAAGACATCTAAGACAACTGGTTGAAAACAATACTTGCACAGAATCCAGTAACAGTAATTTTGTTGATTGCATCATCATTATCAGCTCATTGCTAAATTGTAACAGTTACTGAAATACTGTAGAGAAAAGGCATAAAATAAAACAAAAAATACAAAATCTGACTTGGTTTCTATAGTTAATTCAAAAAAAAATTCCAGATCTATTGTTTCAGGGGTGAATATGGTGAGTTTGTATAAATTGAATACACCATCAATTAAAATCACCTTCAAATGTGGATAAGTTTTTCATAAAAAGGTAAAAATATGCTCATCAGAGGCATCTGAGAACAGTTCTGACTTGATCTATTGCAAGTTTATTATCGTCGTATAGACTCCATGTCACAGATTTAAGTGGATCTTATCAGAGATTCTTTTTGTTTATCATATAATATATTTGACCAAAGATTGTTTTCACAATTGAAGAGTTTTACATTTTTGACTCTAGATTGTTTTCACAAGTGAAGAGCTCTCACAGGTTACTAGAAGCTGATGTAATCATTTATTATCTTAAAATATTGAATTTAATCTCTTCTGCCTTGTGTGTTTATGTGATATTAAAAAGCCATATTTGCTCAAAGAAGGAAATTGTGAAACCTGTATATATATCATACATAATAAATTGAATAAACCATCAGTTAAAATCACCTTCAAATGTGGACAAATTTTCATATTGGCCTTAATAATGAGCAACCATTGTTCATTAGTAGCTTTTGTTAATTGCTGGCAAATAAGTTTTTAACCAGCTTTTCATTATGTCTGGTTTTAGATTGGGGCCGATTCTCAGCTGGGTGATAAATGTCAAACAATTGACTTTTGTTTAGATTGACCTATTGCTTTCAAAGTTGGTGTACATCAAGTTGCTTTTTGAGACTTAGCTTGGAATTGTATTTAGCAAGAACAGAAAAATGGTTTCTGCTTAGTAAGCAGTTGAGCCTAGTTTGGCAGCATCACCACATTTTTTGTTTGAACAATTTAGTTCTAGATTGTAAATCTTCAAGTTTGTGAAAATAACAGTTCCTTAGTTGACACAGTTTATTTTCAATGACTTAATTTCAGCTCTTATGCTTAAAACTAAACCAAGTTTTGTAAATATTTGTAAATTTAGTTTACATAAACTCAACATACTATGTTTATCTCAAATCTTCATTTAATACTTTTCAATGCTTCATTCCAAAGTTTATACTGTTCTATGGGATGTTACTACCCTTGAAAAATGCAGTTCATGAACTCAAGAACTTTTGAAAAATTTCAATAATAATTCCTGCACTGGTTATCTTCTCTTGTTCTAGCATTTCTTCCATACAATAGCTGAGATATGTCCACGAAATGGGACCCTGGTCATGTTTTTTTTTCGTCTATAGCTGGGGCCATTTATAAGCATCGTCCCCTCAGGAAAAATCTTTAAAATCATGCGGTTTTTCCCTACAATTCAGCTAACGTCAAGTTTTTCCTTGCCCTTTTTGCAAAAATACCTGTGATTTTTCTTCGAAATTTAAGAAAAAGACCCCTTCACCTACCAGTACCTGTGAAAAAAAGCCCTGCTGGTCTTTGTCACAGGTTTGACTGTTTGTGTCATGTTATTGTTCTGTCCAGTTCTAGATGTGACGTGTGGTAAACAGGGGCCAACTGATGTATAGGGTAAATACGGTATCTGTGAACAATCTTTGATTGAATGAGTACTTGAAACTGTTCATGGCTGTTATAAACAATAAAACATTGAATTGTTACAGAGTGATTTATCTGTTTCTACACATTAACTAAGTTATGACAGTTTTGCACCAAGCCCCGAAATTCTTGTCTGTAATTTATTACAAGTTCGGTTACTACGAACAACCTACTTCTGTTTTAGTGGCATAAACATTGCATTCAATTGTATTTAACTGCATAATAAATACATCTTATGCTTGTATCAAAGTTTGTACACTGATTGAAAGTTGGTAAAAAAAAAACAACCTTGATATAATAGTTTTCAATATTGTGGGTTTTTTCTTAATATTAACGTGACATCGTGACCATTTATCAAATTCGAAATACATAAATTTTAGCTGGGAATTCTTGTATTTTTATCTAAATTTGGATTCTAACAAATTCCGTTTGGATTTAATTTCTTTTATTTGTTTCATATTAAACCATTTGGAATATTTTAAAGGATATTTGTATAATAATTTGATATATTCTATTGAATTTTCTGTATATGTTATTACCGCTGTGAGACTTGCTTTGTGTATTTCATTAAAATTAATATGCCAGTGCGTGTGAAATACAACAAACTGTTACTGAACCCAGGACTAACAAACTTGGAAACATTACTGTACTGACCAAAGTATCGCTGCATGTATTGAACTAAATCTTCACTAGAAATCGAAGGCATTTTGCTGTACATGAGGGTCAGTAATTCTCTAAATTTTACCCGATCTCATTAAAATTTTTGCCACGGTCAACTGAGATCTGACAGTCTTTCATGTCAACTGATGGTATTACTCGTATTAATATGTGGAGAAGTTGCCGGCTCCATTTGGAAAGGTTACATTTGGTTACTATACAGTCCAGGAAAACTGGTTAGGTGAACAGGCTACTGTATATATCTGAAGTATTGTTGAAAAATGGCGTTTATCCCAGAGATTAAAAACTTATATTCCTATTTTCTTCATTTTTTTGTATTTGACTAAAAGGTAAAAGGTTTGTCTATTTATTTTTATTCTTAATAAACAACAGCGTATTTGTATTTATATTTTTTATAATATCATTAGATTTTCAAATTATTAATGGAAATATAAGCTTCATTTTTAACCTTTTAAGATCGCTATGATGTCCTATAATTCAAAATGATTGACTTTAGTCCATATTACCATATTTGGGTTTAATTAAGTTGTATTGAAATGTAAATTTGAAAATGGATGTTGTTTGCTCATCTTTGAACTGAATCAATTATTTATCTTAGATATTATGATTGCTATTCTTATTCACAATGATATTGTGTGTGAATTCATTTAAATATTTGTAAAATAGATGTTGATGAAAAAACTGTTAGACCTCAGTTCTCTGGGAAAACCTTTGGTGAGAACAATTAAACACATGTTGGTCAATATGTAGCTTGTTCGTTTGTCAGGTCGGTCCGTCTTGGGTTTGGTAATATAAGAAAATTACTGGCTCTCTTTGATTTTTTATTGAAGATTAAAGTCATTGCATACTGTGTAATATTTGCCTACTAGTAATATTTCATGTGGTCCAGGAATGATTTCTAGTTTGTTGGTCCTTTAGTCAGTAATATTTTGTTGTCTTTATTATGAGCAAATTTTGATATTTTTTTCCCACAGATTTAATTAACTTTTCAGTACTTCTTCTGAATAAACTATTCATTACTACATGTGGTCAAATTTTTCTGAGTTTTCAAAATAAGTCTGCTAACAGTTTGATATCTGAAAGTCACTTTGGTACATTTAGATTGAAAACAACTTGCTAGATCATACAAATTATTGTCATTTTGTGAAAAGAACTCTATGTTTGAGATCATACTAAACCCATCATTAAGGAAAATACATGTCAGGCCCTGCTGCTTTATTTGAATAGTTAATTAATTAATTAATTTGTAAAATAGACAATTATGATAAATATTATGTTCGGCTATATTATTATATGTATTTGATATTTTTGTTTTAAGCTAATACGGTACATAAAGTATAATAATATTTAGATAAAATATTGACTTAAAAGATTATATTGAGTATAGTTATAATGGTTAGGCTATCATTCAGCTATGCATCTTAACTTTAAACATTTTTGTCAGATTTATTAAGAGAGTCACATCATATATATTTAAAATATCTTTGAAATAATGTATCTCCACTGCTTATCATATTAAGCTTGTCTTCATTCATCAAGCACTTGGATGGATGTAAGCATCTTTTTTCTCACAAGATTTAGTGACATTATACCTTCAAACATAAATTCTTTCTGGATATTTAGTGACCTCTCACTTTAAAACAATAGATTCTGGAAATTTAGTGACATTGTACCTTAAAAATTTACAGATTCTGGATAATTTGTCACAAACTGGAATTCACAAAACTTAGTGGTGTTATACATTAAAATTTTACTGTTCCACAAAATTTAGTGACACTACACCTTGAAAATGTCAAAAAATGAAAGTGCTTCACAGATGCTTGAAAGAAGGAAAAGTTATCTTTTGGAAAATAGAATAGTGCTAAATACACAGAGAGTATCCTTAGGACAAAGTAGACCTACCAAGGTGAGTTAAACTGTGTGGTAAAACGATTTTAATAAGATAAATTTCATCTTAGAATGCTACATTTTCATTGGTCTATTTTGAGAATGGATTTTGAGTGATAGGGTTGTATGATTGTTATTATAACATGAACAGATTCAAATAGCTTAGTATAACCTCTCTTAAAAACCATGTCAGTATTATGACCACTTCATTATATTTCTGGACTGGTTTTCAATATTTCCTCTTAGATTTGTTTCCTCTTCTTGATAATGAGGACACCTCAATATTAAACCCCAATAAATGTTGTCTTGATATCAAGGTTTTACTCACAGTACATAGATTTTAGTTGTATATACTCTATGTGACAAAGTTCATATAAAATGACCAGCATGTTCAATTTAAAGTCATATAACACACCTCATGAGCAATACTTTTAGTCCTTGGAAAAATATAACAATTACACTATATATATTACATGTATAAATATTATAAATATGTTTTTGGTCTTTGTGGCCATATAAGGCTTTAATACAACATTATAAACTATTATACACGATCCCCTCAACATTGTGGACCCTTTTAACCATAACCAAAACGCAGTTTGTTAAATCAAGATACAGACACAAAGCGACCAATTATTAAAATGCTTATTGCATAGAGTTCATTTTACGATAAGAGCTGTTTTTAATATATGATATAAACCGGAAAGTTTATAAAAGAAATAAAAATGCATATTTCATAATTTTTATTTTAATTGGGAATTGGTACTTCACTTGAGTATGTTCTCAAATTGAGAAGATTTGAGACATCATGGTTGACAGTTTTAATAATGTTAAGCTCATGCCATACTAACAAAGAACAGAACTAATCCTGACCATGCACCTTTGTTCATAAATGCATTTAATCTGTTTAAAAGTTCTTTGAATTACAATGATGTAGTGTTAACATTGGATATGGAATATACAGGTGGCTACACTATGTTTACTTTCCAATCTAGCCGTACAGATGGTGTATTATTTTCGCCTTCCAAAATGACATAGCCCTTGACAAACATTGGGAAGTAACTAGATCATTTTTCTATTTAAAAAATCATGCATAGCCACTGAAAATGTTGTATTTATGAAAATATCTAGACATTGATCTAGAGTCTTACACTGAAATAATTTAAAAGCTCCTTTTTAAAGGTAGAGATGCAATCATTTTGCACGAAATATTTCACACTAGAAAATTGCAGAACTGGCACAGAAGTTTAATTAACTGTTATTACAGTGCCTACGTGGCATTAATTAAGTATTGAAATGAGTTGATTGATTGACACACCAAAGTAAACAGTATCCTGATACCTTTTTTATGAATCTTTGCTGGGCCATCCAGTGCTGCTTGATTGTGGATTTGATTAGAACTTTAATTACATTTGTAGAGAACGAATTCAATTTTTAAAGGGACTGGAACTAATTAAATGTATTTAACAGGGCTTTAATAGTATGTATAATATGTATTTATAGTTGTCTGTATGCCTGTCACCCCTGTTAGCTCAGTTGACTTGCAATCAGATTAGGTCACGGGTTCAAGCCCCTCATCAGGGACTTTATTTTCTGCCTCCTTTTACATTGGTGCCATGAATGTGTAGCTAGCCTTGGAATCCTAGAGCTAGTGTGAAGCTAAGGCTGGGTTAGTCTAAAGAATCTGTGGTTATCGCTTAATTAATTAAAGGAAAGAGGAGTGTAAAAGGGCTGTAATAGTATATAATATATTTGTTTATAGTAGTTTGTATGCCCATCAGCCCAATTAGCTTAGTTGCTAGAGCAACTAACTTTCAAGTAAAAAGTCACAGGTTCAAGCCCCACATTGGGAACTTAATTGTATAAATATACTTGTAAGTTTGGTTCAGATTTTATCAAGAGTATTTTGATTTTGTGTGTTGGACGGTTTACTGAACCAGCTCGTACTCCTCACAGATAGAAGTAATGGAGTTGTCAGGTAGTAAAAATGTAATTAGAATGAAAAAAAACAATTTAACCAAAAATTATCTAAAATGAAAAAAAAATATGCAGCATTTCACCCCTTTCAATAGATTCATTTACACTACAAAATCAAATAACTGGTACCATTAAATTCATATAGCATTCAATCAATATGAAATTCAGCACCCCATAAGATACAGGCTTTCTACATTTAAAAAAGAATTTTATCACAAGTTGAGTACCTTTAAAATTCATGATTGTTAGATTAGTACATCTTACATAACAATTGGTAGTCCTGAATTCAAATGTTATGTGCTCAATACCTACCATTACATGTGATTGCTATACATCTTACAATAGCATCATGGCTTTTAATAACAAGGTAAGCTTTTAACCTTGTATCTATTGGATCATGGAAAGGTGTTGTAAAATGTAGATGATTGATTGATGTTGAATTTTATTGATAAGTTGTTAAATGTGTGGAAGAAGGATATTTTTTTCTATGGAACCATGGACGTCTACAGAATGGATGATCATGGGGGCCATTTTTTTTAAATGCATGTATCCTTTGAGAAAATCTGAGATGGTATATGAATTGAGATGGCATCAAAAATCCTGGTAACCCCTTTTGCAACAACTTTTTTGCAAAAGTTTTTTGCCAAACTCTCAGTATTATTTTGTTGCTAATTTATGAATATTATTATGTTTTTGTGGCGGATCATGCTGGTGTTTATACGAAATATACAAAAATGGTTGTTTTATATAAGTTTTGTGTCAGGGGTGTAGAAATGAGCCAGAAGCCGGCTATTTGAACATTCTCGCCTGCTTTTTCTGAAACAACGGACACAATACTGAATTGAACCCCCGACCCCCACCCCTTCTACTTTTAGTAGCTTACAGGCTACATGAAAACATTTCTACACTGCTGTTGTGTTGTCATTGAATATGCTGATAGTACATGTTTCTTTTCATTAGTTCTTTTAGCTCTTTACGCGATCAATGCTGTTTTATCCCATGTTGGATCAATCTTAAAAAACCTTTGGCATGAAATAGTTTTATCCCGGAAGCATTGATCAAATTGTGATAAGTGAACAATTTTCTAATTACTACAAGATGATTTTTTAAGATTGATTTTATTACACTTTATTGCTAAATAAATATGATAGTGCAAGAGCAAAGGTTAATGGCAACATATTTATTTCTTACTTTCAAGGATACTAATAAGTATATATTTCTTTTTTTGTATCTTTAGTTAAACAGGATTTGTAAATAGCCTTCCCTTTTGAAATTTGAAGGTTAGTTGATAATTTCATACTTAAAACGTTACTAATTGGTTGAATAGTAAATACTTGGAGTAAATTTAGGATTATTTCCTTGATAAAATTTGAATGGAACCAAAGGCTTCAAAATGTGGTCAAAGAATGGATTATCAACCCAAAGTGTTTGATTCTTACTCTGACGTGAAGTGAGTATTTGTTTACCAATAGTTGAACATGATTGGATGTTAAAACGGCTGTGTTTGTTTCTTTCGGGGAGAAAGAACATATTCTTTGATTTAAATATTGATCGAGTGGAATTGAAGCATTGCAAAGTAAATTTTAATTACCTGTATATCACTTGGCTTATTTTAGACAGTGTGTAAGGTTATACTTAATTCTTTGGTGGTTGGACTTATCCTTAGAGATCAGTGTACATATGAAGAAATGTTATAATCTTGAATTTCTGATGTTTTTTAGTGATTGACAGTAAACAGTTTCTTTTAATTATTATGGATTTAGTCTAAACCTGCTTATGGAAATTATTTAAAAATGTTCAAAAAATCTAAAACCTCGCTTAGTGATGGACAAATACGAGTGTACAAATATCATCATATTGGGAATGAAAAATATATATCGGTAAGTTGATAGCTTAGTGTTAAAAACTGTCTGATTTTATATTTAACTATTTCATATTGTTCTTAATCAACAGGAACTGTTTAGTAACAGTGAAAATAATATGAAAAAATGAATTCAAATATTTTTAAAGATGTCTGTGTCTTGCTGATTTAGGGTTGAGCTCAGAAATGTGAATTTTACTGTAAATAGATTTGTAAAGAGAGAACGGTAGAAAAGAGAATTTCTTCTGACAAAATCTTAGAATACATAAATGTGGAAATTGCTCAGACTGTGAATTAAATGGAGCACTTTAAGTAGCTTTAACTATTGCACATTCAGCTTTTTTAGACTTCTTTGATGATGAAATGAAATGAACATATTGCAGTTAGGTACCAATGTATTATTCAAATAAAATTTTAATTCAGCTCTTTAAAATGACATCATAAAACAGAATACATAATTTGCTTGCTAGTTTGGAGTTTTAATTGGATTTTTTAATGGCATTCTTCTTCGCAACGTCATTTAAAATAGTTAATTATGTAAATAGTTCTTGTCAAACTAGTCTCTTTTTAATTATAAATTAAATTGATTGAATAAAATTGGGGTATTAAATGTTCTTTACTGTGAAGTGCTTTTTCAGGACAATTGTATACATGTGTTATATCAGCGCGTAGCTTTACTGTTTAAGTCACATGGGAAAATAAATCAATTGGGGATAGCTTTAGTCTATGGTCCTCAAGTTCAACCCCAGAGCATCTCTGTGACAATTCGGTCGAGGACAAAGTGTCTAAGGCTGATCATTGATGTGGAGAAATTGGTAGTTACTGGCATAGAAATGAGATTAGTACTAGTACAGAATCCTGGAACATAGTTGACTACCTGCTTGTATATAACTTAAACATCATTCAAAACAGGATTAAGATGAAAAATTCTTTGATCACAAGAACCCATTTGACTGAAGCCTGGAAATTGAAATTGAATTCATCAGTGTATTTGATAAACTATAAAAGTAGAGCATAGTTGAGTTGTGATGAGTGAATTACAGTTGAATTTCTGGTTCATTTGTAACGATATTTACGACTTTTTTTATCATTGTTATATCATCGTGCGTTTTTGGCCATGTTTTTATCATGGGTCCAACCATGTTACAGATCATTTTAAATCCTTGTTGTACCATGTTTTGACCTTTGGTCATTCCAACCGTACTCAACAAATTTGTTATTTTCATTGTAAGTGATTACCCTTATGCAGGTTTACAACCATAGGGGGGGGGGGCTCTGTGGTTGCATAGTTGTGGTCTCTGTCTGCTGTGAGTTTGAATCCCAACCTGGACCAGACAAATTTCACATGTGAACAAGTTGTCCAAGCTAGCTTACGAAGGTTGATGGTTCAACCTAGGTGTACACAGAAAAGTCGCCAAATGATGCTGGCTGTTGGTGTGATGTAAGATACCAGAGCAAAAGCACTACCAAAAACTTCACAATGAGGTATCTGCATTTTTTAAAATAACTGTTGACGAAAACATTAATAGACCCTTTCAAGTGACATTTAATGCTAATAATTTATGTTACATTAATCACATGACTCATTGTTTGATGTGTAATCCTGTTTGTCTATAAATTTGGATATTATGTAAATTCTTTGACAGCACAATTGGTATTTAATGATGTTGTATTTTACCGATTGCATTTTTGTATTTGAAGTAAAGTAAATTTGCATGTTTGTGTTAAATAACATAAATTTAACATTTACTTAATCTCTTCACATGTAATCACTTACCGTATTTCTCCTATTCAATGACATTGTTTAAACACACCAATCCCTTTTACAGCCATGATTTGTTTGGCTTTAGTTTTGACTACCTTTGGCTATGAATGATAAAATCATTGCCACCTTTGGTCTGAGTTATCTTCCGTAAGAATTCCACAAAACAAGTCTTACCTGAAAGTTGATGTTTGTTTGGGATTTCTTAACAACATCTGTTAAGTACCATTGAATGTAAGTTTGGTAGGTTTAAATCAGATATCTTTTCCAAGAATATGAATCATAGTTGTCGGGATTCCATTAACGTCAGAGTGAGATGAGTGCCAATGGGGGAGACTGCCCCTCCAGGGGCTTTGGAGTGCATTCCCCCCTTCAGGCCAACAAAGCCATTGACGAAAAATACTGTTTAAATATGTTATTGTGTTATGTAACATGAATTAACATGAACATTGACCTGATGTTGCATTTTGAGAATGATTGTGACCATCGCAATTGATTTACATGTTGTCTGCTGCAGGTTATTACAGTGTGTTCCATATATTTACATTTTTTTTAATGTTTGCGTAAGATTTTGTCAATTGAGCATTAAGGCTTGATTTTATATCTGAAAGAATGAGACCTAACTAGATTGTTTGGATTTTGTGAATAAATCAGTTTATTGTAATCACTTATCAGGAGTATCGAAATGAGCCAGAGGCTGGAATATATCAAGCAGCTACTTGAGCATTCTTGCTGGCTACTTTTTCCGAAACAACATTCAAACTTCAATATTGCTTTGAACCCCCAGATCCCCCTTCTACTTTTAGTAGCTTACCAGCTACATGAGTACATTTCTACACCCCTGCTTTTTACTAGAGATCAGGGTCATTCCATTTCATTTAAAATTTAAATAAATGCATGTATTGCAATAGTTAAACTATCATTATAAAATATTGCTGGCTGAGATAATATTTGAATACAACATGGTTGGTCTGAAGAATTTCATAGGGAAATAATTCTTTATAGATATGTAGTTTCATACCCGGAACAGTGCAGTGATTTCAAAGGGAGGTAAAATCATTATTCACATTGGGAAAATGCTTAGTGAGTTGTTCCCCTTAGAAATGAATTATGTGAATATTTCACTATTTTATCTACTTGTGAAATAATATCAGATCAAAATTTGGTCATTTGTATTTAGATTAAACATAGGCACCATGGTCTTAGAATTATTAAATCGTAATTATCATTGGACAATTCAAGATTGTACACAAAATGGACCAATGCAAACATGGGCTTAATTCTTAAGCATTAAATGCTGAAAATTTTCAGCAATCAAAAGGTTAATAGGTTAATTGTTGACGCACTTATTTTTTATCAGTGTATGTAAATGTTCTTAAAGATTAATAGGGCTTTCAATTTTACACATTTTTTATCGACAGAATAATATATCTTCTTTTTTTTATTCATTAATCTTTTTTCAGTGATTGAAATTTCATCCTTTAATTTACAGTAAATTTATCATCCGTATTGACATAATTAGCCTCACATTTCTAATCCTTTAAGGCCAGAAAAAATTGTTGTTGGGTGTTTAGGAGATTTCAGGCCAGACATCTGGTAGACTGAATGAAAAATTGCAGAATATCTTGTAGAAAAGATAGGTAAACGTATCAAATGTTTGTTTATGGGACTTACTGTCCAATTAGCTGACAGTAAATTATAACAAACTACAGTAAAACTTCATTATCTTGAGGAGTAATTGGATCAGAGCAAAATGCTCAATATAAATTGGGTGCATATAATTACAATAACGAGGTACATGTAATTGTTTGTTTTTGCTTGAGACATCGTGATAATGATAAATCAACTTAGTGCTTGTGATAATGATGCTCATGATAAGTTTTACTGTACTTCTATTGTATTTGAATTCAAAGCTCATAGCCTGATTTTCATTATAAAACAATTACATGTAAGATAGACTCTTTTATCTTTATTTTGCAAGTATCGAAAATGGCCAAGGCCTTGTCACAGTGAAATGAAAGATAAAAATGTCTGTCCTTGCGTTAGTATTGTCAGTATGTTTATAACAAACCTATACAACTATTTTTCTTTTTTTCTTTACAATAAAGAAAAGATTTGAAAATTATCCTGTTTTTTTCTATCTATATAAAAATCAATATCGCCTTCTCCTTGTTATGCGATAAAGTCCTGAATACTTAAGTGGAAAATATCTTAAGATATCAATCGTTAAATTAAATAGCGTTAAGAATAATTGAAAGGTAATATTATTATATGTTTAATAAATCCAATTGAATGGGAATTAACACATAAATAAGTGAAGTGATTTGTTATATTCGAGGCCCTGACCAGAATGTATTATTTATCAGTTGTGTATCTTTTATAATGGTCACCTGTGAAAAATGGCCACAGTATTAAGGCTAGAAAAAAATGGTCATGTTTTGGGTTTCTTGACCATGATTGGCTTAATTTTTCATCTTTTTTGTTTTAATTTTTGGTTTTGCAAAATGCCAGCATTTGCCTTTTCTTTTTGAGATTAATATCCCCCAACATGATTTCATGATAATTTCATGTTAATAGTTATGAATGAGAAACGGCATTAAGATGTCAACCATTTATCAAGTTTTCTTTAATAAACACATGAGGGTGTCAAAGATTGCATGAACAATATTTCAGTTGGAGCTGGTCATACCCTTCTATGAAAATTTGTCAAAAATGTTGATTTTCCTCCAAATGTAGGGAAGTTGCAAGCTCCTTGTTGAAGGGCAAGTTAGTACTGGTTAACATACAGTCCAGGGAAATTGGATAGGTGAACTGTCAGCCGTATGTTACTGAAAAATTGTTGAAAAAAACAGTATTAAACCATATGGAAGACAGAAAAGAACAATATCTGGACAATTAAAATGGAATTTGATAGACTGTAACAACATTTATGAAAAAATCACTATGTTTTTTGTTTTATTAAGAAAATGAAAGGGGTACCAATTAGAGGAGGGTCACGTTTATTAGTAATATTCAAGAATAAATGTTTTCTTCATTACTTTTTGCATGTTGAGAAAATAGAAATTACATTCCCACTTTGACAGGGCCTCTTTAATATGTTTTCCTAAGCTTCTCGAATGGCTTTAAAATTCCTTATGATATGGTAAGTATTTACTATAAGCTTTTTATTGCCATAAACGAAGGTGTGTGACTGTTCCAAAACCAATTTATAAATTAACTTTGATGATAATAATGTTTATTTGGTAGACTATAGTGTTTGGATATTGTGTGATAGTTACTGTGAAACGTTATAGTTTGATTTTAGATTGTGTCATTTGGAACTATTAATTTCTTCATGGTCTCACTTATTTATATTATTTATGTTTATTTAAATATATTTATGATATTGTTATTGTTCTATTTGTTTATTTATCTTCAATCCTAGATAATTGTTTTATTCAGTTATCTTTATTTTTCAGTTTATTTATTTATTTATAAATTTATATGTTTATTTATATATTTAGGGGTTAAATTGGTCTGCACTACATGTTCTTCAGGGTAGCTTGTGTTCATATAGTGGTCTTTTTTTACAGATGGTCATTTACTTAAGTTTGACTTTGGTATCGAGGTAAAAAACTTTACAGTAAGCTAACTGGTGTTAATCTCCAGTGAGTGAAACCAGAATGCACTCTAGCTAAGTCTTATGGTGGGATAATATTGCTTTGCTAAATCCTCAATCAAATGTTTTATAATGACCTTTTTGCTCATGACTTTTGTACTTAACTTTGTGTAAACAGGTTTGGATTATCTTTGGTCTGTTTTAAGTATGGTTTTAACTTTACATGAGATAATCTTTTGTTTATCAAAAATTACAAACAAGAGTGTGATATTAATTCTTAATTATGCTCAATTATATTTTTTTTTATTCTTTAGCTTTAATCATGGTCAACTCAGTGCTAAAAGATCATATCTTGGGGCACTAAGTTAGAATGCACTTTAAAATTGTAGGTGTGTCAGTCCGAGCTTGTTAGGCATGAAAAAAACAGGATGATTTTCAGAGTTAGAAAGCTTTACTGTTGTTGTCTTGTACATGTTCCAGGATAAACAAAATTTTTTGAATTATTCTTAAAAAATGATCTGAAAAGCTGAAATAATCTCCACTGTCAAACATGATGTTGATTTATTATATGACGCGCTAAAATACATCCTGGACTATTATGCAGATTTGCATGAACTTCCTGTACAGTACCTGTTCAACATTATGAGTGTTTCACAATGTGTACTGTATACATGGGATAAAAAGTGACAGTTTTCCAATTTACGATCAATTACAGATATATTTCAGTTTGTTTGTAGAGATAATGTCGGTTCCCATTAAAATAAATGAGCAGGGCAATTATTGAGCTTTTGAAGTTACAGGTTATATAGTTCTGCAGTAATTTCAATATATGCTATCGATCTTCTAATTGCTATACACTAAATCATCACGCTTTGTTGTCTTTAGAATCCTGTTTGTTTTGAGGGCAATTTGTGAGCTGTAAGAATAATATCACATGTGATAGAAATTTGTTCATTTGATTTGTGATTGTAGTTTCGTGATTCTTTGCTAAGTGGTTACACTTTAAGAGGGTTGGATGGAATTTTAAATGATTTCAGAGTTTTGTTGTTTTAATTCTTTTATTTGATCAATTTATTGCGTCCACGGATCTGTATTTCAAATTGAAGGCATTATTATTTTTGAAATTTTGTACTTATTTGTTTGTATGTAATTCACGTGTGTCCCAACATTGAATATAGGACTTTAATGTTTCTTCTTGTAGAACTGTCTGTTTGAACTGGACATAAATCACTGATTACATGTATAAAATAATCTGAATGTCTTGGAGAAATTAGAAGAAGAAAACGTAATTTAGAGGAATAAATTTTACTGGTTATTTTATATTGACTTGAAAAGGAATGGATACAAACTTCTGATGAACTGAATGAAATAGGAAAGATCCTTTAAATATAAGTGATTATGTTAAAATAATGGTGTTATAAGATCAAAGGAGTTAATTAATTGAACATGGCCAATGTAAGTACTTCAACACCAGTTGAGAGACGTGCGAAGTCGGCTGCCTCGCGAGTGTTCATCACTGACCTTGACCTTCAGGATTATGGAGACGATGAAGGTGATACCGATAACCGAATTCTGGATAAAATATCGCTTGAAAATAATGGTTTACCAGTAAGTTTCCGTACATTCTTTTTCTTCTCAGGTGCCGTGTTGCGTGACATTGTTCCCTGTACTTCTGTCTATCTCTCAAACTGTGTGTTATTATTCGATACATACCAATTTATTTAACCTTGTTTGTGCTTAAAGCATTACTTATTACAGTCACTTAAATGCGAAAGGCTGCGTTCCAGATCTGCTCAAACTCTATGGCCTGCTGGGAAAAACTGGTGCTTAAAGGTTATGCTATGCATTGTGTGTTGAGACCATTGTAATGTCGGAAGCTTGATTAAAATTGGATACTTAATGGCAGTACTATGGAATGAACAATTATACTGTAATACTTTCCCTAATTTAAACTGATTAAAATAAACTAGGGATGTCAATGGTTAATCATTTGAACATCTGATTATTGCTTAGTGTATTCATTAGCCAGTTGATTATATACATCTTTAAAAAGTTTTATATTTCAATTTTTATTGACATAAAAATGTAAAATGTTAATTTGTTTCATTTTATATATTTGCTGTCAACATTGTCAAAGGTGACCATGCAGTTACCAACCAAGGGGTTTGAAGATCGATGATATCAACTTGACACTTAAAAGCCTGTTTTCCTAAAATTCAATAAACTTAAGTATACATCTCAGTGAATATCTGTACACAGTACTTGACAATCGTTGGACAAACTTTTTTTGGACACTCCTGAATTTTTCTATGGATTGTATGCAAATGTTATTGTTGGTATTCATACCTATGACAACCCAAATACCTCGCAGATTGACAAGAATTTAATTTTGACAGGTGTATGTATGGCTGTCAAAGTCAATGAGTTCGTCTCCTGGTTTCATATCTTAATTTCAGGACCAACGGGTATGAGGTATCAATGATGTAGGATTAGCAAGTTCCTGTTTTTATTCTGAATGAAATGTCTACAATAAGAGATGCCTTTGATGCACATTCTCAATAATACCTATTAAATGCCCCCCGCCCCCGAATTAACACCACCGCCCTTTTTTTGAGAAAGGCCAGTAAATCTTAACTAAACCGTGGAGGCTTTACAAATCCTTCTAATATCTTCAATGTATTCAAATATTATTCCAACAATAAATCGCTTTGAAAAAAACGTTTGTAAAATGTTACCTCCATTAGAGGGGGGGGGGGCTTTTATTTGAAATGATGCAATGAAAGTTTTTACTTTGAATTATTTGAAGATGTAAAAATCAGATCAATTGTTGTTAATTTGAAGATGGGGCCTCCATGGTTGAATGATAATGGTCTCTGACTAGTAATCACTAGTCCCTCACTGCTGGGTGTTCGAATCCCACCTGGGACCAGAAATATTTCACATGTAAGGGAGCTGACCAGCTAACTTGCTGAAGGTTGGTAGTCTTATCAAGGTGTATGCTTGTGGTCCTCATCCACCATGAAGCTGGAAAAGATACCAATTGAATTCCCTGGCTGTTGATGTACCCCCCCCCCCCGTACCCCGAGAAAATGATTTAAGATATTACAGCATGCCAGAAGGTTATGATTTTTGATTAAATTTTTCTTTAAGGTCATATCTCAGCTTACATGTTCAAAAACGCATATAAAACATGTCAAATGAAATTATCTTGCCTAAAACCTGGATATTAGTAAACTGATGGTGGCCTGTCAGTTGTTGTATTGAAGTACATGAGTGGTCTTTCATGTTGGCTTTTAAGATTTTTTGAAGTATTTAGTTCTTAAACACTTATTACTGATGTTTTGAATTATGTAAATGTAAATTACTAGAATGAATAATCATTTTTACCATACTTGACATTATAAATCAGAAAGTTGAGACTTATTTCCTGTAAAAAAGTGTAATTATTGAACTTTATGATTTTTTATAATAGGTTGAATGCTTTAGAAGATTTCTTATATACGCTTAGTCATGGTGGGTGGGGAAGGTGACCAGCTTGTGGAAGGTCCATGGTTCTACCAGTCTGTACACCTGGGAGCTTCCTCCATTGTTAAACCTGGAATATTCACCAAATGACCCTTGCTGTTGGTGCAATATCAAACCACAGTAAAAAAAAAATGAATGTTGGATCATTTTTAGTTTTATTTATGTTGACATTTTAACAATTTAATTGTTGCACCATTGCCTTAATTGGAATACAGTTTAACTGGATGTGGATTTTTGCACACCCTGAAGTTTCTCAAGTAGCAGTTTATGGCATATCTGGTCATGTGACCATTTAATCTGCTTACTATTGGTTGAACAAATTCGAAACCAGTTTTTTTACTTCATTTAACATAATATATAACATATGCAATTGAAAACTATATATTTGTATTTAGTTTTGATTGAGTTGTTTAATTAATTGTGTCTGTAGAATTAACAGTCATTGCTTTAGAATGTTTAGTTAGAAACATCAGAAGTTGTTTGCATATTTTTTTGGTTTGTTTTAGATCTGTGTTGTCATGGTGACCAAATTTTTACATGTTGTAAATATATATGAGTGATGCCATTAGGTGTATAAAAGGCAGTATTTTCTTGGGCTGTTGCCCAGTTTGGATACACTTTTTGGTATTTCTTTTACATTCTGTCCCTGCGTAGAGGAACCAGTCAAGCACTTTGACAACAATGACTGTGTCTTATTAACAAATTTGCTGCCAGGCATTTCATTGCATGGTTTACACCCATTTGCCAGTGATTTTTATGAAGGATTGCGGGGTTGGTTGGGGGCGGTGGTGCCAGGCAGGGTTTCCTACCTGTCCTGTAGGCAAATATGCTGAAGCTGGTGCGGACGGGCATACCTGTCCTTATTGCAGTGAAAGGGTTAAAACTTGAAGTCTCAAGCATTTATTATTTAAGTGTCTTGCTAAAATTAATCAATTTACTGTTTTATTGATGAACTCCAAACTGTAATTGGACCATGTTTCAAGTACTTAGCAACTGTGTTATGACTCAAAGTGTTCAACTAAAGAATGAAGTTATATTGACCTGCTGTTTTTAAATAAAAAAAAATGTTGTCAAAATGAATTAAAAACTTGAATTACAAATTCCTTTTTATGTTAAATAAATGATATTTTAACTTAATAAAATACAAGTATTGTTTAATTTCACAATTTGTATAAACCATTAGTTTATAATTTTGATAAATATATTTGTTTTGAAGATTCCAAAATATGTGCTTATATAAAAATTTAAATCCAGTATTTTAAGTTAAAGTTTAAGTTGCGAATACAAAACATTGGTTTAAGATATATAGTCAATATTGAGATTATGTCAGACAAAAAAACATGAATGAAAACGAAGATTTGATAATTGTGCATGAGTCTGATTACTAGTTCTTAGAACTAAATATAGGCACCAGCTATTTACTTGTTATGCAAAAATAAGTTAAATATGTGCTAATATTTTGACCTAAAGTTTCACATTTTTTTTTAGATTTTTTAGGTATTTTAACTCCAAAAAAAAAACACAAATATTTATTTTGTGATTGGCCTACAAGAGTGATAAACATTTATGGCCATATTTTAAAAAGGAGAACAAATTGAATTCTTTTTTTTTTAAATACAATAAGAACAGAAATCAATGGATATTCCATTTTTTCATCATTGATTAGTTTATATGGTTTCAGTCATCTTAATGTTTTTCATTGTTTTGAAACGATTTTTCTCCGGTATTATAAATGGCTTATATGAATGAAGTATTTTTTTTGACATATTGACAGTAAATCACCCTGAGTGGTTTTTAATCGCAATTTTATTGATTACGTCCATTGTTTTTAATTTCCGACGTAATTTGAGTTACCTCCCTTGAACATTGATAAATATCATTAAAATCTCCAGCAACTTTCTCGTGTCTATTGTTATTAAATGAGGACTACATTAATAAAAATATAGATTTGACCTTAAAGCCTCATGTGTTTGACCTTATTGAATTATTTATCACGCTAAACTAAGAGTTAGTGACATGTTAATTTGAAATTCAAACTACAAAAGTTTTCAGTTAATTTGAAGTATTTGCATTTTTTATTAGTTAGCACATTTTTTTATTTTTGTATTAGTGTGAAATAAGACATTGACTTCATTTGAGCCTGTGAAATTGGAGATATGTTTACCGATAAATGAAAATAAATTTTTAAAGTACAATTCAAAATTTTCTTGTTAAGTTATTAAGTAAATTAACTTTTGTCCGTTAAGGCGTGACTTGTGGAGTTTTAAGTGAGTTAGTGCTGTTTGTTAGTTAATTGGTGTTTTAGGAAGAAGAAAGATCCGGTGTTTTCAATTAAGCATTGTGATAATTAAAATTTCTATTTTATCACCTCCATTTTGAAGAGCTATAGCTGGTGAACGACTCAGTAAAGGACAAACAAATTTATGACCGCAAAAAAGTCCTGTTTAAACAGTTTGTATACAAAGTATTGGTAGGGGTCTAATTTTGGTTTTTGAAGCGTTTTTATGTTTGAACATGGAAAAGTCATTTGTTTGCCGGAGATAATCTTTTCAGATATTACGCACTTACGATGATCCATCGAGGGATACATTTCTATCAATATGGTTAAATTTATCTTAAAATGCACTTTGTGATCTATATTTTCAGTTCACTTTTGTGAAATTTACGTGTGTATGTCTGTGTGTATATGATGTTTATACATTTTTATTATTATGGAATTACTGGATTTTAATACTTGAATAAAACAAACATTGATCAAATTTTCTGTGGAGAAAAGACAATATTGACAATTTTATTGTCCCATATATGTTTAAAAGTGATATTGGTGTATTGGCTTCTTTCTGATTATAGTTTTATGATCTTTTTGCGTTTCACACCTCAATGTGGTCGTGTAATTTATATGTCTCGAGAGTATTGTTTATGTTTGTGTAAAATATTTTTTTCCTTAAGATAAATTATGATTTGAATGCATGTTTTAAATGGTTTTACCAAATTCATTGAAGTTTGTGAACATTTAATGATATAATATATGACTTTTTACTATAGTAAGCTTAATTTTATCCCTTAACAGTTTAAACTGCGAAAAATTTGAAATTATTTATCAATGAAATATGTGTTCATATTATAATGGATTATTAAAGAGAACAATTTGAGAAAATTTTCAAACCAGTTGCCATGGAAACATATCTGGGACAGGCTGCATTTCGGGCCTCGCTGCGCCCGGCAAGAATACTTAACATAGATAAGAGAAAGGTATGTTTGATACTTAGAATTATCTTTAAAATAAAAAAAAACTTGAGATTGCCAGACATTACTTATTACTAGAGTACTGGCCTGGAGGTTATGAAACTTGAGAACAGTCTCCGAGCTCAAATCTCAATTCCATTCTCATAGTATTATGGTTGAAAAGATAGAGCTAATTAATGTTTAAATACATATTCATGTCAATTATGCTGTCACGATAATGTATCAATAATGACAATATTGTATGATCATAATTAACTTCGAAACATGAAAAGGCAAAATATGAGATTAGAGCTCAGAGACTGATCTCAAGTTTTATAAACTCGGCCCCCTGTTCTTTGAGAGTATTGATTTTGTGGTCTCAATTTTTTAAGAGAAGTCTTAAAGGTATATCGGAGCATATTTGGCATAAAAAACCAGGAGAAAACATGTTACAGACATTTATGTGATGTGTCTCTGGTAATTCATGATTTTCAAATCGTGTGACATGAACATTATTTAGATGAACAAAATATGACAGACAATGTAAACACAGCTAATTTTGTAGGGTATATAGTTACAACCCAAAGCATTTTAACAGTTGTGTCAGTGGAGTCATCACTGATGTTCTATGTAACATATTTATAGGCATGAATCTGTAGTTGCATGTGCAAATCGTTTTATTTGAAGCAATTACAAAGGGGCTGTACCTTTTGGCTATTTTGTCCATGCCATTACCATGGTTACCATGCAGTTTTCATCGTTCTCATTTCTTTGTTTATTATTTTGATGTGGGTACACATGTTAGTTCTATATATAGAAAATCAAAACATTGCCACTTTAGCTGGTACTTCTTTAAGAGTCTTTTATGGTGGAATTTGTTTTTGTTGACCTTTCATGAACTTCCAGTATACATGAAATTAAAGATCAGGTGTATGTTGACCTTTCATGAACTTCCAGTATGCATGAAATTAAAGATCAGGTGTATGTTGACCTTTAGCAAAAGCATTCGTCTGCAATTAGTCTTGTTGTTAATCTTAATTATATCCAAGTTCACTATATCTGTGGTTATAATTTTCTTTTTTCAATGTCACACCAACAGCCAGATTCCTTTGGCGTATTTTCCAGCTTTAATAACCCCAGGCATCTTGTCTAGGGTATCATTTGAACTCACAGCAGTGAGGGGCTTAAAATGATTACTAGTCAAGAGACCATAACTCCACCACAGAGGTCTTACTGTGTTATACTGTATACACATTAACAATATTATATGGTAGTTATTCACAAGCTTGCAGCTGTCTGTGATCAAAGGCCACTGTTTGTCCATCATTTATCTAAATGAAAAAATAAAGAAACACTCGAAATGAAGATTATCTGAGTTTTAAGATCTTTCAATTCGATGGCTCTTGTCTACAGGTTTGTCTGTATGATTTTATTTCAAACACAGAAAATGATGTTCGAGATTAGGGAGAAATCTCAAGACTGTTGAAGTACAAGATCCTTTGTCTAGAGTTTGAAATCCATTCTTGTGGCAGACAGACTTTTATAATGTAAAACCACTGAATTATTGAAAGAACATGATTTTCAGTAAAAGCGTTCTTTACACTGTCATTAACTAAAGTAATTTTACAAGTGCATGAAATATCTGAAGTAAAAAGGTTGAGTCTAAGTACAAAGCTAATCAATTCTCTTTATATTGTATTGATTGCCAACTCTTAATACGAACTTAGAAATTGTCAAATGCTAAGATATTTATCTTGTATAAATATTTATTCTGAAAAAGTTCTTAAATATATTAAATTTTTACCAATGTTGTGAAGTGGAGTGAAAACAAACACTCAGGGATGGCCCTATCAGTACTAGGAGCTCAGTAGTGTTTGATTGCTTCCTGCGGCCAAACTTAACTAAATTGTTTGTTTAGGGTATTTAGGTCAGATGCACCTAAATTGGTTTTAACTATTTATTTGTCAATTCAAGCTGGGACGGATTTGCTTGTGTGACTGAAAATAATTAGTAATTACTAAAGTAAGACTTGAAACTATGTGAGTCAAATTACTTCAAAGTGTCCCATTCCTTAGATTACTGTTTTATCAATAATTTAGTATTCTTAATGAACTGTACTTAAGTGTAGGTTTTGAAGTTAGTTTCCTTTCAAAAAGGTTTGATAGTGTTGAAGGGATTTGTAAAAGGTTTTCCAATCCTTTGAAACTTAAGTTGCCAGGGGTGTTCTTCTATGTTAAAAAAACTTAACTTACCATCATTAAACTTGGAAAACCATTGTCCAGTCAGTTCAAAACTTGTTAATACTGAACTGCTACAGTTTCTGCTTGTCAATAAATTTACCATTATTTTCTTGGGAAAAATTCATATGCATGAATGAGACGTAGACATAGTATAAAGACATTATGTGTTGTCCAGTGGTTAGTGCACTGGACTTGTAACCTGGAGGTCCGGGTTTGAATCCGGGTCGCGGCAGGTCATACACTTTTATGAAAATTTGACAAAAATGTTGATTTTCCTCCATATGTAGAGAAGTTGCCGGCTCCTTGTGGAAGGGTAAGTTAGTACTGGTTAGTATACGGTGCAGGAAAACTGGTTTGGTGAACCAGTCACCATGTGTAACTGAAAATTGTTGAAAAATGGTGTTAAACCCCAGTGACAATGAGTCACATAAAAACAAACAAACAAACATTATGTGTCTAACACCACTTGTCCTGTGCTCCTGTTGACAGTTACTTGCGTAGAACAAGGTTAGCACTTCTGCAGATTCCAAGAAAATTGTTTACGTTATCTGCCCCATGGTATATTACTTAAATAAAGTTGAAAACCAACTAAAAAAAGTTGGCATGTTATAATGTATTGAATGTTTGATAGTTTGTGATCAATTTTCTGTTGAGAGATATCAATTGATTTCCTGTTAATCATACTTAGTATATTTGCCAATGTTTCAATTTTGGCATAAACTGGTATTGATTTTTCTGTTTAGGCATTCAGGTGGCGTGCCATATGTCAATAGTTGATTTACTTTGTCAAGATTGTGTGTAGAATTATCTCCAATTGTTTTTATAAATTGTCAAAATTATCATGATATAGCTTTGTCTATCTTTATTTATTAATCATTTCACATTCCTATAAACTGTGACATCCTTAGTTACCAGAATTATTAAATGATCTGAGATCTTATACACTGATTGTCAGTGGCTACTTGTATTAACTTTATTTAGTTAGTTTAGTAAAATCTTACTTTCATTGCATTGTATATAAATTTGACTTATATCAACACTTCATTACTCTTTTACTTTATAACACAGATAGTTCAACTCATTAAGTGTTTGATAATTAGAACTGATCATTAATATACTGATAAATTGATTAATGTCAACACCTTGATTCCATTGACCATTCTCATCGACGCCCCATATAAACATTGCAAACATTAGTGAAATTGCATTTCATTAGTATTAAAACAGTTACCTAATTTATAAGCTATGATTGCTCTTAGTTGGCCACGGTCGTGATCCAGTGGTTAGTGTGCTGGACTTGGAACCTGGAGATCTGGGTTTAAATCCCGGTCGCGGCAGGTCATACCCTTCTGTGAAAATTTGACAAAAATGTTGATTTTCCTCCACATGTGGAGAAGTTGCCGGCTCTTATGGAAGGGTAAGTTAGTACTGGTTAATATACAGTCCAGGAAAACTTGTTAGATAAACCGGTTGCCGTATATAACTGAAAAATTGTTGAAAAATGGTGTTAAACCCCAGTGACAATAAGTCACATAAAAATAAATGAAATTTTTATTAGTTAATTGGATTTTTGATGAATGCTTAATGTGTCTCCCTTATCTTTAAATATTTTTTTTCATTTGCCAGGCCACTGTTTTTTTTTTCATTTTTGGTTTCTCAGAATTTAGTTACAGAAATTGGTTATGAGGATGGAAAAAAATGAAATACAGAATGGCAAAATCATGCAAAAAAACAGTTGATCTTTGTGACATAAGTGAATTAAACAGACTAAATTTAATGGTTATTTCAGACTATAAGTAGGAACAGTACAAGGTCAAGAAGGTCACATGCTGAGCATGCAGGGTTCAATGGTATCAACAGAGGTCAAAGTTCAGACAGCGATAGTGATCGAGAAGATGCAAAGATTAATAATGACATAGACTTCCACACTGTAGATATACATGATGAAAAGGCCTTTGATACTGATTTGGAAGTCGAAGGTAAGGGAACAGATGGAGTAGAAATCTTTCTTATTCCAGAAACGATGTAACTGGAGAGAGTTTCAGACTTGAATTATATGAATTGAATTACATGAATTGAATATCATTAATATTATTTTTATGTCCTCCTGGATTGTTTATAGACTTTGCTAAAAAATAACATGGTATTAAAAAGCTATGGTCTCACAGCTTTGTGCTGAAGTGAATGAATTTTGCTTCACTCCAAGGAATGGTTTATTTTGTTACTGTGGAGATTTAATTTTAACTCTATAAATATGGTATATTGTATGAAGTAGAACAATATGATTACTAAACTAACTATAAGGAAATTTATAGCCTAATTATAGTGATGTAAATTAAATACCCCCCTAAAAAAAATCAGATTTTTTTATTCATTTAATTTGTATGAATTCATATAAAATGTGTCAATATATATACATGTATCTTTTATTTCAAATTAAGGTATTTTGAAGTTTTTTATTAGCATTTGATGTCTACATATATCATGCATGTGAATTTTGCTCAAAAACTCTATATTGTACGTCTTTGCACAGTTGAATCTATAATTTTTATCACTATGGTCTCAATTATGTTTTCTGTGATATTTTTCATCACTGCATGAAAGCTAAAAAAATAATTCGTACAGCTTCATACACATCATATAGGCTCAATTTAGGCTGTTATAGTGATAGGTTGACAGAACATTGGATACAATTTTTTTTGTGCAGAGCTATAATTTATAAGAAGATGAAAATATTGGCTTGAAAAGATGGACAGAGACCAAAAAAGAATCTTGGGTCAGCAAAATAAAAAAAAAAAGACTGGTTGGGTGGAAACCAGGAACTTTTTTACATCATACTTTTCATTTTACTTACGCTAACAATAAAAAAAGCTGATTTTTTTCTTCTTAATTCTCCATTATTGCTCGTCACACAGCTAGTCGTAAGATGAATCCACACGTAGTGGATGGTATATTGGATTTCCAGAGTGTGAGGCTTGCTTACTGTGAACAAGCAGCTCTTCTGAAAGGAGGTTTTCCGGAAAACACCAGTATGCCACAGTGTTGTAGATATATATGACTATGTGTGGTAGTTGTACCCCATCTTTATAATTTTATTTTGCACCAGATTTTCGTGCTCAGCTCAGACAGTGTTCTGTTATTAATTTATAATTGTAGAATTTTCTGTTTTACAGCTAAAATTTGATCTAGTATTTTATTTTTATCATGTTGTTCTTTTTTGTGCTACATTTGTCACTGGGCTTAAATTTAAAAAACTACACGAAGTTCTCTTTTAGTGACGTATAACAACCTCTTATTTTGGACCAATTTTCAACATTTCTTCTGTATTTTAACTTGATAATGAGACTATCTCAGTATTGAGACCATTTAATTGTTTAATAGATACAATGAAATACATTTATTATGAAGTAATTGTAAGGTCCCCTGTAATTCACCATAACTGTGTTCTACTGTATTTTGTATGTAAAAAAAGCATATAGAAGGCATTCACATTGAGAGAACACTTGGGAGCCTTAAATTGACAGTATTTTAAATTTATGCCCTGTTTTATAATTTGCTTTTATTGCTTTTTTTTCTAAAATTGTGTTTCCAGATGTCATTGTACGAGGTTATAATACATGATAACAGTCTCTATCCTTAAATCGCATTTTTCATTTTCAATTTACTATACATGGTATAAGCTAAGTACCATACTGATATATACATTTGTATGGTGAAACTTTATATACCAAATATTTCCTAATCCACACACCTACTAAGTTACACACACTGAGGTGAAAGATGAAAAATTGTTAAACATCGTAAATGCTTTGTCTACTCACAAATCATCTTAAATGCATCCAAATAATGTTTAGATTTGAACTAGACAACTTATATAAAAATATCCATTAAATGTAACATCTAGGAAGGTGTTTTTATTTGGGAATGTTTGGTACTAAATTCATCGCATTGAATTGCAAAATTTCAAGTGCAAATCAGAGATTCGAGTTCGGAGATTAATCTCAGTAATGTAACCTCGTAACATTCGATGTTATTCTCTTGCAATAGATTACTCAGTTTATAAAGCTGATTATTCACAAGTTTTTTTGCTGTATGCTTAATGTAGATTGAAAATTTGTATTGTATAATTTATTATGTCGTAGTTACTTTTCTTGTAAATCAATTTTCAGAGAGTCCAAAAGGTGAAAATTATGTATATTAAGCAGTTTTGATAACAGTGTATTCTTAAATTAAATATCGCATGAGTAATTTGACATGCATGTGTCATTCAAACATTAATTAGATCGGAAATTTACATAATAGGTAACATATTTGTGATATGTTTAAACTGTTTTTAACACAAAACATCAATATAAGTGTATAACACATGTTTTAACCTCAGGTTTTAATCACAAATTATATTGTCAATATTCTAAACTTTATTATAATCACAGGCAGTAGTAACATACATAGTGATCTGTCTCCGTGGCTGATATCCATGTGTATCTCATGCATTGGACTTTGTCTTGTTGTCTGATAGTAATTTAAGTTTTTCTACAAAATTGTAACAAGTCATTGGAAAAAAATAAATTTATATAATTAAAGTAGCCTGCGCTTGTTAGTAAATAACTACTTTTAAAACAGAAATAGTATCAATCCTGTCTGAATTATAATTATCCTATAATTATTTAATAGAAAAATTATCAATTTGACATCTTATTTACTTAATTAGATTCTTTCAATTTTTTTCTTTATATTTATCTGCTTGTTGTATTGTCTCGTTTACATTCGTAATTTATTTTCTTGTAAACCATGTCTTGCTGTAATCATGAACTGTGTTTTGCTAATAAACTTGTAAACTTGTTAGCAAAATCATGATCAGAATGATACAAAAAAAATTAATTCAACCCCAGAAATACCCAAAATGAATCAAATTTATGCAGAATGTGACCCTGTTGATACGCATGTATACACTGTTGGTAATTTCCTTTTTTCATTTGAAAAGGTTGAATTAGAATGGTTTAAATTATACAGTTTTCTTTGTCAATTGTCATTCATTTCATTAAAGTAAGTTTAATGGCATCCATAATTATGATTTACTTTGGTTTGGGAAATTTTGTTACACAACTGACCAGTGTTAACCACTTCGTCTTTCCATGTTAAAGATTACTTGATATATCTTAGGAAACCATAGAATACTTAGTCTGCTGCAAAACTGAATAACACAGAATGGCAAACTTGCTTTTTCTTAAGCATGTACAGATAAACTTGGGTTAATGGTCACCCGTAAATAATGGTCCCCTGTGAACAACAGCCATTCCTTATCACCCACTTAGAATGTAATTGATGTAATAAACCTTTAAATGTTGGCCAACTTTAAATAAAACCCCATGTTTTTGCTTTTCCTTGTTGGTCAGTGTTCACAGTTTGGACTGTAAAGCTTATCATCTGTACTAGGAACAATATAACATAAACAATACATGCAAATAAATGCTATTTTTGCAAGAAAAAAAATGTTATAACAATGTACATTGCATGTGCTTAATTTATACACTTGCCACAATTCATATTAGTACATATCAACATCAGCATATACATTTTTTTTGTATTTACATTATCTAGGCAATAAACCGCTAAAATTGCATATAAATAGACAAATTAAATTTAAAAAGTGTTAATTTAGATGTTAGACAACATAAATAAAACCTTTTTCTAAATTTAATCACGCTGCAGATAAATAAAATTACATGCTTTTATTGTATTAATGTTTTTAGATCGGAAGCGTCCACTAAAGAGTAAGGTTTCTATTCTTGTAGCGGGGTTCATTGTTTAGCAGTATAATCTACCTGGTGCTTTAAATTTGCTTATGTAAAGTATTAGATGTTCTGTCCATGGTATTGCTTGTTGCGTTGATGGTTTGGTGGAAAACAGTTGTAACTCGTAAACGAAGCTGTTAGGATTGTTTTGCTCCAAGCTCTCAATGAACTGTTAAGTACTGCATGCAAAATGCATATATCTGTGGAATGCATGATCTGTTATACAGAAAAACGCATTGCTATAATTGTAGAGGTTATGTTTTTGCATTTTTCTTGTGGTATTAAATGACCTGATTGTCTTAATACATTAGGTATATTACTTAATTCCAAACGGCTGTGTTCAGGAGTGTGGAGATGTTCCATTCTTGGTCCATGTTGCCACTCCCTATTGTATCATTTCCCTTTTTGTTTTGATTCTCTTCTTTAACAATGTCCTCTACTTCTTCTCCTTTCTCCTTGCCCCAGTCTTGCACTGGTTTTTATCCTCTTGTTCCAGCCACAGACTGTTTCACTGTCAACTTGTTCCAATATTATGAAAATCCCTGCATTTTTCTATCCTCGTTCTAATTACCTATTATGTCAATTCCTTCATCATGTATCAATTCCTTCATCATGTGTCAATTCCCAGTTATTTCTATCCTTGTTTCAAATACCTCTTATATCGTCAATTCAGTCCTCTTGTTTCAATTCCCAATTTTTTCCATCCTAAATTGTTCTAATTCCAAAATATTGTTTCAGTTTCCAATTATTTCCATCTTTGATCTAATTCCCAAAATCTTGTTTCAATTTCCAATTATTTCCACCCTTGTTCTAATTCCCAAATCCTGTGTCAGTTCCCACTTGTTCCTCAACTTCTTGTTTAAATTCCTTCTCTGTTATTTAATTGGTTAGTTTACTGTAATTTGTATGCCACTGTTATATGTTATATCTTTGTTTGATACCTACAATGTCGCATTTAGTTTATATGTTTGGTATGTATTTTTTATTTAGATTTAGTTGGTCACTTTCTTGATGGTTCCTATGGTAAGAATCTTGCACCATATTTGGTTTGCTAATTTTATTTTGTTAGGAACCTTTCAACCCAAAACACAATATTAATTGTCCAATTTATATGTTTCTTTTCGAATTAACTTTCTTATTACTTATTTACCCCAATTATTGTTTTTATATATCATTATCGTTTGTACACCAATAACAGGTTTCATACCCCATTATTATTTTTTTGCCCAATGATTTGTTTTTATACCCAATAATTAGTTAGCTACCTAATAGTTGGTTATTATATCAATTGTCCTTTTTACACAATAATTGGTTCTTATATTAATGGTTTTGTTACCCAATAGTTTTTTATACCCATACAGCCATTTGATTTATATTTAATATTTGTATTTTTTATTCAATACATATATTTTATATAAAAAAAACTAGTTTATTTAATCAATTGATTCAGTATTATTTATGCATGTTTACTTTTGCAATGCCATTTTTTGTTACTGGTTTATTTTTCATATTTAACTTTGTCCACTCCCCTTCTTAAAGAAATGTTTCCAAATTCTTCTGTATATATTTACGTATTGTCTTTTATTAATTAGTACACTTTAAGCTTGAATACAAAATGTGTATCATGTATCTGACATTTATTTGACGCTGCATATTGGGAAGTTTTTGATTATTTTCAAATATTGACAAGCATGCTTGTACTGGTTGGTTATCCAGGAATAATAAAGTCAATTGATTTCCTTAACACAGCAGAAATGCTGTTTATGTGTGATGTGACAACTTACAGACTTTAGAAGCAGGGAATGTAACACTAATTTTTATTATCGACAGATGCTCGTCAAAAAATTGCTCATTTATTGACAACAGGTAGTTTTTCTTTTACACTTCACGGTTACTATGGTGAATGATATATATCTTTTTAAAAGCTTCTTATATATGTTTTTTATCATTTGGAATGCTACTGGGTATTAGTTCACCTGATTGGTTTATATAATTGTATTCTTATTTGTGATTGATCCAAATTACAATAATTTGATTGGTTAAAGAAAATGCTTTTCTTGTTATTGATTGGTTGAAACATAATAGCTTTATCTATCAATCTCTATGATTGGTGTATACATCAATGCTTCAATGTATCTAATTGGTTTATAAAATGTCTTCTTTCATGTGATTGGTTGATGAAAATATTTTCCTGTCTCTGATTGGTTTTTAAAATATGTTTCTTTCTCTTTCATTGGTTATTGGAAAAGTTTCTACATAATTAATAATATTTTACTAATACATTTAAGGAAGGATTTGTTGTATTTTTTTAAAGAATTTTACTTTATCTACACAGTCAACTGAATTATAATTTGTTAAATGAATACCGGTAGATGGCTAGATAATTTTAGTTATTTATTAATAGAAGTTACGGTGATATTTCCAGGGAATTGGTGCACTGGGCTCAAGTCTATTTGAATTAGTCTTTCTTTTACAGTTTGCACTTTCTGTGTAGCGTATAGAGTTTATGACACTGAAATTTACTTTCTGTTGCAGATTTCATTTAGCAATATTAAATAAATTTTCCTGATCACAGTTTGTTGTGTATTGCAAACTTGTCTAATTGGTGTATTTTGCTTATTAGCTTATCTTTTTCGAAGAAAAAGTCAAATATTGTGATCGCTGCGTCTTTGTTGTTGTTGTTGTCATCATCGTTGTCGTGCAAGACCTTTAATGTAGCCCATTATTCAAACTCTTAAAGATATCATCATGAAACTTGGAATGCTTGATTATCATGACAAGGTGCAGTTGCAAGACAAGAGGCATTATTCTGAAAACTGCAATTTTGGAGTTATGCCCCTTTTTAACTTAGAAATTTACTCAAAATCATAGTATTACCATTGCAAACATGTAAAACAGACGAGCATTTGCGCCTCTCTGGTTTTAGGTTTTGATATTTATAATTATGCTTTCTGATTTGATATAGAAGAAACTTGATGATATATTGAAATATTTAAAAAAAATAATGTACATACATGTATTCTAGTATATTAAGGCTACATTAAAAAAAACTTTTCCATCATTACTGAATTTAAGTTGGGCTGTTGGTGTAATTTGTTTTTGTAAGTAAAAATATTGTTAGTGGCAAAATTTTATTCATATATTATTATGTGGTCTAATTTTAAACTTTATTAAGTAAAGCGTAATCTTAAATGTGATTTGTTTTTTAGAATTAAATTCATTGAAGATCTGTGTTTAACGTATCTTGTATTGTTTGTATTCATGTGATGCTATATATCAAAAATAATCTTCAAAAATTTTACTCAATACTGATGAAATACCAAGTTTAGGCAACTGACCTGTAATAGTTAAATTGTGATTGTAACAATGAAAATACTAAAATTCAAGCCAAAATATAGGCAAAATGAAAAAAAATCATCACAAATTTTGAATTTTCTCATTTGAAATAAATTTACACATACTGTAGTATTTGTGGCATTGTTTTAGTTCAGGAACCTTTGGGTTGAATTTAACCTCTGAACACATTTTCCCTATTACTGGTCCAGTGCTCATATCTCTGTTCTAACACCAAAATCTATGTTAATATTTCCACCTAATTTAAAATTGATAATTAATTTTAAAATCCTATGAATTACAGATCAATCTACATCCTACGATCATTCTGGGAAGACTGCGTATATAGACACATGTAAACGATTGAACGTTGTACCGGCGTCCTATTACCTCAGACATATGCGGGATAAAAACCTCAGTATGAGACATCATGGTTTGGGAGCCGCAGGAATGAGAGCCCTCGCAGAGTCATTGTCAGTAAGTTATCCCTTATTGTCCATGCCCTTGACCTTTGTGAGTTAATATTCACCATATAATATAGAAAATACTGTTTATAACATTTTTTAATTGTTGAAAAACGGCGTTAAGCCCCAATACAACCAAAAAAATATAACATTTATTGACTTTGGACATTGTTGACTGCCTTCTGTCTACCCACTTTTCTCTATTTATCACTCTTTGGCTTATTTGTTCTTATTTTGGTAGTTATTTCACATGCAGGCCCCTATGGTTTATCCATATAAAGGTACTTCAAATAATGTGTCTTATTTACTTGATACTCATGTTTTCTGAGGCAGAAGATAATTAGGCCAACCATTACAATATGAATACTTGCTAAAAATCAAATAAATTTTACTGGACATGAGAAAGACAATGCGCTATTACTGGACCAGAGTGATACAATATTTAACTGACCCACAAAATGCATGGACTTATATCTTCACTGAAAATCAAAGGAGTTTTATTGGACATTTGGGCCTGTGATTTCCTGAATTTACTTGACCTCATCAAAAGTTTTATGGGATGGCTGAGAGTCTTTTGTGTCAATTTTGATATTTACTTTTTTTTCTTTCAGTCAAATACACATGTGTTAGAACTGGATCTAAGTGATAACTGGCTAGGACCTAAAGGTGGACTCGCTGTCTGTGAGATGCTGAAAGAAAACTGTTTTATTACACATTTGGTAACTTTTTTTTCTTACATTCTTATAAATATAGTTATTGTAATTTTACTATAAATATAGTTATTGTAATTTTACTATAAATATAGTTATTGTAATTTTACTATAAATATAGTTATTGTAATTTTACTATAAATATAGTTATTGTAATTTTACTATAAATATAGTTATTGTAATTTTACTATAAATATAGTTATTGTAATTTTACTATAAATATAGTTATTGTAATTTTACTTTTTTATCGAAATTAAATTCTGCTGTATTTAAGTATATTGTCCAATATTCTAATTGGTAACACTACATATACTTACTATCTGTTTATGTAAAAAAGATCCTAAGCACTTGTGTTAGTTTTCAATATATTTATTTTCAAATTTTTATAGAATTTATCAGAGAACAGACTAGGAAATTCATGTGCACCGTACATTGCCCAGATAATGCAACAAAATGTCACCATCACACATTTTACACTTTCAGGTAAGTCTTTATGTTGAATTTTTTTCATCTTGATATCAAAAATTGTAATTATTTGAGGTATGGTAGGGCTATGTAATTTTTATTTTCACTGTGGTTGAATGCCGCAGCAATAGCCAGGATTATTCGGTGACCTCCAGTTTTAGCACTGGAAAAAACCCTAGGCATACATCTGAGTAAAACCACAATAACCATTCAACCATGGAGGCCCCATAATTAATTTCTGTTTGTTTTAATGTTATATTGATGATGTCCGATCAGGGCTTGACAAGTCCACTCATCCACTCATAATTATTAGTAGAAATTGACTAAGGACTAAGTTGAAATTGCTGCAGATCCATTTAAAATTTTTAGCTGTTTGTCACACAGGAAGAGTAGCCTGAAGTAAATTTTGTTGCTAATTCACTTCAAGTTTTGTCATTTTTATGTTTTCCAGGAAATGATTTTGATGATCATGCAGCCCCTCAATTTGCGGAAGCTATTCTGGTAAGTGTTAGAAATTCCACACAGTCTGATCTGTCAGTGATAAGTCTCTAAGTAACACACAAGAAACATCTTGTGAAACAGTAGCCACAGTTTCAACTTGTATTTGCCATACCGACCAATGATTTGTTTTATGAATGCTGGTTTTAGGGATGTTAATAACCTGGTTTTTTGTATGGAAACTATTGCAGATGCAGAATGTATGTTTTTATTATGACAATTTAATGAAAGATATGATTAACAATGTCATTAATTTTCCTGAAGTTGCTTGTGCAGAAATATTTTATTACTTGTTAAGCCTATTGTCACTTTGCAGAATTCTATTTTAGTGGGCTGTTTACTCATTATTTCCATCATCACATTGCAGAACACAACTAAAGTGCAGTATTTAAATCTAAGTCACAATAACTTCGGAGATGAATCAGGAGCCATTCTAGGTCCAGCTATTGCTGATAACACTTGTATTAAAGAACTTGACTTGTCATGGAATTGTATACGCAGAAAAGGTGCTGTTGCTGTCACTCAAGGTGTCAAGGCAAGTTTTTATGGGTATAATATCTTCTAATATTTCACCGTGATCTACTGTATAATTTTTGGAAAATTAAAAATGCTGTTTCTTTGAAAACTGAGTGAGGTATCACTATCAGTATAATATTTGCTGCTGATTTTTTTGTTTGTTTTACTAACAAAACTCTCCAGAATGGAGGAAAAAAATCATGTATCCGCCATTTTGTATTTTTCAGAATAATGTTTTTATGAAGAAGATTGACCTTTCTTGGAACGGATTTGGCGTTGAAGGTGCTTTAGGTTTGCAAGATGCTTTGAAGGGCAACTCTGTCCTTGAAGAGTTGGATATATCGTAAGTTGATGACAGAAATGAGATATTTATAAATGACAGCTGTTGAAGCTAATCAACTTCTGATTGCTTTTGTAATGAACTCAACTCACTAATGATTATTGTTATTTAATTTTATTGATTCTCATTGAGTATTTAAGATTTCCTTTTTTGTTCATGAGTACACCAACAAAATTACAATTATAATCAGTTTAACAAAATATGGTATTCAGTTATGAAATTGAAACAATTTATAGCAATATGAATACTAATGAGTAAGTGAGACTTATGCATGGTGTTTTAATTGAGGCCTTTTTACCTTGAAGAATGCTTACTGATTTTCATCTAGTAACCACTTAGTATGTGTAATGTGTATTTTTTTACTTCAATTTCTACATAAATGACCATAAGAAAGCTTCTTGCAAGAGTTGAAAGTTTATGTTCCATGTTTATTATCACCCTGAGATGGGTATGAGAATATAGCAGTCTGATTGGTCAATTTTACATTTCCTTCAAATGTTTGAGTTTTGAATTAAACCCCTAAACTCCGCTTTATATGTTAGACATTTGGTGAAAACCTTTATACCTTCTACTTTATATAAATATCCTACGAAATGTTTTACACACAATTTGTATTGTTTTATTTCAGTAACAATAGAATAACAGCAGAAGGTGCTGTCATCATTGGTAAAGGTTTATCTGTAAATGAAAATCTCCTTGTATTGAAGGTAAAAGAATTCATGAAGATTTCTTCTTAATTCGTTTGCTACTAAAATCATTCGTGACTACAGGAACAATCAAACCTGTGTTTGCAACCACCTCCAAATAAAGACCATGCTGTGAATAAAGACCATTCTTTGAAAAATCGTCACTTATTATTTAGAATGAATTGACCTCTGAATAAATGCCATCTGTCTATGATGGTCACATTTTGTCTTCTCAAAGGTGGCCTTTGATCATGTTTTTAACTGTATTTGAATATTCAGATGAAATTTTTTGTGGTAGTTGTTTTTAAGCATTATTAAGGACACAGTATCCTAAGTACTCGAGATCGTGAGTTGGAAAAAATGCTTATAAAGAAAATAAAATTTTGGTGAGGAATAGACTGTTTGTAGTATTTCCAATCATGTCATGGCCTGAATTTCGCTTTCATGAACATCTCTGATTGAGAATGATCTGACAGTGAATGATTTGTTTTGAAGCCATATAACTTGTAATTAGAATGATAATTATTTCAGTCTAATTAGTTGACTTATGAAAAAAAGTTAATGGTGATTTCACACTAGTGTGATCCATGATATTTGGTTTATAGCTGTGTTTGTCTGTATGAAAAGATATCCTTTGCATCTTTCCTTGCAATCTTACTTTATATAAACTAATTTTGGGGCAACCCTCATTTAAACAAATACATCCACTGGTGCAATGGCATGCTACATCATTTGGTGTTTAATCCGCTATCAAATTCTCATTTCCTAAACCAGACAACATTATATTATATTCATGTTAGTCATGGTAATTCAAGAACAAATACCATTGGCCTCTCTCCATTAGTGATAAAGTGTTCATAGTCAAGTACTTTGTATTTTAAATACCATAGGGGGCTAGCACGTTGAAAGGATGGAGTATAATGGCGTATTAGGCCTAAAATGGCCACATGGACCAAAAACACGTATATAATATGTATACATATAATACAAGTGTTTTTGGTCCATGTGGCCATTTTAAGCCTTATACACCATTATACACCAGCCCTTCAACTTGCTAGCTCCCTGTGTTAAATACCGTAAAATCTTGTTATTTTAAGGAGTCATCAGAACAGATTGAATGCTTTACATAAAGGTGATGCTCGTTATATTAACTTATTTGTTGGTTGAAAATTATACACAACTAAGAACAAATATTGGCAAGACTTCTTGAGAAAAATCAGGTGCTGGAGATATCGATGCTCATAATAATAAAGTTTTACTATATTATAAAACTTGCTGCTTTCAGATGGGCAAGAATCCTATGCAAAGTGCTGGATGTTATGGTATATGTGCTGCCATCTTACGCAATCCAAACTGTGTGCTACAAGTAATAGACTTCAGTGTAAGTACATTATATGTGACAGAGATATGTACCATTAATACAACACTAAGATATGTTGAGACTGTCTGATTGATAAGTGTACCTGTTTAAGAAATGGTAAAACTTTTATCACAAGTGTTGGGCCTCTGTGGTCAAGTGCTTATGGTCTCTGACTTGTGATCACTAGCCCCTCACTTCTATGAATTTGAACCCCACCCAGGACCAAATTTCGTATGTCAGAAAGCTGTCCAGCTAGCTTATGGAAGGTCAGTGGCTCTACCCGATTGTAAGCCTGGGGTCTTGCTCTACTGTTAAAGCTGTGAAGTTACCAAATGACCCTGGCTGTTTGTGTGACGTTAAACCCCAGTAAAAAAAAAAATTATCACAAGTTTGATAATTTTTGTAATTGCCTTAAAGCATTCCAGGCATTTGCTTCTGTAAAATTGTCTTTTGTTTACAACAGTAGAAGATATGAGGACAAAGAATATTTTTCCTACTGGAATACAAGTTTTCTAAAATCACATAAAAAGGACAAGTTAACTATTGTTTCTACTTTTCATAAGTTTGTAGAAATTTGCCTCATTCTTCAGAATGTTTGACAGGTTTTATTTTTGTGCCATAATAGTATGTAGTTTGATTAGTGCTAAATGTTTGTTACCACCCCTCTTTAAATAGTTAGTACAATATGTAGTTTGGTTAGTGCACGGCTGTAGCCGACTGTTTATATACAAGCTTACTGTCTTGCAGTGCGCATGGGATAAATTATGTTTTCATTTTATGCTTAAATATTTATTTCACAGGATATCCTAGTGAACAAAGATTTTGAAGATATATACAAACAAGTACAAGAACAGTTACCTAACTTGAAGCTCACACATGGCGGTATGGAACCCCCTCCGAAACCAAAGGCACTGGTGCATCCAATGATGAAACTAGCTAGTTACATAGAGAAACATGACCTTAGAATGATTGACTTTTTCAACAAGTTTGACAAAGATGGAAGTATGAGTGTAACTCATGAAGAATTTGTTGAAGGAATTGAGGTAGTGTATTGCTGTACTTTATTCCTTGCATGGATTGTCTCAGTTTAGAATGAATGCTCTGGCGGAGCCAATATTGACGTAAATGCTGTTTACCATTATAAGTTAATTCTTTAGTTTTTTGAAGTGAAATTGATAAATGATGGTGTGACTATAATATTTTAGACATGTATGTACATGTTTGTAATAAGCTTGTTTTGTATAAGCTGACAATAAAGCTCTGTTCTGTTCAGTTCCATAAATATTTTTATCCGCTACTTCAAATTCATATGAAGTAGTTGCCTATTGAAAACCAGTTTGGTATGAAGGAACACTAGTAAGGTCAGATGGTTTCTATACAATATTTATAAATGTGGCATATAAACTTAAAACCTTGAAATGTGTAGATGTTATCTATCAAATATATTAGAACTTACTCTGTCATGGCATTCATCCTAATCCAGATTGATTTGCAATGTCAAAAACAGAATTATGTAGTTTTACTGTTTCAGTTTTGTTGTCCTGTCACACTTAATAATTAACCTGTCTGGTATTTTTAGTCCTTAAAACGTAAATATCAGCAAGGATAAGAAATTGAAAAAGAGTTCGGTCATACCTCCATGGCCATATAGTGCGGCACAAGATGATTTACCATATATTAGTGACATTAACTTATGCTTTCTTTTGTTGCTGACTTCAGTTTCATATATACAAATCCTATCAAAAATATCTATTTATTATTATTAAGATATTTGAACGCAAGGTCTATTTCTTCATTTAGAAATTGCCTGCTACTTTAACTGCTTGTCCAACGTCTGGGACAAATAGAACTTGCCTCAGATTGGCACAAAGTTTGATTTATTTACATTTGCCTTTAGAATGATAGCAGAATTTCATAATTCTTACAAACTGTTTCAGACTTATGAGTGGCATTCTGACAAAAAATATAAATTTTGTGTCAAATCATTTTTTGCTGAATTTTTATCTTGATGATTATTAAGTGTGACATAATTAAAGCTTGGAGTACTTGTTTATTGTTTTTCATTCTGTTTGTTATCCTGGTACAGAATTCCCCCCTTAGAGGTTTTATTTACGATTAATTTTCATTTTTATCCCAAATCCACTTTTTTTGATATCATTAAAAAAAGCATGGTTTTGATGTATTAAACAGATTTGTCATGACTGTTGTCTGTTTATGCATTGTTGTTGTAATTTATTTATTTTATTCACAGGTTTAAATTGATGTCTGTAGGCTAGAAAGCAATCAGTTTATTTCTAAAAACAGTACATTGCAACATTTTTAATCTTCAAAATATACATTCAATGTCTTCTTGAAGGAGGAAAGGTTATTCAAAATGAACAGTTGATAATGTCTACATAAGACATTAATGAGATACAATCTATTAAATGTTGTTTTTTTTTAAATTATAATTACAATGGATTTTAAGAATTTCTTAGAGTAAAAGGTTGATTATGCTCTTTTGCATGACTTAAGTTATATTCTGTTGCAATTGTTAGGGTCATTTGCTTGCAAGAAAACTGGTTTTTACTGGTTTGAAACCCAGGAAGTCTGGTTATGTCAACTGACTATTGTACTTTTATTTTTACATCCTTAGTTTATTTTGTTGTATATTATAAATTTGTACATTTACATAAAACACTATGCTTCATAATTAACTACTGGTTTCGTCGGGTTCAAATTTTGTTCATATAAATAAACGAGAATTCATACACAGTTTGATCATTGAATGATTATATTGTGTGTCATGTTTATTATCAAACAGTTGGCAGTTACCTAATTAATATTCATAAAAATGAATTTTTGCAGTCAACTCATTAATATTCATGAAAAGGAATCATTTTCCGTCTATTCATGAATATTCATGAGAATGAATTATGGCTGTCAACTTATTAACATTCATGAAAATGAATTTTTGTGGTCAATTCATTAATATTTATGAAAATGAATTTAGGATTTCAATTCATTGATATTCCTGAAACGGTATGTTGCAATAGTGTATTGTGTATTTGGGGTTCAGATATTTATTGTTGTATAGATATTGTATTTGCTTTGTGATATTAAACAGACTGCCAGACAAGCTATCAGAAAGTATGCACAGGTAAATGAAATGCCATGGTAACATAAACATAAAGCTTTGCAGTTGCTATGGGAACAGAGTGTTCTATGTTGTTATAGTTACTGAGCTTCTGAACAAAAATATAACCAAGATTAACATGCAATATAACCACCTACAACCTTTCTGTATGTGTGTCTAGATATTTAATGCTTAAACAAAATAGTGGTTTTGTGAAATATACTAAAACAGATAATAATTATGTTTTCGTGTAATTTAATACGTCCTGCAGATTAAACATATTTGGTTGCAAGCTTTTTGATTACTGGTATATAAGGAACATGGTACATTCTCATGGAGGTTCCTTCCTTACAGTCGCCACAAGCCTGAAGGCTTTTCTGTCATTAGTATCACAATAATCATCAAACATAAACATATCCAAAGCATTTTCTTCAGTAAATGGGCCAATGATTCATTTCTTTGGTAAGAATTTTGTCAGTGGATTGCCAATACAGTGTCTTTTCTTTCCCTGTAAAATATTCGCTCAGTGTGACTGGTTGTATTACTTATAAAGCAAAACACTACATTGTTTAATCATTAATTGCAGCAAACAATAAACTTCATTTTTCAGGCTATGGAACTAACCGTAATATATTAATGGATTAACAACAATGGTGACTGGTTACTTAGAATAATACTAACAACTAATAACACATGTTTGGAAATTGTAGCAAAATTCAATGTTGTAGTTAGACTTCAAAAAAGTATTGTTCAGAAAAGTTGGATTGCTTAAGAAAATAGCTGTTAATTGAGCAAGAGTTTTAGAATTAAGTTCTCATGAAGCAAAGGATGGTTTCTTACATATTTTCATATGCCAGACCTTACAATTGAATCTGCCTGGATAACTTGTCTACTACACTTCTTTCTTTGAAAATTTAGCAGTTTTACACTTCTTTTAAGAACTTATTAGAATTTCACAATTTTTTCTATGGTTTGTCACAGGAGCATTAAACATAACATGCTTTCAATGTATGTATACACCAGTGTGAACAAAGTTTATATTGTGCACAACAGATCTTCACATCTAGCTAAAATGCTTTTTGCTTAAATAATGCAGTTCAGATGTAATTAGAGTTTAGAAACCAGTCTCAGAAAGCAGCTTTATCATTGGTCAGAATCATGACTAAGCCTAGAAACAACCAATCAGATCTGTTGTAAGAATAACATCAGTGACAAACAATCACATTGCGTTTAATGTTGAGCAGGTCCCCATGCTTACCTTTAAGGTCTTCTTTCTAAAGCTGCTTTGTCAAAGCACTCTTCATTGTTATCCAGGATACTGTCTTGCAAGTGATAAATTGAGCATTATATATCAACTCCTTGTAATATGTATCAAATACTTATTTATGGAAGGATGTAACTTGTTAATGATTTTGGTGTTACCATTACTATGCGTGACCTCTTGCTTACAAAACATCATGCTATTTATAAAGCACACTTGAATGTCAACGTTTGACTGGCTAAACATGTAAACTTAGAATTTATTTTTAACATGTTGTTTGTTTACCACTGTGACAAAGACCCTTTGGTTTACCAGCTTTTGCTTTGAAGTTTTTTTTATTAAAAAATATTATTTTAATACCTATGCACTGAAGTGCTGAACAAGCAATATTTTACCTCACATCATGGTTTCTGTCAAAGATTATTCATACTAAACATATTTAAGCATAGATTATATTATTTTATATGAAATAGATGACTGCAAGCAATCACTCATTATTAATTAGTTTTTTTTGTATAGTTATTGCTAGGATGTCTTATTGTGCATTGTAATGCTAATTACAATTATTAATCAATTAATTAGTAATGATTAATTTAGAAAAACTGAATGATTCATTTATTATGAACGATTTCTGTCATGATATTCTTTGTTTAGATTGCCATTGACTTAATAGATTGTTACTTATGTAAGTAATTGCATATTACAAATAAAGCAGAAATGCTTTAATACATAGGAATGAAATGCTCTACCATTGATTGTTGAGTGCTGGTGAGAAACCCAGGTAGCCAAATCCTTGTGAGATTCTTAAAACAGCTTTATGAAGTAAACTGGGTTTAATTGAAAGCTACAATTTCAATTTTTTAGATTAATTGTGTTTTATATTTAATTAGAATGTAATAATAGTGTATACTGGTGAATGCAAATTTATTAGAATTTAGATGTACTGAATGCACTGATAGAATTTTAAAAGACATTAATAGTCTGTGACCTTCAAATGGTTGGAGAATTATTTTGAATTCAAAGCAGGCACTTTCTACATTTGTCTTGCTGACATGCGCATTCATTGTCCTGTACAATATGCTTGATAATTAGCATGTTCTACTATACAGCTCATGTTTATGTAGGGCTTTTTTAATATTTGTTATTGCATTGTATTACAGAATTCTTGAGATCTTTATAATGTAATTGTGATTTAACCAATCAAATGTTTAGTTTAACATGAATACTTGCTTCTTCTTTATTTGAAAATTTCTATGCCACAAAACATACAGAGATTATATTAAAATATTGTGTAAATCTTAAATACGCTACAATAATTACAAAGAAATTGTATTTAGAGTTTGATGTATGGTTAAAAGATATTGTGAATCAGATTTAGTGAAAAATCAATGTTGCGTAGCTTTTTATTTTACCAAAGCTTCAATTACTTGACCAGACTCCTAAAATTTCTTTTGCTTTTGTAGCATAAAATACATCATATTTTATGTCATATTTTAGGAAACTGGTATAAAATTAAATGAAGAGGAGATTGAGATACTGCTGAATGAACTTGATCGAGATGGGGACGGAGAAATCAACTACAAGTAAGTGTTGGCCTTATTCATAACAATTGCCTTTTCGTACCAGTCAAAGGCTCATTACCACTAAATATGTGATGAGCCATGACATTGGCGTGAGCTGGACTGTAATTCTGAGTTAAGACTAATGGGATGCCCAGCAAGACAATAGGAGTTGTGTGGTATATATTTTTTCTCATTGGATATTGGGGAGGATATTGCCTTTGTGTTAAAAGAACTTAAATGGGTCAATGGTAATGATATCATGATCATAATGGTGGCAAATGCCCTAAAAAACACTACCATAATTGTTTAAGAATATTTAGAAACACATAGGCCTCTTTGCGATACATCCACCCATTAATTAATTTACCTTTCAGTTTGTTTGAAACCATGATTTATTCATTTGCCTATATTTTTTCATGCTTATCATTTCAGTGAACTTGCTGTCAGTCATATGGAATTTCAAGAAAAAAGGGAACAGATTAACACAGTGCTTACAGTAATGCAGCCAAGGCCGATGACAACATGACCTTGAACTTGACATTGGTTCAATGATGACCTTGAATTTTGCATTAGTTTTATGATGACCTTGATCTTTCCTGTTATCCATTCACTATACAACGAACAGCACCTTGACCTGTGATACATAATGAAACATTCCATTATTGATTTTTAGTATTTATTTAGTAGATATTGATAATTATATTTTAACTTATACATTGACGCAATATCATTTTTATAGTATTTCAAGCATGTCTGTTAAATGAAAGAGTTATAAATGTCATTATGTATGAGACTTATGTATGAGAGATAAATGGATATATTGGATGCTATTTATATATAAAAAAAAACAAAGTTTTTTTACAGTGGTGTGATTTTTCCAGCTCTTAAGGCATATCCTCTTTTCAGACTTTTTAGGGGTTATATAAAAAGTTCCGGGTTTTAGCTAACCTCAGACTTTTTTGCATCTTAGTTAATTTCTTTTCTTGCTGAGATTTTCATACAAACTATATCTCTGAACTAAAAAAAATATTTGAAAAGATCGTTTTTGCTGACCTACCAGTTCTACATTTTTGAGGGATATTAGTGGAAATGTTTTTTTTTCTTGGCCTATGATTTTGGATAAAAGTTTTCAGATACTGTCAGATGTACTAAAAAATGATGCTTTTGGTGTTTTCCCTCTTTTCAACTGTTTGTGCTATCACACCCCTGTTTTTATGTATGGACATGTCGACCTATCGTCACTAATTAAATAAGGCGAATAGAGATTTGCTTAATAAATAATTAGACATACTTATGTTTTTAAAAACATACCAAAAATTTCTGACAAAGAAAGCTAAGCAATCTTCATAACAAAGTTAATAAAACACTGACCCGTCTCAGAATATAGTTGTTTTATCTGTCAAATACTTTCTTTTGTTTAGAGCACAAAAAGTGTTTGACTTTCTCTAGAAGTTACTCTTTTAACCTCAGACTCTGTTTGTCATTCTTTTAATGCGAGTTAAACAGATTACATACTTCTTATAAAAGACTAAACATCTTGAATGAATTAATGAGAAGTTCTTGGTTTCTAAATAAAGAAAAACAAATGTTATCAATAATGGTGGATATTTGTGCTTGGGAAAAGAGATTTTTCAAAAGTATTTTATATGATTTTCAATTATTCAAATTGATAAAATGCACAAAATGTTTTTGCTGAAATAGTGATTTTGTCACATATATAATGATCTAATTTATATTTATCGATACCAAAGTTTTATTATGTTTATGTGTGAGAATGTTGAGTGGACATATTATTTGTAATGATCTTTGGGATTCATTGGATGTCGTCATTTGAGACATCACTGCAGCATTTATCATACATTACATTCATTTAATTTTCTTTATAATGGTGGGAGGGGTACTAATTGGAGAATATTTTGTATTTGTTACTATTTTAATTTAATATCACAAGGTCTTCACTACTGTGAGTTCTAATTCCACCCACGACCAGAATAAATACAACTTACTTTTTGGTAAAGTTTTATGTTATATTCCATTTATATAAACACAGCTATTGAAATTTATACATAAATTATTCAGCCTTAATTCTGATGTGTGCTAGTTTGAAATATTGATTTCCTAATAAATGCTCCTGGTAGCATGTTTTGCACGATTTTTTTTCATCAGATGAATTATTGTTTGCTCTATTTTTTTACTCATTTGATTTGTAATGTCTATTAAAACATTTTTAAATTTCATTTTGTTCAGTTTTTTGGCATACTTACACCATAGGGTTTAGAAATAATATGTTCTGATAAGTCATGAGCCTGTCAAGAATTTAATCCAATGTGTGTCAAGATTAACATTCTTATATGATAAAATATGTCCGTGGAATATCTATGAAATGCCACCCAGAAACTATCAAAGAGCCACGTCTGAAACTCCTGATTCCAAGCATTTTTTGGCAATTTCTTGATTTTAATGTATCTTTATATGTAAATAACCTCACAATCAATAGAATACATACATTTGCATTCTTTTAATTCAATGCACAAATATAATTTTATCATGAAAATTCACCAGTTACCCGCATCCACTAGAGTCATTTGAAGTCATTCTTTTCATCGGAAATAATAAAATCACTTGCTGTTTTATATTATGCAGTTATATAGGGTAAAACATAAGTGTGATATATTCTTATAAAAAGCATTATCTTTCTTCATTGTTCATGTGTTGCTAAGAAACAAAGGAAAATAAACATTGTGATTGGAACATACGACTTATGTGAATTCATTCTACCAGATAATTATTCTTATCTTAGGCCAGGAAAAAAATAGTCATGTTTAAGGTTACTTGACCAAAATAATTAGTGTACGTAGGTCGAAAAAAATTGTCCTCTGTTTTTTTCCTACATATATTTTTTATAACTTTTCAGAGAATACGAAATATGATTAATCTATAAATACTTCTGCACATTTTGCCCTGAAAAACTTAAAGGTCATCAATGAAAAATACTGTCAGGTAACTGTAAACACAGCTATTTTTTGGCCTTATCATTGTTGACCATTTGCAAAAACTTCTTGCTTGTAATGCATTTGATAAATGGTAGAGGATGATGTAGATCCTGATTTAATGGCCATCTATGAATTGGGTCACTGTGAACAAGGGTCATTTTTACATAACTTCTAATGAGGAAAAATGGCTTTATAATGTCTTTTCAGTATTGTTCAAATTTTTGTTTTGAAATTGATATTTTTAACACAAATTTGCCTCGATTTGTTTGTTTTTATGTGACATTGTCACTGCAGCTAATGCCGTTTTTCAACAATCTTTCAGATATATACGGCGACCGGTTCACCTAAACAACTTTCCTGCACTAAATACTAACCAGTACTAACTTACCCTTCCACAAGGAGATGGCAACTTCTCCATATATGGAGGAAAATCGGCATTTTTGTCAAATTTTCATAGAAGGGTATGACCTGCTGCAATCGGAATTCAGTGTAACAGAGAGGATAATTCGGTTACGATCTGTGATTTCAGAATTGGATGGTAAAAGCTGGAAAACTTTTACATATGCACATAACTAGTTAGTAAGACTTTGAATATAAATAAAATACACACATGGTCATTTAATACCCAACCACAGAATTTTATTAGTGTGTTTGATAAAAAATTTTTTCATCACAATTTCACAGGGCATTCATACAATCAAGTATGTATATTGTCATATATTTGCTTCAAATCAAGAAATCTGTAGTCTATCCTTCAACAGTGCTGTAACCTATCAATTCTAGATGAATCAACAACCTGAAAGATGACGATTAAGAAAATTGAATTTAAAGATTTTCATTGGGGCATGAAATGTCAAATTTCTGGGATGTATTAACTACAAAAAACTACAATTACGCATAATAACATTGCACAACTTAGAGATACTACCATACCAAAATTCACCAAAAAATTCTCAGGTGTCCTTGAAAACAGTCACAGACGGGGAACAAAGTTCACTTAAAAGATGTAAATGTTAGTCACATGACACATGATTGTCGCCGTTCACGGACGGTGACATATACAATTAACCAGATTCAACCATTTCTTCCCTTACACTGCCTGCTCTAAGCCAATCAGAAAGGAGAATGATAAAAAATGACGGACAAAAAAAAACAAAAGGGTCTTACGGGGCACATCATCCGCCATGTTTTTGTCGGGTTATCTCTTTGTATAATTGACTTGCTTTTTTTAACGTATGAAGCTCGAAACCAGTTTAGAGGCTCCTGCGGGACAAACAATATTTCGAATATTTCACTCACATTTGATTTTATTGTTCAGAAACGAGTGTATTTCTACGCCAAGGAGGATTTTATTTAATGAATATTAAGATATGAATGCTAGTTTAATTCATCATGAGATCCTTTGTCACCTCTGAATGCTATACTTCAATATTTTAGTTATGTGTTTTACATATGCTTTTTGGGGGGCATTTTCATATCGTAAATTTTTACATATGCTCTTCTGGGGCGGTTTATCGTCGTCAACTGGTCCCCGTTCTATGTTGCAGTGCACCAAAGGAACGTTGTATCTGTACAACCAGATACCGAACTCGATATTTTCTTCAGGCTACTTGTCCTGTAGGACAACCACCTAAGATTTTTAACTAGTTCTACAGTAATTTCAACTCACCCTGAGTCAATTAGTACTCGTACTTACGTGTGGACGAGTGGATATGTCGAATCCTGATATGGTATTGTCTGTACAAACCATGGAGTTTGTTATACAGTACATCTACATCTGTGTACGTCTGTATATATACAGTATATATTATTCATCCGCTGCACTTTGATGTGTGCTTATTATGATGACAGCGCAGATTGTAATATAGATTTTCCTTCAAATTAATGACTTGTAATTGCCATTATTTTAGTGTTTCTGCGCAGTTGTGAGTATATTTTTTGCTTTTAGTGTTCCATCGGTTGTGTGTATTGCATATTTATTAAAACCTTGTTTGGCATTCTTGTAAATCAGAAAGCAATCTTACTAAAACTTACTTAAGTATGGTTAAAGTTAATTTTATTTCCGTGAAGTTGAAGTGGTCAATAAATACAACTGCCATCTAGAATATTTTTTTTTTGTTTCAAGGTAAGTCTCTACTAGAACTCTACGGAGCTAAAATATACAAACCTCGCAAACTTAGATATATCGATAATTTCAAAATGTACTTAACGAAAGATAGGGCTCTTTATCGAATGCTTTGAAAAGGTCAAGAAGAGCAACATCTATCTGATCTCTTCTAGAGCATAACCTTTGGTAATAAACTGTGTCTCGTTTTTCCTAAATCCATGTTTGTTGATTTATTGATAAGTCTGAAAGTCAGACTACTTACTTACGTCTCCGACTTGCATCATTTGTCTATAATGAATAATTCAAATAATTTTAAAGCAGTGACTGATAATGTTCTAATGCATTTCGCTTGTATTAATACGTTATAATGACCTTGTTGTACAATGATAAGGATATAGAATTTGAAACTTCATATTGATTGATGACAAAAGTTTAGAAAACGGGAGGCATGAAACAAACAAATCTTTAGAAAATTGCGATGTGTCATTTATTTGATTTCCGCTTCTTTGGCGACGTTAATTAAATCCATTATACTAACAATGATTTACATCAAAATGAAAAATATAGTTACAATGTTGCTCAGTGGAATGACTTTAGTACAACTATCTAAATCTTTGATGGAGAAACTGCATTTCGGTAAATGGCTGCAAAACATGAATGATGGTACTTCTAGTTTTCGTACTTTTGAATGGTTGGTTAATGTGAGTATAATGGAATGTGTGGACGCGTGTAAATCTACAAAAGCTTGTAAATTCATCAACTTTGAAGTGAGATCTCATAAGTGTGCTTTGATACGGACACAACAGGAATCAGACATCAGCTATAATGATAATGTTGGAATTAAACCTGGTAACATTTTTGGAAATAAATCGGAATGGAATATTGTAAGTTCTGTTTTAGCTTTAATTTGATTCGTAAATACTTTTTAGCAGATTAAATTAATGGTCTACATCCGAATAGATACCAAATTTTGTAAGGTTTAATTGTAAATATTATACAAAACGTATACAGTAAAACTTCATTTCAGCAGTCACCCAATTATTCAGACATTTCTCATTATCTCATTTTAACGAGCATATATTTTCAGACTGGTTGTCTATATTTCTTCCATATTTCAAATTGGTATTCGAGAAAATGATGAGAACCGGTCCGAAAATGAATGGTTAGTTATGATTAGATTGCGGTCACTAAGTGAGGTTTTACTGTACATATTAAAACCGTGCTACAGAGGATTTTGATGTAGTTGTCTTCATTAAAAGGTAGAATTCAATGCATGCATAAGTTTGCAGGAATTTTATCTTTTATCTAGAAAATGATGTGCACGTTCCCCTGCGTGTTATCAATTCATAAAACATGAGATGTCGTTCAGCTGAAAATTTCTACTGTTGAAAATACTAATCAGCACAACTTAATGTTTCAAGTTTCAAGTTTATTGGCATATGCAGCAAAAATGAATTGCCTTTGGTCATTTACAAAGGGTTGAAAAATATTATGACAAAGACATCAAATTCAGTTGAACATAAAGGAATGAAATATCATGAAAAAAGTTAGAAATAATTATACATACATAAGATTCACAATCATGAAGATAATAGCTGGAAAAAATAATGAAATAACGGTTATGTAAACCAGTAAGAAATGTGTCCAAACGATTTCTTATGTTACTTATTGTTTCAGAATGAATTCACTGAATGTGACCAATGTGGAAGCTATGGAAAATGTCACATTGATGGTTGGTCAGACAGCAATAAAAGTAAATGCAGAAACTCCGGTAGGTTGTACATAACCTTCTTACACAAAAAATCAATGAAGACTGGATTTTTAGAACTTTATGTTTTTATGAACAGTATTTCAGTTATATACAGGCAGAAAGTTAACATAATCAGAGTCCCTGAATCCTGTACCAGTACTGATCTTGTTTTTTGTTTTGGCAAGTAACTGCCAACTTGTTCACAAGAATGTCTGAGACGCAATTTCTTCAACAACTTCGTCTTATAGCAGACGTTTGTCGCTCACTGATTACGAACTATTAAACCCCAGGTCCATACACCTAACAATCTCCCTATTGACCTTAGCACATGTATTTCATTTCAAGTTTGTTTTCATTTTTTTTTTCATTTAGGCGGTATTTTCATTCACACCGTTGTTCAGATCAGCGAATGTAAAAGAATTAGTAGTTTGTCGATGTATACAGCTAAAGTTTAATTTTTAAATGTTCCGGTTTTGATGTTATGAAATATGTTTACATGTATTTACTTGATTAGATTTAGAGAGTTTTATTGTGATTCAAAATTATGTGGTATTTGAAAGTACTTTTGAATTACTAATTTCATGTTGATGCGTAATAAATGAATGAAACATAAAATAAGAAGCCATGTGTCATGCTCGTCAATACCAGGTATGACACAAAAATGCGAACAAACCCTTATTACCATTATATCTAACTATATAATACTCAATCACATGTTAAATTTCTCTATAAAAGGTTGTACAATACCAAGGAATGATGGTCTTAATGGTAACACATTTTCATATGGTGGTCGAATTCGTCTGGGTTGCACAGATGGCTATGAGGTATTCCCGGAAATAAAAACGTGCCCAGAAAATGGATCTTGGGTTGTAGAACAATCCCAATTGTGCATTTTGTCATTTTTCAAGGGGTCATATTACTATCTACAACCACTTCCTATGAATTGGTTCAAGGCAAAGGTAATGTACCAATAATTGGAGAGAAATTAATGATGTGTCCTTAACTTGTTTACTGATCCAATTATTCAGTCACAATCCGCAAACTCCTTCAATTAACAGTAATCATTAAAGAGCGTCTGGGAATCACGTGCTGTGATTATGTTCTACAACGTTTATTAGGTAGAGTTTTTTAGGTAAAGAGAAAATACTTAAAAATTCGTATGTCACACGATATTAATGCGTTTTCATCCAGCTGAATTAAGTTATACTGTATTTCAATAATAAATTATCAACTGACGCAGCACTTAAGAATATAATAATGCCCTTGAACGGGGGTGTAGAAATGATTGCATGTGGCCGCAAAGCTACTATAAGTAGGAGGGGGCCTGAGGGTGCCTTCGGTAGGGGGGGGACAAATAGGTAACGTCCCCTGTGGGGGAAAGAAGCTGGCGAAAATGATTTTCCGGCTTTCGTTTCATTTCTACACCTCCTTTAGTGCGATTTCATATGTATGACTCTATCATGTCAACCCGGCTATGCGTCCCTTTAGATTTCCTTAGACGAACAGAGTGTTAAAACACATGGTATGTTGTTTCTTTATTACACGTATTGTTTTACAGTCTCACTGCGAGAAAATGTCCGGACATTTAGTAGACATTCATACAGAGCAGGAACAACAATTTCTTGAAGGCTGGTTAGGTAGTATGTTCATATTTTTGTTAAATTATTCATCAATACTTAAGTATTGTAGTACTGTACATGACAATAGTGGGCAATTAGATATACGTGCTTGTCTATAATATTTTGGAATAAAAAAAAGATAATCGTTGCGCAATGTTTCACTTAAAGATGTAGAACTTTTTTTCATCGCCGGTGACGTAATTATTTTCACCCAAAATGAATTTTCATTCATGAAAGTGATATACCATGTTCAAGATTGTCAGTCTATCGTAAGTCGCATCGACCAAGTCCTAAAAGGAACAATTAATTACATTCATACAGATCTACAGTCTACTTCAGAAGACGCAAATATTCGCGATATCAACATTTTCACGATTCTTACTTGATTTCTGATTGCTTTTTTATTAAGTTTAAAGAGACATGGCGGAATTCAAGATTTTATCAATACAGTATAGTTTGGTTAAAGTGAAATGGGATAGTTAAAATAATCGCTTGTAGTGACTAATCCTTTTCCTTTACTTATTTCTTCTCCATTGGAAATTAATTTATATAATTAATATATACAATGGGAATACCAGTGCAACCTCTCCAAAGCAACACGCTTTGGGAAAAGCAAATTCATATTGTTGTCGAGAGGAGGCCGGCTCTGAAGAGTTTGCACTGTAATAGAATAGAAACTTGCCATCTTCATTTCATAGGCGCGAATGCATATACGAACAAACGTAAAACATGGACTGGAGGTAACGATTTGGTGAACGAAGGTGACTTCCGGTGGTCAGATGGTTCACCAGTGTTCGAGTATACTCACTGGCGCGGTAGTAATCCGAACGACCGCAATGGAAAGCAGGACTGCATAGCGTTTTTGGAAACATGGAGCGATCACTACTGGAATGATTTAGTTTGTGATAATAAATACCAAAGTGTCTGCGAATTTCAATGAACAATGCAACGCGCTGGACTTGTGACCCGGAGATCCTAGTTCGAATCCCGGACGCGGCAGGTCATACCATTCTATGAACAGTTGACAAAAATGTCGATTTTCCTGCATACGTTGAGAAGTTGCCGGCTCGTTGTGGAATGGTAAGTTAGTACTGGTTAGTATACAGTCCAGGAAAACTGGTTAGGTGAACCGGTCGCCGTATATAACTGAAAAAATGTTGAAAAACAGTATTAAACCCCAGTGATAATAAGTCACATAAAAAAAGATCACTGAAACATGAAAAATTCAGTTATTTATAGAGGCAGTGCATCAATTTGTCAACTAAATGCTATTGTTTTTTGTTGTTTTTTAATGTATGTAAAAGAAAGACTACGGATAGGGAAAATTTGAAGGACATTACACGGACATATCATGCACGTTATCTGCAGAATGACTCATGTTTTTTCCCCAGAATCCTGCGCAAATCATTATCTGTATTAGAAAAATTAGTCTCCATTATTTTCATAGGTACTAGGCAATAAGTCTTATAGTATAATCCCTGAAAACAGGACCCTTTTCAGACTGGGTCCTGGTTTTCTGTAAATTCCGCTTTTAATAGAACTATTGATTAAAAAAGAGGGAAAAATGGGACTTGAAAGTTTTTCCGACTTTCAGAGAATTTTCCGGTTTTCAGTTAGTCCGGTTTTCAGAGAATTCCGGTTCTCATGGACTCCGATTTTCATGGGTTTTACTGTACTTTGTTTATAATAGTTAGAGATCTTATACACATAAGATCAAATTATATTTAAGTTAAAAAGTTTATGTCAAAGCGAAAAATTATTCCGTTGGTGTTGAATAGATACATTTATAAGTTAAGTATGATTTTTTTGGATTCTGTAATTAATTGACTATTGTAAATGTTTTCAGTTTTGATTTTATTAGTAGTTCAAAACTGCCTTTAAAACTCGCAAGATTCGTCTATAGCATTATTGTACTAATACATGTTAATAATTTTTGTTAGATTTTTATGTTGAAAATTAAAGCGCACAAAGTGCAATGAAATAATCATTGTTTGATAGTCTTCTCTTTTTTTGACCAAATATAGTAATAAAACAACTGTTTAAGGTGTCTACAATTATGTATATCAATATCATCTATACACAGAGCATCCATCTTAGTTGAAATGCGGCGGTCTGTTGGTATGGTGGTACAAGTGGCTACCCATTGCCAGGTTGGTGGAGCACTTGGTGTTGTATCTAGCACACATTTATTGCGCTCTATTTTTAGTTTATTTTGTTAAATATTTGTTAGTAGCGCATCATTACTATTATCATATAAAATATACATGAGTATATCAGTAGCTATGAGACATTTTTTTGAGGGTCACCTCTCAACTCTGTACTATGACATATTAAACAAAATGTGTCTTAAGTAACCAGTTATTGTCACATAAACAGCGAATCGGTGGTCAATCAGTTAAACGTTAAGAAAAAAAATAATTTTAATAACCAAACTAATAAACCAACATATCTTCATTTTCTTATCAAACTTAACACATGCAGTTTGTTTGCTCCCCTGTCACTGCCATGCGGGTGTACCAAGCTGCTGGAAACTTTTCTAGGCTGTGGTGATAACTGCGAGATTCACACCAAGAGCTTCACCAACCTTGCAATGGGTAGCCACTTGTACCACCGTACCAAAAGCCGCATAGCGACTAAGATAGGTGCTATATAATAATAGCATTCGCCATATTCAACCATAAAACAACAAGGTTTTGTGTTGTAAGTCCATACCGTTCAGGGACATCGTAAACGATGTAAATATTTCAATACACTGATATTATACCTACATAGACATTAATATGCATCTTCCATACAACTTGCATAATAACATGTTATTACACTTGCAAATTTGAGAAGTATATTTTCCCACGAATATGCAGGAGCATACATGACCATCAACTCTTCTGTTCGCGCAATTTTAAGAGAATACATTGATGTACATCTTAGCGAGAATACATTCATGTACATCTTAGCGAGAATACATTCATGAACATCTTAGCGAGAATACATTGATGTACATCTTAGCGAGAATACATTGATGTACATCTTAGCAGAAGAGCGTCTCGTCAGAACATTTTCTATTCCATGCTTTATTTATAGTATATAAACAGTGAATATAGATATTATATAAAAGAACATGCTAAAACATTGCACAAACATATACACGTTCAGTACGCATGGTGAACCCCATATAGTTCAACTCGTGTGTTTCCTAAGAGCTTGAAAACAATCGGAATCTATGAGATAATATGTTATACTTGTCTGACATAATCACGTCATGCATTTATGCGATAAATCTGGAAAAGTTAGTCATGGACCTGCAACTAAATAGGAATTATTTATGAAAAGAAATGGATTAGTATCAAGAAATTTTAATTTGCTTACTGAACTAGAAACATGAATGATAGTTAAAAGCAAACGGACACAAACAGATACAAGAGATCACTAGCCCTACGTACTGAAATTCTTGATCAAATATGAAAATTCATCTTATTAAATTTCTCTGTGTAATGACTTTTATGCTGTTGTCTGAGTCATTTGATTTGGAACAAATTCATTTTGGAAAACGGGTCCAGAATTCTAAAGATGAAGATATGGAGGTTTATACATTTGAATGGATGACAAGTGTCAGCATACGCGATTGTATGGGAGCATGCAAATCTACAAAAGCGTGTGAATACATCAACTTCGAGGTTCGTTCACATAAGTGTGCTCTGATACGCGCAAATGACAGTAAGTATGTCGTAAAGGTCAGTGATAAACCAGGATTCATCTTTGGAAATAAGTCAGAATGGTCTGCGGTAAGTGCAAGTTTGTTTTATATCATTATCAGACATTTCATTAATCTTACTCATGATGTCTTCTCGTTTAAATCAATTGGTAAAGAACACAGGGAACTGCCTCGCTGGAATATAACTGAACAAATGTTGAAAAACAGGCGGATTGTTAAGTTGAAAATCTTTGATTGAATAAAAAAGAAACAAGCTGTATCAGTAAAGTGGGAAATAATGAATTAAGATTATCACTTCAATAAAATGTAAATGCGCTGAGAGTGTCGCGCGACAAATTATTTCCACTTGTTTTTGTTGGTATTTTTTTGCCAATAGAATTTCTTCTTACAAAATCCAGGAGGCTAACGCCGTTTGTGACGATTGTCCGAGCAACGGAATATGTCAGATTGATGGTCGGGTGGAGGGTAAAGGCAGCATGTGCCGAAACTCGGGTATACATTTGAATATTTTCAGAAGAGAATGTATAAAAGTAAAAACAAAAATGTCGCAATATTAATAATTCTTTGTAATTGGTGGTAAAAAAACAAGCATTAAAAACTCTATTAAATATCATTCACGAAACGAAAGGAGAAATAAAAAAAGAATCTTATTCGAATGGGTATGGATAGAGCGAACATTACAAGAACTATTGCAGAATGTCATGAAGGTAACACAAACATGTAAATATCTAAATATCTAAACTCTCACAGGCTTAACAGATAGTGTAAGATAATTATCACGATGAAGTCATGCTTGACCAAAATCAAGTAGGACGTTACGCATTTATAAGATGCAAACAGTAATACCTCTATATTAAGACCTTCATCAGGACCAGACGAAACTGTCTGAAATGAGCGTGACGTGAGGTTTTACCGTATATTTAATTGCTTATTTCAACAAAAGGTTGTGAAGAACCCGGATGCAATGACTGCTATGGTAACCTGTATACATCTGGACCCAATTGTATAAACATTGGTTAACTTAACCACTGGGTTAAATCAGAGTTTTGGTTAAAATTTTGGTTAAATGTTCGGTTAGCTGTTGTAGAAAATTTTGTTAAAGTTTTATCAAATTTTGTTTTTGTTGAAGCTCAAATAAATCTAACCCAAGTCTAAGATGCTGGTTAAATCTAATCATAAACGGTAACCAGTACCAAAATGGCAGCCCTTTTTAAATATGTCAATGATTTTTTTAATGATTAGTAAACCAAAATGGTTAAATTTAACCTTGGGTGAAATTAACCATTTGGTTAAAGTTTACTCATGTTTATACAATTGGGCGCTGGAGGTAGAATCCGTATGAACTGCAATAATGGTTATGGCCATTGCACAATGAAATGGTGTACAAAATTGGAACATAGTTGACAGATACATTATGTCCAAACTATTTCTTCAAAGGCTCGTGCTATTTTTTACAAACGGTTAAAATGGCGTGGTTTGACGCAACGGTGATATAACATTGTCTTCTAAAAAAGGAGAAATATCCGTATCGTATCATTCGTTTTTCCTTCTAGAGTTCATATCACTTGCACAATCGGATCGGCTGTTTTTATTTTTTGTAGTTTTGCATTGATTTTCAGTAGTCATTCAGTTATTTACCTAGATACTGTACTATGAATAGCAACAATGACTGCCAAATTTGTGGACCAATGACTGGCTTTAGAATAATTAAATCGCCACAGACAACGTATGCTGAGTCCAAGGTTCGAACTCGCGAAAACATGTGTTTTCTCATTTAATAGCTTGAGCTTAAGACCATCATAATGAAAAATTGTTAAATTATTTTGGTTATTTAGTGAAAACAACTTTCAATCAATGGTCACAATATAGTGCTGCTGTTGTTAAAATATTGCCTAAAAGTAGTTTTGGACTAAACCACTTAGTTTATTTACGATCAATCATTTCACATTCTTTTATAGTCCCATTGCGAGGATATGTCGGGACATTTAGTAGATATTAATACTGAAGAGGAAGACAAGTTTCTTGAAAAGTTGATAGTTGGTAAGTTGAGAACTATAGCTCATACTTGACCTAGTTTCATTAATTTATTATACAAACATTTTATTGGTTATGTAAAATGGCCAAAGGTTTAATGTAATAGCTCTCACGGTTTGGGAGAAGCTAAATATTTCAAAATGAAGAGAAATATTTAAATGTAACTAGTTATATAACCACGGTTTGGACAAATACGTACTTTTTCAACTAGGTTCAACGTCACGCGAACAGCCAGGATATTTCAATAACTTTTCCAGTTTTCATGTTGGAGGCATACCCAAGGCGAGCACCTTGGTTGAAGTATCGCGATGAAGTATAAGTAATAAACATAACAAACAAACGTAAATGTATCCACTTCAACAATTACATGCAATATCGTTAAACTAGCACTGACACATGTTCTTATTTCAAAGGTGAATATGGTTTGTTCATTTGGACTGGTGGAAATGATTTAGATAATGAAGGCGACTTCCGCTGGTCGGATGGAACGGCCGTGTCTGAATATACAAATTGGGACTTCCATGATCCAAATAATGTGGCAGGAGAGGAACATTGTATGCTCAAGAGGATAACGTGGAATGATGCAATCTGTCTTTTTAAATTTGGAAGTGTTTGCGAAATCCGATGAAAAAATAAACAGTTTTGTTTCTTTAGTTTCAGTAAAAATATATATAGTATTATGTTATATTACTTTAGATATGACCGCCAAATTATAAAGGGTTTTCAATATTTCCTGTCATATTTAATTTGCTAATTAGAACACATTAGTTTTGGTATGAACGGTAGTTTTACAGTAACTTTAATTTTCGCTTATCAACTCCCTTAGTATGTCCTGAGTTTGAATCCCGGCTTCGACGGCAAAAAGTAAGGTCGGAAACAAGGAACTTTTTACGCCCTCGGTAAAAGAAGAAATTTTGCTTCTAAGTGAAGTTTGTTTTTATTCAAATGTTAATGTGTACCAATATATCAATGAGCATATAAAGAAGTGTAACCGTTGTACACACGGGAACGTTATACAAAGCTGATTATTGACTTTATGATACACAGTTTTTGGTATACCAACTGATCAGTTGGTGGGCAGCTCTGTCAACGTCTTCTTAGACGGTTCTTACTAATCGGGGCCAAATTTCACAGACGATCGTATGTGGCTATTTCATCGTAAGTCATGAGCATACACAGTAGCAAGTTACAAATCCAAAACGACAGTGGAAAAGAGGACTGCATAGTTCTTGAGGAAGCATGGTCTTTTTAGGCATGATTTGGTTTGCGGGGATAGTGAATTCCCAAGTGTCCGCGAATTTCGCTAAACAAGGCAACATGTAGTCGTATATATATTTTATTTGATTGAATCAAACGCATACCTGACGGAAGACGTCATTAGAGGGATAAATCCCTTGTTCCAAACATCAATAGATAATGACGTGAAGCTGTGTGATGACCATAGTCAATTAACCAATCATAGTAATGTATTGTCAAATAACTATTAAACATGTTTCAATAGTGCTCTGTTAAAACAACTGAAATAATTTTTAATAGATAACGAAAATCGTCATACATGTGCTAGATACCAAAACTAGTCTGAAACACATACGATATTTGTAAGATGCGTCTGTTTCCTTTAGTTTAAACCCGTTCGGTTGATTAAATCGCTACAATTTTAATGCGTCATAAAGGTCCAAATGATTAATGAATTCAAATACCTTATAACTAAAATACTTCTGAAGGTTTCCAACATTGCGTTGTTATTATTGTACTTGACACCATATCTATCATTTCGACCCTAATAACGGAAAAATGGATTTACACGCCTAATGCACAAGTACATTTTCAATCTGCGCATGGAATTTCTTTTCTTTTTCTGTTTAAAACAAGATTTTGTAATTCCATCGAGAACATAGGGACTTTTGAAGCGATAGATTTCTAGTAGATACGATTTATGGCATTTTTATGATATTTTAGCTCGAAAGTTTGTGAGTTTTCTCTAATCTCCATTCCGTCGACTGTTAATAAATGTAGCATTAACAAAAATGTAGCATTCTGTATACCACGTGACCAATGGATTTCAAAGAATGCAAACATAGATATTAATCATAAAAGAAATAAGCGGTATAATGGAAGAAATTGAAACTTTGATAACAAATTACTTCAAACAGAAAATCCATACAAAAGTAATGCGTCCTACTGAAGTTTGTATACTTAATAAATCATTAATACGTTTGCCTTTAACGTACTAGTATTTATACGCATTGAAGATGCATAACAACATCCATTGGGAGTAAAATTTCTTCAAGAAATCTACAGAAATATGCAGACATCGTATCGGAATTTTACTTGCTTGTTTACATGGCAAATTGTCAATAATGCTTATATTCAGATAAACTACAAATCGTAATGTATTCGTGTAAAATCAGGATGCTGCAAGCCGGCTGCCCAAACACAAACCAAAAGTATCGTCTTTTGTAATCCCTCATTTTGTGGAGGTGGGGGGGGGGAGTGGAGGTAGACGGTGACCATGCTGCAAACTGTACTGTGTACCTTACACACCCTGATTTTACTATTCAGATCAACATTATGTCAGACAAAATACAACACACTATCATGTTAAAAATCAAGTGTTTTCATAATGGCCGTGTAATTGAAGTAATATGACTGAAGCCAATAACGAGGTCATCAAGAAAACAATTATCGACAATTTCACTAACTTTGTTCATATCCATGTTTTCGCCAAGATATTTTACTGTTGCGTATGACGTTACCATTGCTCTAAGCTAAGACATGTTTAATTACATAATGAGATAAAGGGATTTATTTACAGATGAATATATATCCAAGTGGAAACATTTTATTGAAAATTCGTAGCAAAACAAATAAAAAAAATCAAGCTACAAACCAGATTAATCTTTGAATGTCAGGCAATGGTAACGTCATACACAACCGTAAAATATGGGCTGGACTTGTAAATTGGTGATCCAGGTTCAAACCACGGTTGCGGAAGGTCATACCCTTCCAAGAAAAATTGAAAAAAATGTCGATTTTCCTCTATTTGTGAAGTTGCCGTCTCCTTGTGGGAAGGGTAATTTAGCACTGTTTAGTGTACAGTCCAGGAAAACTGGCTAGGTGAACTGAAAAATTGTTGAAAAATGGCGTTAAACCCAGTGAAAAAAGTAAAATATGATGCATAATTAGGAAAATAATATGGCGTAATAATTTCCAGAAATAGATAACTTCTGAAGATGACTGACGTCAATATGAAGCATAGTAGAAAATACACATCAGAAGAAATTTCATCATTCATAAATGAAGAAGATGACGTCATTCACAGCAATAGAAGATGACGTCATTCAAAGCAGTAGGATCACCAAGTTTTCTTCTCTCTTCAACTCTGGTTCGGATTCCACATATAGATGAGTCCAATGGGCATGAATCACTCCATCTTCCCCAGTTACCCCAAATTCCACGACCTGGTGGCTTTACTAGTTCATATTCCCGGTGGGTGCATTTGCTTCGGCACATGAACTTTACAAAGTTTGCTGCAGTGTCATCTCCAAGGGGACCTTGCTGATGAAATTAAAATGAAAACATTATATAGATCTAACACTTACTGTCACATGGATATCAGCTAATTGTACTATACTCACAAATCGCGTTATCGATGTACCGACGGTTAAAAACGATTAAGTAATTAAGCCCCGCACGGTTATGGTGAATTCCTGGAAAATCGAATAATTACTTCATTCAATTTTCACGATATACAAAACAACGAAATATGAAACGGCATGTACGTGGATTATTACATGTTCACTCTTGATTGTATTGGGGTTAAACGCCGTTTTTCAAAAAAAAAATTCAGTTATTTACGGCGACCGGTTCACCTAACCAGTTTTCCTGGACTGTATACTAACCAGTACTAACTTATCCTCCCACAAGGAGCCGGCAACTTCTCCACATATGGAGGAAAATCGACATTTTTGTCAAATTTTCATGGAAGGGTATGACCTGCCGCGACCGGGATTCGAACCCGGATCTCCGGGCTGCAAGTCCAGCGCACTAACCACTGGACCACGGCCGCGAAATCAGATTCTTAGCTATATTCGAGTTCACAAAAGCCGGGCTTTACTGAATCTCGCTTAGCGACCTCGTACATCAAGACCATCATAATATAACAACCACTGATGTTCGGACCGGTTTTCATAAGTACCTCTATATTTCTACTCGTTAAATGGACCACATTATCCATGGCGCCTTTTCGTACCATTGGTGATTTTAATATCGAGGTTTGATTGTATATTAATTGTTTTGTTCATGATTTCAATATTACCAAACAAACATCATGTAGTCTCTTGTGTCGATATATCGATACAAAATGTCTCTCAGTGACATTAAAGGCCCAAACTAATTTAAATTAGGAAAAAAAATGGAGTAAAACGTTCGTCAAAATCAGACAAGAAATGTTTACCATTTTAGACTTAGTTGGTAAAGATTGTTTTAAGAGACTTCAACCCTGATTTATGCTGTTTTTTTTGGCGAAAACTGCAAATTCTTTTCATTTCATAGTAAGATAAAAATATAATCAACGTGTATTAAGTCCACATTTTTTACAACACGTGTCAGTGTCCTCAAATATGCTGTAAAATATCTACAGCGTTTGTTATGCAGTAGAAATTTGCTATAATTTGTATAAATTTAATCGTAATATACCGAAGAACACCGATTATCCGAAACTATGAATTATCCGAAATGATATTTAGGATACTTACATTAGGTTCAACTTGTAGACAGAATGCAGTAAGGTAATCCGTGCTATCCCGATGTGGCTCATGGCAAAATGTGCGCCCAACCCATTTGCCCAAAGGTCCGACAGTTGATAAGATTTCCCCTGTGAATTGTCCTTTGGGGCTCTTGCAAACCATTTTAATACCATTTAGAGATGTATCGTCGTTTTTCTGGACCGGCTGAATCTGAAATTCATTTCACTAAGGTAAAACCTCACGGATCAGTTGTGACAACCACTTACTTTCGAATTACGACTAAATATTTCCTTTAGTTTCAACTTATATCTTATTATCGTCGTTATGTTGTGTAATATATATTATTACGACATTGTTATGAAAACAAATTCGTTTAATTAACCAGCCCCTCTGAAAGCTGATATAAATTGCTAAAAGTATTAAATTGAACATCCAGAACTTCTTGATATTGAAGTGTTCTCAAAGATAGTTATGCCGGAGTCAAATGCTGTTTATTTTAGTAAAGTCGTCTGTAACTGGACTAAAACTGCACCTTTTGTTATCATTTTTGTTATTTTCTAACGTATGTTGTTAATTAAAGCGAACACAGATGATCTACAACAGCTCAAACAAACCTTCATGTCGTAACCTGCGGCAAAACTTCCTTCCGGACAGAACGAGGGCTCTCCCCAGCTTCCCCATGGACCGCCATTTGTAACTTTCAAAGTGGCCGTCACTCTACTTTGGTCAAATACTTCTATCAGGAAAGAATAAAAAATAATATAACCTTGCGCATGCCCAAGCCTGTTTATTTTTTTCTGTATGTGCCCACTGGGCAATAAGAAGAGCGTAGGGTCAACCGACATTGGATATACGTAATTTGGAAACCAAATTGCGATGTATGTTTGATTCGTGACATTACGTGTATGGTCATTCGTCCCCCGCCGCTGATTCAAATGTTTAATGTGTAGAAGTTGGTACTTACGTGAGAAGAATAAGTTCAGCACTGATACAAACTCCAGGAAATCTGGTTAGGTTAACAGTCCACGTGTACATTACTTAAATACTTTTGAAAACCCAAGGAAAAGAAAAACGTCGGTATGTCTTCGGCACAAATTATACAGAAAAGTGGACATCATAGACGAAATAAATTGTAATTTCAATTGTGTATCTGGTAAAAATAGAGTCAGGCAGATATAGTAAGAACAAAAGTTTGATCTACTTACTTCCGTCTATATCAAGGCTACCAGCAGGAATTATAGAAGGGTCACTAGTAAAATTAGCCATATATCCCTTAGTGAAGTCTTTTAAGCTATCATCTGGTTGTATCTTATGTCCAAACGTTGACACAGAAGCAACAATCAAGGCGAAGAAAAGAACTAATCCGCTGACAACACCGTTCATATCTGCAATATTTGTCATTATGGCGAAGATACTAAGAGCACAGTGTCAGTAACGTAGACTCACAGTACCAAATTCATAAAAAACACTATCGTCACGATCGCCTACATTTCAGATAACCAAGATACGATATATACGCATGTAATTTGCTCACTTGTAAATAATTATCACCTATTTGCCATTCGCCAAAGCGCCCCTTCAGTTTTGCCTCTGTGTGAGCGTATAAAAGAAGATAAAATGGACGATTTTCGCGAAGCTAATATTGCTATGCTTGGTATATTTTAATCACTTTCTATGATTTAATGATAAAGTCAAACACTGTTCCTTACGTGCGAAGAGCGCACAATATTGGATTAATATGTAGTAAAATAAACAAACGCAAATATTACACTGATGCCTCAGCCTTTTTTTTGAACTTTACATTTATAAGAATATTTTGACTGATTGAGCTACACTCCTTACCGGATGTATGTTTAACAACTGATGTGAATAGCCACTTCAAATATCGCTATATACAAATCACAACCAACCAGGATATACACCATCCGGTAAATTTGTGTAACCATGGTAACTAAAATGTATCCGTTTTAAAGCTTAAATCTCGCATTGAAACCACTGTTGCTAGTAAGAAGTTGGTTGTTAATAGTTGTTGTTGTTTGTCAATCCATATATTACATGACATAGGCATGTCATCAAAGCAGTTTAAGTTTTTGTTAAGTTATTATGTAGTGGAAATACCCTTGGGGGCTTGCACGTTGAAGGGATGGTGTATGACGGTGTATAAGGCCTAAATGGCCATGCGGACCAAAACACATACATCATATACATACACATACAAGGATTACAACTTCCGAGATGACAGCTTCTGCAACAAGTTTGTTTATGGCCATTTGTAGTAATTTTAAGCCTTAATATACCATTATACACCATCCCTTCAACGTCCTAGCCCCTATGTGAAATACTGTTGTAGACAAGCATAATACGCGAGAAAACTGGTCCAAAATTGTGTGGTCGTTATAATGAGGTGGTCGTAACATTGAGGTAGTCGTAAAATGTGGTTTTGCTGTATTCATACCGTGTGTCATTATTTTGCATTGTTTTGTACTGGTTTGGTAGGTTCAAAGACAACTTTATAGGTTCACAGGAATCCTTTTCTAATCCGAAAAAAAAAACACTCTGATCCGAACACAATTGGTCTCAAATGTTTGTTACGAATAGTGATAATTGTTATCAAATAAAGGGTATTTTATATGTCATTGTAGGGAAACCTCTCTATTTGTAAAATCTTTCAAACCCCAAAAATGTCGATTTTCCTCCACATGTGGAGAAGTTGCCGGCTCCTTGTGGAAGGGTAAGTTAGTACTGGTTGGTATATAGTCCAGGAAAACTGGTTAGGTGAACCGGTCGCCGTATATAACTGAAAAATTGTTGAAAAACGGCGTTAAACCCAGTGAAACAAACAAACAAATTCAAACCCCAGAATCTCTCTTCTCCGAAATAAATCTTTAGTCTGAAGGTGATTTTACTGCATCATAGTATAGAAGGATTGAGAATAATGTGATGATGATACAGCATATTTATTCACTCGTTCTATCATCGTGCACCGTGTAGAGCTAACTACTGTAGATTTTATTTCCTTCGGTGATGGTTTCAACATGTCCAAAACCACCTGAATGAATTGTATTTCTCAAAATGGCTTCTAGTGTGAATAATTTACAGGATTTTTTCAAACTGAGCACAAATTTAGGAAATCTTTGGAAAACCTTGTACTAAGTATTTAAACATGGGTTTAACAGAGAAAAGTATCGAAAAGAATAGTGTTTTTGAAGATAAAAACATTTTGTTCATAAATATCAAGTGAAATGTTCAGCAGACAAGTAGCCAATATAGGTATGCTGTAAATGTTTGCAGAAAAACACAAAATGTGATTTGCCATATGCGACAACAGAATTAAAAACATTAATACCATCATATACAAAAACACATTTATGGTATACTAGTATAAGGAAACATTTTAATAACATATTTTCCATACAAAAGTAATTTTCGCCACCTACTGAAGGTTTGGTCAGATATCTCCCGAGACACAAAAGTTAAAGAAATGCAAGCCTAGTACACAAAGTTAGTTTTCAGATGAAAGTTTGTATAATTCTAATTCACTATCCTATAGTGAATTATTATCCTATTATTTACAACAATAAAAGATGGCGTCGTTTAAAGCAGTATCATCCCATCCATACTGCTTCATTTCAACCTTGGTTTTGATGCCACATACAGCGGTGTTTATTGGGCAAGAAGGGCTCCAATTTCCCCATTTTCCCCATAAACCGTGTCCAGGGGGCTTCACAAGCGTGTAATCAAGACTGTTACATTTACCGCGGCACTTAAACTTGACATAATTTGCTGCCGTGTCGTCAACAAGTTTTCCTTGCTAAAAAAGTGAGATGTTTCATTAAATACTGTCGATGCGTTTATGTCAATGGCTTAGGAGAGTTTCAAGATTTATTTTATTGTCCACATTACAACAAAACTAAGTTAGCATATTCTGAATGGTCCTCATGAATGTAAACACTATTGTCTGGAGAGTATGTAATATTGAAAGAGTTCGGATGTACGAATGCTGGACTACATATAATAGGTGTGTATCATTTCAAAATTAACTATTACTTGAGTTGCATCTATCTTTATCAAAGTACAATATCTGCACAGATGAGCGTACACTGGTTCCCGTTCACTATCACTACATACTGGGACTTTAATATTTTGTTTTCGTGGAATGGGCACCAGTTTAGATAGTGACACAGCTTCTCAAACTCATCGTGTTTAATCTTGCATAATTACAAGTCTGACAAGATCCATCGTCCTTCCGAAAGCTAGGTGGACAATGCCCGCAAATGTGAAATATGTTTGTTTACGGGAGGATTTTGAACTCACAGCGGCGAGGGGCGAGTGCTTACGAGCCAGAGGCCATAACCACTAGACCACGGGGGTTCCTTGTCAACTGATATCATCTGTCAAGCGATTTAGAAACCATTGATAAAACATGTTTTCATACTTACACTCTCTTCAACTTGAAGACTAAATGATGCCAAGTAGTCCGTACTATCCACATGGCGTTCCTTGCAATAAGTGCGACCAACCCAGGTGCCCCAGGGTCCGACTGAAGACGCGGCTTCTCCCGTGAATTGACCTGTTAGGTTCTTGCAAATGATTTTAATACCATTCAGAGACGTGTCATCTCCGAGATGTTGCTTCGGTTCGATCTGAAATATTAAATGACACTTTTCTGGATTACATCTAAGAAAATTATGTTTTATTAGCAATAACGCACAATTTGAACACCAGATTTTTGTAATACTATAGTTGAGTGTCACAGTAACACGAAGTAGTTCGATCGAATTGGATTGGGCTTCGGAAGACTTGAAAGGTTTTCGAATTAGGGTCTTTTTCTGTATTAAGGCAAACAATCTGCCAATATTTTCAACTTTTTGGCGATATCATAAATGTCGGGACTGACAACCGTATTCGAATTAAAGAGATTTCCGGTTAAGAGGTGTTCGGATTAGACTTGTTCCAGCGTGTAAATCGAACTTAAAATTGCACAAACATGTGCCAATATAAACATGGTATGATTCAATCAATACATTCAGGTTTCATGAAAAGGAGCTCACTGGCATTTAGTGTAATTACCAATAATGCATACCTTCATATCATAGCCCGCGGCGTAACTTCCAGCCGGACAAAATGAAGCCTCGCCCCAGAGACCCCATTTTCCTCCATTGTTCACCCTTAACGTCTTCGTCACTCTGCATTGATCAAACTCGTCTGACGAAACATTGAGAGGATAAAAAACTTCACATATACAGAAAATTTAAGACAACAATGTGACCACTTAAAAATCAAGGCCTTAACACATGAATGATCACTTTATTTTCGCAATATTTCTTTTATCCAATAAGCCTTGCGGCCCATGAAGACATCACACATACAAACAAAGAACAACATGTATACTGTAATACATATATACATGAGCATTATAGTAACATCTTGATTGCGGGGAATATCAGATAATGAGACAATCCCAATATTAAGACTTAAGTCCCAAATGTGTTCTTCATGTAGCAGTTCGTACTCTTAGTATAATTGTAATGATAAAAAATGTCCCACTATGCATAACATTCAAAACCAAAACATCGACAATAACCAATCAAATTAAGGAATTATGAAGTCGTAGCAAAGGCACTGGACACTTTGGTGCCGTTCATTAACATAGCTTTTATCGACAGATTACATTTCAGCCACGAAACTTTAAAGTCTGCCAATAGAAAGACAAAAAAACCAAAGGATTGAAAAGTTTAAAATATGTTACCTTTGCTAAATGGATTCTTGATTTTTATAGTTCATTTATAACGCATTAAGGTGTAACACAATTTACAACTGAAAACATAATTCTGATATTAAGCGACTGTCGTAGTGTCTATTCAATTTATTTTTAAACTAAAATACGAATTGAAAAAGTAAACTTACTGCCGTCAATATCAAGAGACCCCGGAGGGATTTGAGAAGGGTCTTCATCTAGCGTCAAATCTGGCTTATACCCAACACCGTGATCTTTAGAACAGTCTGTACTGTAATCTTCGAACATGTCCGTGTCTACGAGCGAGTCTACATTTAAATCTTTGGACATGTCGGCATCTTCATCACCGGTCATTTTTATACTGTATTCATCGGGCTGGTCCGTGTTGAAAATGTCGGGCATTTCCGTATAGTCCATTTCGTGCATGTTCGCATAGTCCACTTCGTGCGGGTTCATATAGTCCATTTCGGGCAGGTTCGTATAGTCAACTTCGGGTTGGCTCGTATAGTCGACTTCGGGCAGGTTCGTATTGTAATCATTAGATATGTCCAAGTCGTAATTTTCAGGTAGCTCAGCACCGTAATTTCTATCATGATCCTTGGTGTAATCTGCACCGTGGTCTTCCGACAAATCATCAGTTCGTATAATCATCTCAATCGTTGCCGCATGGCAAACAACGAAAGCAAACAACATCGTAAATCCCGTGAACATGGCGTCCATCTCTGCAGGACTGTGGTGATGGACTGACTGGTATGTAGATCAAGAGTGCTTCGTCATTTTATACTGTTTATCTGACAGTGACGTAGCTCGTTGGTAAATTAAATTAACACATTGTGTTCTGGGATTATGACTGTTGCATTCGTGTAATACACGACACTGTGTACAACCTGTACGACAAAGATCCTGAGAAATATACTCTATAGTATTGAATGAATAATATTATGTTCAGATCAAGGTTTATAAAAGTATCAAGTACCGGCTCACACAATGCACCTCACTTGAGTAAAATGAAAAGCTATGGCACTCATTCAATTCCTTTGTTACAGATTACAATCTGTGTATCGAACACTACAACCAAAACTCCATCGCAGATTTTTAAAAGACATTATCTGGAAATGTGTATTTAATGTAAATGTATTTTGTTATATATGTAATTGTATATGTATCTATATTTTGCTTCATCATTTTCTATCATATTTCCTCGCTTCTATTCTTGTATTATCTTTATTTTAATATTTTTGGAGTTAATTTCGCGCTGACAGTCAGGGTCAGATGCCGACAACACCAACATTTCACAAAGGAGGAAGATCCCGTGCGGTACCTGTGTAGAGCAACCGACCTTACGTGAGCTGTTTGAAATCTTTGAATTTTCTGGAGTCGAACTCACAACGATAAGGGTGTAATGAATACTAGTCAGGGACTTAAACCACTCGATTTTTGAAACGTATGTGTACTCGTAAGTCAAACGCATTCACTTATTCCAGTTTGCTTCAAATTTCATCTCATTAAAATAGTATCTCATACAATCTTATAAAGAAGAAAAGTGTACATTTTATACTACCTGAAAATGCCGAACGACCTGCAACATTTAGAATCCAATCAATTGATTTTAAACAAAAAGCTACGCACCAGTAAGTTGTATCTATAATTATTATTCAATGTTAGCCTGCTTACGAAGTGTACTTAAATTACATAACAACTTGGTTCCCTTAGTTCAAGAGCAATCAAATATGTTTCATCACGATTATATTATTCATACATGAGTTATCGCTTCATTCAGATCCTAACTAGTGTGTACGTCAACAAGTTTCGGTATATGTTCTCTGCCAAAACATTGATAACTTTTCTGCATCCGTCTTATAAGAACATGAAACACGCTATTTATGTTCCTAATCTAATATTGCGGCGCTTTAAGCCTCATTTGGTGTTTTAGCATTTTTTTAAATTGGACAATGAATCATATAGAAGTATTTGGCGTAAAACTCTTTTGTAACCTCCGCGAGATGTGTATTATCCTCTATTTTTTGTATGTTCTTATGTGTTGGGTGGGTTTTCGGTGGGTGGGGTTTGGGGAATGTGGTGATTTGGGGAAATTGGGATATTTTGGTGTTTGATTTATTCTGAGAATTCCTCTCTTAACCATATTCTAAGTACATCTCAGTAGCAGTTACTCCTGTGTTCAGTAATGAGCGTGTCAAACTCGGAATGTCCCTCATGTGATAGGACGCCTGCATTGTGGTTATTTAATAATACGCCATGTACCAATTTCTTTACCTCAAATTAATTTTATATATTATATATAGCCCTTGAATATAACTTTGTTTGAAGGTCAATTCCTTGATACAGAAAGACAAAGTTGAAAGTAGTGTTGATTATGTCCGTATAATAATTGTACGGTTAAAAGCTTTAATTACCAGATATGACGCATACGTATAAATGAAGTTTAAACAAGGATAGGACCATTATTTGATTGTTAAACTACTTATAAATACGGACATACTAAACTCAAGTATACATAATTACTTTTAATTATCCACTTTAAACGTCAATTTGCGCATCATTTATATGCAAAAGTTACATTCATGATGTTTATATATATTAATTGTTTTGAAGTTTATATTCTACGCATAAATCGCAATTTGGTTTGATAGATATGCGTTTTTATTGAAAGGGCGAGTGCAAGAGGAAATGGAAGGAGATAGATACACTCTTGCTTTGACCTCTTCAAGTGTATGTTGGTTTTGATACTGCTACTGAAATAACACTTTATACACCTAAAACCAAAATTTTTATTGGTAAGCGCTATAATGAACATGACTTAATTATCTACCAAGGGTGATTTTAATACCCAAGTTTTACTGTGTGAGGTCCTGATATTCTTAACAAAGTGATCCTTTCGTCTTAATGTCTGAATGGCTCAAGAATTGTACAGAACGAAAGTACCGTTTTTCACTTCCGCTAATATTGGGATTACATTTCAGGAGGCGATGTTGCTATATAAACATTTCCCACAATGACTCCGTTTGGGATGAAAAGTATCCCACGTTTGTAGTGGTATTATGATCCGCGAACACGAGACAGACCAATCTTACATATCAGATATCATATTGGCATTCGGGTTCAACTGCAACCAGTGTCATGTTTACTAATTACTTGACCCTGTGTGTATTGGCCTAAATTATCTCCCTAAGCTTGTTGTACCCTTATGCTGCCGAAGTGCAGTATCCGGCATGCATTTCAACATTATAATGAGACCATCTCAATAGTGAGACCATTTTGTGGTCTGTTTTTGACACATTGCGTTTTATATCTATCTGTTATTATGTTCTGTCCATGGACAGCTTGGGAGAAATCATCACAGTATTTGTGATACATGAAGCCATCTAGAATTTATGTAAACATTACGTTTATCTGCTTCACAAGCGAATGCTGATTGTGTTTGCATGTTGTATCTATTTGACGCATTTTAACTACAGTCAAACCAGTGAACAAAGGTCACCCTCGGGAAAGATAAAAGGTGGTCTTTATTGACAGATGGCCTTTAATCGGAGGTCAGCAAAGAATGGCCTTTATTCACAGGGTGACCTCTTTTCGGAGGTGGTGACAAACACAGGTTTGACTGTACTTTCTGAATCAAAATGGCAGATTTTGGGAAACATAGCTTTTATAGGTTTCTATAGTAGAAAATAATTTGAAAACAATGGCAATCATTTGAGTTATTGTCACTCCAAATATGGATTGAAGTCTACGGGAGTAGCCGATTATTCTTAGATTAAAGAAAGAAGATCCATTTCATGTTTGACACTTACACGCGTTAAGAGTCATTTTGGAAGATGACTTCAGATCAGAATTCAAATTGTCGTATATGTATCATGAGATAAATAAGAAAACAGTACATAATAGTAGAATAGCTCTGTTACTTCAATAGTTTGAAATTCATTCCAAATCAGAGAATAATTCAAATGTTAATAGTTGCCATATTTTTTGCCAAAATGACCATTGCTTTGGTAACCATGGTAACCGCCAGAGTGTGTGTGAGGACCTGATGCGTGGGCAGGTGCAGGGGCTTGTTGTACAACAACGATAGTTTTGTCGTCATGATCAGATGGTGAGGGGCCACCATGTCCATGACCGCCATATCCATGATGGTTAAAACCCTTGCCATAACCTTTTGGAGGGGCAAAACAAGCTGAAATCAGGGAAAAAATTACCATAAATATCCTGCATTACTAAAATTTAGACGAACAAAAAAAACGAAATTTCAAAAAGCCTAGCAAATCGAATTCTGTCTGAAAGTAATTTAAATATTTACTTACAATGTTTGTGAGCTACTTTTTGCAATTGGCCGACTGATGTTCCCCAGTGTTTATGTAGAACTTTGTTGATTTTAGCAATTACGGCTGGTCCGGGATTTACCATTCTGGTTTTTATACTGATCCAACCGTCGTCACATTTGTTTCCAGTTGCTGCCATTTTTGTGCAGCCGTAAGTTATACTACATGTCTTATAGTCAGTGTAAACTACGATGTATTTTCCGCTCCAGTTGTTACCTAAAATAATTAAGTACGTTATCAGAAATGAAAGAATTCTGGTATTAGGTATATACTTTTTATTACCAATACTTATTAGTAATATTACTTATTTAGTAAATCTTCGTCCTTTTCTAAATTAGTTTTTTCACTAGGTTTAACGCTTTTTTCAATAATTTGCCATTTATATACGGTGGTCAGTTCACATAACCAGTTTTCCTGGACTGTGTACCAACCAGTACTTACTTACCCTTCCACAAGTATCCGGCAATTTCGAAATCTTTTGTCAGTCCCGGCAAATTTCCTCCCTCCTATTTTCAATGTAGTTTAGATGCGAAAGTTCGAAATGCGAAACCCCGAAAATTCGTAATGAATTGTTGTTCCAAGATTCGTTATTACGCTATAATAAGATTATTATTATTATTCCAGGATTTTGAAAAACAATAAATCTGGATCCCAGCCCCTTTTACGGCCTCACTTAACTTACCCAAAGGATCTTTGATTGTCAGTACGCCTGGTGTAGAAGTCGTATACAGTCTTGAGTTGACTGTATTACACAGATCGTTTCTGAAACGTCATGGAAGGTGTATACTGATTAAATACAATCTTCATTCGAAGAACATACTTTCGTCGTGTCCAATCAAAATTGATGAAGGCGGAGCACTTTAGGTCATCGTCCAATCGTATTTTGGTTTAAGGAGCAAAGGGATGATATTAAACAAAACATTTTTCATAATTCCTCCCCCCTAATAGAAACTGTACTATACACTGAGCTTTATCACTTATTAAAAAAGATCCTAGAAAAAAAAACAGGAGTAAAATAGCCGAATAGTAATTTAATAAATAAGAGATCTTTTGGAGAATTATATATATATCATTAAATGTAAACCTATCAAGTATTACACTGCTATACCTTGTACAAGTATTTCACTGCCTATGGAAGTCAGACTTTTCTAAGCAACAACTATTGTAGAACAGCTTGCAATGACCTATTTTTACGCCTATACTTGCCAGATTTTAGAGGGTGCACACGCTGGCTCACATTTGTCCAAAATCCGCCCTGGACAGTTAGTAAACTTCCCCACATGAAGCACTCGAATTAGCGACGGATGACGAATGGTTTTAGTCGCAGTGTTGTCAACCAATCTATAGAGAACATGTGCCACTTCCATGGCTCAGACTCACGAACGTTTGTACACCTGAAGCACTCTCCATTTTAGCTAAGAGATATACTGTATTTACTGACTATAACTGTAGTTTATTTAAAAACATTAGATATTTTGTCACAACCCATACCTTGAAGTTTCTCTTACAAGAATGCTTTTGTCATTTTCCATAGCAAGGCTGGTTTGATAATCGGTAAATTCGGCAGATCCAGACCAACTGCAAGGGGCGTTTCTGTACTGAATGTACCAAATACCAAGATACTGAAACACAAAGGACAATATAATTAGAATTTAAAACAAACGTAATTTAATACCGCGGTACAAGAACATGTAATCAGCGTTTTTTTGTGGAGGCATCAATTTTCATCATGGGTGGTATAAATCCAGATTTTCCGCTTTGAAAGGAAAAATGAGTATCAAAATTAATTTGCGAAATCTGATATAAAGCTGCTGTCAACAGTATTGCTGTTTTTTTTAATATCGGCGGTTAACTCAAGCAATGTTCCCTAAACTCTGCTTCACTATATGAATCACTTTTTTCATCGTCGCACCAACAGCCAGGGTCACCCGGCGACTTTCCAGCTTAAGCGATTGAGGAAGACCCCGGGCTTACGCCTTTGTAGAACCACCGACCCTCCGTAAGCTAGTTGGACAGCTTTCTCACATATAAAGGTTGATCCTGGGTGGGATTCGAACTCACTTCGGTGAGAGGCAAGTCAGAGACCATAACCAATCGACAACGGAGGCCCCTCACTCTAATTAGAGGTCGATGAGGATTGGATTAAGACGCGACGTCTTCAACCAAATTGTCACCGAGAACATTTGTCGCGTTCAGAGTTCGGACTCACGGACTTACTCAGACTTTCTTTTTTAATATTGATTATTTTGATAATTGTGTTTATATACGGACAGTTGCAAAAAGCCATGAAACAGTTGAATAAATCGATCCCTATTTGATTACTTGCTTGTTCCTTTCATTTAAATGATAATCTATGGGGCTGTGTACCCGGAAATTCGCTTTTTTATGATATCTTAGCCTTTAGAAAGTCCTGCATACTGATTATTCTTCGTAAGAATTGTATCAATTTTAACGCAGCCATTGTTCTTAAGGACGAGGGAAATCGGAATTTATTAATGGAAAGTTTTCTCCGTGATTAATTTAGAAGTAACTTACCCCATGTAAATAGAATCGGTCCATAGGACCAGGTACATTCCACAGTTTGGTTGAATCAAATCCATGGGCAAATGCCACAAGAGAAAGAATCCACACCAAAAGCATCTTGTATTCCTGCACAAGTTGGTACTATGTCAGTGATCTGCAAAAACGGTTAACAATGTACATAATATTATATTTTCGTCGAATTCAAATCATTCAATAAGTAAAATGTTAATTATTTAAATTAACATTTTAGCAAATCTGTTGTTGTCAACAGTATTTCAATTTATATCGGCGGATTATCAACCTAACCAGGGTTCCTGGATTCCGTAACAATACACAGCGTACACTCTTGGCGAACTTTTCCTGATGAATCGCTCAAATCGGAGGTGAAGGACGAATAGCTGTAGACATAATATCTCAAACCAATTCATCGTAGAGAATGTGTGCCGCGACTTGAATTCGCACTCGCGATTCCTAGGTTCGTACACCTACCATTCTACCTATAAGTTTATCGGGTTGGGAGATTACTGCTGTCTTTTGAAAGACATCAAAATGCTATTACAGCATCATTTCTGAAAACAACTTAGTATCAAAAAAGTTGAATACAGGAAACAAAACATTAAGTTTTTACGAATTTACCAGAATGCGCTATTTCGACAAAAAAGTGCCTGCTCGCTTAACATAATTGGTATAGAGCTAGGTGTATCGACTTCGGGTTCGTGAGTTCGAATCCCAAGTGAGAATACTCTTGACGACATGTGTTAACCCCGAGAGAAAATAAAAGTAATAATTTAAGATAGTACTCACCAGAAAGCTTGCTGCATTTGGATGTCCCATTTTAATGTTTGACGAGTATTTATAGCTTTGAGAAAATCTATCAACTTGAACCATTGTTCTGTTATCGATAAAGCTTGATCATCATAAGTTATCAAAGGTGCTTTTATTCACAATAATCAATAAAAAAAAGAAATTTATGACTGCAATTATCGTCACTCTTGTTTGACCGAAGGCCTCATCATCAGCAGAGCGAAAAGTAGTGCAAATTAGTGCAAATGGAGAAGGGTGTCAGTTTTATATGTAACTAACAGAATGTGTGCTAGTAATAAGACAAAATTTTATTTAAAAAAAATGTAGATTCAAAATTAGCATTCAATATACGCAATACACGTGTTAAGACTCATCCGTTAGGCTTATTAGGGTGTTAAGCCTACGACCCACGAGTTCATGAGTTTGGACACTAGACGCGGGTAATGTTCACTTTGACCATTTGTATGAAGTCATTTAGCCTAAGGCTGTTCGTCCTCCTTCGCAGAATCGAGTGATTCATGTGAAAAAGTTGACAGACACAAACTAAAAACAAGGTTAGTACTTGTACGGAATCCATGAAAACTTGAAAGGCTGTTGCCAGCCGGTATATGAATGAGATGCTATTGAAAACAGTCCTAATATTGTCCAACATGAATTCCATTTATCAAGATTGATGAAGTAGAAACGGAATAGAAAAAACCGACCAGCGATAGGCAAAAGATAAGTTCTTCAGATTGCAGCGATAAGTGATTTTATTAAAAAGATAAATTGTGAAAATCATTGGAACAAAATTTGGCAATGGCCAGAATTAAGGAAGTTTACAAAAGCATGGGATATAGAATACGCTAATTATAGTGGACTTACCACATATGTTGTTTGTTTTCATTGATATCTGTTTCATTTGTTGAATCTGTGGCTGCGGATGTCGCAGCCTTTGTTCTGCTGTTCTTTTAAATACAGTAAAACTTCGTTACAATGCAACCTCTCCAAAGCAACACCCTTTGGGAGACACAAAATTATGCCGTTGTTGAGAGGTTGCAGCTCTAGAGAGGTTAAATAAATAGTGAAATGGTACAGTGGGGAAAACATACTGTTGTTGAAAGGAGGTTGTCGCTCAAGAGTTGCCGCCCTGGAGAGGTTGCACTGTATTACGAACATCGACATCACGAGCACCCGACTTATAACTTCATTTAGAAATAATGTGACTTATGTCACTCTAAACCTTATATTGTGTTTTCTTTAAGGTTCTTTTCATACAACTTTTGGCAGTTTCTTTAAATTAGCAAAATGCATTTTAAGAGCTTTTTAATACATCTTCTGACAGAGTTTCTCAAAATAAGCAAGATGCATATTCTGTTAGAATAATTTAATACATCGTAGGTCGGGGTTTCTCAATATTAGAAAAATGTATTTTCTATTAGAATTATTCAATGCATTTTTGGACAGTGTTTCTCGACATTAGCAATATGCATTTTTTGTAAGAAATATTCAGTTATACATTTTTGACGGTAATTATTGAAGTGTTTGTAAGTTGGTGAATAATTCTGATGTCTAAAAATATACGTACCTTTGCCGGTCAGTTATGACTTTATTCCTTAATCTAACCTTACAAAAAATGTTACATTTAATAGGTTAACTCTATGTCACTATACCCTGTGAATTTCAATTTGACAAACACGCATGTGAAAATAGTGTCAAAGGGTGAATCATTTAATGGATTAGAGTGTCAGAATATTAGTTTGTTATTTCATCAAATGTCTACGTCGGCGTGTAGAAAATAAAGAAATTTAAATATTTTTTTGTAAATTGCTCGTGTTACGTTTGTTTTGAACAGTGTTTCAGATAAATCATCGGATCACGTCCCTGGATTCTGTACCAGTACCAATATTGTTTCCGTTCACGCAACATTCAACATCACTCGTATGTATCACTCGCACCAACGATGGGATAATGGCTTCAGACATTATGCGTTTAACCGAATCGTCTCAGCAGATGCACCTCGCTCAGGGTTCGAACTCACTGGCATATGGTCCGCAGACTTAATGATCTCCCCATTGAGCTAAACGAGCAGACTTAGATGGTTAGTACACAAGGAGACAATCAATATGGTTCGCACAAATATAGAACAGTATCTGGTACTCATTTATTATATGACTCAGCTTGTACTTTTGAATGATCGCTTTTATGTGATTGTTCATCACTATTAATGGAGGCTGGTTAGTTACTCTTCATGAGTGACCTTGGAAACCTTCGTGAAACAAAATGTATAGAATAACTTCTATATTAAGACCAGGTCTGAGATTAAGAGGACAGTTTTAATACAGAGGTGGTCTCACTGTCTAGTTGAAAGGTAATTGAAATACTGAAAACCGGCCTGAAAAAGTATGTTGTATTTATAAAGATGTAACAGTGTTGTATATATAATATATAGTGTTTATAGTAGTTTGTAAGCCCGTCAGCCTGATTAGCTCAGTTGGTTGAGTAGCTGACTTGCAAAGAAAAGGTCGCGGGTTCGAGCCCCGCATCGGGAACTTTATTTTCTGCCTCCTATTTACAAAAAAATGGCCATGATATTGAAACAGTCGTAAAGGGAAGTTTCACTACATGAATACATACAATATATCGTAGTGATTTGAATTATGTCTACTACTTTGCGTTAACATAATTGAAACTAATTTCTACATCAATCAAAAACGACTAATTGTATGGCATTCATAATACTGTTCATCACGCTGTTGTAAATGAGTGATTCGTTTTTGATTACTACTTGTACATGTCAAATATATCTTTGTATGTTTAAAAGAAAAACTTAAGCGTCAAGTTACGCAGGGAAAAAATATTAAAAAGTTTGAATAGGTCGATGCTGTATAGAGTATTTATCATAAAATGATAAAATCAACATTTTTGAATGACACCAAACAAGTTCCATGTTCAAGATTTTCTAATGTCTCTTTGGAGTTCACATTAATTGCCACGAAACTGTACGCAAAAAAAAAACATCACAAAAAATGCAAGAAATTAAACGCAAAACTCCGCAACGTCCCGGGTTTATTTGTTTTTAGCCAATCCAAAAACAAGACGTAAAAAGAATCTTCTTACATAAACTTTTCAAAAATGAAAGCATTTTCTTGTCTTGTGTGAAATTTTAAGGATGAGGGCTATTCATATCGGTATGATTTCATAAACAGAATACAAAATGTGAGAAGGGTACATCTTAAAACAACACATTTAAATGACAGTTCGTTTAGTGAGGCCGTGCTTGAAATATGTTGGTTTGCGGTTTCGCGACCAAAAACTTTTAACAACGAGAGAGTAAAAATGTACGTAAGCATTTTTTTTTTGTTAAAATTATATGCTTGAACTATAAACGAAAATCTATAGTGAAGAACGAAAAAAAAAACATTTTGTCAAAATCGCTGAAAAAAGTTTTGGGTTCGCGGATCTAATAGACTATTAGACACTATCTGTGAATTGAAACCAATCAGTTGTTATCACTGCTAATGTTATCGCTGATGTTTTATCTCATGTGTCCCCTTTTTCCTTATGAAATAGTCTTAATATTGAGGTTGTCCCATCATCAAGTCCAAATACAGAAAAGATAAAGAAAAAAGGAGCGAAAATAAGTTGTCGCTATGTAGAGGTGGTTTTAATGTTTTTATAGTATCTGAAAAAGTGAGATATTACTGTATTTAATGTTCAAATCAATCAATTAATGAAAATTAATTGACTGGGTTTGCTAGTATACTCAAATGTTTGAAATAAATAATGATTAATGCCTTACACCATACGCTATGTCAAAAAGATCTAAGTCACTGATTTTGCTCAATTACTGCAATTATTTATCGATAAATCAAATAATTACACACCATGCTTCGTATTTATTTTGACTTCTAAATCAATTGCTACCAGACAGAAACATGACAGACATAATAAAAGTACATATTGTAAGATTGTCAAGGTCAAAGTGTACAAGTATTTTGCATGCACGTCTCTATTTTCACGAATAAAACGAAATTAAGCAAACAGGCTATTCACCAAAAAGTACACTGTTCGGTTTAATATACATTAAAACCTCAAATAGCGACCGCCTCAATATTACGACCACCTTGTTATCACGACCACTTATTTTCGGACCGGCTTTCAATAATTCCCCGATAATTCAACTGATTTTTCGCGTCCCGGTGGTGGCTTCATTACCTGGGTTTTAGTATAAGTACATGGATGTATGAGTAATATTGAAAAATGTGCGTGAAATATTAAATCTAGAGGCTACAAAAAAATGAGATTTATTGCTAACAAAAGTCATAGAAAGTAAATTTTAGTAAAAAGTTGTGCTCAAATATTTTCTTCATTTCTACTACAAACGACTCAGCTTGATGAAAGGTATCTACTTCTGCGTGGTAAGCACATTTGAAGTATCAAAATGTTCATACTAATAACATAATGCAATATTTCGAATGATAAAAAAGTCAATATATCTTGCCAACAGAAGTATTATTTCAATATGTTCAGTGAACCGTTACTTTAAAACCTGGTTCAGTTCCAACTTCCGTTTTGTTTTGGACTGGGCAATTATGATTATCTGCCGCTTCTTTCAGTCTGTTTTGTGTATACATACATTTTTAAAAATGAATTCTTTGTGTCAATGTATTTGTTTCATGATTTTCGGCGGAGTTTTCCAGACAACAGGTATGTTTAATTCATAAATTATAAATTTGTATGTAAGTTTTCTCGTATTAAAATAACTGAAATATGAATAAATTAACACTGGTTTTTGAATACTTATTCTTTTGAATATAAATCAATGTACATGGCTACTAAGGAAATGTATTTATCATTACTATTTGTAATACATGCACATTTGTAAAATCTTGGTTATTGTAAATGAAGGACTACTGAAGAATTTGATATTGCGAGTAAAGATCAGCTGTGGGACACAGCTTCAGGTGAACATCCGAAATTCGAAACAATAAAATATTTGCATGAGGCCATCTTTAAAAAAATGTTGATTTGCAGTTACGCGGCCGACTCATTAAAAATCCCCTACCAAAAAAAAAAAAACATAATCAGCGTTTTGACAAAGAAAATTACCACTTTCAGTGCAAGCATATAATATTAACAAAAACTAATCTATCAAAAAATGGCCGCCTATCGATCCACTGTTAACATTTTGGGTCTTGCACCGCAAAACAACATTTTTTAATGATGTCCATGGTTGTGTGACATTCATGACGTGTATTTTGCTGTATATACATATGAAATTATGATGCATGTATTGCAAAATTTAAACTAATTATAAGGGCATCCGGAGTAGAGCGGGGGCTCTGACTATAAATCACTCTACTTCACCGTTGTGAGTTCGAATCCTACCCGGCACCAGACAAAATTCGCATGTCCAGTTAGCTTACGGAAGGTCAGTAGTTCTATCCAGATATACGCCTGAGGTCTTCCTCCACCTTTAAAGCTTGAAAAGTCGCTAAATGACCCTTTCGACCGGTGTAACGTTAAACCGTAATATAAAAATAACTAAAGCATAAGTCTCCCGTGTGATTCTATATATAGCAATTTCTGTAAATGTATATTTCGACAGCTTGTCTAACATACGTTGTAATTAAAGCCTTGACGTTAAAGAAATACAAATAAGCCAAGGTATGTGTATGACATTTAAAAAACGTCTAAAAACATTTTTACTGATTGTAGTGTCATAATGTAGAAAATTGTATGAAGTAGATTATATCATGATGATGGGGCAACTACATGAAAGGCCTATCTGCGTAAAATGAACATTGGTCCTAGCACTCACCTCCTTCAATTTTGTTAATATTTTGTGGATACGAAAATAAAATACCACAGAACAGAACAGAACAAAATGTATTGTTTTCATTATTTAATTTAACTGTAATTGACTAATTGGTGATATCAAGTTTAACCAATTTTAGCTTTAAAGCTCATAATTGTAGGTATGCATAAATAATTTCACTAAAGAGAGTGCATTGCAAGTGATTTGAAACAACGATTGTACTTGGTCGGCATTCTACAAACCATTATCGCGGGTAATTTACATATTTTTGAATAACGATCGCTACTATATAAGGATATATTACAACAATTAGCCTTAAAAATAACAACCATTGTATCATGCAGAGAACCATGTCCTAGATTTTTAATAACTTCCTCCGTTCATTAGATATTTGACTTTAAAGACGATCCGTAGCCTGAACCCCGCTGACAATTACGTAATACGCCATGGATCATTGTAAAGAGCTCATCGAGACGACAAATATGATTCCAAACTCTCAATATTGAGAAAAAAATGAGTTACGGGGTTGTAGAAATAAGCCGACGATAGGTAAACAAACACAGCGTGTAAATCCTTGTACTTTAAGTACTTCTGCTAGTTTTTATTGCGCATTTTGTAAATGCCACAAAATGATATTGGAGTATCCAGATTTGAAACCTGAATTATAAATCTGTATAGTCGAGTCCATTAATACATAGTGACAATTTTTGTGTTTTCTTTATTTGCGGTACAGAAGAAAAAGGAGGGGAAAAGATATACGTGTTTTTACGATTTTTATTATTGTATTTTCAGCAAATTGCTTATTTAAATGTCCTTATTTAAATGTGGAGTTCAATTGTCAGTTGAAGAATGCGTCTGTTCTTTTGAGAATTTGCCCTAATACCGGGATGTTCGTAATGGTGGGGCGTCCGTTAAGTCAGGTTTTATTGTATACAAGAAAAGGAAAGAAAATATTACGTGTATGTATACTTTCAGTGAGTGGCGGAAGAGGCGCACGATCGGTATTGTCTGAGTCGGCTATGAATCCATTCATTACACAAAGCGAGTCTCGAATGTTTATCAAAGCACACAGAGGGAGACGAGGTGTCTCATGCACAAACTACATTGTGGGGCCGAACTTAGCACTGGACTGTTTAGATGAAACCATTTGTGAATGTAACAAGCCGCTATGCTCTGTTAGTAATTCTTAAGAAGTCAAATAATTCATTCATTTCTTACAACCTATAAATCGGAGTATATTCTGTTTGTATACCGTCACTTCCGGGAAACCCTTATAGGCGATGTCCCTAAAAGCAATAAAGCGTAGAGTATTCGGCGATATCACATGCGTAATGTTGGATATTTAAATAAAATTGCATATATTCTGATTGTTTGAACACTTTTTTTAAAATTTAATTCCACTTTAATTTTCGTTTAAGAGTCTAGATATTCGAAGCTGCTGTTGCTGCAGCTATCAATATATTCATACTTTGAACAGAAACTTCAATTTTTTACCTGAGAACTTTTTATAACAAAATGGTGTATCTGAATAAAACCTATCCGCCTGCTAAGCTTAATCGGTGTAGCATTCGGTCTACGGATCTGGGGCTCATGAATTACTAACCCTGGCTGCTGGCTGTGGAACCTGTTCTCTGATTACATTGCGCCTAAAGCCATTCGTCCTCATCATTCATGTGGAGAAATTCACGGTTACATCTGGAGAGTACAGTACAGGAAAACTGGTTAAGTAAACTGCCGACTGAAAATATCATGATATAACAGAAATAATGCTGAAAATGGACGTGTAAAGCGCATTTTTTTTTAAAAAAATACACATTGTATGTATTTGACTTAGAGTTTGACCGGAAGTTCCAAGTTTTACACCAGTATACAGCAGCTACCCCTATCAGTGTTTTTATCATATACTAATACAGATCCTGTTTTGTTGAGTGAACGCCACTCACTCCACAAATCACTCGAAACTACGGTCGAGGACCAGTGGCCTTACAAATAATGTCTTCGACGAAATCGTCACAGAGAACATATGCCGCGCCTGGGGTTTGTACTCAGGAGCTGATGTCCGTAGGACTAAGGTTCTCCTACTGAGCTATGCAGGCCAGTGCACATAGTATTTCTACTTACAGACTGAAGTGGATCGTGAGTTCTATTGTCATGAGACTACATGTTCTCCCGGACAAATTTGTTACCTATCCGTTCCATGCTTCGTGCATTACGAAACCACATGCACAGGTAATAAGTAAAATCCCGCTATTACGACCACCTTTCGTTCTTAAGCAAAGTAGACGTAATAGTGGGGCGGTCGTAATTTCGGGGTGGTCGTAAGTTGGGATTTTACTGTATTTACAAATAACCGTTGCAGTTCATTACTTTCTGTCTGATTCCATTTGCAAATATAGGGGGTCTCCATCGCTTTCATTTCTAATAATATCCTTGTGTTTAGTCTTAAATGAGAACTTGTTTCATCTGAACTTTTTAATTCTGAATTCATATGCATATGAACTCCTAAGAGCGTTCTATAATTGTTTGTGTTCTGACTTGAATGAACCTTTGTTACGTTTATCGATATTCGAGCAGTTTTTACAGAATATTTGCATTTTCAGACGACAATTGCCTCAGTTACCCGTGTGTTCATGGCACGTGTGACGATGGCAATGGGACTTACACGTGCACTTGCACACCTGGCTATGAAGGACAAAACTGTGAAACCGGTAAAATATATTTCAGCAAATATTTTTGTTATTTTTAGTGCATTGAAAGGAAGACATAAAACTCGATATTGAGGCCGCGTTTAGGTCAGAAGATTAATAGTCCTTACATTGAGGTGGCCCTCTCTTGAACAACAACCTCCCTTCAACAACAACATGATTTTCCCACTGTAAGATTCAACTATAAATTTAACCTCTCTAGAGCAACAACCTCTCCTTTCAACAACAACATAATTCTGCTTCTCTCGAAGGGTGTTGCTTTGGAGAAGTTGCACTGTATATCGTTTTGACCCGGAGATGGTTCTACTATTTTATGTTAACAAACAGCCATAACTTTGTTTTAGAAACAAACGAATGTGACAGCAATCCTTGTCAGAATGGCGGGACCTGTGCCGACCTTGTCAACGAATATACGTGTTCATGTCCAGAAGACTTTACTGGCGTCAACTGTGAGACTGGTAACACTCTAATTACTACTTCAATGATATAAGACTTAGTTCAGATTCCAGTGTAAGCATGCATTTGATTGGCTGTTCTCTTCTGAGTAAGAATTTTAAAAACGTACTGCTCATCATAAAACAACACTGAACCTAAAAGTTCGTCTTTTTCCCAGAATACAGAATGTGGTGTTTTAAAACGTTCGTATACATCTCGCTCCAACAAACACAACTTTGAAGTTCTTGTCAGTACAAATAGATAGTCCAAAAAGATTACTTGGAAATAGCAAAATAACGCATAAAAATAATGTTTCTCTTTTTCAGATATGTGCAAACCCCAATTTCCAACGGGGGCAGACGTCATATTCTTATTAGATTCTTCGACGAGTCAGAGCAATTCTACATTCTTCAGACAGATACAATACGTGAAAAAATTCATAAAAGAGTTTCCAATTGCACCGACCGACTTCCAGATTGCCTTGGTAACAGTCTCAACTGAAGCGACAGTCCATTTTTATCTAAGCAACTACACTACGGAGTCCGCTGTGATAAATGCCATTGATGACGTCACTGCCGAAGAAGGAGCTAGTTTCACTGGAAAGGGTTTACAAACCATCCGTGAGATTATTTTAGACGAGGAAAATGGTGCAAGATCGCTAGTTCCAAAATATGTTTTGGTTCTAACAGATGGCTTGTTTTCAGATAGCCAAGACGCCACACTGCAGGCGTCCTTGTTGGATAATATGGGCGTCGAGATTATTGTTATTGGTATTGGGCAGCAAGTTCTTCATATGGAACTAATGAATATCGCAAGTCATTGGGCGAAAGTATTTCCATCCACAAACAATGATGCCGTTAACGTTATATTTATCAGACACGTCATGCAAGAGTGTCCAGGTACTCATTAATAATACATCTGTTTTCATTTTTAGATTACCGAACAATAAATAATACATCTGTTTTACTGTTTAGGACATAAACCATTAAATAATGCATCTATTTTGGCTATCACTCATTAATTAATAATACATCTGTTTTACTATTGAAGACACCACCCATTAAATTATAAATCTGTTTTCGATTCACGAAACAATGTACCAATGTTTCTACTGATACATTTAAACAAACATTCATCGGACAATGCATCTGTCTTCGTTTCAGGAAACAATCTTTACGACAACGAATCTGTCTTTAGGTTTATGTAACTATTCAAAGAAAGCCATCTGCCTTTGTTCTAACAAGACTGCTTTTCTTTTCTGACCTATATCGAAATTTTGAAATCCGGAATTAACAGGCTGGAAAACTCCACCACATCAAAATGCTTACGAATAAAATGTATCAGAAATATTTTGATTTCATGATACAGTAAAACCTCACATTGAAACTACATGTACCTTAATATTACGACCACCTTATTATATAGGCCACTTATTTTCGGACCGGCTTTCAATAACTCCCTTATAATTCAACTTTGCAATGAGATCGCCTTATCATTACGACACATTTTTCGGTCTAAAATGTGGCCTCATTACTGAGGTTTTTCTGTGTTTATTTATGCACATACTTCACAAGCTTTCTTTCAGTCGTTGCTTGACACTGCTTAAAAATAAAAAAATGCAAGTATCCATTTCTATTTTGTATCGGACAGATTGCTACCATTCTACGTCAGATGTTCTGTTCATGATTGACTCTTCCTCCGATGTCGACTGGTTGAAATATTCGGAACAAATAACAGCCTTACATGTAATGCTAAGAGCTATTCCCGTCGGAGTAGATGATGTTCATGTCAGCCTTGCTAAGTTTGCTGATGATGTTGTGGAAGTGTGTAGTTTTGATGAACACTTCACAACTACAAACCTTCGTGTTGAGCTCAATGGTGTATCTCGAATGAATACAGAAGGCAATATCACAAAAGCCTTACAACATGCAAGAATGACAGGATTCTTGGTTTCATCAGGCGCAAGAAGTGACACGAGGAAGTTTGTCATTTTGGTGACGAGTAGAGATTTTTCTGAGGATATTGCGGAGATCAAAGTTGAAGCTGAAAATTTGAAGGAATCTGGTGTTACCTTAGTAACCGTTGCCATTGACGCTGAGACAGCTGATCATTATCTGGATATAGCAACCGATCCTGCATTTGTATACATTCTCGGCAATGAGGTAAGAACTCCACACAATGTGCTGTACACACTGGTCGGATCTTTGGACTACGACGTCTGTGAAAGTGACTAATGTTTGGGAACATTCAAATCGACGAACCATTGAGTGTATTTCAGATCTTTGCAGAATTAAACAATTGATTGCCTTTACGATTATTGTTTTGTACAAATCCAATGAGAAAAGATCGTTTATTGTCTAATGCATGTGTATATGATATTAACATATATGAACCAAATGAATTCAGACATATATCTCTCCGCTTTCAGAAAATGTTAACTTTTTGAACATTATTACAATCATACATTAAGTGTTTTTCGATCTGTTACACCTTTTTGCTCTTTGTTTTGTCATGTATAAATTTTCTGTTATGTACATATTGTATATATTTTTAATATTTCTGTTTTGTTTGTTTCGTCTGTTCTGTAAATATTTCTGTTTTTTTTTTTTGTTATTTTGTCTCCTCTGTGAATCAATCTTGTTTTCTTCATTTTGTCTGTTCTGTAAATATTCCTCTTATGTTTCTGTTTAGTACATATTTCCTACTTCCATCTGTTCCTTGTAATGGAGCATAAATAAACAGTAATATTGTTCATTGTAGTTATCACTTATTTATGTAAAATTTATTAATTAAATGCTAAACTTTAAAAAAATATAGTTAACCTCTTAAAAAGCAATTATAGTCTATTATCGTAAAAACTAAACACAAAAAGATGACAATAAACAAATCGCATGATCATGATTCAGCCGAACAATTAGTAAATACACGTTAATATCCAATACAGCAATAAGTGCGAAAAATCTATCTACCGGTTTGAGCGACTCAAAACCATACTTATGATGGACCGACTTTCAAAAAGTTAACATTTTGTGAAAACTGAGACCTTTGACTTTAATATGATGCAAGTAAATAAAAAAAAAGAATTTGAAAAAATAAACCTATAGAGCCGTGGAATTCGGACCAAAAATATTCGCGCTTTTTTATTCTTAGTGCAACTTTGAGGTACTCAAAACATATTTATCATGAACCGATTTTCAAAAAGTTAACATTTTCTGAAAGCTGAGAACTTTAATATGATGTAAGAAAAATAAAAATAAGTTGAAATAATAAAAAATAGACACTAGGGCCATGCAATCAACCATTTCTCTTGTTCCTGGTGCTAGGGCTAGGGAATACACATTCCCTATTAAACAAAAATAATGATGGGAAAAAATCGATGTTAAAAATGGATACCATGCATTTTGTAACGCAATGAATACGTGCTCAGACCATTATACATGGTATACAACAGTCTTAGATACGAGTTAACCATATTTTAGCGAAGTATGACCTACCCGGAAGCTCAGTAAATTTAGTGGAGTGAAACCGTGCGAGATTGATAGCAACGCATGTGCGAGAAATAACGAGACTTGGATATTGGTAAAAACATGTCGGCAATCAAGTCGTTGAATCCAAAAGCTGAGGTAGCCAGAGCTTCTCAAGCTCTTGCAGTGAACATATCTGCTGCGAAAGGACTCCAGGATGTCTTGAAATCTAATCTTGGGCCAAAAGGCACATTGAAGATGTAGGTATCTCTAAACATGTAGCGTTTCTCTGCGGTGTTTCGAGATGGAATCTTCCAGAAACACGTGCTTTCTTGTCTCTGATATTCTTGATACCAACTCATCATTTACTTGTTAATTGATAATTAAATGCCTCATTTGAATATCGTAATGTATTATGTTTTTATTACTGAGTTTATTCAAAGCAATGCCTTGTAAGTGGTCTTAAGTTGTATGTCACATTATTTTGAGTGTATGTCAATTCGGACGAGGCAGATTTCGGACGAAATTTCCTAACAATATGATTCATATCAGCGACTGTCGCTTTCAATAGAACTTGAAGTCAGTTATTAAATCAATCAAAGAATAGTTTATTTACTAAAGTGATGCTCTTTCAGGCTTGTGTCTGGTTCAGGTGATATCAAATTGACCAAGGATGGAAACGTTCTTTTGCATGAAATGGTGAGTAATTTAAGTTGTTCTTTATAAATATATGGTTATTCTTTGACTTAAAGTGTTTCAACAAAACAAAGCCGTGTTTCCCCTCTCAAGTTATGGAACCAAAATACTGATTTTAGTTAAAAGTGATTTTAAGATTTGTGTATGATATAATACCATTTGTTCATTAATTTAATATTATCAAAAAGTTGTTTTCTGATGTTAAATGAGGAAGAAGATGATTTGGTTAACATCATAAGATTCTCTGAAAATTGGGCTACTTACTGCATGAAGAAAATGGTGAGTAATAAGCATCTATTGATTAACTTGATTCTATCATAACATTGTTTTAGCAAATTCAACATCCTACAGCATCATTGATTGCACGTGTAGCAACTGCTCAAGATGACATTACTGGTGACGGTACAACATCTAATGTACTAATCATTGGCGAGCTGCTGAAACAAGCTGATCTTTATATATCTGAGGTAAATATAAGTAATTTATTATTACTAAACTTGTTAAGATTTCAAATAGTCATTTTTAAAGGATGTAACTTAAAAGTTTTTAATTGGCCAAGTATTGTAAAATTTTGTTATGGCATGGGTAATCATTCTGATTATTTACTCACCTTTGTTCGAACTTTGTTTTTAATCAAACTTGTATGTTTTCTTCATTTTAGGGTCTCCATCCACGCTTGATCACTGAAGGATTTGAAATGGCACGAAACAAGGCTTTGCAAGTTCTTGAAGATGTGAAAGTGAAACGTGAGGTTGATAGAGACACCCTTATCCAAGTTGCGAGGACTTCTTTGAGGACTAAAGTGCACCAAGAATTGGCTGATCTTCTTACAGAGGTATGATTGCGTATTATTTTAACATTATTGGTCTGTAATTATCAGTGTAATGACTACAAATATTCTCAATTATTTGATTTGTTTCTGTTGTCATCTTAGTTGACAGACTGTCTATTCTACCATTGAAAAATGGATACTTGACTAAGTAAATGCTGTAAATACAAAATTAAATTTGATGCGTGAATGGTGATTTTTAATATTAATGTAATGATTAAATTCACTTTGTCAAGGACTTTGAGATTTTTATTTTTTCCAAAATTTGTTTATTGCTGTAAAATGTGGACTCAAAGATCATTGCTGGGACCATAATGTCGTTCTTAATATTGAGATGATACCATCTTAAAGTTGAGATATATGTGTAAAAGAAAGAAGAAAATGGTCTTAAAGAATGTTTTCTTACAATGAGGTAGTCTTTACATTTTAAGTTTTTTGATATTCCAGCATGTTGTTGATGCAGTCCTGTCCATCAAGTCTGACAAAGACCCAATTGATCTTCATATGGTTGAAATTATGGAGATGCAGCATAAGACTGACATGGATACTACGTAAGTTATTGCATTAACTTTTGGGATTTTATTTACTGGTATAATTTTTACATAAAATTTCTAATCTCAGATAGAGTAGTCTAGGTTGTCTATTTGAGTGTACTGTTTCCGTTGGTTAGAATTTTTACTATTGAAGTAATGAATCTTAACACTGTATAATTCTGTCTGTGTGGTTTCAGATTGGTTAAAGGTCTGGTACTTGATCACGGTGCTCGCCATCCAGACATGAGAAAGAGAACAGAGGATGCCTTTATTTTGACTTGCAATGTCTCTTTGGAGTATGAAAAAACGTAAGCTATCTGTCTAATTCAGACATAAATAATTTTTGTCTTTGAATAAGTCCACCCCAATTTCAGTGTACAACTTTATACTGTAAACTGGATGTATGATGTTGTGAAATTTTATAATTGCATTAAGTGCAGGGTTTTCACTAGATGTCAAAAGTTGAGGGTCCAAAATAATCCTTGGCTAATGGTAATTCAAAGCATCAACAAAATTTCCTTCTAATTTTATTGTAAATTTGACCCTTTGGTACAAATTCTCAAGAGTCAAAAGCTTTGTTTTACTGATTTCAACAGTCAATATGCTGTTTAAGGGTCAAATGAAAGCCTTGAAGTGTTTGAAATGACTCATTTTTCTTTCAGTGAAGTAAACTCTTCATTCTTCTACAAGAGTGCTGAAGAGAGGGAAAAGCTTGTGCAAGCTGAACGTCAGTTTATTGATGATCGAGTGAAGAGGATTATCGATCTGAAGAACAAAGTCTGTGATGGAAACAAGAAGGGATTCATTGTCATCAACCAGAAGGTATACATTCTGTGTGTTTCAATCGTTTGCAGTACAAACCATGATGCTTGCAGTCTGTTTATTGTTCTTGTCTTTTGAACTTCTATCTCAAAGGTTAGGTAGATGGACCTGATGGTACTTGCCCCAATGTTACTGACATTTATTTCAGACGCCTTTGTTTTACATGACTTTTGTTAAAGAATAAATAAAAATAATACTGAATTTTTAATTGTTATTAAGCATAGTGAAAACTTTATTAGATGGATCTTATGATGCTCTGTATAATCTGAACTGTTGAATCTGTATTACAGTTCTACAGGTTATCTTTTTATTGTAGGGTATTGATCCCATGTCCTTAGACATGTTAGCCAAAGAAGGTATTGTTGGTCTTCGCCGTGCCAAGAGACGTAACATGGAACGTCTCAGTCTTGCGTGTGGTGGTATTGCCATGAACTCTGTGGATGATCTAACCCCAGACTGTCTTGGTTCTGCAGGACTTGTTTATGAGCATGTTTTGGTATGTATAAGCCCTTTTTGTGTCAAACTTGCACTGCAAGTTCAAATAAGTTTTAAAATGATTCTTTGCATTGTTTCCCTCTCAACAAGTGAAGACATACTGCTTTTGTGTTTTTTTTGTATTACAGCTAAGTTATTTAGTAGCGTTTGTACTTCTTCATCCAAATTTGTTCTTTGCCTTACTTTTGAACTCTGATTTTAATTGGGGTTAAGACATTTGATATTTCATTTGTTATACATTCTTTGTTTGCTATTTTAGGGTGAGGACAAATTCACTTTCATTGAACAATGTCAGAACCCACGTTCTGTAACTCTACTGCTGAAAGGTCCCAACAAGCACACGTTGACCCAGATGAAAGATGCCATCAGGGACGGGTTACGTGCTGTGAAAAATGCTATCGAGGATGAGTGTGTATTACCAGGTGCTGGAGCATTTGAGATTGCTGCCTATCAAGAGCTCATGAAATACAAGAATGAGGTCAAAGGTCGTGCTAGATTAGGTTAGTTTGTAAAACAGATTCTTGGCACATTTGGATAAGGTTTTTACTTATGTTAGTAGAGTATTTACAATCACATACTAAATACTTTCATACAAGATTTATCTTATTTGAAAGCAGATTGTTCTGTGTATATTCTTAATTAATACACTTTGGTATCCAGAACACATGATATTTGTGCAGTACTTACATTATTTTTTTCTCCTTACAGGTGTTCAAGCTTATGCTGATGCTCTGCTTGTTATTATTAAAGTATTAGCTCAGAATTCTGGTTTAGATCCACAAGAGGCAATTGTCAAGCTTCAGGAAGAATATGTTGGACCTCAGCAAGCTGTTGGTCTTGATATTAAAACTGGTAAGTTATATGTACTGACCAGGGATCTGTCTTATGAGTCATATCTTAGCTAGATAAGCAGTTTTTAATCTTTAAAGTCTTTCTTCCCATTGTTTACAATCAAGTTTTTTTCTATTGTTTTAGGGATCTATTGTCAGCTGTTAAAGTTCATTGTTTGAAGTGAATACCATTTGTAAGATTTTTGAGTTTAAAAACTGCAAACTTAGCTATGATATGATGTTTATAAAGTGGATCACAGATATTGTTCCTCAGATGATGATTGTGACTTCAAATGTTAGAGGCTCATTCTTCAGCATTGTCATACCAATTGAATATTTATACACTGAGATTTCCAGTGCGCAACTTCAACTTTTTTAAAACTAGTTGTCAAAAATTGTAATATATATTCTTTATGTAATTACTGAGTATGAAAAAAAAATGAAATTTTGCGCTTGTCTGAGGTAATTATTTGTCCGGAGTGACATGCATGTGGCTTTAGTCTCAGACTTAACTTTCTTATCTGCAGAGGACAATATATGGAGGTAGTGCTATCACTTGTGCAGTGTCTATGGCCGTTGATAGTTCTCAAATGGACTGACAGCATTTTTGTTTGGGGACATAAAACCATCATATAATATTTCATCTGTGTTATGCTCTTCATTACAATAAATTACTTGCTTATTTTAATTTGAAATCATTTAGTGACCAACTATGTTTATTGATTTCAGGAGAAGCATTAATTCCAATAGATATAGGAATTGTGGACAACTATAGAGTGAAAAAACAATTACTTCATTCTTGGTATGTACTGGATAAAATATTTCCCTGTTCTTGTCTAATCTTATCAATTGTTGGACAATTTATAGACATGATCTTGCAAGAGCCAATCAGCTTTGTTGACAATTTATAGACAAGAGCGAGATCAGCGGCTTTGCTGGTTAATGTGTTATCCAATTTTAGGATTTGAAATAATAGTCCAGTTGCATTTGAAATTGAATTTCTCAATTTTGTGCAATTAATAATCCCTAATATATTTTCATCCATTTCAGTACTGTGATAGCCACCAATCTTTTACTTGTCGACGAAATTATGAGAGCTGGCATGAGCTCTCTAAAGGGAGACTAATAGAGCATGTTCGGTATAGGATGCATCATGATTGTTCACCTCATGATCCTTCATTGTGCGTGTGCGACTCCATAATTCAAGTGTGCTTTTTCTACTTTTGTATTTATGACTTTTAGGACGTTTCCCCTTACAGATAGTTATGGTGTTTTTGAAAAAATAAATCTTTTATTTTTAAGAGGTATCCAAATGCCTGATATGATTTCAGTTGAATATTGATTATGCCATGAAACAAAGGTTTGAAAAAGTTTCTTTCATAAAGATTATTATGTTCAATTCTTCATTTTTTGGTTGAGTAGTGGCAATTCTTTATATTACATAAGGTGATCATTTCTTCTTTTCTTCTTATTCATTAAAAAGTATATCTGACTGAACATTCTATACAAATCTGAAAATTTTGAGACCTTTTTTTATTTCAAATTTTTCTTGATAAGAATTGGTATCTTGATATAAATATTACATGAGTAACTGCTTCTTGTATGAACAAATAAATTATTGATTCTGAGTGGAGTTTTTTCTTCTGCTTTTGAACCAGACTAATTATATCTATGTCACAATGGCCCAAGAGTTTGGATTATTACAAAAAAGGGGCTGAAAACCAAAGCTCTGTAAAGGCAGAATGGCCTCTCCCTGCCGCATACAGAACCAACAGCTTTACCTTGAACATTTTATGCTCTTCATACACCTTATTTAACATCTTAGTTATTCTAAGATGAAACGGAGCAGACAACATTTTTGGTTGCATGCACACACATTAATCAACAGGGAGTTGTATAAATGGACATTACAGAAAAAAGGACAATATCAAGGTTTGAAGAGCTTTTATCTTGTACACATACCACTGTGATGCTCTTAACAATATAATTTCTGAGTCTTTCTGACTATTAACCTCTAGCATGAGGTTTGTATGCACAGAATATCAATAACATTTAAGATAAAACTTGAATCAAAACCAGTTATTTTTTTAACAACATATTTCTAAAGTCACTGTTGCTCATTCCTGTAGTGTTCAAACTATTTGTAGAATCACTCGAGGTCTCTGAGGTGCTTTCTTTTTTGTTCTGTTGCATTGAGGAGCTTGGTGGTTTAGTCATGGGTTTCTTACCAACTGCTCTTGGCATCAACATAACCTGTGTTCTTGCCACACCACGACTGAAGAGAAAAATGAATTTACAAATCGCCCTAATCCGGACAACCGTACAAGCACTAATTCTTTATTATCTTGGCAAAAAGTCTGAAATAAATGCTTCAGAAATTATGGACAATAAGTTCATATTTTCCTTTTGAAGTTTCAACTTCACAGTAAAATATAATCCAATCCAATGAACATACATTTGTATTTCTGATTTCAAATCGGACAATGTCAATGATACATTAACATTGGTATTACTGTGACAATAACACAAACAGAAAATGATAGGAAATGTGTTGAAAATTATTACAATTTTTAAGTAAAATATTATCACAAGGAGCAAATCAAAACAACAGAACTAAAAAAAAAAGATTAAAAGAAAAACATCATAAATCAACTAATAAAGATTCATAATGATGAAACATTCATAATTTAACCCACAAAGTTTAATGTACATTCATTCGATCTGGTGAAACAAATTGGCAAAACCATTTTCAGTAGATTATACTATTTCTCAAGTTCTCATAATAACAGCTTCAGAAAATAATATGAATAAACACAAACCTAGATGTTTCTTTCTTGCCACCACCAAGGGTCGGTACAAAAGTGGTCTCATCTTTTGAGACCGGAGCTTTTCTGGATGGCGGATTACTGAGAGCCACTGAGATTTCATGATCACCCATCTTGAGTCCATCAGTTTTCAAAACTGCATGAGCTGCGCATTGCTGAAATAAGATTCTATTGTTTAGTTAAATAGTATTTTTATTTGCCACATACATCGATATGTGGTGGGTCATGGTCATCATCTACATATATAGATCTTATTAGTATTTATGTAAAAACGTTCTTTTATATTACCAATTTCAAACATTAGTAATCATGTCATAAGTGTATTGTCTGCAAATGCATCAAATACAACAGCTGTTTAAGCGAGTAACAACCAAAACAACAGAAGCACCTTTTGTTCACTAAACAGTCATTGTTGACCATGACAAATACTGCTGTAGCAAGTATCTGAATAGTCATGATTTAAACCTAACATCAAAACTCATGTATAAGATTGGAATGCCTGGCAATCTATTGACCATTGACTCAAGTTAGACTGTACTCAAGAATAAACTGAAAGGGATACTTACCTCATCAACAAACTCTACATAGGCCAAACCTTTAGGAGCACCGCTTCTATATGTTACAAGACGAACATCTTTCAATTCCCCATGCTGAAAAGCACGATTAAATAAAAGTAAAAACAAATTTCTCTGGGGTTTAACCTCACATCAACAATCAGTAAGAACAAACTAGGTGTACAAACAGGTAGAACCACCAACCTTCCATTAGCCAGCGGGCCATCTTCACAAGTGATTTTTTCTTTTTCCAAGGTGAGACTCAGGGAGTGAGGGGCTAGTAATTAACAGTCAGAGACCAAACCACTCAACCACAGAAGCCCCTGTTCAAATTGATTCCCGTGATAGTGGGATTAAGTCTGCCAGTTTTGCTTAGTGGCAAAACATGGACTTAAAAAAGCAGTCCACACCAAAAGCATTCAATTGGTTAAAATCGGTCCATCTATCAACTGACCTATAGCAAGACACTTTTACTAGACTGGTACCTAAATTCAAATTCATGCATCAGAATTAGAAAAAAATCAAACCTGAGAAAAAAGTGTAGTCAAAGCCTCCTTGTTACAAGTGAACGGTAGATTCTTGATGAATAGCTTGTTCTTCTCAAGTGATGTTGCATACTGCAAAAACAACAAAAAATCTCTGTACAAATAAAAGTACACATATATTCACACTAACACATGAACATGTGCCTGAGATATTTACCATTAGGCAAAATTGGAAGAAAAATCACAGACTGAGTTTTTTAAATCATGTTAAAAAGCTAATGAAATAAAAAAAAGATACATTTTATTGTCTGTGTAATTAAGATAGATCTTAAGATTTCCTGTGAAAAGGTCAAAAGTTTCAAAGGTCAAATGTTTACCTTGAATTCAGCCTTACTCTTCTCATCCCTTGATTCATACTTGGATACATACATTGGTCTCCCAGCAATTGGGTTCCTATCGTATGTTAAAGCATTACTCACAGCTAGCTGGTCAGCAAACTGGACATAAGCATAGCCCTTTGATTTGCCTTTGAAGTTCTTTACTAGACGTATTTCATCTATTGCACCACACTGAAACAAGAGTGAAAGTAATAGTAGGTTTTGCAAATCAGTTAGTAAAATGTATATCAGAAAATAATACATGTTTAAATAAGGTCAGATTAAATACATTTTTTCAAGGTTTTAACGTCTGTGGTCAACAGAATTGGAGTAATATATCTGGGCGCTGTCAACCTAATCAGTTTTCTATGATTCTGAACCAGTACTAGTACACTGGTAGTTCCCTACAAAGCAGTCCATTTCTTCGAATGAATTACTAACAAAAATCAGCAGCAGAGGACGAATGGCCTTGAACCCAATGTCACAAACGAATTGTCACAGAGAACATGTACTGAGCCCAATTTTCAAATTCACAAACCCAGGGACAATAAACATAACATCCCTGTCATGCTAAATGGGTGAGCATTCGTAAATATAGACTCATGTTGAGTTGGACAAATGGTAACACTTCATCAGCCCACAGGCATTAAGTTCTGATTCAAGGAATTAAACAAAACATTCGTTGCAGGAGAATTAAACAAAACATTCGTTGCAGGAGAAATCTAAAAAACTGACCAATCAAAATGCTTGATTTCCAGACAGGACTTGACACTCAATTTTATACAAAATGCTATGATGAATGCATCAGAAACATCATGTATACCTTTTTAAAGAATGATTTAATCAGATCTTCATCAACATCAAAGGACAAGTTACTAACAAATATCGTCCTTGCAGCTACACTACTATCCGCAGTGGGTAATACATCACTGTTGTCTGAAATTTGGAAAAAAAACATCTGTGAATTATCAGTTAATAAAGTGTCCCTTGAACAAGATGAATAATGATTAAAAATAATGAAAATACCTACAGCAATAATCACCCCTTGCAGTAAACACATAATGTTTTTTGCTGTGTTTTATTTTGGTTGTAATGTAAGATCTCAATTTTTATGACGGAAGATGGTAATGACTGTACTATAATGTTAAAATTTAATTTGCAATATGCTTCTTGAATTTGTGACAAAATTTTCTGGATGCATGAATCCTGTTTTGGATTTTACAAACCTTTTACAGACAAAACAATTCCTTCAGGCAAGTTTTCCTTTTGAAAAGAAAATGGAGGGGAATTGGAGGTAGAGCACTAATTGGAAACAAATAGGTATTTGAAGGCTATAAGTTTACAAGACTGGTACATAGTTCATTTGACTGATCATAAGGACGTTTTATATCATCATGTTTAACCTGTTTTACATTTCTTCTCAGGAGGTCCCTCCACTTCATCAGCACTTCGTTTGTAGCCAGGAGGGGGCGGTCCTCTTACAACTTCATTAGAATCCTCTTTGTATCCAGGGGGAGGAGCCAACTTTTTTCCATCAAACCCAGGGGGCGGAGTTGTTTTCGATTCAGACAGATTTGATAGGTCTGGTGTATCAGGTTTATAACCTGGAGGTGGGGCAACTTTGGTTGGGATAGGTACTGGAACCTTGAAACCATCATTGGATGCTTCTGAAGGTTTCTCATTCTACAAGCAAGAAGAAAAGTATCAAATGACGGGCTGAATTCATGACTTGACTTTTATATTAATTCTATGACAACAGTAAAACCTTGATAGTGTCAAATGAATTGGGACCAAACGAAATGGTCTTAATATCAAAGTGGTCTCATTAACAAGTTATTAGTAAACAAATATAAAGGAAATATTGCAGTCAAGTCCAGAAGTAAGTAGTGTTTACAACAAGGTGGTCTTTTTATTTAGGGTGTCACTAAGTGAGGTTTTACAGTATGAAATTAATAGATAAAGTCAGTCTTAAAACGTTCCTATGCAATCTACATTGGGAAAAAAATCATTTATGCCTATTACTCTTTGCTACTTCAGGATTTTTTTCAGGAAAGGTTTCTGTGGCATTTCATTTTTAATAAACCTACCCCTTCGAAATTTTCAAGCTTTGTAATACATACAAAAACCCAGAACTGCAGAGCGGCTAAACAATCCACTCAAAAATAACTTTACAAGTGAAACAATGAGTCAGTAAAGTAGTACAAAATGATACTGATGCGTTGTGATTATACCTTTCTTTTGTAAGGCTTGATACTATCTGTATCTTTCTGTTGTTTCTGACTCTCAGACTTCAGTTTTTGTGACATTCCAGAATTCTGCGGTTTTTGCTGAAACTTTCCACCACCTTTCTGTTGTTTTCCTTTCTGACCGCCTTTCTTGTCAAACTTTTTCTTTGTGTCTGAGCCTTCAGCCTCTGCTTGCTGGCAAAAAATCAATAGAACAATATAACCACTATATTTCGTCTATACTGGAACCATAGTAATACAAACCAGAGCCTTTCCATTCCACAAAAACCGAACAAAATTTTTATATTTCAACAGAAAATTACAGCTACAGAGGCTAACTTGGTTTAACACGTAAAAGTGACTCTTGTTCACACTGTGACCTTTAACACAGGCTTAAGTAAGCTAGTAATCACAGTCAACACAGAATCCTACCCAAGAATCTTTGTGACTCAAGCCAAAATATGCTTAGCCTATCTGTAACTCCAATTTATACACAGGTACTTGTAATAATCCTTGTACAAGTATCACTACTTATACAGTATTGAATTTATTCAGTACTTAGATCTGGCAATAAAACTGTTGCGTACTAAACTGAAAAATCATACAATCTGTTACCTTAGCACGCCTTTCATTGATACGTTCCATTTGTGCTTCACATTTGATTAAAGCCTGCTCATACTGTTCTAGATTACCTATAATACATCTTCATAATAATAATTACAGTTTTCCAAACCAAATACATCCCCTCTCAATAGGAAATGGTTATTTATTCAAATTTGCATAAATTATGTTCACTTTACCATATGAAGTGCTTTTCAGGTTATCAATTCATGATTATCTCTGGGGTTTAAAGTCACATCAACAGCCAGGGTCAACTGACTGGAAGACCACAGGCCTGAACCTGTTTAGAACCACCAACTTTCCATAAGCTTGCTGAACAGCTTCTCTACATGTGAAATGTATGGAATCACAGCATAGAGGGCTATTACAAATCAGAGACCATAACCACTAGGTCAGTGAGGTTCCTGAATGATCAACTACTTATATTCTAATAAGTTTGAAGTCAAAGTATTTAAGAGTTCATAGTTTAAATCTTGGCAATATTTGTATGAAGAACAAAATAAAAAGATTAATAATAAAATTGAGAAAAAAATCTTCCTTCCTTGTGATAGGAAGCTATAGTCATAATTTCAGGTATTTGGTTCAAACCTATTAATTTTAGATAAAATGTCAACAACATAAGTTTCATGACAGCTTTAAGGAGATCAGTCTTAATAACTGCTAAATTATTCAAGATAGCAAACTTTAAATATTTGAATCACAATTATTAATTGAATTAAGGCTCTTTTCGTTTCATATTCGGTTGGGTAAATGTAAACATGACTGTTTTTTGGCCTAAAACGCAAAATCTTACCTTCAATTCTCTCAAAGTTTATGTATGCATCAACAATGGACTCAGGCCAGTCTGTGACAGAATTCAATGCTTTCTGCAGTACGCGTCTACAATGTTTGTTATCACCATATGTCCTAAGTGGAAGAGGAATAAAAAATTAAGTGATTACAACAAAACTTTTAAGATCCGCATTGACTGTGAAATAAGTAAAAAGTTTACCATACACTGTCAAGTCAGAGTTTCTTGTGTTTTGCACTCACCAGTTTATGAAGGTCACCATGTGAACGATGGCCACATTTATCACATATTTACTAATAGAATAGATTAAATAAACCTTTGAATAAAGGCCAACTTTTCATAAAAGTCATTTCTTCATCTCTCTGTTGACTGTTCGTAGGCTACAGGTTTGATTGCTGTGATAAGTATTGATATAACAGTTGAGAACTTATAAAACACTGAAGAAAGGCCAACTGTACATAAAAGTCCAATTTCAACTTTCCTTTTGCTGGCTTTGTAATTCAGTTTGACCAATTCTGAGATGACTTATCTAAAAACATTCAACATACCAATGTTCAGAGTAGGGAGAGAATTGTGTCAATGGAAAACCACAGGAAACAAAAAGATTAGTCACAAAATTCAAATTCGAATATATTGTAATTACCTTTCAAATCTGAAGTATTCCATCCACAAAGCTGCCTCATTTGCACGTCCTGCAGCCATCAATTCTAACCACAACTCTCTGGACTTCTCCAAATTCTTGCAAAATTTAGCCTGTAAAAATCAATAAATTAATCACTGCCTTATCAATACAATGCAATCGATTTTTTGTTGTTATCAATGTGTCATTCACATTCCAACGCTAATGATTTTTGCTTAGTGTCAACCATATTCCTTTTTATTTTCTAGGATTTTTTGCCTTGGGATAAACCAAGCCACAAGCCTATCATTAAAAGCATTTACCTGTAAGTCGATAAAATTATTAATAGCAGTCTGCTCCATGTTATGATCTAAGGAATCCAAGAACAAAATAACCAAACACTTGTATGCTATATAAAAAATTCAAAGAAATAAAAAATGATCGATCACTTTATGCATTTGTGAGACTAAAAAAAATCTCATAATGATCTTGAAAATGAATTTCAAAGTAAAAAAATTAAATCTAAAAGTTGACAATAAGCAATTAAATAGGTCCAGTTATTTTCAAGGCTTAAATGCTTCCTATTTAAAGGGACTAGACTCCAGATTCAAGATTTTTCTAAACCTGGAAACTCCTTTTATTTGACAGTAATAATAAATAAAGTAAACTCAAGATGTGTGAAAGATTTAAATTCTGGGTTCATTTACATCATTATTTGTTTCAGCCTCAACATTAGTCAAATATTATCTTTTACATTAGTCTTGCATAAGAAATATACAATAAATAAAGTTAGCTTTCAACTGCACTATACATTCATACTATGAAAATACCTATGGAATTGTCATTTATGAAAGCCACTAAACTCTTCAAATGATGTTTTATTACAATGATTTTCTCAAGTCAATCCAGAGTTGAATCCCTTTATTCTATAACAAGAACCTACCTCAATAGCTGCCCAGGTTTGTCTCAATGAACCATTAGGATCACCTTCAATTCCAAAAACTAGAAAAAAAAAAGAAAATTAACCGTACACAATCACAACTGAATAGATAGAACATGAACATTAAGTCTACAATTACTCTTAAGTCACAGCCACATCTCCAGACAAAACACTAAAACCTGTGTTTTTCATATAAAGATTTTCTGACATCATTTTTTTAATTAAGATATTCTATAATATAGCCCAAATAATAACATAAAAGACACTGTGATGGTTTTACAGCTAAAATCGGAAAATGTTCCCATCTCCTAACAACATATCCAAATATAAATTGCCTTCCAACATTAAAAGTAAACAGATATTTATAAAAAAAAGAAAATAAAACAATGTACAAGGATGAAATCTCATGATCTGCAATATTGTCAATATAATCATATAAAAGGCAAACCAGTTCCATTTTACCCCTTAACATTTACCATTAAAGCTGAAAGTCTCCAAAAATTATCCTGGCTGTTGGTGTGACATTAAAAAAAAACAATGTCACTGGATAATTATTTTTACACAAAACAGTAAAATCAAATTCCATAGTAAAAATGTAGTTCTTGCAGTTTTCTGATGAAAACTGATAAATTATTTCTTATTTCTATGTACTTACAGTCTAACTGTTCTATGGATTTTTCCATTGATAATCTGTATGTTTCCAAAGCATCCGCATGTTCTGTTAAAAACATAAGAAATAAACAATAACTAAGCTACAACAACAAAATATTTAGCCAACAGTCAAAAAGACTAAACAGTAAAAAAATCAACCAATTGCAAGATTTTATTTGTAGACTGCTACCCTAACTTAGTTTTCAACATTTTATCCTAATATTTACATGTTCAGTGCTACTTTTCCAAAGTGCCCCTCTCCTGAGCAACAACCTCCCTTCAACAACAGCAAGATTTTTTCCACTGTACTATTTAACTATTAATTTAACCCTCTCAAGAGCAACTACCTCTCAACAACAAGATATTTTTTCTTCTCCAAAACGGTGTTGCTTTGGAGAGGTTGCACTGTACTCATTAACATTCAGAAAGAACAACTATAACCTTCATCCCATTTGATTCTCCTCCGCAAATAATCTAAGAATGTTGTCCATATCGCAAGATATTCAGATCCTTGCGTGAAACCTGCACCCAAAGCTGATTCAAACACACCTGAAACATAAATAAGAAACATAAGCATCATCGCACTTAAATGTTGTTTTTTTTTTCATATAAATCCTACGGCACAGAATGGACTGACATGTTTTTTCAGAACTTTGGCCAATTACCAAAGAAAATGATGTAATGAAATTTTCTCCAAAGTCTTATTCTAGAATCTTAAAAGTAAGTTTTTTTTGCATTTTTGTTTGAATTTAATGATGTTTACTGTCAATATATCAATTGTACACGGCAGACAAAATTTGACCAGTGCTCCATAATAATTGACAACTAGCATGACAATAGGGATTGAAAACATTGAGACTAAGGTCATTCATCCTTCACTAGTTATTACATTTTTAAATCAGGTTTATAGATCTACCTTTTACTTTATCATAAGGCTGGTCAGATCTTTCTAAGGTGAGGATATAATTCTGCCATAGCTGAACACACCAGGGACAATTACGAATACTTCTTTCATACACCCCAATACTTACACTAGGAACTCTGAGAGTATGATCCTGAAAATTACAACAAAAATCACAATAAACCAAAGTTGAAAAATGTTAAATCAATCATGTGAACATCATCCACCAAGGACCAAATTTCATGTGAGGAAGCCAGGAAGGTGGTTCCACCCTGGTGTAAGCCTGGGGTCTTCCTCCACTCTTAAAGCTGGTAAGCTACCAAATGACCCTGGCTGTTAGTGTAATGTTAAACTCTAGTGAAAAAAGCAATATTGCATAATAAGGACAGGCTTAAAAACTAAAGCTTAATTTCATACATGAATGACCAGATCAAAGCAATAGTTTCCAAGTACTTACCAGATATTTTGTATAATCTAACCATACTGCAGAGTTGAGACAATTTTCTTGTATGCATCTTTCATACAGACATTGCATCCTGGCTGGATCACTATCTTTCATTTCATACTTCAAATATTCCTGATATTCTTCAAGTCTTGGAGGGGCTGCCGCTTCCTGTAATCAAAATATGTTTTACATTCACAGTAAAACCTCACATAGCAAATACTATCACCTGTCTAACATGTCTGAGGGACCACCTGCACATAAAAACCTACTTTTCTGTTTTCATTTCTGATGAAAGATGTTAAAAAAGAAACAGGGTTTTCACATGTAGGGGAAGGGGCCTTTTTCTTAAATTTGGAGAAAAATAACATAGAATTTTTGCAAAAAGGGAAAAAAATTGATGTAAACAGAATTTTAGGGGAAAACTACATGATTTTAAAGGTTTTTTCCTGAGGGGAAGATGCCTATAAACAGCCCCTGCTATACAGGGGAAAAAACTGAGGAATTATGTTGTATTAAGAGACCATTTGTGATAAAAACATATTTTGTTTATCCCTAAGGTGGTCTAATAATCCTAGCAACTCTGTAAACTAGGAAATCACCTAACACATTACGACAAGTGGCAAACACTGATATCAAATTTCATTGAAACAATGCATTTTATGCACATAAGATCAACCTTTTTTTTACTTTCTTTTGATTTTTATCCTGTTTAAACAATCTGAATAATGAAACATGCACAGTAGAACACAGCTACAGTGAATTCCTCAGGAACTGAATAATTACTTCATTACGTCCATACTTCAGTTGATCTATAAGAGGGAAATAAAGAAGTGGTGCATTTGGGAAAAATAAATATGTCACTTTATCTGATTCTTCCCAATACGTTTGTTCACTATAACCATGTTTAACTGTACTATTATATACCAACCAGCTTATCCTCATAAGGTTTTATTTTTTCAAGTTTAATAAGAGCTTTCTTATATTGACGCTTGACATTATTGTCAGCCTCTTCTTCACACCATTCTTCATATTCTTGAAATGATTCTTCCATACCTGTAATAGCAAATGTATAGAATAATAAGCAATTTTCAGGAAGAATATAAAGTAGACCACGGTTATAATGAGGGAGTGAAGAATAAGATACAGTGAAGTATTTTTTTTCAAATATGATGATGTAATTATTCAGGCACCAAGGAATTCACTATAACCTGGTTCAACTGTATCAGATATTGTTTTGAAAAATCATTGTCTGCCAAATTATTTGCTTCAAACTAAGCTGGATTGTTATTTTAAGATACTTGAAAATAGAAGTTAGCCCTGATTTCAAGAATACATGACTAGTATATCTATATAAATTTTCCATAAGGAGATAATTCAGAATTTCTTACACCTTTTCAATCAAAGTTTTCATTAAAAATAAAATATTAATCACCTAATAATGGCACAGATAGCTGTCTGATAAATATATTTTTAACTTTGGTTTGGTGGTCATTGAAGACTTTCATTTGTTCCTCTGTTGCTGATTCTAAAGGGGTTGGCTGAAAAAGTATGTCACAAGTTGCAAATAATACTGACATAAATAAGAAATTATGAAACAGTAACAACAAATCTGGAATGTATTTGAGCCAATTTTATATGATGAACAGAATTTTTACAGTCAAACTTCGGTAAAAGACCACCTTTGAAAAACCATCTTTACCACCATTGTGCATGTTTTCTTTGTAAAAAAAAATACAAGTTTGATTTCAACCATACCTGTTTCACAAAGAGGAGGTAAAAAAATATATGAACTTACCAATGCACTACAACTAATTGCATTCTCATATTCCCGGTATGTCTCCCAAATCAAAGATCCTTTTGTAACATGCAAACCACAAGCAGTAACTGCAGAGTCAAATATCTCCCGAATTTTCTTCAGTCCATCGTCACACTTGCCAACACCTCCAATAGCAAATTGTACAAACTCTAACCAAAGTGTGACAGCTAAAAAAGAAAAATACATAAGATCTTAAAGTCTAATAATTTCAAGAAGCTGAAGATAAAGACAAATGCTTCATGCTTTAAACCACATAGAGTTGCCGAAAGGCTAGCTGTACAACTTATGCTGAAATAAATATTTCTCACACAGTTACACCTAACTAAGTGACTACTTCGATATAACAGTCATTTACATTCTGACCATTCTCAGTATTTCCTATATTTCAACTAGACAATGAGAAGACCTCAATATTAAGACAGATGTTGGTTTCTTTTGTCCTAAAGGTGATGTTAATATCAAGATCTTACATAGGTAGGTATTAAATACTTACATAAGTAATCCTTAACTGCTTTTTCAAATAGACTGATAACTTCATTTCTTTCAGAATCATCTCCTAACAACGCAATCTCATCTTTCAACCAAGCCAGCCACAATTCTTCAGAACGAATTAAAACAAATCATGTATATTTAATGACATACCGCATAAAATATTTAAGGGCAAGAAATTTGTAGTATTAAAAGTAAAAGTTTAGTCATTATATGACTGAATCCATCATCAAGTGTATGGTATAATTCCTCATTAATCCTGGAACTCAAACAGAATGCATGCTTCACACCTTGGCCACCTACATCTAACCTTGGCTGTATCTGGTAAGCAAACATTGGAACTGCTTAGATTTTCCAGGTGCAAACTGAACAAATATGGCAGCCTTTGTGAAAGTTAAACCTGTCAAGCATTTTTTACAAACTGACATTTGTAGCATACTATGTACGTAGAAAGCAAAAGAATACAGTTTGAGGGACATTTCTGCAATGAAATGAGTGTTTGCCAAATGCCATTAAAAATCCAAGTGGTTTAGTAGTAACATTTTAAAGTTGTTATCGTTATGATTTTCTGACACCATTCTGGAGTAGAGTAGCTTTGTCATCAACTAAAAATATAAGATTACTGGCAAATTTAAAATTTATATATTCTCAATAAATAAATATGTTTAATAATACAGGGGAACAGAAAACAAGCTGGAAAAGCTTATATAATTTTTTCTCAAATACCAAATTACTTCTCACCTTCAGTGAGTGGGAAAAGTTCACTCATCTTTGTCCTTGCAGCTCGTAAAAGGTCAAGGTCACCAAGTTCTTTGAGTTTGTTAATCAATTCAACGTGGTTGTCATAGCCATATGGATTATCATCAATCTAGAAATAAAGGCCAAGCATAATAAAAACGCCAGTTTAATAGATAGTCATAAATATTTTTCTCAAGTTTTTTTATTTCACTTGGGTTTAATGTAGCACCAACAGCTATTTCAATGATTTTTTTGGCAATTTTGGGAAATGGTATGGGTCCAATCCAACATCATTGAAATATATGCAGCAAAGTACAACTAGCTATTCCCTAAGTACCTTACAGTATTTGCTAAGTGCCATTAACATGTTGTTTTCCAGTGAATGGAGTGACATGATTCAGATTAGAACAGTAAAATTAAACTTTCAAACCAAACACAGTCACGCAAATATGTCTAACCATAACTTGCATAAGTTAAAACTCATGTCACTTGACACGCTCTAACTTTTAAATTAATCTATTATAATTGTAAAAATAAACAAAAGACAATATATTTCGATCGTTTATTGTTGGCTTATGGATACACAAAGAAACAAACATCACAAATGTCTGTCAATAACAACAGCAACACCTGTAAAACTAAAAAGCATACATGAAATGTAATCTGATTTCGCGACCCTCTAAAACGTACGTGTTTCTGAAGTGTTTCACATTCTTTTTTCAACTCTGCTTCTCTTGCATCATCTTCATCATCACTTGAAGTGTCGTTCTCAGCATCAGAGTCACTGTCATCATCAACCATATCAACATCATTGTCAATTTCTTCGTTTTTACCAACTTTCGTTTCGGCGTCGTTCTTGTTTGCCTCCATTTTGATAATATTAGGCGAATATAAGGAGCTTATCGTTGTCATCAATTCTTCTTATTCCATGTAGGGGACTTCATGGGTGTACAGTTGAACGAATTGATCGGTATCCAATTTTGGAATTAATCAAAGAGAATCGTATGTGTTCACAAATGTGGTCACATATAGGTCCAATATACACGTACGCAAAACATACATTTATAACAACGAACTAGCCAGAGAAAATAGAATAGTATGCAAGCACACCGAATGTGCAAGTGGGGAGGAGTGCATGAGGCGGTGAGGGGGAACATCACCCAGAATATTTTGATATTCAGGAAGTCTATTAGTGCATTCTGAGCCCATACTGAAGCGCTTTCTATCCGATTTTTATATGTCTTCTGAAGACAAAATGGCAACTTCGACCCTCAGTATGTGTGGATTTTTTACATTATTCGCGTGCGTAACGCCCTCGGATTTATGCTTACATTTGAATCCAAATATCCATTGATTTAAAAGAGTATGTGCAATGAGTTTTAATGACTTAAACAATATTTAAATAATAATTAATGAGGTATGGTATATAATTGTTACATTTATACATATCATATACATGTAATATATATTTCAAGCAACTGAAATTTAGATAGAAATATATAATTATAAAAAATCCTTTTTATTCTGTAATCATTAATAAATTTAACTGAAATGTTTCAATTTCGCATGCTATTCAGATCTCTATTGCATATGTACATGTATAAATAATTCATTATGAATCCATGTAAGTGTTAAGTAATTTAAGACAACCAAGAAAATATAAAATAAACCAAACTGAATAGTTTTTTATCAAAACTAATTTAAATAATATAGTTAATGATAGTTCTTGTCAGCAGGGACTAATATAAAGTTCCTAGGGCCAGGTAGATTATAAGTTTTTTTAAGATAATGCACATGTGCTCGAGGTGTCGTTAAGCATCACATTGTCTATAAATATATAAATGTTGTATTTCCTGTCAGATAATTAATTTATCTTGTGATAATGGATAATTCGTGGTATTCAAATATTCGATTTTAACAAAGATTTTATCACATTTTTTGTTCATAGAAATTTGACTGGTGTTTGCATGGACTTTCCCTTTAAAGGGACTGCCCTTAAAAAGGATTGAAGCTCAGTATTCTATGCAGTAAGGCTTCATATGTTGGGTACCACGATAGTCTAGTAACGGATGTTTAAATGAAGAAAAAAATGCTTTGTTCAGGGTGTTACGCAAATGGTCGTAACTGGAAAAATATTATATTTATGCGTCTGGAAATCAGATTTCAAACCTGGACACACGAAGAATTTCAAAACAATTATCCTGGAGGCTTCCTTCGACGTTTATTTTTCAAACATATTTTTAGCTGATGCGCTTAGTTTTTGAGAATCAGTGAGTATAGTTGAATTTTACACTGTATGTGCTTTGATAATTTACGCTGAACAGTGAAAATAAGTTAGTCCGTGACTGCATTCAGAATAGGGGATTTAACTTCGTGGTTTTGTGTCTCTTGGGACTTGAAATTACATTGTGTTCACTGTCCTGAAAATAAAAACGGTTCGTATGGTTCAGTCCGCAATGACAGACGCTACTGATGCAAGTTTGTTGATGAAGAAATTTAGTGAAGGAATCTTTCCAGGTACATCTCAATATCTTGAGACCCTCTTAAACTGAAATTCATGAGCACATTTAAAATATTTTCTTTACTGAATACATGTTTTAGAAATATATATTCATCTTAGTTGTACATTTATATATTTCTTAAAAGTATGGGATGTATGATATTATAGTGATATCAGCCAAGCCGTTGACTCATTGTTGACATGGTCAATTAATCATTAAGTGTCTAAGCATCTACATGTATATAGGAAACCAAATTTAGTACCAATAATTAATAAATTATAAAACTCCATGTGAAAAAAAATGCTTATTCAAGAACTGACCATGTGCTTTGGGAGGTGGATTGTCGATCACCCGACCGCCGCCCTACCAATGGTTTAGTTCTAAATCTTGATTGATATGTCTAGAAAGAGCAATCTTATAAAAATGGACCAAACGGCTAGTGAAATAGAGACCCCAGAGAGACCGCCACTGATTCTCCTCTACCAGTCTTATACGTGATTTCCAGAAGTTTAGTTTTGCTATTTTCGTTAGGATGGCTTTGCTAGTTTCAGAACTTAGATTTTTAATATGTTATTTTAAAACACGATATACTAAATTCAGACCATATGTGACAGATTGCAGCTTTAAATGCCTCTAAATATTGTATAATGACCTACCGGTACATTTGGCTATTTTTTCCAGACATCGTTCATTTTTTGAAGGGCTGCTAGATCTAAGTCCCTAATGGTGGCAGCGTTTGCAGATAGTAGAAGTGACCATAATGGCAGGGATTACACTACACCGTACTGACAAGGGAGACAAATCGTCGTGTTGATTCTGTTAGACGACAACGATACGAGAGTGTGTTCGTTAGTATAAGCTATGACGATTTCTTCCTGTTTGCAATTATTTTGACAAGTCTTTCAAAATATTTTATTTACTTACTTTTGACTTGCTGATTTTGAAGACAGTTTGATTCCAACGAAATAAAGACGTAAGTGCATGTATGTTTTGTTCCTTTTTTAGGAGATATCATGTCATTCTCGACAATGTCGACTAAATAATTCCAATTTGAATTTTTTAATGATTTTTTTCGACTTTCTATTTCTTTCAATGTTTGGAACGTTCTATTCTTTGGTTTGATGAAAACTTATGGCAAGTACGAAGATGAAACTAGGATTTCCTATCGGTTGAAGAACAGTTATGTTGCGATGATAAAAAAATGAATATCAAACTAGGCAATATAAAAATTAACTTAAGATTTTCCACATGACAATCACTATGAGTATGACTCATTTGGATTAAAGTCAAAATGCACATTTGCCAGAATATACTGATATTTATTGTTACTGGTCAAACCATACCTAGTTCATGTGATACATTGTAGATACAAAGGTGAGTTCTGTTTTGGAAACTCGGTCTTGCTGTAGTGCACCAAGTTAACTACAGCTAGGTTTCTGAAAATTGCATGCATTTCTGAACGCATTCTGGGATCCACACTGGAAGTTGTCACTTCTGTCAATTGAAAATATGTTGAGTGACTTACTTGTATATTTTCCTACACACACAGTAGCAGCATGAAATTTCAGACAGATTTAAAATGTTTTAGATTAAAAAAATATTGCCTATAAAAGTATAAAAATCAAAGAAACTGAGTGCCTATGGTTGAGTTTACTTTTTCATTATGCAGAACAAAAAGCAGATGTTATCAATTGTTAACATTCTCATACCTGTCAAGTCTCATGCTTTCAGCCCTCACCCTCAATTGAAAAATCTTACACTTTAAAAAAAGTGATTTTTTTATCATCTGTGACTTACATGTATGTAAATGGATTATGACAAATGCTATCATTTTCAAAATGCTATATCTGAACTTCTAATGCATTTTGTTTGCTGTTTGTAGATTGTTGGTTGCTCTTAATGGGGCCTTGACCACTATGATGCATTGATTTTTTTCCATATCGAAGAACACTACTTGATACGTAAATAATAAAAAAAGTTAGCAATAATAAAAATTCTCTCTCAGCATAAACATCTTCTCATATTCTGTTTCCACAGGGTATAAGAGTAATATATTGTTCATATTTGTAGCATTCCGATAATTGCTTTTTATACACCTGGTATTTATTCTTTTCAGAACAAAACATCAAGCGAGGTGTATGTTTTTTGAAGGATGTACAGAGAGTTTCATCGCCACGAGTCGGAATCTAATATGAATCTTCAAGCTCCGAAGTATACACCGGATGAAAGTGCTGCTGTCGCTTTGTTGCAATTCCTCAACAAAGAACAATTGGAGGAGTATTTGAATGATGCAGATAAGATAGATGGATTAATTGCTGATTTACATCAAGTTAGTTCATGTTTTTTTTCAGGATTTCTACTTATAGTTTGGGATGTTTATTAATATCTCAGAAAAATAAGGTTCATTAATCCAGCTTTTGTTTTGACTAAGTTTTTTCTGTGTGACATGTTTTGGTTTTCAGACTAAATGTCTGGCTGGAAAACCAAATGCAATGACAAATTACAATGAACTTGAAGTTGAAAAAATGATAAATACAATTTAAGTGTACATTTAATAATTTCAGCCTGCTTGTAGTGACTCATGAAAAATTGTAATGATATCTTAGTATTCCTATTGTTAAATGTACCTCCCCTAATTGACAGCCCCAAATTTTTATTGAAAAAAAAACATGACTTACCAATAAGGCTTTAATTATAATTAATATGTTGATGTCATCTTGATAAATTAAGGAACTCTGTATATTAGGGAATATTTGGTTTTCTATGATAAGTAAATTTGCTATCTTATTTTTAGACAAAGACGATACACAGAGATAGAGAAAATATAGTTGTCAAGAATAAAAGTTTAGCTGAATATAACATAAGTCTACAACCTACTTTAGAATCATTGATACAACAGACTGCTACATCGTATGAGGAGGTTAATGCTCTCAAGTTGTCACTTGGCAAGGATGTAGCAAAGTTAGGTAAGTGTAAATGGAGACCAGTTATTTGTCAATTTGAAGCTTGAGCTCAGGTGCAACCATTCAAGTGTTTGAGATATTTTTAATTGTTAAAGACCATGAAGACTATAACTCATTATTAAAATTGGAAAAACGCAGTCTAATGTAATTTCTGTAGTTGGTAGCTTCGACAAAACCCAATTACTGGTATTAGAGGCTAGGATTAAAATTCCATGCTGTAATGAGTTAACATTTTGGTCATGAAAATTTAAAGTGTTAGTCTTAACGACACATACCAAAAAGCTTTATTATGAGTCACGGCTTTGTGTCCATGATAAAAGTAATTTTCTGCTGAATTCTGATTATAATCAGGCAATGGATGCAATTATGAATATACATAGAAAATATGGATATGACAGGAACTTTTTATGATAGTTTTGTCAGGACTGGAAGTTTTTGCAATAATGCGGTGTGGGTTGGAAATTTTTGCAATGCTGGATGTGTAGTCAAGACTGGAGGTTTTTGCTGTTGTGTAGTGTGGACAGGAAATTTTTGTACAGACAGTCGTATGTAATTATGAACCTACTAATAAATGATTTAACATTTCAGATATGGTTCCTGGTTGTCAGTCACATGAAACAATGTTGGCAATCTTTCAAACTGAAGTAGCTACGGCTGATGAGCAGTCTGAGGTAAATGTGTTGTGTCAGTTTGAATTGTAAAAAACGCCACTGCTGCTATTTTTGTTAAATGGTTAAAAGCTGCCATAGATATTTAGTAATTTACTTAAGAAGCTAAGTAATATGTTTTTTTTCTTATTATTTTATTCACAAAATGAATATGATCTTAATTCATGAATGAGGAGACCTCTGTGGGCACGTGGTTATGCTCTCTGACTATTAGTTCCTCACGGCTGTGAGTTCAAATCCTATAGAAACCAGACAAAGTTCACATGTAAGGAAACTGTCCAGCTAGCTCATGGCAGGTTGGTGGATCTGCCTCAGGACTTCCTCCAATGTTAAGGCTTGAAAAGTCTCCAAATGACTGGCTGTTGATGCAACATAAAACCCCCAAATAAGTTGAATCACAAGTAATTATAATCTCTGGTTTAACAGAATGTACTATATCAAATATGTAAAAGATACATATTTCATTATCTAAACCCAATATTCTTCTTTTAATGATATTGTCCATGCTTATAAATATTTCAGAAGTAATGCAAGATTTTTTTATTCATTTCAGGAAATAGCTGAGGATTTGTGTGATGGCAAAATAGATTTAGAGACATTTATATCCGAATATATCCCTAAACGAACTGATGCTTATAAGAAAAAAGCGAAATTGGAAAAAGTTGGTGATCTCCTTCGCCAGGGAAGTTCGACATCTCATTCAGTTCCTTATTCTACTACAAATGCACCATATAGCACACCACAAACAGGAAATTCAACGACAGCGGGATATACTGGTGCGGGTTACGGCATGGGAAGTGCGCCCTACCCTTCACCACAGGCTTCATATGGCATGCCCATGCCTTCATCTTACTATCAAAGATGAGAAAGGCTTCCTTGTTGTGTTATAAGACATAAAGTATGTAGAAATCTATTGTGATGATTGGATGTGAAATTTTATGACAGTTCTTAAAAAATAGTAGTGTGAGGCACCCATGACCAACACACAAACACCAAACTGACCCTTACCTTTAGTTTAAAGAGCCTCTTCTGTTCCAGAGTTGTTCCTGAATATTTAATTTATTAAAACAGGTAGTTCAGCTAAAATTAGTTGTTTCAATTTGAACATGATGTGTCTAAAAACTGCAAACAAGAAAGATCTTAAGGATTGTTTAAGCTATATAATGCGTTTCTTGTGCTCTTTAACTACGATGTGTAAATGTTACTCATTCATGATTGTAAAATATAGTCAAACACTGCACAGGCCTGTGGTGTTCTGACAAAAACCATTTAGTGATATAGTTTTGACATATTTATATCCTTGCAGACTGTAAAGCTTATTTTGTAGATTGTTTTCCTTTGATATTATTGTTTGTTTGGAAATGTTTCATTAATTTCATTTTTTTTTGTTTCACTTTGCCACCAAATTTAATTGTGTGGATATGTCCCTAAGGTGATATCGTTTATGGGTGACATTAAAATTGAATATCTGTCAAATGAAGCCTCTAAAAAAAGTTAACCCTTCGACATTTACTATAACTTCGAGCTTATAACATTATTCAGTTTTGAAGCTAGGCTGAGTGTTACAGATTTTTCATAGCTGAGTCAGTACTTGTAAAACATTGATACAATACCAATTGTATTCATTTTAGTTATTTGCTGTTAAAGTTCACTCAGAGACTACTTCAATATTAAGACTATCTCTCTAAAAGGGCCAATTATTTGAGGACTGGCCTTCTATATATTTCTTCCATACTTTATCCTGATAATGGAACCACATACATATGATGACTGTTTTATTTGTTGGCCAAGGTGGTCTTATTATCAAGGTTTATAATAAAAGTTTAAGTTTAATTTAAGTATAATTGTTAAAATATAATATTTCTTTGTAAAAACAAGTTCTGAAGTGTTATCTTAGTTGAAAAGTGCTTTCCTAGTTGAGATATGTCTATGAAATGACACTGTGGTCAGTATAGTTTTAAATCCACCTATATTTTTCATGCTAAGCATATTTATTTGGGGTTTTCTACAAGTTTGAACTGCGGTGCAGGAATACTTTCTTATGAATTTGATCTGTATTTCTGCATAGTTGCAGATATTTTTGTGCCTGATTAATCTATGCGGATTCATGATCAAATTTAGTTAGTTTTCCTACCCAGGTGTATAATTATAAAATATTATTTCTCTAATATTCTTTATATGGCATCTATTGACTGGTACTTCCCTGCCTCCAAGTTGAAGAGCTGCTACTCTTTATCTTCATCTACATAAATACATGCAATCTTTTTTTGGGAGGGATTTTAATGCTCTGTTGGTACAGGTATCATTTCATAGTTTGAAGTGTTGCAATTTTTGTTTTAATTTTGATATTCACCATTCTCTATCTGCTTGTAACCAGTTTTTTAATTGCTTTGATCTAAGCACTATTTTTGCCATTGTATTCAAGAGGATATTGTAAGTGAGATTTCAGATTAAATTGATGCATTTTATATTGACTCTTACAACTGAAAGCCTGCCCTCTTAGCTCCATATGGATAGTGTACAGTCTAATTACTGTGGGTTCATGATCTTGGTGATAGTTTGGTTGAAGACGTTGTGGCTAAGGTAGTTCATCCTCCACCGCTGAGTGATTAATGTGGAGAAGTGGGCAGTTCCCTGCAAAGAACAAAGTCAGTACTGCTGCAGAATCCAGATGAATTGGTTTGGTTAACTTCCCATTGGGATCTAATGAAATGATATTGATAACAGATGTGAAATATGATATATTCATGATAAATTTATTTTCCTTACTATTGGAACAGTTGTGATAAATTATTTTGGTTCAGACTTCTATCAACGTAGTTTTGTCTAGATCAGACTTATTTTTTGCTGCATATTTTTCATATATTATTATTGGTATTTAGGGATTGATAATCATGGGGACGTTTTGGTTCAACTAGTTAATCTGCTGAGAAAATATGTTTGTGGGGGGCTAAGCTCTTTCCTCTCAAATGTTCTTTCAACCAAAAATAATTCATTGCAATTTCGAATAGAACTTCTGGCAATCATATCTGCCCCAAATGCTTTCTGATGATATTCGCCACTAAGACAAAAGAATTCTTGCCCTTTGATCAGTTGTGATTGATCACATCCCTGTATAAGGTGTAATATAGAAACTTTATTTTCCAATACAGCTTCATGTTTGTATTCATGTTAATCCTTTGAACAAGAGCTTACCTCTTATACGTATGTGTACTTACCTCTATATTTATGTTCATGCGTGTTGATATCTATTCAGGATGTTCTGTTCTATATAATTGTGAATTTATTTAATGCTCAATTTAGTTGTGTTTTTCTTATCCTTCTGCACATCTGTCATATTTTGTTGTTACGCTGTATCTTAGTTATTGCATACTCTCATACAAACCAACCATAAAGAAATGTCCATTTACTGTAGCCTGACTAACCAGCCAGGAGTGTTCTGACTCTATATATTCTTGTAGCTTTTCTGATCTGGACTTTTTGCATAAAACTGATAAGATCTCCAGAAATAATTGAACTGAAGAAAAAAGAAATGAATGTGATTAAACATAAAGATATTACATGGAAGTACATTATGCATGTATGTGGGCTTCACACACCCAAAGCCCGGGACTCGTTAATTTCTATTTGGGCTGGTGAACTTTCTCAAGATTGTGTATTCGGGCTAGTGGTAATCTGTTCATTTCCATTAGCCCACATATAATTTGGGCTAGTGCTTTATGAGTTAGTTTGAATACTGCTCATTTACTCATTTTTAAGATACAAGTATTAATGTCTGAGACATGCTTAGTTTATTAATTATTCCATCAGCAATGGTTAAATTAAATATTATAGTTAATAGGTACAATTTTTCATGCAAGTATTCATAAGGTTTTTTCTGCAGTACAGTTTCTAAGGAGCCTCTTTGAATGTATTTTTCTGATTTTTTTAGCAATGGTTCTAGTTTCCTCATTCCTTGCATATCTGATATTATAAGAAGAGTATTTATTTATTTATTTATTTAAATGAATACTATTAGATGATGTAATAATGTGAGGAATGTCCTTTCATTTCTTTTGTAATTTACAATATGTACAAATATCTTAGAATAATAAGGATGTAACTGACATATGATCTTATCAATCTAAGGTATTCATAAATCTTTTTTACTTACCATTATGTTGTGGTTATTTACAGTTCAGATAATTAGGGTTATTAAGGATAGAAATTAATACATTGAATGCGTATATAATTTGTCTATTTACTTTCTTTATAGTAATAAATAGTATCCACAATTATTTTTTGATACATATATATGTGCTGCAGTAAGTTAGTATTCGTTTATTATATAATCATTATTCTGGAGTCTCTGTGATGGTAACAATTCATTTTGATCTGTTCAATTTCGTATTGCAACATTATATTTGTTAATAGGGTACATACTTTATAAATACCAGAAATAAGGCGGTAGAAAATTAATTTTTACATTCTTGTCTCTGTCTGCCCTTGAAAAATTGGTTCTGATAAAATTCATTCCCCCCCCCCAAAAAAAACCCAGAAGCCCAAAGTCTGTCTCATAGGAAAATCAAGCAATCCTTTTTTCAGAAGCTTATTGAATTTTGCAGTCCACAATTACTTAGTTGTTACGTTTGACTGCTGAAAAGAAATAAACACAATGTTTGTTATAGATGATGTTGAAAAGGTTAAATCCACCTACCCACCCCTTTTCCCCAAAACATTTGGATGAGAATCCACTTATTAATTTTCTATTGCCTTATGTATTTTATGTTGAATGTGAGTTTTACTTTCTGACCTTGATGTATTCTTTACATAACAAATGATTTCGTGTTAATTGATTTATAAACATGAAAGATCTTGTTTGTTTTATCTTTTGATTTATAGTATTCTAAGTAATCTTGTCATTGGTTCAGGTTCTTATATCAACTATAATGAAAAATGGCTACAGTTAATAAAGCTATTGATTTGTTTGATTCATGCCAGGTACATAATGGAGATTTGGGCAAACTAATAATTATCATGATGTGGCCCAGGACATTTTTATGAAAAACAAGCAGCACTGCTAGGAGACAAAACCAGGTTTTACATCTGCCCATATGGGAACATTAAACTTGGCCAATGTAAACTCAAGATTTTAGTGGAAGCCCGTTGTTGCCTACCTATCTTAGGAGATTAATTATAATGGGCACAGTATAACCCCATGCATGTAGGCTAAACTGTAAGCATAGAACAATAACCAATCTTTAACACTCAATTTATTAAAATAACAACTCATATAAACCTCTGAATCATGGACATCAAAGTTAAAAGCCCTATTTCCCAGGGTTGACAGTATTCATTGCTTAGTAACTACTCAGAAAAATTCTGCAAATACCGTATCATTTTCAATCGGCACTCCTGACAAATAATTTTCATAGATTTGAAAATCATTTCAGCAAATGCCAGGATTTTTGTAAAGAAAGCATCAATAACATAAAAGAAAATGATGAATTACAAAGATATCAACAACAGTTTAATTATCATATTTTTTAAATCAAATGTAACGACTAAAATGCCATTTAAAGTGGAAAGTTACATACATAATATCTAGGGCAGTGTACATCACTAGAGCACTTGCAACACCATAGGTATCACAAGTTAGGTAGGCAGAATACATTGACGAAAGTATGAAGAACCTGGGAATTCTTCATAAATATAGCCTAGTTGTGCAATCAAATTGGAGTATAATAACTTAATTAAATCATTTACTTAACACTGGCTAGAAACAAAGTATTTCCACTCTTATGTATGTGCCAAAGCATGATAGGTGTTACTTCTGAATAAATGCTTTTCTCATTTTGAGTTTTGAAATGAATTGATAACATTGTCAGATTGCAGACTGCCACTACAGACCCAAGCGATACATGTACAGCTCTATTTATCACATAGAATAACACAAAATGCAGGACTATTATCACAGTGAATTTCCATGATAAATTGGGTAAAACAATATGACAAACCATCAAAGTTTCTAATTGTTCATTAACATACACTTTTCTGGTTAACAACTTAAGACTAGAAGTAAAAGAAACATTTTGCTCATAAGTTAGACAGAATGATAGAGCCAGACCCTCTGATAAACTCCATCACAATTCTATCTGAATACAAGCAATTATCAAACATCATTTCATGAAATGTTCAAAAATGATACTATGTAAAATCATGAGTTTGAATCAAGATTTTATTTTGTTTATGTTTGAAAAAGTTTAACTGAAGGAAGCAACATTTTAAGAAAAGACCCCAAGACAAGAATTATAAATATTCAGATGAACAGATAGTTTTACTAAATCATGCACTTCTCAAAATGGCAATACTTAATTTGAATGCATAAATAACAGTATGTATTAATTTGTCATTACTATTTGCACATGTATTACATAAAAAATGGAAAGTTTATCACAGAGTATGATAAAATTGTGTTGCTAATGCTTTGCTAAGCATCATCTATTGTATATATTGGCAAGAGCTATACCTAATGACAATACAACCAAACTAAACAATATTCTCTTTGACAACATAAACATTTCATTTCTTTCATGTCTATCATGATTTCCATAATTCGTCCCAAAGCCACCATGATGTTTCTGTTTATGTTGTTCATTCTCATATCCTTGCCACCTTTTGATTGTCTCAAATTGTTCTTGACGTCTTTTAAAAGTTTCAGAGTAATGTCCTTTCAACCATTCATCATAATTGTAATGGTCAGTTCTTACTTGCTGGTGAGGTCCTCTGGCTTTAAAATTTGTCGGACCTGGTCTAAAATTACCTCTATGTAAGCCATGACCATGTCCACGTCGGTGTGAATCATATTGATGTCTTAATGAGGGACTAGAGAGAACCTCGTAAGCTTCTGTAATTTCATGAAATTTTTTAACAGCGGCTTCAGTCTTGTTAATATCTGGATGGTAAACTTTCGAAAGACGGTAGTAAGCTTGCTTAATTTTCACAGCTGAGCAATGAGGTGTTACTCCTAAAGTCAAATAATAATTCTTTTTCGCATCTACATGCACAATGAAATATGAACTAGACGTTGAAAACGTTCGAACGAAATTTCGAAAAATGTCTTGAGTATTTCCACATTTAGGTACGTGCATATCAAGTTTTACCGGTGATTGACCTTCAATGTATCGTTCCTTTTTCCGCCGTTCACGACCATAATCGCATTCGCCAGTAATACTATGGTATGCATCACTTATTGTTTCACCAACATTGCATAACGGTATAGTTCTGTTCGCAAAAACTAGAGAGCTTGCACTACATCTACTGGAGAGCATCGTTCTGTCACAACTTACGCAAGGAAATGTATGTTAGCTCTCAATCAGAACATACGCATGCGATTTAAAGATGCAATTATCAACAATATCCCAGCAGTCCAAATTCATACTGAGGATTCTTCAAATTTATACTTGAATACAATTAATGGTCATATTACAAATGAAATTAATCGTCAAAAATATGTTTTTTCTGAAATACGAACATATGTCTAGGAGCATATGTCAACTTCCGGTAAAATTAAGCAACCACGATGGCGTGTGGTGGTCGTCCAGAAAGACAAGCGCCTCCAGAAATTGTAAGATTGTGAATGATAATCTGTTATAACTCTTATAACGTTTTATGTATTCGTCGATTTTAGATGCAATAGGTTGTTTTTAATGTTGGGATTTAAGTCAAAATAACAGCGTGTAGGCTGATACAAATACATATTCTGCTTCCCCTCTGTAACAGTGTATACTGGTTCCCAGTAGTACTTGTGTACTTAATTAAAACTTCCCTTTACATCATGGAAATTTAAGTAACATGCCAGAAATAACCAACTTGCTTATTCACACATATCCTGTGATATATGTGTAACTGTCATCATACATTTTAGTGATAGTGTTTAGAGATATGTAAGTTGGAAATATAGTGGGCTTTGTGTTTATACTAGTATCTTGGTGCTGCTGTTATCATGGGGTCCTACTATAATCAAGTGAATGGTTAATTATATTTGAGTTACCTCTCCAGGAAATTTGGCCCCATTCCCCCACCTCTGGAATATACTTTTCCCCCTGTTTTTGGTAAAAATTCCCATTCTATTATATTATTTAGGCTTTTGAAATTCCCCTTGAACTGAAAATGACGTGAAATTCCCCATTCGCAGGGTCCCAGCCCCAGTCCACCAAGATAGAGAGAGCCCTGTGTATATAGATATTCATATAAGTTTAATGCACTTACATTGTAACTTTTCAGTTTTATGATGAGGATGAAGCTAGGAAATACACATCTAAGTAAGTTATATTTTAGTTTAGGCCTAAAAAGAAAGGTTTGTTTCCAGTTACCTGACAGACCCATCTTTTTTACCTGCCGACTTGTCAGTTTTTACAGCATCCAAATCTTAGTGCTATATTGTAATTTTCGAGACAGTGTTGCTGATATATGTTAAAAAATACATAAAAGAAATAAATCCCTACCTACAGACCCATATTCTTTTGGGCATGTAACCGGAAGCAAACCTTTTTATTTAGACCTTATCACTGTTATTTTGTATCTTTACAGTTTTTAAGTGGATTTAATCATCTATTAATTTTGTATATTTGGGGGGGATTTTACATCTATTTTCAGCAGTATTTCAGTTAAACATCAGCAGGCAGCTAACCTAAACCATGCTCCTGTATACTGTGCCATAATGTATATTTTCCTTAGTAACCCAAGGTTTCAAACTCAGGAATGTAACATCTCTTGACCAAGTGCTCTCCCTTTTTAGCGAAGCAGACAGACCTTAATGTATTGAAATAAAATGTATGGAGAAAAGTGTATCCTTTTTTGTGTGATAAATTTTTTTGCATTGTATAATTTATGAATTGGTATCATTTTATCATACATTCAGCACTCGTATGATGGAAATACAAAGCCAATTGTCTGAGAGAGCAATAGAGTTACTTAGGTTGCCTGAAGATGCACCATGTTTTCTGTTAGATGTTGGGTAAGTTTACAAGTTGATTTAATCTATACTGTACCTTCCTTGGAAATATGAATTGTTAGAAATGATTTTTGAAATTGATTATTATATGTGTTATGTATGATACTTATTGTCTTTAACCGGTAATCACAAAGCTATCCAGCTGGCTTATGGAAAGTTGTTGGTTCTACCCAGGGGTATAACAGGTGTCTTCCTCCTCTATTTAAGCTGGATAAATCAACATATTACCCTGGTTGTTGGTGAAATGTTAAACCCAAGGGAAAGGAAATGTGATCCAGGAAAAATAAAGACTTCACTGTATTTAATTGTTGGCTATATCTGAGTTCACTGTAACCAAGTGTTTCTGTATGTATATACTGAGTCTCTTTTTATTCTATTGGTTTGTTTTTATTTCTAGATGTGGATCAGGATTGAGTGGTGAATGTCTCACAGACCAAGGACATTACTGGGTGGGTTTAGATATCAGTCCCGCTATGTTAGGTAAATCAAGTGTTAATTATTGTCTTAATATCCATTCACAAGCTGTGACATATAAATACTTTTACTCTGTTCCTGTACATTTGCAGCAATGTACTTTAGTTCATGGAAAATTTTTGACTGATACTCAGTATCAACTACAAAATCACAGTTTATTTAGGTATAATTATTTTAAACATGAATATAGTGTGTATAATATAAGCTTATGATTAATTTGAAAACAAAAGTACATTTTTTGTATGTTTTGTATTGGTGTTTTTGACATGTCTTGTTTTTGCAAAATATTAATTTTCTTATTGGTTTGGAATTGCAATTTTTTGTGTGTGTTCGGAAGGTTAGTACTAATTCTGTACAATTCAAACATTCAAATCATAAGGTATCTATAAAAAAATTTCCGCAGACATGCTTTTCTTTGTTTCATCGTTTTGAATGTTGTGAAAAAATTGTTAAATTATTTATGTCCCTAGGAATTCACTATAACCTTGTTCTAATGTGGCTGTCTTTCTATTTGTTTGGTAGATGTGGCTGTAGAGAGGGAAACAGAGGGTGATCTGATGCTTGGAGATATGGGGTATGGTATGCCTTTTAAACCTGGTACATTTGATGGAGTTATAAGGTAAGATATTAACATTAACAAATATAATGGAAAACCTCAATATTAAGACCACCTCAGGGCACTCATTTTTGGGGGGTTTCAGTCAATTTTTTCCTGCCAATATTTTTCATTTTCTTATTAAGTGGATCTCCAAACTGAAAAAAAAATATTTGGAAAAAAGTTCTGCCAACCTAACGATCTTATATTTTTTAGGATGTTAATGCAAATAAGTCATTCTTTTCCAAAGTGGGAAACTTATTATAACGAAGGATCTTTCTGTATTATATGTCTACTTTTGCAGTATATCGGCTTTACAGTGGTTGTGCAATGCAGACAAAAAATATCATCACCCTCCAAAAAGATTATTGAAGTTTTTCTCCACACTCTATGCTTGTATGGTAAGCTACGACTTTCTGGCTTTGGTTTTTTTAACTCCTTACAGCATTTAATGATATTTGTCAGTACGAAAATATCATTTATGTATACAGTAAAACCTTGATAAAAAATCGGTCATGATAATGAGGTGGTGTCATTATCAAGTTGAATTGTAGAACATTTATTGAAATCCGGTCCAGAAATAAGTGGTAGTTATAACAAGGTGTATTTGCAACTTAGCAAACCGATTTTCTAGCCTTGAAAAGTGACTACAATTGGTAAAAATAATTATTTTACTGTTTTCCTTTTATTTCAGGCACGTGGTGCTCGTGCAGTGTTTCAGTTGTATCCAGAAAATAGTTCACAGGTGAAGTTTGTTTGTGAAAATGATAATTTGTCAACTTCATAATTATCAGATGCTATACTAAATATACAAATAGATTGTGAATGGAAACAAAAGTGATAAATATGTGTTAATTAGTTTTTATATGAATTTATTTTAAAATTCCAAAATTGATTGAAATCAAACTCTGAATCTGCCCCTCCCTCAAAATTGCACTAACAAAAAGATATTTTGGAAAAAGACTGTGTTGAAATTTCATTTCATAAGGCGAGTATGAAAAGCTGATTATAAAAATTATTTGGTGCAAATCACACATTCCAACTCCTTCAATTGCTTCTGAATTATGCAGTATGAACATTGGCTGAAAGGAAGTAAACATTGTATTTGTAATAAAAAAACAACTCACCTGACCATTTTTCCTAAATTGAGGATGAAAATCTTTTTTAATTATCTATTGCCTTACCATATGTTTTTCAATGAGCATTACCATGTTTGTATCACCACTTTTGCCAACAAATAAATAGATTTTATATTTATTCTTGTTTCCATTTTGTTTCAGTTGGAATTAATTACACAACAAGCTATGAGGTCAGGTTTTACGGGGGGCTTAGTCGTGGATTACCCCAACAGTACAAAAGCAAAGAAGTAAGTTTGAAACCCTTAGCTTGGCTGTTGTATAAGATCCCCTCATCCCAAAAAAATCTGTAAATAAACAGCTGATCTTATCATTAAGTATATGAAGCCAGAAAGAAAAAGTTATGTTTACAATTACCTGACTTAGCCTACTTTTTAGTGAAAAAAAGATACTTTCTACCAGCAAAATCCAAAGTACAAAAATATTTGTGGACAAATAGTATCTGGAATTCTCACAAAGTGTTTTGAAAAAATTAAAATTAGCTTTTTTCAACTTACCTTACATAATTATTTTGATTTTTTTCCATAGCCTTACAATTTCTTAAAACTAGATCCTAAAGTTAAACAAAGAAATCGACCCTTTACACAGGAACTTACTAATATTAAAAAGGAATATGGACATATATATTTAAATGTTTTAAGTGTAAGAATCACATGGGATTAGATTCACAGAAGATTGCATTTTAATTACTTAATTTGTGAATAAATATATTAAAAATGATACTGTAATATAACAAGTATACTTTCCGTGGTAGATAAGTTGCCTGTATAAGCAATGCTTATTGATGCAGTGTTTTTTTTTCATTTGACAAAGTACAGTAAAACCTCTCTAGTGATCATCTCAATTCTACAACCCCCTCATTATAACCACAGTTTATTTTTGGACTATATTCCTCTGTATTTATCAACTTTGTAATGAGACCACCTAAATATTAAGACCAGTTATTTTGGTCCCGATGGTCGTTGTAGAATCAAAGTTTTACTGAATTTTCAACCACAAAAAATAGTATGATTGCTAACCCACTTGTATTACAGAATGTTTTTATGTCTATTTGCGGGAGGACAGCCTCAACAGTTACCTAAAGGTCTCGGTACGGAGGATTCACAAACAAACAAGTCACACATAACATTCTCTGATAAAAGGTTGGTGAAGTTGAATGTTGGTCATTTTCTTAATTTGCTTAGTCCTGGAATTTTATTTTTTGAACTTTTCATCAATGATTGAAACATGTTTTGTTCATGTATGATATGAATTGTCTGATACAGATGGCACTTAGACTTTTTATAACTAAAGCTTATTACTATAGCTTAGTCAAAACAAATAAAAAACCTTCAAAATCGAAGTGTGGACATAAGATTAAATATATCCAACAATTGTGTATTTATGTGTACATCTTTTTTCTGGTTAATTCATAGATTTATGGTAGACGGTTTAATACTCAAGTGTTGTATTTTGAATGTTGAGGAAGTGTTTTACGAAATTTCAAAAGAAGAATTATTAGGATTATTAACATAGATTTTTTAATAAATGATTATGTAAGTGCATAGTACTTGTCTGTTATTATTTTTTCTTTCATTTTAAATAGCATTCCTGAAGAATTTAAAATCACACTTTACTATTCTTTAGGGAAAGAATGCGAAATGCTCGTGGTAAATCATTGAAGAAAAGTAGGGATTGGATTATAGAAAAAAAGGAACGACGAAGACGACAGGGAAGGTATTACATTTTTTTTGGAAAGTTGTTATGGTATTGTACATAATTTTGTATCTCATTGAAATTTTGGTATTTTTGTGTAACGTAAATTACTTGGTAATATGGTTTAGAAATTGTATTCTTTCTAATTTGAGTTGTAAGGTTGCATATGAGCAAATTTCTATCACATAAAAAATACTTGATTAATACTAATCAGTTAAATTTTTTTTCAGGGAAGTACGTCCAGACACAAAGTACACAGGAAGAAAGAGAAAATCTTATTTCTAATTTTTATTGTTTTTTTTAATGAATAAATTTGTTTACATCATCATTTGTCTCTCCTAACTTTGAACTGTATATAGATATCACACATATTTAGCTACTCATTTTTTTCATTATCAAAGTAATCATTCATTTTAGACAGAAATATCTAAGTAGTCATTCATTTTAGACAGAAATATATAGCAATTTTAACTTGTGGACATTACACAAAGGCTCAGGCTGATTATACACATCACAATTATGTCCGACAGAGTTGTTTTCATATAAGTGGCTTGGAGAATTTTGTCACATCAATGCACTGTCTTGTTTTTATATCGAACGGTGTTGTAATTAATTGGACGATTCATCCTCAGAAGTGTTTTTATAGTATGACTTCATTTAGCACAGCACCAAGTGCTTTTGTTACTATCATATCAATTTTTTTAATTGTTCAGTTACATATTGATTAAAATACACAAGTTAAGTACCATTTTTTCGGATTATATATCCATTTTCAATTGAATATATATGTAAGTTACATTAATATTTAACATCATGATTTACAGGTGTTTAGTTACCTGCAACAAGATATACCTAATCTATTCTCCTGTGATATTAACTTTAAAATTATTAAGGCAAAACAAAATTGATTTGTACATTCTTAGAATGTTGAGAAATAAATGGGGCAAGTGAGTTTTATTTTAAAAAAAATTTCCAGCCAATACTCAAAAGCATGATTATGAAGGTCTGCAGATTTCGATAAGAGCTTAAGAACTAGAACACATGATTGGCATCAATGTTTTTCGTTCTTGGCTTTTCGACTTTTAAGATTTTTTTCCAAATTTTTTACTGGTTTTCAAGAAGCTAACGGGAACGAGAACCTAGGAATTATTATTTTCTGTTCCTTCTTGAAGCAAATGAATGTGTTCTGAAATAACATACCAAAAGCTTAAAGCCTCCTATTACATTGTTCCACTAAACCTACATTTTCTCTTAAGAACAAAAGCGTGTGCAAGTTTAATTTCATTTTATTTCTTTTGAAAAACACCAGACAATGATTTCAACAAGATTATTTGCAAAGACAATTTATGGATTAACAAATGACCCCATTAACAGCTGAGACAAGCAGCGACAAATTTTACACATGCCTAAAAATGAGCCATGACAGAACAATTAAATTTTAACAACATGAGCACTATACAATACAAAAACTGTTCACTGTGAGGTCATATGCTAATTCTTGAAATAAAATGTGTGCATATAATGTGTAAACAACTGAATTATTTCAATGTGAAACTAGAAAAAGAGCACCACATGTGCCAGAATGGAACAGACACAAAATGTTAAAATTAGCAATATCATTTTCTCAATACACAAAAATCTCAGGTGAGATTATAAAAATAAAATACAAGCAATTTCACAGCTTATCATTTCAATGCAATTGTATAATAAATAATGCTCTTTTTCTATCACTCTACCAAATATAATTATGCAATGGTGTAACAAAAATTCAATGGCTAAATAGCCTCTACCTGCAAAATTTTAAAACGAAAGTGATCAAGTTAGTAAAAGAATAGTCAAAATGTGAACAGACATTTTCCTATCAATAGGTAAACAGTAAAAAAATCACATTTTTCATCCCACTGGATAATGAATATCTCCAAGATGTCATAAATTCCCACAACCTGCATGGTGCTAAGACCAAAGTACATATTTCAGCAAAGTTTCATTTTTTACATGCAGGATATCTAGATTTTACACGTCATAGGAATATCTCTGTTTAATCAACTCTGTCATCTCATCACAATTTATTTCCATATGTCTTTGTACAAGCGGAAATCGCTTGTGTAATTGGTACCAAAATGGTATCTTCATGCGGAGATTCACTTGAAATTTCATTCACAAGTCCAAACTTTTATTCATCACAATTCCTTGGATAGTAAAGTCATTTTTGTATCACATGTCATTCAGTTTAGTAAGTGCAGGTTATACGGACATATGGAAACAACCTTGGAGCAGAATTGTTCATAGTTTGTAGTTAAATATACAAAGTTGAGGCTAATCTGAATATCATTACAAGTCATCATCATCTTCAGGGAGGGCAACATTGACGGCCGCCTGTAAAGAGAAAAAAAATTACCACAAAGCTAAAAAATACAGCAAAACATTGAAAAAAAACTACTCCATTATGAAATGTTTTAATACAAAATCATCAAGTTCAATTTCAGACCGAGCTGTTCTTCACTTAAAACATTTTTAAATGTGTACAAACAAAATATTTACCCAGTTGTCAAAGCAACAACAAAGAAACCAATTTCACTTGTTTAAAGACATGAACTGATTGATCAAAGCTATTAATACTCTATGATCATCAGACCATGCCAATTTCATAATAATTGGTATTATTGAAATGTGTACAAAAAGTAACAAAGACTATTTACCTTCAGTTCATCTTCATTCTGTTTTATTAGTTCAGGATCCATTAATACCTCTGGGGGAGCAAGGGCAGGCATAGCGACAAATTCCAAATTTGGGTCACCAACAAGTTTCCTGGCCAGCCACAAGAATGGTTTTTCAAAGTTGTAATTACTCTTTGCACTGATGTCGTAGTACTAAAAGAAAGAAAAACAATTTTTTTAAAGGATACTTCTAACATTTAATGCATACTCCTAACTATCCGTGTGGAAACTGTCAAGGTTTCAGTCCACACACACAAATTAGATATTTTTATTTATAATATTTAAAAGGTTGAACAGTGTATCAGACAAATAATGGCAAGCAGTTTATTATACCTGTTTTCACGGATCTTGTACATGTACTAACCTTGTTGCCTGTAAGTAATTGTCAGCTAATCAACATGAATGACCAGCCTAACCAATGGCCCCCAGACAACCAAATCATTACTAAGTACATATGCAGTGCCCAGGGTTCAAACACATGAGATCTGTAGACCCTGCACGCCACTAATTGAACTATGCCAGCAGCTTTAAAGACAGACAAGTAGAACTATTGCACTATATCTATTGATGGACAAGTGTCAAATCAACATGCTAATAAATCGCCTACTACCTGAAGGTTCTTTTTTCTGTGGAAAACAATGGATTTGGCTTTCACTTTTCTGTCCTTTATGTCAACTTTGTTGCCACATAATACAATTGGAATATTTTCACACACTCTGACCAAATCTCTGTGCCAGTTAGGCACATTTTTGTACGTGACTCTGGATGTAACATCAAACATAATGACAGCACATTGTCCTGAAAAATACAAAAACCTAATGTTATGAAGAGCGGTTGAATCAATCAGAAGACTTCTAAAATACAAAATAATAGTTAAATAATTAATGTAACCAAATGTAACGCAGTATTCCAGGAGCTGATATGGATTTATTCACAACCAAACACCATCAATATTACTACCTCAACTCCTAAATATGCCACCGATTAATAAATTAAGATATATTTTTACAAGGATTGGTGCTTTATTGGTGTAATGAACTAGAACCATGTTTGACCATTACCTAGATTGCCAATACAGACGTACTTCCCTGCAAGACTGATTTTATCATTTATAAAAGCTTTGCTCATTTTACTAAAGCATAAACTTAAATGCAGACCAATTTTTCTGTTTATACATAGAGCAAGCTTACCTTGGATGTAATAGCCATCTCTGAGACCACCATATTTCTCTTGACCAGCAGTGTCCCACACATTGAAGCAGATTTCCCCTCTGTTAGTGTGGAAACTAAGTGGATGTACTTCAACACCAAGTGTAGCTGCAAGAAATGTTTTTATCATTTAATCATAAGTAACAGCACTTTCTTGGTAAGTAATTCTGCACATGTTAGCACAATAGTTTCAAAACAGTAGGATCATAAGAGCCCCTATTGTATGTATTGCAGATATATGAAATGGCCGTATGTCAAGACTCACTAATTACTAGTAAACTGGTAAATGAAATAAATACCACATTGCTGTTAAGCTTCAGTGTACCATTATTACGTAGTTTTATTATGACCCTATTAGACAGATACAGATTTGCTGCCAAATCATTGAAAGGGAAGTGAAAGGAGGATTTTCTGCACATTACTGCTATTCATTTAAATTACTAAAAAGTTTAATTTAGACTGACAACTCCAGGTAAAGAAACAATGATCTAGCTTTATATTTTTGTTTTATTGTACTTGAAAATTACTAACCAACATAGCGTTTCTCAAATTCTCCTGTCACATGACGTTTGACGAAAGTAGTTTTTCCAACACCACCGTCACCAACCAACACAAGCTACAAAAGATAAGCACAAAAAACTTTAATTACACCCGCTGATACCTCAATCTGTCATGCCGATATAAGAAGTGAGAGAATTACAGTACTTTGACTTGGCTTGAAAAATCAAATTCACATGAAAAATGTTCATGAGTTTAACATTGTGCTCAACCTCATTACAAATGATCCACACTAACAAAGTCATGCCCAAACGGTTGATAATAAATCACTCACTTTGAAAGTTGGTACATCTTGACATCGCTGTTGTACTGCCATTGTTTTCAAACTTTAGGATGGGCTATTCTGAAGAAAAAATAATAATATCAACTGATACATTCAAATACTACTATGGAACAAAGTTTGAAAACATTATTTGGTCAGTGGTACAAAATAATCCCGGAAACATTGAATAGAAATAACATCAAATAGTAATAATAAATTTAAGGAATAAAACCATGATAATTTATTGTTCTACACACTGAACAATAAAAAAATCCCAAAAGTAACAATAATCATCCGACAAATCCACACAATTGACCTGAAAAATATACATCAATTCTATTTCCCACCTCTGTTCCTAACAAAACTGTATAACTTCTGTGATGACAACGGATTTTGAATGTTCGTGATTAGAAGATTATGGCGCAATTTTCAGGTTTGTATCGCTTCCCACTGGTATCAACCGGTTTGAACCAATAAATGAAATTGCACAACAATTGGGATCCCCAAAAAACAATATCTACAAAAGTTTTAAGTAAACTTAGGCGCAAGTGCTCATTAAAAGGTGCAAAAAACTTCCTGCCTCCCAAAATTTCAAAAAGGTTCACACAAATTTCGCTAATCTTACCGCTGTTAAAAACCCGGAACCGGAAGGATTATTAATACGCATGCGTTGTGTGTTGACGGAAACGGGAATGTGTATATATTAAAATTGTATCGATTTTTCCTGTTTTAACATAACCCATGGCGGTTCAGTAGCATTTTGGATTAATATTTAAGCGTAAGATAACTGTGGATAACTTTTTGTAATTGCATAACCTAGAGCAAGATGACGAAGGACCGCCTGCCGGCCCTGAAAGCGGTAGGTGTTTCCAGTCCACTGGAAAACGGTGTTAGGATAGAAAACTCCTAAACAGAGATTCATCTGTTATTATTGATAATTAAATGAAAACCGTTTATTCTGGGTATAAATGAATTTATTTATGCAAAAAATAATTAAAACACGCTGTTTTCATGTAATATTTTTGCTAATTATTGATAATTATCAACTATCTTAATTTCTGTTAAACTGTGATATATTCAATGCTAAATTCTGTCATTCATAGAATATTGATTCAGTGAATGAGAAATTTGTCAGATTATGTTACAGTTTGATGTAGCATATTCATCCTTTTTACTAGCATTAGCTACAATACCTTGGCAGTTTTCAAATGGCCAGATAATCAGTCTTTGACTAATACCATATTTGTTGGCTCCTTTGACAGTTTTGACAACTAGTTTTTTTGTTAGTTCTGTGTACTATGTTAGTTAAGAAAACAAGTGAATGTGATGACAAATGATATCTTGATATTAAGTGTTACACTTAATTGCTTAGGCAAGTATTATGATTGTTCAAGAATGAAATTTTGACTTCCACTGTGCTGCTCAATTTATTAGGCAAAATTTGTATTTATTAATTAATTTAAGACTGATATTCATTGTATACTTATTCATGATTGATTTAACTGTATAAATTTGATTACCTGTGACATTAGAAAGTATTTGTAGGCTCTTAAATTTCGGCTGTTGAGTGAATAGCCAAATTCCTAGTGACTGTATTATTATTTGTAACCTTATGATAAAAAAATGATAAATTTATTAATGTAAAACATACAAATTGAAAAACAGTAAACCCTTTATCATGTATGTGTGTGCATGAGTTGATATGAAACCTTATCATATGAATACAAACTCTACCTCTTCTTTAAAAAGTGTTCCCACTCACGTAAAATCTTGCATAAATCCCGCAATAAAATCGAAAATCACGCAACACATTTTGATCTGGTGCAAGATCGTACAGGTATGAATATATTTAGGGATGAATCCCCAATTTTCTGGAAACACCCATTACGATGTATGCGTATACATTTTTTTAAAAAAATGTTCATACTCCCCAAAATACTTCTCTTACCCCAGATTTCAGACCTAAGGGGTAAGCGTACCCCCAATTTCAGAAGTGAGTGGGAACACTGTTTAAAGTAGTAATGAATTGTCTTTGGTTGAAAGCTGAGCAATATTCTGGGTCATACTATGTACTAATGATACAGATAAGGGTTGTGTATCACCAGGACTTATGTATGTCAATACAAATTAGTTCTGCAATGCTATATATTAATATAATATACATAATATATATAATGAATGGATTTAGATGGGTTAATGTTTTTTTTCTCATATGACTGCTGAAGGTGATGCATCATATGTACCACTCCAAGAACAGGCTGAAATATACCCATTTTGGTTGATTGCAGTAATTAGTCTGAATGCAGAGAAACTTGATTTGTATATTCAGCTGCTAGAAGTATGGGCATAGTCTTTCTTATTTTGTAGTTAAGCAGTTTCATTATTGGACTAAATCAGTAAATGTATGTTATTTCAAAGGCTATTTGTGTCCCATCTCTGATTGCTCTTGATTATTGATTGTTTTGATCAATTTGTCTGTTGCATATGGTAATACAGGTAAATACTGGTTAGATACTGGTATGTTGAAAACTGCCAAATTCAAAATGGCAGAATTTCCACAAGTATTAGCATTTATTGTATGCATACATGTTAGTATGGTAACTGGTATTTTTCAACGGCTGCTCTGGTTAAATTAATTGAATTTGAATGTCTTCCACTACAAGTTTTTTTTTTTGGAAAATGGGAAGAGGCCTTGGCCTTTCAAAATGGGAAATTAAACACCAATTAACCAATTTGGGAAAAAACATCATTCAAAAATGCTATTGATTTGTTGAATTAAACTGTATTCTACTGTGTCTTGTGTTTAGCCCATGGCATTGACATAACTTTTTTACCCATTTCAATCATGTATGTATTAAAATACCCAAAATAAAGCATATCTGAGGGCCTTTAAAGCACAAATTTGAAATTTTACTTGCTTTCTTGGGAAGTTTCTGTGCCACTTTTGGGGAAATTTATGTTACAGGGCTCTCATTTGACCTTTAGAATTGCATTTTGACTCTTGGAATTAACAAAATAAAGCTTCTGTCTGACTCCTAAGAATTTGTACCATAGGGTCAAATCTGTTGTTAAAATAGAAGGAAATTTTTGTCAAATCTTCAAGTTATTCTGCCTAAGGGTTGATTTTGATCCATGGATAACTTTTGACCAGTGAGCACCCAGCATTAGAAATTAGGCTTATTTTGGTTTGTTCATATTAATCATATGATATCTTCATGCTGCAATTGTTATACTTTCATTTTTGCTGGAGTAGATAAAAAGGTATTAAATTATTTGATTCTAAATGCTATGAAAAAACTATAATAGTAGTGAAGAACTATTTGCCAAAGTGAAAGATGCAATAAGTTGTGTATTAAGAATAAGAGCAGATCAATTTATATTATGATTGTTGGAGGCAGGAAAATGAGATGTTCTGTTTTATTACTTGCAAGCATGATATAGAATAGTATAAAAATGTTTCATTGACTGAAAATTGAGAGTTCTAGCCAAAGGTTCTAGATTGGCAAGATTCTGTTTATTTGACATTTAACTTTTCTGGTGAGCAAATTAATATGTATTGGCCATAGATTATCTAGGATTCCTTATAGTTGATTTAATTGGGATCATATTGTGCCTTTTATTAAAATTGATTTAGAGTTAATTTCTTCTTACAACTGTTCGAAAACTTGACAATTAATTGGTGTATGAAAGTCATGATTATGTATTGATTGTTATGTATATCACTTCATGAAAATTACTTAAGCATTTACACAAGCTAAGAACCTGCTTAAAATAAGGCATTCAGCAGGGAGTGCTGAAATAAGGAGAAAGCCAGAAAAATCAACCAGCTGTTTGAGCATTCTCAGTGACACCTTTTTTCCCCACAGGAGGGCTTTGTCTCTTTCCCAATGCTTTTAGTAGCATACCGTCTACATGAAAACATTTTTACACCCTTGCATACAGTATGGTTTCCTATTCATCACCGTCCCCCAGTTTGGTGCTTATTGAAACTATACGGTATTTGTGTATGGTCTATACCAATGAGATCACATGGTATGATCATCTTGTTACTGTATCTATCAAATTCATATGTATTAACTTAATTATTTGTTATATGTTTTTACAGGCCCAGAGTGATGATGACGATGCTGATGAAGTTCAAGTGGGGGTTGACTCTGGGGGCTTTATGGATGAGTTTTTTGCACAGGTATGTTTTACATTGTAATTAATGCAGGTTACCTTTACATCTTATAAAACTTAATAGATGAATTTCAGCCTCATTCCCCTAAAAAGTTTGTTCTTTTCCCAATCCTCCCAATTGTGTTGAACACAGTACAATCATGGATCAACCTAAAAGTTACTTATAAAAATAAGGACTTATTTCTTTGACTTTGAATTTTCTTCTTATGGTACTAAAATTACCATAAGTAAATTCTAGAAAGTTGAATAGGTAACAAAAGAAGTCTTGGCCTTAATTGTTTGAATATACTCTCTTATCTGTTTATCATATGTTGTATTTCCCCATAAAAAGTACCAAGGGGGGTCTATCAGGTCAAGTTGTCATGGTCTCTGACAAGTAATCACTAATCCCTCATGGTCTCTGCTGTTTGTTCGAATCCCACCCAGGGCCAGAAAAAAAATCAAATATGGGGAGGCTGTCAGAAGGTCAGTGCTTCTACCCAAGTGTGTATCTGAGGTTTTCCTTCACTGTTGAAGCTGCAAAAGTTGCCAAATACCCCTGGCTGTTGTTGCAATGTTAAACTCTAGTGAAAAAATGACACTGATCCCCTTCCCCTGAAAATGAAAGGAAAACACTTTAAAATGTTTGTCCTGAAAATTATTGTAAAAAGATGGTAAAATATCATGATATTGAAAATGTTCAAATGTGTGTTTGATCAATAATTCAAGACAGTATTTGAATGAGTTTGATAAAAGTGTGCATAAAATCTTTCTGTGTTATTTTGTGTGGATTATCCCTTAAACATTTGTTGCATGTCTTTTTTATTAATGAATGCCCTATAAAAATCTTTAAAACATTGTCAAGTCCTTTTAAGTTCTACAGATAAGGTCTCTCTATGCAGCACATATGTACAAACCATGATAATTAAGTACCTCATCGTCAAATGTGCCTTGCCACATCAGATACATGGCAAACTCTAGTAAACTACCTGCATAACCCTTGCCAAAAGAGCTTCGCAAAAACTATTTTAAAGCCACGTTAAAGCTACGTTTAACATATACAATAGCTACAACATATGCAATAGCTACGCTAAAGCCGCGTTAAAGCTAGTGGTATTGGCACCTTTGCAAAAACTGCATTTTTTAAAACCAAAAGGTGCAGAATTCCTCTAGCCAAACATTCACAAAAGCTGTGTTTTTGTTAAAGACGCAGCTTTTGTGAAACTTTGGAAGAAAATGAACCTCATAATGCAGAAGCTTCGCAAAAGCTGCATTTAAGCTTCGCAAAAGCTGCGCTTTCTATTTTTTGGCAAGGGAAGTTATCTTGTATCCTAATGGGACTCTGGCACATCCCTCTCACTAACAAGTCTCTTGACCCTAAATTTTGCTTTGTATTTTGCATAATTTGAAGATTTTTCCATTTCTTTAAAGATAAACTTGACCACTTTGTCTACCCTTATCTCTATTTAAACATGGTCTCTTGTGTAATCCACTATGCTTCATGCATTTTTAACATTATATTGCTCCTGACAACTAGCATAAAAGTGCACATTATCATTTTTATGTGTCTGTGGAGACCAAGATGTTTATCCACTATGATTTTTATGTACTGTGAAATCTAAAAAGTGCGACTAAATACGGCCTTAATGCAATGTTGACATTTATCGGAATGTTTATATGCAATACGTATATACAAATATATATGTGTGACTAAAAGTGAGTTTTCACTGTGTGATCTTCATTTGAAGATGGTTTTTGATAGCATTTATAGTTTTATTTTTTTCCTATGATTTTATTCTGAGCTTGTTAAAACAAAACAATAAGGTCTTTAATGAAGTACTGGGTACATGTATTTTGGAAATCAGATTTGATATTTTTCAAATGTTATTTAGTGTGTAAAAGAACAATACTTACCAATGCAGCCTTTTTAACGTTTGATATGTCCTTGTGCTACGTATGTAACCAAGCAAAAAAGCTACTTTATAACTGTAGAATTATCATGTTTTACCTGACTGAAATATTTTCATACCAAACTTTCAGACCAGGCTTCCCGAAAGTTGTCGGACATGTCAGGCAAATTTCTATCAGGTCCAATAACTTTTCGGTGAGTACTGGACCAGATGTCAGAGAGTCTGGCATGATTTACAGTATTTATCACTTATTCATAATACATTCAGTCAGACAAATTTTCATTTGGTCGGACAGAGATCCTAACTTTGCCAGACCGAATGTCAGACAAGTATACTAACAGTTTCGATAAGCCTGCAGACGGTCGTAAAATCTGATTTTTTTTTCATTAATGCTAAGGATATAGCATAGGTAACCTTTAAGATATGGGCTACAAGGAAATTGTATGCTTATCTGACATGTCAGCCTAATATTTACCAAAAACCAGCCACAGTCAATTCTTTCTTCAGAATGACACAAAATTATTTTTTATATGACTGAATGTCAGGCAATATGACTTTCAGTTTCACAAAGCCAGGATTTCAATGTGTTTTGTGGATCAGAATCTGGTTCCATATCTCTAACATAAAAGTCTGTTTATCACTCACAAAAAATCTCCCTAATTTTCCCTTCAATACACCATTAGATTCTCTCTCAACATTGTTGATTTTTCTGTATTTGGCAGGGCTTTCATTTGACCCTTAAACAGCATTTTGACTCTTGAAATCAGTAAAATCAAGCTTTTGATTCTTGAGAATTTGAACTATAAATGAGTCCAATTACAATAAAATAGAAGCAAAATATGTTGACTCTTTAAATTAACATCGGCCAAGGATCATTTTGGACCCTCAATTTTTGACATCTATTGAAAATCCTGAAAGGTCTGAGATTTTGTTATATTGCATACTGTTACCTTATGATAATGTTTCTCAAAGCTTTTTACCAGTGTATTATGATATGCAACTATAGATCTAATGTATTATGCAATTTTGGTTGATAAATATACATTAATGGTTCATTGATATCTGTCATTAAACAATATCTTGTCTGGTAAATATTAATGTACATTGTTGACCATGATTTCGACACACTGTAGTACGTTTTTGTACAATTTTCTGTGTATTTGGGTAGGTGCCCTCATATTGCACAATAAAGAATGAACTATGATATTGATCTATTATTTGCATGTTCTTTTTTATCTTTCAAATTCAAGCAACTGGTGCCAGAATTTTATATCAACTGGACTGTATTAGAGTTTTAGGTTAAACACAAAAGTTTCATTGTGTATATGTTATTTATTGAACAATTTACATAATTTAAGTTAGTTCTGAAATTTGCTATATCAGACACTGTTACAATGTTAAAAGCATTATAAGACATGTTTACAAAAATGGAATATCACTTTGATCTGTACCCTCAGACCTGAGTTATCAGTCTCAGGTAAGGTATGGTCACCTGTGAGCAATAGTCACACTATTGCTCTTGTTTATATTGATACGAAAGACCAACTAAATCCCCAGATTTTGACCAACTGTGAATACAAGCTGCATTTCTACTTTCATTTTGGTGGCCTTTGTTAACAGGTTTGACTGTAATTCTCCTAACACTACAATTTATCAGCTGGGTGTGGGCCAAATACAGCTAAATAAGCTTAGTCTATCAATGCAAAACTTGCCCCAAAAATTGATGAAAACATTGTGATTATGTAAAAATAAAACCATTAGAAGATAGGTTAGATAGATTGGTTCATTCCTATTATGAAGTCACCAAAATGTGATACTCATTAAATATAAATGTATGGGTGGTACCGCATGCATCATCAGTCTTATAAGCCTGGTACAGCTTCATATCTTTAATACCGATAAGTTTAAGTAAAAAAAATTGACATCTGTTTATATTTTTATTACTCAACTGTATGAAATTATTCTAATCAATCATACAGACTTTATCAAAAATGGCTAGCCCTAACTTACCTGACAAAAAAATTCAACATTTTCTACATAGTTGAATATAAAAAAGAAATCCAGTTTTCTAGGAACTAATGAATTTGTACAGCCTTTGTATGACTTGTATTGACTCATTTAGATAGAATCAGTAAAAGATACTTTCAAAGCTTTGCCTTTGCTACAATTTTCCTGCAGCATTAGATTTAATATGCATTTTTAAGATTCATAAGCCAAGCCTGTACATGGTTTATTTACACAAAAGTAGCTTCCATTGACTAGTCCGTATGAGACTTACAGCCTGGGGCTATATCAGCCGTATATTGTCGTAACATTTTCCACACTCCAGCAATCCGCTAGCATTTACTTCATTCTGGGGAAAAATTGATTATGGTGTGGTGTGATACCGTCATACAAACACAATCGGTATATAAATGCAGGCCATTATGAAAAGTGCGATCATTTGTCTAAGTTGGTCGTTTTTCATAGACCATGTGATGTTCGCACAAATGTAGGGATAGTTACAGCTGATCGTAATTGACATACTCTTGTCTCCTTCCTGCTTGTGATGTATAGTTTGTCTGTGTTTGCATTAATTGTAGAAAATTGCATAGTCAATAATTATCGTAAAAATATCTCAATAGTGGAAGTGGTATATTTTTAGATTTTTTAGAATTGAGTTTATCTGCTGTTTGAATACAGGTATAAAAGAGTAATTTCCCCCAAATATTATTATGGTCTAAAATTAAGGTTTGGCATATACTGGTATGCTGTTCTAGCTATTGAATTTTCTCCCTACAACGTGACCATTAATTCAAATTGTCAAGAATAGATTTTGTTTTATATTAATAGAAAGTCTGTATAAACACATTGCAAAACATACTCTTACAGCTACATGTCAGTAAAATCCAACATGCGAACAATGGCAGCTCATTGAGTGCACATTTATTGACACAACTGACCAATTATACCTCTGAATAATTAAATGGCCAATGATAATTGGTCATATTTCTCATCTCCAGCTTTGGCCTTCTTTGTTCGTTGTTTGGTTGTGCTGATTACATATGGAGCATGGGAAAGTTCTGCAGCAAAATAAATACATTGTACAATTACTGCTTGCCATGGCCTTGGTTAGTGCGCTGGACTTGTAACCCAGAGATCTGGGTTTGAATATATATATATACTGGTTAGTATACAGTCCAAGAAAACTGGTTAGATGAGCTGGTTGCCGTATATAAATGAAAAATTGTGTTGGAAAATGGCATTAAACCACAGTGACAATAAAAACAAACAAACGAAAACTGCTTGATTATATGTATAATGTAACAAAATCAATGTTTCAATTTGAAAGATACTCTTTTGAGATGAATTGCGATAGGGTAACTCCTCTGTATCCCCTATCAAGAAATCTGGCAACAATTTGATTGTTCATATCATTGCTACTGAGAATATCAAACACTTGCAACCTGACTGTTCTCATTGTGCCTCGTATGACAATTTTCATTATTCAATGGCACGTTGACAGTAATTGAAGATCTTTCCAATTTAATGGAATCCCATTTATATTCATTCAAGTGTCCTTCAGCAATGCAGTCAATATTTTTCTGCAACAGTTTCCGACTCCATTCAGGCCTTTTTAATTTTAGTCCGTATTTAGAATTTGTTGTGTATTTGCAGAATATTTTCAGAACTTCTCAGAGATCACAAATTTCAATAATCAATCAATGTGATTGTAGCAGTTTAGAATCTGTCTCGTCTTTAACGCAGGCAATGAGATTGATTTAACTATGATTTCCTATTCAGTTTGTAAATCCATTGCCCTCCAAGGCTGTGTGCGTGTATGCTCAATAAAAATCTTGCCAAAATCTTGTTTGTAAAGAAGTCATCTGAAACCTGCTAGACCTCCATGGTCGAGTGGTTAAATATTGACCTTCACTGCTCTGAGTTCGAATCCTAACCAGAACCAGACAAATTTCATGTGTGAAGATGCTGTCCAGCTGGCTTACGGAAGGTCAGTGGTTCGAGCCATGGGTACGCCTTCGGTCTTCCTCTGCCATTAAAGCTGGAAAAGTCACCAAATGGTATTGGCTAATGGTGCAATAAAACCCTGGTAATAAAGACCCTAATGGTGCTATGAATGGTTGGTATTGTGTTATAAATTCATACTCATGGCTGCTGATTGCTAAATCAGATTGTGTAGCATACCTCTCAAATGATTGTTTATTAGAAATTTACTCAATATCTGACTTGCAAATGATCACAATATAGAAACATATTATTATTCTGTGCTTTGAATCAGTTCAGAACTTAATATGCACATTTTATTCTATTGCCCTTTCTAAATGTATTACTGCTATCTGTTGGCTGTAAAATATTATCGGATGATGGTGACCTCTGACCTTTTTTCCTCTTCACCCTGTAAAACTGTTGTGTGTACATATGACCATTAGCATGTTAGCTTTACATTGTGAATTTTTGAAGAGTCATTTGTTAAACTCGAAGGGATCTATCAGTCAACTTGTCTGCCACTTAATCAATGATATTACTGTACATTGGCAGTAAATTTACAGAACATTGCAGTCTGCAGTCTATGGACTCATTTGCATCAGGTTATTTCAATCGAAATCCAATTATTTAAAACTAGCTTTGTTTTCAGTAAATTTAGTCATCTTAATAATTGCACTCTGAGCTCCTTCATCAGTGTCGGAGATCTCTGCTTTTCTACAATCATTTTTATCTGTTTCCGGCTATTGGCAAAGTTTTCCATTCAAAGATTGCCTTATTTGTTTGATCACAGGTCTTGACAGGAATTTGTTAAATTAGACTTTGTGTGCTTTTTATTACTGAGCATAGATTATTTTTTCCCTCTCAACATTAAGCTGTGGGGACTGATACTGATATCAAGGTTGCATGCTGACGGGTGAATTAATTTGTTTTGGAGCACTGATTCCCCCAGCTTTGGTCAATACATGTCGCTTTAACGATGTATTAAATGTACACTAATGTAATTTTGTGATTCCCTGAATGTGGTTTTCTTGTCATATTGACTTTGAGCTGTTTTGGTTAGTTCAGAGGACTGCATGTTTTACCAAGATTTTCAGTAATTATTGTACAGTAAAACTTCGATATTGAGACTTCTTTCGGGACCCCGAAAGTCTGAAAATAAGTGGTTGTTGCTACAAGATGTTCGTAATATTGAGGTGGTCGCTATTGGAGGTGTTACTGAAGTTCCTTCATACTTCTTCTTAAGACAAATATGAAATTTTGATACATTAGTTGAATATCATTCTGTATATTTTGGCCTTGTAAAAAAATGATTCTTTGTAAACAGGATTTTTTGGGTGGTTTGATTCTTGAACCGCTGGGTAGTCAGGGCTCGACAAATCCACCGTCCACTTGTTATTACGAGTAGAAATCAACTCAGGACAAGTTGAAATTTCTGTAGAACCCGTTAAAGTTCTAAGCTGGTCGTCCTGCTGGATAAGTGGCCTGAAAAGCCCAGGTAGTTTCTCAAACATTCTTTGGTTAAAGCTTAAGGCCTTTATAAGAAAAACCCAATACATGTCCATCACTGCTGATCATTCATGTGGAGAAGTTGGCAGTTTCCTATACACAGGACAACATTAGTACGGGTACAGAATCGGGGAAAGCTGGTTTAGCTAACTGCCCACCCAGGCATATAACTGAAATCTTTTAGAAATAGGCATAAATCCAGAAATTTTATTTTTCAACTTCAGAACACTAGAAATGAAAAAGGACACATTTTTTCCGGAGATCTGCCTTATCAATATTGCATTGTTTCTGAGACAGGTTTTTCAAAGCAAACTTGGGAATGTTTTTTTTTGCCCAAACATTAATAAAACATTGAACTAAATGTTTTTAAACAATTCCATGAAGAAATAATTACAAAAAGATTATTGTCCATTGCAAATGCACATCCTTCAATGGTTTAGCTTTTTTAGTGAGAACATTTTATTTTTATTTAGCACATGTACTGTGCTGTATTAATGATACATTATAAGTTATCTCTTAATTTTAGCATCAGGAAATTAATACCATTTTGACATATAAGTTACCCAATCAAGTTTTACCAATATTTAGGTTACAAAAATATTATATCATATATTATTCAAGTGTAAATTCTGACTTTATGGCCAAGATACAAAAGTGTACATTTTTTCTTGTTGTTAGATGATGTAGAAGATGATGTACATTCCCTCAAAATTTGTTTTGAAATGCATAAATATAAAACATTTTTGAAATAAAAGTTTATGTACTGGTTATTGTATTGCAAACTGAACTTATTTTGTGAATATTTGAATGAAAATATAGTATGAATACAATATTTTCCTTTATCTTTTGTATCTTTCAAATAATTTTTTGTGGTTTTGTATTTGGTCAGGACGTAGAAAGTATGATTTTCCATAAAAGTGTTTAGCCTTGACCTAAAAAATGAGTAAATATATTAAATGAGACTGATAGAAGGGCAATGAAGTATGATGATGCTATAGAACGTTAACTACTTGTACAAAGGGAGTATACATGTAATCTTTTATATCTATACTAAAGTTGTCATTTAAAAGCAAATGTTTTGATTTAAATTCTAGCTTTAAAAATGTTTGTTTCATGCGCCTCACAATTTTTTGGTTATATAATGTAAATTTTAGATTTTGATCAGTTGGTGATGATTTGAAAACACTGTGAAGGTAACGATTTTTTGGGAAATGAACAATTAATAGATGCAAGTGTGGTTGGGTTAAATCTCTAACAAATACTTGAAACTAATCCTGTCTCAAACCAAAAACAAAAGATTCTCAAATTATGCAATAGAGATCATTTAGTTAATATGAAATTGATTCATGAGTAATTTTATTGAGGCTGTCAGGGTTCCACAAACGTACCATTTGTAACGGTTGACCTTACTTTTCCTGTCAGTGTTTATTTGTACCTTAACATTAACATTTAGTTTTGCACTAAAACTTTAGCATTATTGTTGGGGACTTTGTATTCCTTTGAAACTAATTTCTGAGAAATCAATCATTTGAACAAGAGCCAAACGTCACATTGAAAAAAATCCATAAAATATAACACCACACCTTCCGGGAAATTTATTTGGGATTTTTTGGTATAAAATGCCTATAATGTGTTTATTGATGTATATACTTATTATTATATAGACAATGGCTTATGTGTTCTTTGTTCCTTTTCTAGGAAAAAACATCTTGAGACTGACACAGTTGAGTTTCTTAGAATTGCCTTTTTTCATTTTCATTTTTTCAAATTTCCTAATTTTCATTTTTGAGACTTGAACCTGTCTCTCTTTCCATGTGTTTTGTGGTCAAAGCACTCCTTATCAAATTGTTACCCCAGAAGGGGTTTTAAAAAACTGCTGAATTGCCATTAATTTGAAAAGATGAATGACATAAAATAATTTATTAAACTTGCAAAAAATGCAGTGAAGAATTTTTCCAGGATTTTATGTAATGTTTGTATCATATTTCATTCAGGTGGAAGAAATTCGTCAAATGATTGACAAGATAGCATCTAATGTGGAAGAAGTTAAAATGAAGCATAGCACCATATTGTCTGCACCACAGACAGATGACAGTAAGTAGCGATGTGTATATTTACGCTTAGAAGCTCAAAGCTTTCCCATATATATTGATAAGCCTTGTCCTAGGAATGTTGACATTATTCTGACACAGACAAACCAGGGGAGTAGCTGGCAATACACACTTATGCACATACGTAACATGAAACTCAGATTTAACCAAAAATTCCCAAGACCCCCAGCAGAAGGAGGGGTTAAACCTCCACCACACCCCTTGTGTGCATAACATGAATTCAAAACTGGTTATGTCACAGTAAACTGATGTCATATCTTTTTTTGATAAAGTCCAGATGATGGCAAAATTGTGTAAAATAGACCCAAAATGATGTCCACATTGTGTTCGATACAAGATTATGTCAAAATGATGTCCACATTGTGTCATCTAGGCCTAAAAATCATGTCAAAACTTTATCATAGACTTCATATTTCAGACACATGTATACATGTCTACAATGGAACATTGCCAATTGGATATCAGCAGATTTTTAATGGAAGATTTTTGACCGTACATTTATGGACAGATTTAATTTTACTAGTTAACCGAAATCTTAAGATGAGAAAAAAGAGAGTTCAATTAACATTACGTGATTCAGTTTATTGGATGAGAACTCTAATTAAAAATATTTGGAACAAAAATTTAGAACAACAAGAGTTGGCCATTAATAAAGGTATCACAGGTTATTATAGGTGTGGACTTGTTGGTAACCCATCTACTTTGGTTGTGTCAGCTGTCGCTGTTCATAATTGTGTCCAAATTAAACTGCCTGATGATTAAATATAAGGATTGACTGACAGAAGAACAAATTTGTAATTCTGTTAGCTAGGGAAAAAAGTCATGTTTACATTTATTTGACCAAATAAAAAGGGTAGGTTGATGGCAAATTTATTCTAATTCTTTCTAAACATACCTTTTGTATATCGGAGATATGATTCATTCCAAAGTATTTTGTACTTGGAATTTTGCTGTTAAAAACTGTAGGGTCAGCGCCAGTAAAATAGTCTCTTTTTTTCTGTTAACATGACTATTTCTTTTCCAGCTTAAGGTTTACCCATATGATCCACTGAGTTCAGTGAAAATTAAATTCTTAAAATAAACAAAATCTTGTATTTCTATTTAAATCAAATATCTTCATAGTTGTGTAAAGAAAGGTTTAAATAGTGTTATTGTGTCTATCTTGAATGCAAGTTACCTGATATGGTTGCATTTACATAGAACAAAGTTGTGATGGTGTTTTTGTTGATATTATGAATTTTTATGAACAAACCAGGAAGATTGTAAATAATATTATACTTCATATGCTTCATGTTCATTTATCGTAGTTGTCAAGTTTATAGTGCGAAAGTGTTGTAACTCATCTTTGATGTAGTAGACATAGTTAACGTTGGTTCCATACCCCACCCACGATATTTATATGTAGCTGACCCATCATGATGATTGTCCCCTTCTTGCCTCTAGTCAGATGTGCATTCTAGATTAACGTGACTGGGTGATTCTGAGTCATTTGAGATATGGGAAAATCTTATTTCCTTATTTAGAATGTGGTCTATTATGTCTGCTGACATTTCTAGTATTGAATCAATTTACTGTTACTATGATTTTACTCATACAGGGGGGGACAGTGGTATGGAAATTGAAATGAGATTAAACCAGAATTTTCATAGCCCAAATTAATGTTTAGCATCAGTTATATATTGTTGCTTCCTATGCATAAAAAAATAGTTTCCACTAACCCGACCTATGTTATCTTTGTCTGCTAATCCTAGGTTGTTTCTGTCTTGGTCAGTTTTTTTTCTTGCCAATATTTTCATTCTCGTACGAGCTGTATCTCTGAATTAAAAAAAAAATCTGTATGAAAACAAAATTCTACCAGCATACTGGCACTGTATTATTTCCAAGTATTTAAACCAAGTATTCATTTATCTTGGCCTAATGTAATTCATCATGTTGGTGATGTTTGAACAAGAATCTTGTACAATATCTATGCCTCCCAGCTGTCTTTTTTTACAAATATCACACTCTACTCAATTGGGAATTAACACAACCAATAATGTTCACGCATTAGGTTAAGTACAACTGGTCCTGGAAAAATCCTGGTATAATTTGTCACCAGCGATTTATACCACATGCTCGAAAAGTTTCTCCTCTCGTGGTTGATTCCTGTGTCTGTGGTAGAAAAAAACTGTGTATAGATTTTATTAGAAAGGAAGATGTATATTCACTGTCTGATTATCTCAAAAGAGGCATTATCATTTGTTTTACTGCTGTTTTGTTGCTGTCTTGACAGAGTATTCCTCGTTTATTTTTTCTTCCCTTTTGTTCTGTTTCACTTGGCTTCTTAATATTAATGTTTATCTGTTAAAATCTTAACTTATGGCTTTCTTAGGGTAGAAAAAATAGTCTGGTGTATAAGACACACCCCCAACTTTTAATATATTTCTAGGGGAAAAAAGGTGCGGCTTATACAACATCAATTACAGTAAAAAAATGTTTAGGTTAAATTCACTTGACCGAAAAATTTAGGTAGGTGGGTTGAAAAGCTTATCTTTTCTCATCTTTTTTCTATACATGCTTTTTGTGAGATTATAGGAGGTACAATCTGTCCCCAAATATGTATGTACTTTGAATTTTGCTATTAGAAACTTTAGGGACGGCATCAAAAAAAAAGGGTTAATCGGGAAACTGTAATCACAACTTTTTGACAGGCCTTGAGCATATTACACTGTTCACTACATTTGTTTATCTGCACAAAAAAGTATCTTTCTTTTTTGTTCAAGGCAGAATGCTGAACTAACCTGGTCACTTTGCCCTAATTTTTGCCCTAATTTGACTTGAAAGTCTCGTTCACAAAAGAAAAAATAAGAAAAAAAAACATCCCAGTATCTACCAACATGGTATGAGTTTTTTTGTTAAAGGTCTGGAAAAAGAGAAAAAGTAGTACAGTAAACATTTTCAGACTTAGCGGTAGTAATGAACATGTGATGGTAAAATTGTAACAAATATTGTTATTTACTACACCCTAATTCTTTTATTCCCAAAATTACCTAAAATGAAACTTATATATTATATGCAGTGTATGCATTTTATCACTTAAAATTGGTCATATTTTGATAAGATTGTTTTTCATTTATAAAATTGTTGGCTTAAATCAATAGTGAACAATATTTTAGTTGCAGGTCTATTACTTCTCCCCATGTTTCATACTCAACTGTATTCCTCCCGTCCCTGTTAAGATTTCTGTTCATATTATACTAGTACTTAATTCTTGTACATAACTCTTTTGAAATATTTTTGCTGAATGGAGTATCTCATTGAATAAGGTTTCCGATCTCTTTGGCTGCTTAATACTTAATTAACTTTAAGCTGAATGCTCGCAAACTGAGATGTGATGTGAAATGTCTTTTATCAAGAATATTGACTTCTATGCAACAGAAGTTTCTGATGTAAATTTACCCAAATTGAATGGCAAAGAACTACGGTGCTTATTATTTTGCTAAGAACTGATAGACATTGTTTTTGCTAGAGACTGATAGTTTAGAAACCATTATTTCATGGATTGGTGTTTTGTTAAGTCATTAAATTTGATTAAATTTGGTTTAACTTTTAAATCTTTTATTTCTATTGAAATAGTTGTTTTCAATTTCTTGATCGAAGATGTTTTTCCTGGCCTGTATAGATTTTAATTAGAATTATTCGTTAATAGAATGCATTTAGCTACAGACTTGTAACGTATGGCTTAAGCTTTACTCAAACGAATTATCCAAAATGACATTTTTTTGGCTTGCTTTGGGCAATTATTATGTGTTCAGTATGTCGGGTACCTATAGCTTCAGTTCCATGTTGGACTTGAAATTCTAAAAAAGTTGTCCACATACTGAACTGAATATCTGTGAAACATCTGGTAAACGTTGTGGAAATGATTGTACCTAACCTTGCATTATTATAGCAAACAGACTTTATATGCCTAAATATGTATATAATGAAGTAATTATTTAGTTCCCAGGAATTCACTTTATAGCTATTTTCTATATAAATGTTATTATGTAAGGATTGGTGTGCAAAACTGCTGCCACTCAGTTCTGTTCAAATTGTTTTACATTTTAATTATTCCAACCTATCAATATGTTATTAAAAAGGCCTACAATGATGGTCTCCTGCCTCTGGTTTGTATCTTCTTCTAATGATTTGTATGCATGATTAGTTACTCCAATGGCTATTCCAGCATTTTTTTCCTTCTTTGCAGTGCATGGTCCTATAAACAGACCCATCCTTATCAAAAATAAAGACATTTTTTCCCAACTCCCAACCTAAAAGTTCTAAATTTTGGCATTACACTGTGCAATTTTCCCAAATTGAACCAGACCCAGACCCTTTCCCAAAATTGTAAAAAAATCACTGTATTCAGAAAAATTGTTTATGCTCTTTTTTCTTTTTAAATAAATATGGTTTGGCTGGCTGGAAAAACTACTATTTGTATTTGTTATTTCTGCATACAGCAAGCTGGTAAAAGTCGTTCTTCTTGGTAATAAAAACTAAAAAGGTTGGCAGCAAAAAATAAAATGGTTTTGGTTCTTGTTTAGTGAAAATAGAAAGTATTTTTTCAGTCTATAACATAAGCCACACGCTCTTTGTCCATGCAAACGAAATGCCCTTGTACTCACACAAAATTGGACTTCATATGCCCCAATTAGTATTAAACGAAATAATTTAGAATTTTACAATTGTTCACCACTATTTTCTGTAGCGTAAGTCGAACATTTTTTACCATTAGCCTTACTTCTAAATAAAGATATTATTTCCCACAATGCTAGGAAATAATCCATTCAAGTGTCTCTTAACTTTCTAAGTTGGCTTCTCTCTTAGAGGAAACAACAACATATTTTGTGTTACAGCATCAAGCAGAGTGTTTGTCAGGAGGATAATAAGAAAAAAGAAGCATTGATTCTAATGAATGATCTTAACTCCAATGTATTGATCATTGAGAGCTTGATTGTTGTTGCTAGATATCTGGGGTCTAATAAAAACTCATAATCAAGGAATTGAGGACATGCCCTGGGGCGTAGCTAGTGTTTTTTTAGGGATGTAACAAATGTTATCTGGAGGCATGACCAATGCTGTACAAGCACATAGCCTATGATATGAAGGGGCATATAGGAAGTGTCATACAGGGGTGTAACCAGTGTTATAAGGGGTATGGCCAAAATTATTCTGGGTAGTGATAGGGGTGTGGCTTATGTAATGAGGAGTGTGTAGCCAATTTTATGGGGGGGGGGTGTAAACAAACTCATTTGAAATCAGTAATCAGTAAAGGTTGTTTCAGAGGGGACAAATCCAATATAGAGTCCTAAGTAAATATAGAGGCACTAAAATATGGCTTTTTACATGGTTTGTATTGGGATATAAAATGAAAAAAATAACTTTAAAAAAGGGCAACAGATGTGCGTATTTGCTTTTATGCATATATCGAGTAGTAAGAACAGTTTTGTGCTAAACATAAATGTTTAATGGTGTATCAGTGTTGTCTTATGATTGTGTTCTTTTGTATAATTCTCATATGTTGGCAAAGCCTGTCTTACATGTAAGCTGCTGTTCCTGGCATAGGATGGTGGACAAAATCATTTACTTTGTCTGAACCAAGTGAATTTCTTTTCTTAAAGAGTCAATGCAAAACTGTGATAATTTTATCTTGGAATATGGGGCTAATATGGATCCATTTGGCAACATCTAGTATAGCAATATTTAGCTGCAGAATCTTTAATGTATTAATTGTAAGAAAAAAAGCTCCTAAAAATATGTTGATATTGTTTTATTGATTAACAAGTTCGAGACAATATCTTAATTCAGATGAACAACCACTAGTTACTGACTTCAAGTGTGCTCGCTATGGCCAAATTGTCTCGTCTTGGCGTTATTGTGCCCTGGATTGATCCCTTGTTCAGTTTCCTATTGATCGGGGACAAATTTGCTGCCAAAAAATCCATTTAGTCACCATGAATGAAAGATATGAATTAGTTCCATTTGTATTGATTAATCAGAATAATTTTTACGTCTATTTGATTCACTTGTTAGTATTGACTCCATTCAGTACAATGATATATCGGTTCTGTCACAATATAATATTATAAGTACGGCTCGATTGCATGAAATTGACACTAAAGCATGTTGGTTTATGTATTCCCATGTATTTCTATATTCTGTTAGGAATTGCATATTGTAGCCAGAATTTGGTGTATTGTATGACTTTTGTCATGGTATGATGAGTTAAAATTGAGAACTATTGTGTCATCTTATTGATTTATGTAAAGTAATTAAGCTTATATCCACCTGTAAATAAAGGCCACCATGGGAACAACATATTTCTTCCCTCATTGGCCCTTGTTCACAGGCTTTTTCTGTGCTTGCATCATATCCTGATGTTTAATTATTATACTGCCATAGTACATGGCTTAATATGCACATGTAATGTTTTAAATTATTCACTGACAAAGACAGCTAGAGAATATGAGGGTTGTGATTGTTCTCAAATTATGTGTTGTTAGAGTTGTGTAGGGACTTTTTGGCCCCCTTAGTTAAGTTACTGTTAAGCAACATCACAGAGTCACATTTTTGGGGGGTCTTTTCTCTTGTATAGGGTAATAAAAATTGCCCAAAAGCAACCAATCAGACGCTGTTTTGTAACTGCAACTTTGCAGCTATAGGTTTATCAAATCAGATCTTTGCAATGAAGTTAATTAATGACACATATCAATCTTTGTACAGCATGCATTTCCCATATTAGGACTGTGTATCAGTATGGTATTCTCAGCACAAAACGTATCGTGTTGTCATCAGACTGTATCAGTCTACTTATCACAATACATATCATGATGCTTTGTTTCCATAGAAATATCATTCTGTCTGACTGTTGTGTTTAGTAATTCTGATTAAGCAATATTTATGGAGCATTTTGACTTAATTGATCAAATACTTATCAGTTCATATGATTAATCCATCCCCTCTAAGTAGTCTAAAATATGATGCAAGGTTTTCACTAGACATCAGGTCAGAAATGACCCCTGGCTGATGAAAATTTGAAGAGTCATCAAAATTTCTTTCTTATTTTATTGTAAATTTTTCCCCTTGGTATAAATTCTTAAGAGTCAAAAGCTTCAATTTACTGATTTCAAGAGTCAAAATGTGGTTTTAAGGGTCATATGCAAGTCCTGATGATGGATATGTGTTCTTTAATATATTACTTTTGATGTTTTTTTGCTGGAATGTATATATTCTTAATATAAATGAGCTTCAAACATGCTTGACTTTATTGCTGACTGCTAATACAGACTATACGATACAGAAAATATGATACACATATCACCACACTTTTCCAGTATCCCAGGACAGCCTTATTCACTATTAAGTATAATGTATCATGTACAATGATTGAGCGATCACTTTGCGATTCTAGACGGCCTGTATAGTTATTTTTTTTTCTTTGGAAGTTACTGATACTGGCCTTGGAGGCAATGTTGAATGAATGTATCAAAAGTGTTCTGTTACAGTGTGAATGTATAGCTTTTTCATTTCCAGTAGATCAATACACATTAAATGCTTGGTAATTCCGATAACATTATCCTCTGCTTATCCCGTGGTGGGTACGGTGGGTACGTCTTTCTGTATGATGTCTCGTCTCAATACTTAAAGCTGTGTGCATTTTTTTGGGAAACTTGCTGACATAGGAAGATGCTGTGGATTGGATAGTTGATGTATATCCTGTGAATTAATCTCATAATTTAGGGAAATTCCCCCTGTTTTTTCTGGCCCCCCTCATAAAGGTCTGCCTTGCATTTGGGGTTTTATTTCACAAGTGTGATATCAGAACAGAAGCTTATGTAAAAATTTAAGATCATTTGTGTACACTTAAAACTTTTTTTGAATAGTTTTACTTTTAGCAGATAGAACAGGTCCTGATCAAAACCAATTGAAAAATTTCAGATATGGCAAACATGGTAAAAATGTATCCAAGAGTGTTGAAAAGAACGTGGACCTGTCTTAATGCCCCAATCTGTCATTTGCTGCTTTTGGGCTGCGTTTGAAACTCGTCCAATGAAAAAACTGCATTAATTGTAAGCTTGGCTGCCAGGTTCAGTTTCATACCCAATGGTCTTGTAAACATACTAGTGTGAATGCAAAATGTTGTTCTTTGCGCTAAACAAGCATAGTTTGAGATAATTCCTTTTACTAGACTAACCACTTGGCCAATATATTGTGCTATGGTTATTATCTCTTTGCAAAGGTTGTAATTAGGCCGGGTATCCTGTTAAGGATACAATGATTTCAATGAATGGTATTCAATGAATGAAATCGATAGCCAAGCAAGGTCACATTGTATGATATGTGTATAGATATTGGTTTTAAGTTTTCTACTGCCAGAAATTGTGTAGAGATTCTTCGGTGACAATGGTGATCTATTACCTTGATTTCCCTCGGGGACACTCGAATTGTCTGCGAGCCAATGCATTTGATTGTTGATGTAACCATTGTTTCACTCACGGTCGATTGCACCATTTATGGTGCTATTGAAAAAATCCGAAAGACATTACCTTTAGCATTACCTTTTGGTGTCAGTATAGTCTCTGAATATCAGATTTAAGAAATTGACCAATGGTAAGACCATCTTCTGATCTTGAAATTGATGAATATTAAGACTTATTTCTGTGATTAAAATCAACCAATGGTGAGGCTGCATTCTGAAATTGAAAAAGACCAACGGCAGACTTTCGCAGTTTGAATTAAATCCAATTCTGTCGCTGTTTTCTGAGAATATAAAGTTAACAAAATGGTAGCCTAAATTCTGATACAAATGCATCATTTACAAGTTTTAGGTATTGGTTATTTCTGATAAGCATTTCATTTGTCTGAGGAGATTGATAAAAGGAATAAGAATTGATGTATTTTACTTTAGGAAAATTCTAAGTTGTGCTATTTTGTGAAACTGGTGCCTTATAAGGACAACAACATAACACCAGCAGACTCTTATGCGAGCGTCACTCTTTGTTCATGTAATTGAAGTTTCTATGCTGAAACGTTGGAGGATATAGACATATCATGTTTGCCCCCATCTCCACCTGCTTAGATAATGACAAGAAACAACTGTACTTGCATCTATTGATAAATTATTTTCCTTGCCTTCAGTGAGACATTGACAATTTCTAGCAATGAGAATTATACTATTAGACTGCTTTTCCTACTGATAGTAATTACCTGCCCACACACCTGTCCTGTTTAATGAGTGCTCAGGCATTGTCATTCTCCACATCATGTAATTAGCTTGAATGTCAAATGTTCTTGAGATTCAGTCAAAGGCCTCCAAATCCTAACAGTTAATTTTATATTCCTTTGGAGGAAGTTTTCTCAAAACACAAAAATCTGAATTTGGTGAGCAGCAAAGTTGATGTTAATTCTGTTAATCGTTTACCTCTGTTAATATTTTCTGTTTCCAATAATATGCCTTAGAAATATTGGGAAGGTAGGTCCACAGAATTTTTTTTTACAATTTTTTGTGCATGGAAAGGCTTGGGTTTGTAGAAAAGTTAGTTAAAACCAGGAACATTTTTTTATGCCTAAGCTTTGAAGTCCAGCTACAAGATCACTTATTGTCTCTTATGCCATCAGAAATGGACATTCCTATTCTATGACTTTGACCATGAAATATTTTGACATCAAGTGGCATTAGAGACTGAGGGCTTGAAGTTTTTATTTGTTAATATCTATTGACAATGAGACCGTCCTTAAAAAATATTGGTTTATGCTTTTGTCTTTCATGACATGTTAACAGTATCACCCATCTGTGTCCTAATTTTCCTCGATGGGCGAATGATTATGGTCTCTGACTAGTAATCACTCGCCCCACATTGGCTGTGTGTGAATCTAACCCATGATAAAATTTCACAGGAAGCTGTCCAGCTGACTTGCAGAACATTGATGGTTCTACCCTGGTATACATCTGGGGTCTTCTTCCATTGTTAAAGCTGGAAAGCCACCAAATGACCCTTGCTGTTGGTGCAACATTAAACTCCAAAGACTAAAAAAAGTTTTTAATTATGGAGTTTAATTTGCTGATGCTGGGAACTTCAGTTGTTGTGCTTTGATTGGTTGATTTAATAAGGATATTTCAATCATTGTGCTCTGATTGGTTGATTTTATTGGGATATTTCAGTCATTGAGTTTTGATTGGTTGATTTTATGAGTGTATTTCAATCAGTGTGCTCTGATTGGTTGATATTATGTGGACATTTCAATCATTTGCTCTGATTGGTTGATATTGTGGAAAGTTAATTAATATCACTAGTTGCTCTTTTCACATATACTGACCTTGTTGCTATGTTTGTTGTGGTGGTAACACGCTGTAGTAATGACATTTTGCTCTGCATCAAGTTCATTTAAAGAACCATCTCCAATTATAATGTGGTTAATGTGATTACTCAGGTATGAAAGTGTTTGTTTGATGAAAAACTGGGCAACACCTACACATGTATGACTCAACTCTTTTTCCATAAGCTTGACAGATATGAAAATAATATCTGACAATTATATCTATTATTATGCACATTGGGTAACATCTGTTTGAGTAACATATTCGTACATAAGCCTGTCATCTAATATAGATATATTAATACTTTTTATGGTTTATCAAGTGCATATTTAGGTGATCAATTTTGTACAGTGCTATGAATTGTTATGATTTTAACAAGTGATTAGTTTTGCTTTATTAACCAGGTTTTCTACGAAAAGTGTCAAATCAGCATCATTTTAATTTTATATCTTGGCTTAATGATGTTGTCAGTTTCTCACAATTTTTGTTTCTTAACCTGTTTTTGTGGAATAGTCAATTTATAAGACTATTCATAATTTAGTTGTTTGAAATGGTGAATTTTTGCTTTTTTATGAAGGAAAACTATTGTTTGTATATTGACCATGTTGAATTGGCAATTTGGAACTTTTCATTACATTGGCATAGTTTTAATTGGTCTTCAGGCTGTAAAATGTAGTGGATGTATTGCCTAAAATGTTAAAGAAAAACTGTTATTTTTTAGCAGTTTTTGGACACAAACTAAGTGGCCTGATGTCTGTAACAAGTAAATTTGGAAATTGTCAATTATTCCTCTTAATTGGTGTATTAATATTAAAAATTTTACAATCTCCAGCTATGTCACCTTAATTTATTTCATAAAAGGCCCAAACTCCGAATTTTAAAACTACTGAGTTATTGAAACCTAGTCTAAAGATAGTCTTTTTAATGAAGTGTTTTTTGATATTGAAGTGGTTAGTTAGTGAGGTTTTGCTGTACACCATTTTGGTGAATGATAGCTTTGAAGCTCTGAAATCAGCTCCAGTTGGATTTGTAAGATGCATGTAAAAGAAGTTGTATACTTACTATAGATTGTTTTAGCCTCTGGGGCCTATTTCATTGACATACACCTGTATGATAGCAGTTTTTCAAACTTAAGTCTCCCTGATATGGTATATGTCTCAGACATTTACCCTAAACAGCTGATGAATAGATCCCAAAACAATCAAGAGGATAATACACTTTATTTACAACCCAGACTTTCAAGTTTAAAAAATGCTGTCTAAGCTGAGATGTCTATGACACTGGCCCCATGAGTATACTAATAAAGACACTGAAGGCTCCATATTACCTAATTTATGTGTTTACTGAATTACCACTTAAAGAGCAAAACATTAGTTTTGAAACAGACGATAGAAATGGTCTTACTATCAAATGCATATTTAATGATGTCATACAGTTAATGGTACCAGATTACTGGTATTATACGGACAATAGCATTGGAACTTCTTCATCAGTTCCATTTCAAAGACCCAGTTCTCATGGCTGAGGATTTGCATGTTGAGAATTTGAAATCATGGATACAATTTTAACATAAATTGACTGAAACTGTCTGTAGAATTTATCATTTAGCTGTGGACATCAGGTTGGCCTGAATTATTTAATTAATTTTGCTTGGCCTTAAATTGTATTCTTGCTATGTTTAGCAGAATTTACTTAATCATAATTGTGTCACATCTTTGGCATCAATCAGGACAGAATTTCAACATTGTCAAAAGTGATTTTAGTACAATGTTTGGTCGTTAAGACATACACAATGTTAGGTTGCAGAGAAACGAATGTTTGCTAAGAAAATTGTTGGGAGTTCTAAATGTCAAAATTCTCTCCAAGGCCTCAAAGTAGCATGATTCGGCACAGTTCTTGAAGAAATAAATCTTCTCTACACATCTGCCTATGTTGTCTACATGGATATATCTATATATACGTTTATATTTAACTATACTTGGCTGGTTATGATTTATCGCTTGGATGTTACGGGAGTCTGGAGATTTAGTTGGAATCTTTTCAAAATTGCAAATCTCATAATGACTATGAGATCCTCGGGAGTGTGTTAAAATCAATACGAGTGGTTGTTACATTTGCATATTTAGGGTTAGGCACAAAATGGTTGTATCTGATTTGTAGCCAAAAATTTTGAATTCATTTTTTTTGCCGATGCTTTGATATGAATGCTGGAATTGTTCTGTTTTTGTTTGCCATTTTCTGTCTGCCTTGAAGCTTACTTCAATTTGAATTTACAGCTTTTTGACGTAAAGTCAGTGCAAATATAATGCTGACTATCATTTTCGAAAATCTATAAATTCAGTTGTTTATGTGTATGTGTGCACCATGTTATGTATCTGTATAAAGTTGTATGCAAAAAGTGGATGTATTTGTATGCAGTTATTCCACATCATGTTCTTGAATGGCAAGAAATGATACAAAATGTTATTTTGTAAAGTTGTGTGTTAATTAAAAGCGTTACTAAGCCAGTGTTTTCAGAGATCACAGTCACTACAACTTCTCTCCCCTCGTCAAGAAAAAGGTCATAAAAACATCTGTCTTGTAACTTAATGTCTTAATAATGTCTTAAGTAATTCCACTAGCATCTTGGTTTCATGTTTACAGATTAATAGCTGCAATCTGATCCCCCTACCCCCATACTGTTCTGAAAAATGCATAAAGATTATCTGTCTGGTTACTTGTCTCATATAATTCTATGTATTGCTTAAAATAAGAACTGGTGTCAAGATGTAATGATAAAATTTAATTTGCCCATGCTAAGATCACAGCTTCTGGTATGACGAAGTTGATTATTTTGTTTTCCTAATTTTCGTTTCAATAATGTACATGTACATGTATATATTGGTCAGCTTTGATCGTGGTTTAGGCATTCACAGTATTGTTTCATTGTTTGATGAAAAACCTGATATATTCCTATACTTTAAAAAAAAGATGGGAAGGATGTATAGATTTTACCTTGTATAGATTTGAGCTCCCACCTTCTGGTAAATGAGTTGAGGGGATGAGGGCTTTGCGAGGGCAAGGTTTTGATGGCCCTTTCTGAAAGAATTCTGAAAACAAACATGTTATGACTTATTGTCATTTGCTATACATATACAAATACAAGTCCATTTATATTGTGCAAAAATGTATAGCATTATATTCAATTACACTTCAAATGGTCCCTTCAAAAGTCAGTCTAAAACTTTGTACACATTTTGGTTAGCTGTACATATATATTTATCAGCATTATTATTGAATGCAATAGCATTCTCATGTGACCTTAGGGACATTGTACACACCCAGCCTTAGTACGGTATCGTTGATTATCTGTCTATTTATAACACAAGCAAACCTCCCGCTTTCCATTGATCATTCTTGCTTTGGTCAAAATAACTTCTGAAGGATAATTGTCCAATCAATGTACTTTGTCAATTCATCGATATTCCTTGTTCTGATAAATATTTGTGTAACGGTAATTTTCTCTTGCAATCATTGTCAGTTATATTTGCGTTTGCATATTTAACTTTGAAAATGAAAGTAAATATAAATTCAAATACTGGTTTAATTTGTATGGTCAAACATAGGATAAAGGCCTCTTGTAAATTTTGGGGCCATCATGTGAACAATAGTAACAATTCAACACAGATTTGGCTGTGTTATAATCTTGAATAACCCATTGAATAAAGGCCAACAGTCCATAAATGCCATATGTCTTTTTTCCCTTTGTAGGCTTTTGTTTGCCTGTTCTTGCTCTGCCATAGAATGATAATAAACCTGTTTTCATAGTGGCTTCTCTTGTTTAATTAATACATTTTAAATCTGTGTTTTTGGGGGGTATCTACTGTCTCTGAACTCTGACATTTCCTTTCTTCTCAGTCCACTGCTGTTATGAAACAAGCATTTATCTTCAGTTTTGAGTGCAATGATGCATCTCCTTTTGGTCGCATGTTTCTCGTTCATTCCACATTAACCATCTTGGTCACTCACAATTATTCAATATTTAATCTATCATTCGTGGAGTTCTTCACTGCCCAGCTTGTTTTTTATGATGTTACCCTGTGATGGTTGAGATATGTTATGGTAACTTACTGTTGTTTGTCATTGTGTAACACTCCGCACAGAATTGGAAATGTCAAAGATTGTTTACATTGAAGCTTGATTCGTTGATCAGATTTCTCCCATTTTCTTGTATATAGCTTCCTGTAGGAATGTCAACCTGATACATATTGGATTTCACGCAAAAGTCTTTCACAGAAATTTCTGTTTTGTATTATTCCTGTGTCACTTGAAGTTACTAAAGATGGCATAAAGATTTCATATCCCGATGTGGTCAGAATCCGGAGGTCTAATTATTTGCAGTGCTTTTTTCAAGAAGGGCTAAGAGGTCTAATCATCTGTTGGTATATTTGGGGTCAGATAGGAATTTAGGGGTCTCATCCTTATGGTGTTTTTTTTCCTCTTTGGTAGCTGGGTTCGAATGCCAAATGTTCTAGGAACATGGTTTAAGTATGAATTCCATGGTTTTATACCTATTGGTCAGCAAAACACTTGTACATGAATGATTTTAGTTTGGTCAGCTAAAATTAAAGATGACTAATGTAAGTTAGACTTTTCTGCTTAAAATGATGTGAAACACAATGCAAAGAAACCAACAAAACAAAAGATGTCATCTAATACAAAGGTTCAGAGCAATGGTAGGTTTTATAAGTTAAATTTCTTTATAGACTTAATCAAATATTTCTCTTGAATTCCGATGCAATGACAGCATCATATTAAACAAACATTGACACGCAAAAGAAGTGTGAACTTAATTATAATTAGTCTGGAGATATGAATGGAGAAAGACTGAAAAAATATTGAATATACATCCTGGGGATTTATGGAGACGTATGGATGGATATAAGGGGCTTCCATGGTTGTGTTAGAGTGGTAATGGTCTCTGACTTGCAATCACTTGCCACTCACTGAGTTTGAATCCCACCTGGGACCAGAAAAAAATTCACATGCAAGGAAGCTGTCCTGAGGTGGCTTATAGAAGGTCAGTGCTTCTACCTTGGTGTACACTTGGGGTCTTCCACCATTTGAAGCTGGAAAAGTTGACAAATGACTGTTGGTGCCATGTTGAACCTCTGAGAATGTACTTCTACATTCTTCACAGCAAAGTACAAAATCTCTGATGGGTGGGAGTTTGTGTGGATATGACTGTTATTTAACATGAAGTAATTAATATAACCCATCTAAATATTATTAGCTGATGACCTTTGTGAGTTGTATATGGTAAACATCTATTCCATGTCAGTGTTTATGCCATTTGCATCAAGGCCCACACATATAATTGCATGGAAATAATAAATATATTTACAGAAATTAGGCTGCACAAAAAATAAACCACATGTTAAATGCTATTCCAATTGACTAACAACGTATTCAACACAGTGCCATTTGGGAAAGTCAGGTATAAATATCTATATGTTCCTTGATAAGAATCATCAAGAAATGTCACCTGTCATCACAGTAAATACCACTATGCCTTCAACATTGACTAAATTACATTAAGAATTAATAGCCAATATTGTCTCAATACTCATATTTATCCAATTACACATTGTTTATTGATGCCATCTGTTCTTGTCAACAATGTTATCACATTTGTCCTGTGTATTATCAGAATTTATGAACTGGGCTTGTATATTAGAAATTATGTCAGAAATTGTTTATGAATCCATCACATCCGTAAATTTCTATGTTCTAGTCAAAACCAGTTAAGTTCTCCGTCACGTTTCTATAATTTAAATACAATCTGAACAGTGATTTAGTAAAATACATTGTTGTTTACTTTGGAAGTTGTACTGCTTCTCAGATAACTACCCCACCCAGTAAGCACAGCCAATATGTATCCCACCCAGTATGCTCAACAGTATTTAATTACCCAAATAGTACACTCAGTAGGCTTGGTGAGCTCAGCCAGTTACTACCCCACCTAGTAAGATCAGCCAGTATGTTACTACCCCACCCAGTAAGATCAGCCAGTATGTAAATACCCCACCCAGTAAGATCAGCCAGTATGTAAATACCCCACCCAGTAAGATCAGCCAGTAGGTTACTATCCCACCCAATAAGATCAGCCAGTATGTAAATACGCAGCTCAGCCAGTTACTATCCCAGTAAGCTCAGCCAGTATGTTACTACCCCACCCACTATGATCTGCTGGTATGTAACTATCAGACCCAGTTAAACTTGTCTGTTGATTACTACACTATGCATAAAAATATGAATACTCTGTAATGTCAAAAAAGTCTACCATTGGGATTGAAGAAGTGTGGTCTTTATGCAGAATTGAGCTTTATTCGCAGGTTTATTTAGTCTTTTATATTAATTAATATGTCCTGAATACCTCTGTTCACATGGTGGCCTTTATAAATAGAAGGCAGATAAGTCTGTACATAACTGGCAAAATGTGAAATTGTTTCAAACATAAAGTTCTGAAAGTTCTTACATGTTATTTAAATCAACAAAAATAAAATTCTACAAAAGAGACCTTGCCACAAATTTATTAGTCTACTATCAGAAACTTGCTATTGTTTCGATAAACCATGCTGACATAAGCGTTAGTCTTTTCGCTGCTAGAGAAAAGATACTCTAAACTCACTAACTGTCCAATATATTCGTTAACAGAGTGATTTTCCCGTTGTATTGATTCTGTTTTGTAGACATTTCTATGATTTATTCATTATTTTTTCTGCTACGTAGTGTATGATTCATTATTATATGTTGGTAATATTGTCCCGTTCGCTGGGTGGGTCTCTCCAGAGACTCTTATTGTCTTCAGGATTCATCTAGAATTGTTACTCTTTGCTATTTTATCTTTTTATCTGATATGAAAATAGTCAATTAACAAGTCATGGTGCTTTGGTACCTGATCTACCATTGAAAAGCCCTTGCTCATTTCACAGTACATGCATTTGACACATATAGATTAATTATGTATGCAGATTGATTTTGTATCCTTTCAAAAATACAGTGCAATGTGATGTTAAGGCTGCATATGAATTAAGGCCACCATGTGAACATGAGCCTCTCTTGAGCATGTATTTATTGATCAATCACTCATTTACTTCTTTGCTATTTATAAATGGCCATATCATCTGGTTTTTTTTCATTGCTTGACCTACCAGGTTATGTATGTATGTACACTACATAGTTATTATTCTTAGAAAAAATTTTTAGACTCTGACCTAGGCTAGTGGTATTTTATTGCTGTCTGACCTTTCAACTACATTTTATCTATGATAAAATCATAATTTTCATACATTTCCTTTGTCACATCTAATATAGTTAGTCAGAAATCTGACTGTATTGCTATACAAACATCCTGCAAAGTATCCATTAATGATGAATCCAGTGATGATGGAAATAATCAATGAATAATTTAACAGCATCGGTGTTATTTTAAGTCATTGATACTTATTACTTTATAGCCGTAATAATAATTAATGCTCACAGGAATATGGCATTATTGTTATTTTTTAATTCTCAGACAATCGAATTGTAAGAGTTTTGTCTCACTGAAAGCCTGTTCTCTCTCAACAGTTGGTAGTAGTCCTGGGGGTCCCACCCTGGGGCCTGTTTCATAGACATGTCTGCTATGATAGCAGTTTTTTCTGCTTAAATTTCTTGCTTATGTTATACACTTCAGACATTTAGCTTTAACAGCTGACAATAGATCCACAGTGCAATCAATATGATAAAACACACTTCTTACAAGAGGTAGTAAAACTTTTAGTCTGAAAACTTCTATCTTAGTTAAGACAGGTCTATGAAACTGGCCCCTGGTCACTCTCTCTGAAACTTTTTCACTTAATCCAACTGAGTATACTTAGTCGGGGGTGGCTGCAGATCACAGGGAGATATAGGGATGAGTTCGGTTGGTTTAAACTGCAAACCCTGTGACTAAGCATTCAAGCCTTGATTACTATTGATGTCTTCCAGTCAGCAGGTATTGATGTTAACAGTTCTGTCATTATTTACAAGGGTTCCACAGTTCATGACTGATTCATACACTCTTCAGTCAGACTTGCTGGTGTATGACTTGTGTTATATTATTATTGACTTCAGCTTTGGATTTGTATTGAACTCAAGTTTTTATCTGATATATGTAATTGCTGGCTCTATTTTGTGAGTCAGACGTCGAGAGATCTCAGTCTATATTTGTTCAGTCATGGAATCAAAGTACTGAAAGTTCTGTCATTAAAGGAGGAGCTTAAAAGAAATGCCGAAATTTAAAAATTTTGATAATAACTACATTTTTCAAAATGCATCATATGAAATTTTCAGATGAATCTGTGGTTGACAAGTCTTTGTCTCACTAAGACAGCAATAGCATAATTATACTCTGCTGAACATGAAAATATTCCATTCATGAATTCCGAGGATTTAATTTATCCATACTGCGTGTACCCATCAGTAAAAAGTATTTATATGTTGAAGCCTAAAATAGTATTTATTAAGATCTGTCAGCATGCAGGAAATTCTCAAACAAGAGAACTTTCCAATTGGTTAACTTTTTTAATTGGATGAACAATATTCCCCCAAAAACATTTAAATTGAATATAGATAGTACTCCCCAGCCTCAAAAAAATGGAACAGTGTTTGCTGTATACTCATTTGCTATTGAAAGCCATCCCATTTAAATCGAGTCTGTATCTTCCAAAACATTGCAATACAGGGCTAAAATGTAAAAGGTAAACGTTTTAGAGGAGATATGAAGAAAATGGGATGGAAATAGAATGAAAACCTCGTAAGAAAATGAAATAATGAAACAGTAATGTGTGGGGATACCCTTTTTTAGAGTTGAGCACAAGAAGGTACTTAAACTACTTATTTGTCAGAATTAAGTAGCAGTGTTGTTTTGTTCTAATCCTTGTTACAGCCAAACCTGTGAAGTTAGGTCACCAAAGAGAGAGAGAGGATGGTCTGTGTGCACAGTTATTTGGTCTGTTGTATTAGTAATAAAGATCAACCATTCTTCATATGGTGCCCTCAATCCTCACTAGCAGGGTTGTAAAATCTGGTTTAGCTGTATATTACAGCAAAAAACTTGATTAGTACATGAAATGTCCAGACTGTAAATATTTATGTATCCTTCATGGCACTTTGTTTTATGATTAGAAAACAAGGACTGGTTGTCTCCTGACTATGTAAGTGATTGATGGCTCCATTGGCTGTAGGCTGGTTTTTGTCTTCACTCTATACAAGAGCTGTTTTTCACTTGTTTGATGTCTAAATTGAGGGTACCAGTCTGCCAGTGTTTAAGATATGATGTGTTGTTGTTGTACTTCTCAACATTTTCATTATGTAATGTAGAGACTGGATTCTGCTCTTCTAAAATTAATGATTTTCATAATATTTGAAAAATGACCAACGGTAAGGTTGCATTCTGTTTACAATGTTAGTTTCCTTCCTAGCAGCTTCGCAAACTCAGATCCAAGTGTTATTTAAAACAGCTCAGTTCTATTACAGCAATATTTTTACAGATATTTCTTGTTTTCCATAAATTTCCCAATTATTCCGTCTCATCTTTATAATACTCTGGGGACTTATGAAAACCGTTGTTTATTTTCATTATTGGAACCTATCTATTTGTAGAATCAGCACATTACTTAATTTGTCCAATGAATATTGTCAATATCCTCTCCACTTTCAATCAATTATCCAAAAGTATTCTCTTATTCATCTTGCAATATGCTTTGGTTGTAACTAGAAATTTATGTACAGCAGCTGCTAGCTATCTTGAAAGAGGGACAAAAATAAGGATCTTGGAAACTAGGGGTCTGTGATGGGAGTGTTCTGCCTCTTTTGGCCACCCTCCAAACAGCAGAATTTTTTTACTTACAGATATTTTGATTTTACTTCACTTTACTCATCTGTGTTTGTCTCTGATAATTTTTTTTGTTTACTGAAATCCCTGAAGTATATGATACTTGTCTATGTTGAAAAAATGTGATCACATTATGGAGTTTCAAACCCTCATCCTCTGAGATTTGTGGCTGGTGGCTGTTTCCCAGTACAATACACTTGTGCTCTCCAAAACATTGTTTTTGTCAAGGATGATCGTGATAATTATGGTTGATGTTAACGTGCCCTCATATCGGAAAAGCCATTCTTCAAAATGTTTTTCTTTGCACTTCTAATGATGTAAGTTGTATACATGTATTAGGTTTTGTTATTGAAATGCACTCAATTACAAAAGGATTTGTTAAAAAAGTCTTCATGGTGGTCAAATTAAAAACTTGAGTTATGATCACCTCTGCCTACTGTAGTGCATGCCTGTTTTTCAATTCTTTTTATTCTTTAAAAAAATGGCAAAAATGCTCTATTAGTGTCACAAAACTCATTAGTGTCAGGGAAATTGAAAGCGGTTTCAAGGAATCAGGGAATTGTAAAATTCTTTTGTCCCCATTAAATAAAAAATATGAGAATCTATTAAAGGAATATCACACAGTTGATCAATTGTTTTAATGTAATTATTTAATTGAGATAAAAGTCATGACATTTTAAAAATTTAAGCGCATGAAACCATCAGAAACCATCACTTGAATAATAAAATCATTGAACTAGCTCTTGGTTCATTAAGTTCATAAAACCATTGAACTAGCTCTTGGTTCATTAAGTTCATAAAATCATTGAACTAGCTCTAAGTCCATTGAGTTCATAAAATCATTGAACTGGCACTTAATTGACCAATTAAGTTCATAAAATCATGGAAATAGCTCACAGTCCATTGAGTTCATAAAATCAGTGAACTGGGGCATAGTCAATTATATTAATGAAATCATTGAAGTGGATTGCAATCAATTAAGTTCATTGAATCATGTAATTGGCACTTGTGAATTAATGAAATGTGATTTGCCAGACTCATGGAATCCATGAACTTTACTGTGTGAAAGTCATGATTTATGAAATTGAACTGTTCCAAAATGATGGAATTATTAAATTTTTGTTTTATGTTATACACTGATTAATCTATTTATATGTTTTTTCTGTTTTCAGAGACTAAAGAGGAACTTGAAGAATTAATGAACGATATTAAACGTACAGCAAATAAAGTTCGAACTAAATTAAAGGGTAAGTGACATAAGACATTAAGGTATTACATCTATTATGTCCTGAAATTACTATCTCAGAATGGAGTGTACAGATTAGGAAACTTTTACAATTTTTATAAGTTTCCATGATCGGAAATGATTTACTGTGAACTTTTTCAAAAACAATGACAATCCTTCGAGTTATTGTCCCTTTAGATGCGCATAGAAGTGTATTGGAGTTGCCCATTTTTCAAAGATTAAAGAAAAAGAATCTATTTTAATGAAAACTCATGGTAAAAAGATGAAAAACACAGTATCAATTATATTTGATAGAGAAAATATAGGTAACCATGCCATATCTACTGAAATTAATATTTTTCAATAATCATAGAGTATTTTTTTTTACAATTTTTTTTAAAACATGTTTAATTTAAGTATCAAGGGTGACTATCAAAGAAATAATGATAATTTGGCTATACTGTTTTTATGATATTAACTTTTTTGGGGGGGATTAAGCATGCAGATACATCAGAAATGTATAATATTATGGATCTAATCACTTAATGGTTGATTTTTTGTACAAAATATCATTATCAAACCCATTTCTATTGTATCGATTTGCAAGTATCTCATTCCCTTCCTGTCTGATGATAAAGATTGGCATAATTATGACTTAACAATTTGGTTCTCTTGAGAAATAATGTTTTGATGCTTGTAAATTAACACAAGTTTCTCAGGAGTCAACATCCTGTTAATTGAAACTAAGTTCTAATGTCTTTGTGGCATGTACTTAACTTCTTAGAAATCTTCTGTTTGAAAAATCAGGTATAACATTGTCAGTTCATTAACCAATCCTTCTAAGGATGGTCCTAGCTCATTTTAATGGTCTACATTTTGGAATTCTTTAAAATTTGATTTGAAGAAATGTATATAGGCATTAACTACGTAAGATATACTCTTATTCCCCACCTCCCCTTAGATGAAGTTGTTGATGTTAATTCGTTGAACATGGGATGTTACCTGGTCAGCTCAAAAGCGTGAGCATTAAAGGTCTCTGGACATTTGGTTTGTGAGGTCAAACCCTGGATGGGGCCATTTTTCTCTATGATAAGTTGGTGGAGGACGTAAGGTCTGAAATTATCATTCATCCTCCATTGCTGGTTGATTCTTATTTGAGAAGTTGGAGATTTCTAGAAGAGTACAATGTTGTAACTTGTCCAGATTCAAGGAACATTGTCCACATGTATGTATCTGAATTACTGATAAAAAATCCTGGCTCACCCTTGTTCCATTACAAAAATCCTTTTAGAAAGTAACAGTAAAATTTTTATAGTGTTTTGAGTCAAATCATTAATGGGTCTAGCAAAAAATTATGACAATAAATTTATCAAGTTTTTTCTGGTTTTTACTTTGTAAAACTTCATGTGTAACTCAATTATTTTGCCTTCTTATGTCTCTATAAATACCAGAAGTGTAAGTCTGAAATTTTGTGCAGAAAACATAAATTGTCAAAAATAAAACATTTCCAACTTAATATATCAGTGTTTCTGAATCAGTCCCTTAGGACAAATGTCTGTGAAAGAAGTAATGCTGGTAATCATGTATGACTTTTATGAGAGGAGGGTGAATATTTATGCTATATTTTGTTAATCGTGATCAGACGTTTTGAATAAAAATTGCCAAGATATCCAGTAAGACCTCTTTGTTGAATTGCTGGCATTTTTCAGTCATCAATTCTCCTGTATTTATTCTGGCCCATATGCTCTTAATCTGACCAACATTCATTGTGTGACAGTACGCCTGACTGCCGCAAATGTGGCATCCGTGGTCAAGTGGTTAAGGTCTCAGACTGGGAATAACTAGCCCCTTCACCACTATAAGATCAAATCCCACCCAGAATCAAACAAATGTCACTTGTGAGGGAGCTGTCCAACTGGCTTACAGATGGTTGATGGTTCTACCCAGGTGTACACTAGGGGGTGTCTTCCTCCATCAAAGTTGGAAAAGTCACAAAATAGCTTTTATATCACCAATTAAACGACCCTGGCTTTTGGTGAATCTTTAAACTCCATACAACTACCACAAACAATTGTCTGACTTCTCAATTGCTGGTATGGTTTTCATCTTTGTGAAAAATGTCCGAATGAATTTTTTCATGTAACTTTGCATTTAGCTGCATGGTTTAATTCTGTATAACAGTTAATGTTCTTTTAAATTCTAATGAATTTTGTTAGTCAGATGTGAGTGTTGATCGGAAACTGTGAGATATATACTTTTTTTCACCAGTTTACACACTGATGAAATTGAAATCTGTTATTGATTTTACTTACATTTTGTAGTACAATCATAATTTGATCAAAAATATTACATTTTCGTGTCACTAGTTTCCCATATCTTTAAGAGTGGGGATGAATGTCTGTGGGGTGGATAACCCAGAAGCCCCATTAGGTCTTTGGTGTGTCAAATATACCTGAATAACTCAACTTATAGTAGCCTGTCTCCTTTAGTTACGGCTTTATAATAGCCCAAAATCACCCAAAATGACTATCAGTCTAAAAATTGACATCTGGTGTGTATAATTATTTAGATGAATTTTTGATAGTGAAAGTATGCTGTAAAGAATTGACCTGAGAAACAACATTCATTGATGACTTTTTCATCTAAAATCTGTCTTGCAAAATGATATTCAATACCTCTGTAATACTTCACAAAATAATTTTTGTGCATAAAAATCTTACAAATGGACAGGAAAATGTTTTAATGCAGCTTTTAGCCTTTGAAACTTTGTGGGTTCTGTTTACTGAATGCAAAAAATGATAATTAGTACTTTTCTCCATGGCAATTTTATTTTGATGCGCCTGTCTTATTATGGGAACACCAGTGCTAAGGTGGGAGAGGACAATTGGGCAGAGTTTATGATGGTTGCCCACTCTCTTAATTTGAAGAGTTCCTTTCCTGTCTTCACCAGATAATTTTGGTAGGCGTATTTTGAGACAGTTCGGCACGCTTGTTACTTATCCAATGTAATAAGCTAATGACGGATATCGCAGACCGGCTCAGTTTGTGTTTTGTTTTACTCCTTCGGATCAATGGCTGCAAAAATACATCTCTTTGTATTCATTATAATTCTCTTATAGTGTTATGTCTACTGTGACAAAAATGGCATCAAACATTTTAAAAGCTTTGTGGTTTCCATAAAATAGTTATTGGTTCATTTAGTTAATCAATAAAATTCTTCAGAGTTTCTACTCCGTCATGCTACATAATATTCTTGACTAAAAGTGATGTTGTAATGATAAATAATGATTAAATGATAGACTGACATAAAAAAAGTTTTTACATAAAAAATCAAAGTTATCCTGATTGCATACTGGATGAGTTAGTGACCTGGCTCGTTTGCTTGATGTTAATTTTGCTAGGTGTCAGATTATGTCCAGTGTCTATTAGGGCTGTAGCAAGTTTCCAAGTACTCATGTACTGGTAATCATGAGTTAAACTTGAAAATCAAGTTCAACTACTGACCACTTCTGAGATCTTAGGAGCAAAATAATCTCAATAAAAGTGCAAGCCTTTATTTAGGAAGCGTGATATGTAATATTGCCATGTTCCGTTAGTCAGTTCCGAGAGTTTCAATAGTTTACACTTTACACAGAGTCATATTGAAGAAAAATGGTGTATAATGCAAAGAAAAGAAATATTTCCTATGAAAAGGGGCATATAATGTATAGAAAAGTATACCCAACTAGAGGAAAGAAGTAGCATGTGGAGAAAAGGTGCAAAATATATTTTTAAATAATGTATGAAATGCATGTTTGTGTCTTTTATTACAAAATCAAGATCTATTTAAGGAATTCAAAATGACTTTCCAAACTGTGGCTATATTTTTTTCACTCATTTTTTTTTTCAATCGCATGTTGTTGCTTGCCTAGAAGAAATCATTAATGTCCTCTATTGTCTCATATTATCCGATCTGTGCAACGCAATTGTTACGTCTATTGATCAAATACTTCGCTGGATCCTTCCTGATACAACCATTGTATGACACATTTCTTTCCCTGAACAAAATGGAAATTGAAAATTTCACTTAGTAGAATGCTCAGTATTGAAATGCTGATAAAATATTATTCTCTTTAAAAATGCAAAAAAGCTCAATTTATTGGAAACCAATATTTTGATTTTTTTTCCAAATTTGTTTGACATCAGGAGTTGCTGTAAGCTTTAGGCTTTAGAATTGTGGCTTGTTTTGCAATATTTATGTGGGTGTTTGTAAGAATTAGGCGAAATGGAGTGGGCTGAATGGAAAGTTTGTAAGATTTCAAGAGGGTTTAGAGATTTGGGGAAATGATATTTGTATTGATCAGAATGAACAAGGGAAGCAACCACATTGGTTGTATATAGGGGATTGAAACTTTGTGGGGGCTGTATAAATGAGGGTGATACTAAGTTTAGTATATAGCCCACTACATTAAGCCCACATTTAGGACCAAATAAATCAGTCTTATTATTAAGGTGGTATTGTTATTTAAGGAATTATTGAAAACTGGTCAAATATTTCGTTTTAATAAGGTGGTTACTATAATAGGTTTTACTGTATTTGTTGGGAATTGAATGTGAAGATTGTCAAAAATGGGTCGATTGCATGAAGAATATGATTGGTTTTCTGGAAAATGGTATGAGTTGTTACATATAGTTTCTGGTAATGGATAAGGGACTCGAGACATATATAGAGAGAATGTAAAATGGGAATGGTAAGAAATTGTTATAGAGATTGTACACAGAATGGAAGGAGTCTTTGAGGGGGGGGGATGGAAAGGATATCAGACTGAAATTAAGGGCTTAATAGTCATCAGTAGGGATTGTAAGAGAGAAATGTAAAGATGTATTTGATCCAGGCAAATGGGATGGAACGAGTCTTTTAAGGGGAAAGAAGGGGTTATAAGACAGGAATCAAGGGGTTATTTGTGGGGCATTGGAGGTGAGAGCAAGAGAGGAGTGGAATGATTCAGAAAACACGGGGATGGAGGGTTCTGGATGAATTTGATTACAAAATATTAGATTGTAACTGAGTTGAATTTTCTCTGCTTGTGATGAATGGTAAGCTTATCACCTACACTAGTCTGTAGACAATTCACTTCAAGTCTGGAAGGAGTAGTAATTATAGCCTAGGACCATTCCAGAATTAAATATTTAAGTCTGGTTCTGTGATAATTATTGAATCTATCAGGGGGAAAACACAGTGTGGTGATATTTTACAGATTTTTAGAGGAGCATTTTTTTGGTAATTCCCTTCAAATTCTTAAATTAATGTCTAGTTGTTTAGTTTTAACTACTTTTCTAGACAATGTACCTTGTCCCCTTCAGTTTTTGCTAGCTTGATTATTGCATCACAGTTTCATCTGTATGGAAACGTACTAAGTACCTTCTCTTCAATGCTAAAGTATCGATAATGTTAAGACTTCACAGAGATATCTTTGTGACTTTTTTTACTAAACTGTTTTCCTCATAAACATACTTTGGACTATTCCAAATTCAAAGCAAATGTACAAAACATCAATTTATTTAAGAAAATGGAATTATTTCTCTCGGATCTAGTGGAAAACATTGTGGCGAATGATGCTGTTGCGAATTCCACGAGATGGCTTCTTTTGTCTTAATGTTTTCAATAGTCGTCCGCATCAGATGTTGGGAAATGTGTTGTTGTGAGGCAAAAGGTTAAGATATTTTAGAAAGTCATTTGCCTTCTGTTTCGTTCACATATCATGAAGGTTGCTTATGAAATGAGGGTATGGTTCTTGACAGTAGGTAACTCGGGAGCACTGGTCCAGTTCAGTAACAACCGTACTTATGAATTATTGTTGATGAATGGTATAAAACCAGTTTAGTCCAATCTTATTTAATGGCCACCTTTGAACATATTTGAACAATGACCACCTGATAATATAAGCTACCATTGTGAGCAATGATCACCTTTGAAGCTACTTTGTGAATAATGGCCACCTTTAAGTATAAGCTACTATGTAAATGAAAAGGAAATTTTGAAACCTAGTCCAATTAAAAGTAAATGGTTGTTATAATAAGGTAGTCTTAATATTGAATGGGTTGATAAGTGTGGATTTAATGTATTTCTACTTTCATTATACTGAAGGGAATACACTAAATGCTTGTTTTACCTACAAGGAAATTTTTACTGATAAGATAATTTCCTTCAGATAGTTCAAGGAAGTTGAATCCTTTATTTGTAAAGATTTTGCTTATGTCACGCTGGAATGAAATTTGAGATTAAACTGTTGTTTGACATGTAAATTTAACATATAGACTAAGGCCTTGTTTGGGGTGATTATATAGCATATATAAAATATGTAAGTTGCTAGGCTATGTTTTTTTATGCAAATGAATTTAAAAATATCTGCTAAACTTGTTCAGTTTTAATGAGGTTTATTTAAGGGGTTTGTTCTGTTTCCTTTGAATCTTGGCAATTTTAGGGATCACTTTTAACCAAGTTATTAGGTGTTTCCCAGCCTCATCTCCGCCATTTTTTCTTTTCTTTTTGATCCATAAAAATTAAATTCATCGTACTGTCGTAGCCCCTTATTCCAATATGATTTTGGTAATGTTTCTATGTTTCAAATGTTTTAACATAGTCCCTAGTGTGAAGAACTGTCATATAAAAATTTTGTTCTGCGTGTTACCAGATATTTTTTGTATTTTGGCCTCAATTTCATTATTAGAGTTTGAATTCATTCAGTATGATCTCAACTTTTACAGACAAGCATTACACCCATGTGACAGTTTTCTTGTTTTTGTCATGTTTTTGTTTATCAAGTTTCGAGTACTTCCTGGTAGTTTGATTAGAGTCTACTTGACATTATTTTAATTACATCCTTTTCTTACTTACATTGATGACAAAGTATGTAAGTTGTGCACAGTAGCCAATGACAGTCTTATATAACAATCGATATGCCTGTTGTACAAGCTGAAGGACTGAGAGGCCCCTGTGGTCAAGTGGTTATGGTCTCTGACTTGTAATCACTAGCCCCTCATCACTGCGAATTTGAATCCTTACAGGGACTGAATTTCACATGTGAGGAAGCTGTTCAGCTACCTTACAGAAGGCCAATGGTTCTATTCAGGTGTAAGCCTGGGGTCTTCCTCCACCATTAGAGCTGGTAAGTTGCCAAATGACCCTGGCTGTTGGTGTGACATTCAACACCAGTGTAAAGGCGGTACAATACAATCTGAGAATGTGTCAGTCACGAAACTGATGAGTGTCTGTGTCAAAACTGAACATAGTGCTTGAAGAAATGCCAGGGCCTGGTTTTGTGGATTATATCTTAGCTATAAGATAGCAGTTTTTTAAAATTCCTGGTTACCTCTTAAACATCCTCAAAGCAGTAAAAGATAGTATGAGCCGCAGTCGTAGTCCAGTGGTTTAAGTGCGCTGGACTTGTAGTCCGGAGATCCGGGTTTGAATCTCGGTCGCGGAGGGTCATACCCTTTTATGAAAATTTGCCAATAGTGTTGATTTTCCTCCACATGTGGAGAAGTTGCCGGCTCCTTGTGGAAGGGTAAGTTAGTACTGGTTAGTATACAGTCCAGGAAAACTGGTTAGGTGAACCGGTTGCCGTATATAACTGAAAAATTGTTGAAAAACGGTGTTAAACCCCAGTGACAATAAGTCACATTAAAACAAAATAAAACAAAAGTTAGTATGCTTAAGTCTGATATTTGCTCTTGGGTGGACTTAATTTGATGGTGGTTGTTTAACACTGGTTGAACTGTATTGTTAAGTTCTGTTCAAACACTGACTTTGTAAACAGCTTGCATGAATGTAATCATGTCCCAAGTAATTATACTATCTATTTATTACTGATCGAAAGACCATTATCCAATGATGATTGCTTAATATTTTTCCCGTCTGACAATTTATAGGGCAACATCCTTCTGTGAGTTCACCTGAAATTGTCTTCTGATGTTTACAGTAATAATCCATGATGGAAGATCAATTGATCTTATATTTAGATATTGATGCTATTTTTTTCATAGTATTACTTCAAGGAAAATAGTCTGGAGATAGTCCTTTTTGATAATCTCCTGGAATTGTCCGTATTGAACGGAAATGCTCATTTTCCTATTGGTACCAGATGATAGTAATTTGTCCTTAATGATATTATTAAGATTTAGATCTTCGTTACATTACCAGAATGTTTTACAGTAAAACCTCGTCATTAGAACCACCTTTCGAACACTGAGAAATGATCTCAGTTAGGTGGTGTTATCATTTGGTTGATATAAAGTTACAGTCGAAAAAAAAGATTGTCTGACCTCAGTCCTCTAGCAAAATTTTTGATGAGGTTTGGTAACATTTTTAGGATTACTGATCAGTAAAATTCCTAAGATTTTTTGTGAAGTTCAAGTCAGTATATATTTTGGGCCATTTATATTTTGGCCAGTTCTGTAGTTTTAAGATTGTCATTCCTCTGATGATACAGTAGTTATATTGTCTTTTGTGTACTCTGTAGTGGAAATATCAAAAGGTTCGGTTTGGAGATGTATTTCGTTTATGAAAATGAAAATATTGGCAAGAAGAAAATTCTCTGAGACTGTAAAAAAGTTTGAAGTCGGCCGGAAAAAATAGGGTAGGTCAGGTTAGCAGAAACAAAGATAATTTTTATGCCTCATTTAGAAGAACAAGGTTTCGATTATGATTTAATTTAGCAGTACTTGATTCCCAATTTTGATTGGATCTTCTTGAAACCTCATCAGAATGTTTGTATAAATGATCTTGTAAACTTGTGCGATTATGGGTCATCTCCGGTCAAAAACTAGGTCACTAGGCCAATGCACCAGAAATCTTTGTTTACGGTCTAGAGGTCACAATTTTGATTGAATCTTTATCAAACTTTGTCAGAATGTTTGTTTTAATAATATCTTGGACAAGAATGAAAATGGGTCATCTGGGTCAAAAACTAGGTCACCAGGTCAAATCACTGGAAAACCTTGCTAACTCTCTAGGGGTCCGAGTTACGAATGGATCTTCACCAAACCTTGTCAAAATGATCGTTTTAATGATCACTTGGTTAATTTTGAACATGGGTTATCTGGGGTCAAAAACTAGGTCACCAGGTCAGATTATAGAAAAACTTTGTTAACACGCTACAGGTCACAGTTTTGATTGGGGGTTCACCAAACCTTGTAAAAATGGTTTTCTTAATGACGCGATATTCAGCTGAGGGACTAGCATTGAGATTGACCACAGTATCCTCGGGACCCCTTCCGACTTGGAATTTGCCCTTGACTTTTTCTGTGTGGGGCCCCAAAAATCCCAAGAGACCCATTAAATGTTGGAGATGGGAGTCCCGGGGACCCTCGGATGAAAAATCTTAGGGAAAACCCTGCTAGTATAGAGCCCTTAAATGCTCTATGTCTTTTACTATGCTGGTGTTTACATCATCATTTTTGTCCTAACCAACACCTTTACTCCACAATGGATGCTTTGAAAACAATGAAGAATCTATGCTTTCTGAAGTACATATACTGTTCCCAGCATCCCTGAAAGGAGCTGAACTATGATAGGTACTTTTGTAGTGTATTGATTTTCCATGAAGGATTATCTATCCCAGTCAATAGATCTTCAAAAGCCACCATGTTTTATTGGTGAAAAATCTATGCTCAATAGACACAACATTCTAGTTCGCTTTTCTGTTAGCATTGTGTGAAAAAATCAATGGTGTAACCATTAGAATTACTTAATTGTGAGAATTGCATGAATGGAAATACTGTTAGTGTTATAGGCATTGGTGATTGATGGCCTGATAGCACTTTATTGGGAGATTTTAGGTTGCTTATAAAATGTGAAGAAAATATGATCAATAAAGCCCAGTCCTCATAGTTTTGTCTTATGAGGATGCTTTAAATCTGAAGGTTTATTGATACTGCAGTGCAAACTTTCTGATTGACCCCTTTTATCCAGAAATCTCCTTAACCCAGACTGAATTGTTTATTCCAATTTTTTTTGGTTTACAAGTAAAAAAAACTCTTAGAAAATCTGGAAAACTTTCTTATCCCGATCATGCCCAGATAATGGTTGATATGTAACTTTTTTGACTCAACAATTTGAATGATATATATCTGTATTATAAATTACAATCAATGGCCAACTAGTCCCCCCCTACTCCATGCATACCATGATATGACTCACTGTTTATCTTAAAATTAATATCAATCAGAGTCAACTTCTCTTCTCATTGAAGACCTTGTGTGGGCATTATATGGAATGAAAAAGTGTGTTTTTGTTGTTTTAGAAAGTTCAGCTTCTATTTTATTCAATTTAATTCAATACCTCAGTCCATGTTCAAATATAAACTGATGTTTATCATAGTTTACAAGGTTATGCAAATACATTATAATTGTCAATGAATATGTACATTCAATTAGACTAATTGATCTTTAGAATAAAATGTATCAAATTTCTGGATCAAAGCATTTTAAGGACATAGTAAGATTGGTGACTTTTTTACTGAGAAATGTAAGGTCGCATCCAGTTGTGATTATTCAGTCCTTGCATTAGATAGTCACAACTTAGCAGTCTATAGGCGTGACTGCTTTGTCCAATAAAGACAGGCGTAAAACTGGAATTATCAAATAAAGAATTAATTAACTTGACTTGATAGTTTGAGCTTATCAAGTTCATTCAGTCAGTATAGTACCTGACAGTCCATGTAGGTGTAGAGGCTTTGTGTACGGTAATCAGGTGGTGTTCACATTGTTCTTCAGTCAAAATTCTACCAAAAATATTACATCCTAGGGTATTTAACCACAGATTTACTCTCTGTATCAGAATATTGGCAGTACAATTCTAGAAATTGTGAAAATAAAGGAAACGAGTCAGTTGCTGGAGCCCATGTTATGGACATTGCTGTGTGATATTGTTCTTGATAATTGTTTTTGTCTCCATATTGGAAGTATATGCAGATATTCACTTACTGTATACTTTATTTAGATAAAAAAACAGCATTGACCTGACAATATTCTGTCTGAATTGTCTAGAAAAAAAAAACTGTTGAGAATAATTAATTGCATAGTTGGACTGGTATTATGTCTGAATTGCCCTATATTTGGTATCGAGGTCTGGGTATAAAAACACTGTGACACAGTCCATGTGGAGAAGAAATTTTATTGAGAAGCTTTGATATTGTTGGATTAAAGTGTTTGAACAATGCCTTCGAGTTAAACAATTTAATTCCAGACAAAATGCTGATGTTATCTCATGTATTCATGCAAGTTTTAGAATTTTATCTTGATGTTTGCCTTTTTAAAGTAACATTGTCATGAGGCAACATTGTCAGTCGGTGTGAGTCAGTACTGTTAAACTGGAGACAACGGTCATCTATAAATCATGGCCATACCTAAGCACGCACTTATATTTATCATAAGAGACCAATTAAATCTTTTAATTCAGGCTAAATGAACATTTTATTAATAAAAGTCTTTCTTTGTTACACATATTTTTATAAAAACAAGACAAAATATAATTGTGACAGACATGCTTTTTTTATAAATTCAATGGCTTATGTTTCACAAATTGGACTGTATTCCATTGACCATTTTTATGCTCCCATCTTGACAGAATGAATTATTTGAACTCATGCATCTGATGTCCATAATAGTTTTCTGTCTCTAAGTTGTATAGTTTCCATTTGATTTTCACCAAACTTGGTCAGAATGTTTTGGGTGTAATGTCTCGCCCAAGTTTGATAAATAGCGAAGTCGCCTTTGGCAATCTTGAATTACAACCGTCTGGTTCAGCCCAAAATGATGAAATAGCTCTTCTGTTATTTAATTTTTTCTTCTATTTTATTTTTTTCAGTGATTGAACAAAATATAGAACAAGAAGAACATTCTAGTAAATCTACTGCAGATCTCCGAATACGCAAAACACAGGTAAGACCTTCATGCACGTGCACATGTCTGACTATCCAGTCACATGACCAAAAATCCCCAGGGCTCGACAATTTTTTTTCCAGGCTACTCATCCTGTGAGATAACCAAGAATTTTAACTAGTTCTACAGCAATTTCAACTCGTCCTGAGTCAATTTCTACTAGTAATTATGAGCGGGCGAGTGGATTTGTTGAGCCCTGATCCCCATTGTGAGTTTTTCTATTTATAGAGCAGTTTTCTGATATCAAAACACCTGTATGTATAGAACTGCGGAATTTTGTTGTGATTTTCTTGTATTGAACAATAATCAGAATACCAAAGTATTGAATTGCCCTGATAAAAACCCCACCCTTACTGACATTTCCCGATACTTTTTCAGAAAAACAATAAATCATGACTTGCTATTAATTAATGTTACAATCGCTTCAAAATATACACTGTGTGTTCAGTCATCATTCAAACAATGACTAGACATAATAGAAAAATAATCTATGAAATGTGCTGCCACTTGAGGTGTTAATTTGAGAATTTACAGTGAAATTTTAATGCGATTTTGATATGATATGAAATGAAATTCAAAATATGTTGTACTATCAGCTGTCATTTCATTATACATTTAATATTATAGAGTGAATTCAAGTCTATTGGAAAGTAGTTGCTTTGTTTAAATGAATTTGTTCAGTCATAAATTTTGGTGATTTTTTTTTAAATATGATTGTTCAACAGTAGACAAAATACTTTTTTAAGCATGTAGTCTGAATTAGCAAGTTCATATTTCATATTGATCTAGTATATTTTTGGTGTAATTTATTTTCACCACAACTAGTTAATGTCCTGTCAGAGTTCATTTTTCAGATGTGTGATTTTTTTCTATGTGAGTCATATTTGTGAAACATGCAAATTGGTTGAGAAAATCTGAGAGGGGTATAGGGGGAGGTGAGTGTGGGGGCGACCTATTTTCCTCAAAATTGTGCAAATGTTGATGGCATGATGAAGATGCATTCAAAGGAATTACCAGTACTCATATCTATTCATTTGTTTTATATAAGAATACTGTCTTGTTATATTCTGCACTGAGACAAAATGATTTTCTATCCTCTGATAAGAGACCTATCACACACCTGATTTGTACTTGTAACAGCCTCTGTAATTATGATTTATTTCAACGACTGATATTATAAATATTACTGCAATTTAAATGCTGTGTAGCATGGCAGTTGAATTTGATTTCCAAGCAAAGCTAAGATTGAATTCCAAATCAACGCATGGTAATCATGTGTAGCTATAATCACGATTCCTATATTGTATTCATGAAGTACTGTGCAATTTGTAGACACGATTGAATACTGTCATGATTTATCTTATTTTCTGACAGAAAATTATATAATTAAATCCATGAAAAGTGGTTAACCAGTATTGATTTTCTCCTTTATGCTACCAGTAGGTGGCAGTATGTGTAAAATTGACATGTTCCTTGGTATCACAATCAAATTGCCAAAATTTATTCTTGGTTTATTATAGGCTTTCTGTTTCAGTTTTAAGTTAAAACTAGTAAAAAAAGTAAAAGTAAAGCCTGTGAAATAAAAATTATTCGCTCCAATGCGGATACATTTTTAAGATAATTTTACAGATAGAGTTTTAGACAGATTTTCTATGATGATAAAATTTTGTTCTTCTGTTATATAGTTAGCTTGAAAAAGGTAATTTTAAGGTTGTCTGAGGTTAGATTTAATTTTTCTCGGATGTCAGGCAAGCAGCTTAAATTTTAGACTGTGAGATGGTGAATTGCTTACAAACAGTCTGGGAATGTCTTTTTTATGTTATCAGATAGCCCATTTTGAATTTTCAACTTTCACTGTACTTAAAGCTAGAAGATGAAATGTCTTTCATTAATAATTATCTTTAATTGAATGAAAATTAAAATTGTATTAGTTCATTAGTGCTTTTAATTGGCACAAATCATTTATTGCATTTATTTTTTTTGCCATTTTTTGCCAAATAAAAAGGACTGAAGTCAAAATATTGTTAATCGAAGTATAGAATTTATCTCATGCATTGTTGTACCTTAAAAGGGTTTAAAACTAATATAATATTAGTTTTGCCTACAATACACATTCAATATTTACTTAAATGTTTAACCAAGATTCTTTTTACAGTTTTGTCAGACAAGCTTCTTCAATTTGATTGTTTTAGTTGGCTGTGTGTAGTAAAATTGTAATTTTATTGACAGCTAGCCTTGAGGACTTATTGTATTGGAATTGTAGTCATAGTAATAGCAGTAGTAGTAACTAAATGTCGACCAAAAAGACTGAACTTTCTTTTTCTAGTACTCGACAATTTCTCGTAAGTTTGTCGAGACCATGAATTGCTACAACCAGGCGCAAATTGACTATCGAGACAGATGTAAAGCTAGGATACAGCGACAAATTGAAATCAGTAAGGAGTACGGACGTGTGACAATAAGTGTGCCGTCACCGTCACTATAGATATAGAGTGTTTATACCGTAGGAGCATGACCAAAAATAAGCATGCACAGTTCTTTTATGAATCAATATGCCACGAAAATAAATGTGGACTTTCTCCTGCTTAACAATTTTCGTGAATTTTGTTACGAACATCTTCTATCTTTCTACCATTTAATTACTTAACAAATTCCTGAAGCTTGTACTTATTGAATGTTGATAGAAATTTTATTCAATGCTGAATTTGAAAGCACATTTTGCTCTAAAAAATGGAGAAGTCCTTACATGTAAAATTTTGGGAAAATTCTGCTGTAAAATTTCATCCTTGGCCTTCTTATGACGATAAAGGTTATGTAATACTGAGTTTATTATTGTAAGTTTTGTAATACCAGAGAAATTGATGGTGAATAGCATTCTTTATTGTTTTAAATTTCATGTTTCCCAAAATTTTACATAATTTCAAGATTCCTTCCATTTTTTTAGTGTAAAATGATTGCAGAAAATGAATTTTTAAGCACCCAAGAAAATCAAACTGCTTGTATTTGGCATTTTAAAGATATATGTTTTGCAGGAGGGAGAATTTCCACAGATTTATTTATTTTTTGTTGTATAAATGAATGTTCTTGTTTCTGTAAAAGAAATAGACATTTTAAATGTTCATGTTTGTTCAAAAAATTGTTAGTTGTCATGTTTTTGGTTCACAAAATCTGTGAAACCTTTGAATGTGATGCTGATTTTTGGTCAGTTGAGTTATTTTATTGAGTCTTAAGTTGATACTTTTGACGGTTTTTTCTTGCATTTTGCATATATTTTATTTGTATTATGTCCAAAGTTCAATAGTTAATTTTGTGTCTTTGTTCACAATTTATTAACAATTCTGTTTCATTTTTCTTAATTTTCTTTCTGTCATAGCACGCTACATTATCACGTAAATTTGTCGAGGTTATGAATGATTACAATGCCTGTCAGATTGACTACCGTGAGCGGTGCAAGGGGAGAATACAACGTCAACTGGAAATAAGTAAGCTATACAAGGTTTACCTCCCTTTATGAAGGTATTGGGAAGAGCTTAAAGGCTTTAAATATCTTATTAAGTCCTGTACTTTTGGATTGGTAATATTAGTGGTTACCTCCCTTTGTCTGAGTGGCATAGAGTGGTAATATCATGATTTACCTCCCTTTGTACAAGAACTGAAATTAAAATATGACAAGAGTTGTCCCCCCTTTACTCAAGATCTCAAGGAGGTGTGAATGGTACATGTTTGATTATGTGACAAATTATATTATTACAAAGATGTAGGGCTACTTTATGATTTCATTTTCTTAATTTTTTTTCACCAGTAATTTTGTGTTTTGTTCTTTCACTAAAAATCACCCTGTTATTGCAGTTATTCTTCTCTTAGGGGTTTAATTAGGGGACATTTCCTTGTTAACAAAATGGCAGTGTCCTCTATTGCCCCTTTTGATTTGATGATGCACAACAATTATTTGTGTGGTAGACAAAATTCACAGTGACTACTTAGCACATAGGTTCATTATTTCTTATCTTATGTACAATTACATAATTTTAGGGAGAAAGGGCTTAAAGTAGTTCAAAGTAGGTCCTCATTCTGGGTCCACTTTTCGCATACCAAAGTAAGTTGTTCAGATGGGCAAGTATGCACAGATTGTGATCATCTGGGTTTGTTATAATATTCCCTGAATGCTCGTTTTTTTTTTAGATTATACTCATGAAAAGCATTCAGTAATGTTAAGTATTTATGTTATTCAGACACATTACTAATGGTAGGGTTAGCAATACAGAGCTTCGTCTTATAACTCCAGTTTAAATGTAAATACATAACTTTGCTGTGATGTTTTATGGGAACTTTATTTGCTGTAGTGTTCTGTTTCATGATCTGCTTTAATGAGGGTAAGGTGGGAAACACACTATTGTTCGCAGACATTGGGCGACTGAAAATGTTGCACTCCGCACATCTGGATGGGGGAGTTTGCTCAAAAGTGAGATGGTGTGTTGTTCAGCCCTCAGAGAGGCCTCTGTTTGATTTTTTCAATTTGCCAATCCACCAAGCATAAACTTGAAATAATCACTTTTTAAAAAAAAAAAATCCTTTAATTCCAACTCATTTCAAAGAGATTGAAAATAATAAAACAGTGGCCAGTTATTGATGGGATGTTTTGTACTCTAGGGTAAGAGATTAATAGTTCATACTCCAGGGAAAGAGTTGTGTTTTGCTCTGTAGGAATGTGATTAGATGTTTTTTTCGGCACATGCATTGGGACTAATGGTTTGTTATACATGACAAAGCATTTCACTCCATAGGGTAAGGTGTGACTTGTTTAGCCCCTAATTGGGTTTTTGTGGTTTCACTCTTGGGCAGAAAATCAGGAAACACAGAAGGGAATCCATAATCAACATCAAAATTTTTAAATTAGAGAGTTATGTTGAGAACTAGAAAAAAAACATAAGCTTTTAGCAGGGTGATATCCTGAGGAAAATATTCCATTTTCCAAAATAGCAATATTTTTTCGTTACAGTACCATGTCATTACCATTGCAAGATCATCAGAAATAGATACTTATTTATATTTTTAAATGGATGTAGATTGTTTTTAATTGGAAATATTTTTTCTATTATTTTATTTCATTTTATTTTATCTATGTACTTATTTTGATTGGATTTTTTTAAACAGTATATATTATTATGCATTTATGCATACCATCGTGTACACATATGTTAATTGTATTTGTATAAATGTAACGGTATGATTTTAAGCTTATTACTCATAAATTTAATGTATAGTTAATCATTCATACATTTCTTGTAAAAAAAGGTTAAGAGAATGAAAATTATTTCTAGGGAGAAAACAATGTTCAATGGGAGGTTTTGTATGCTTATGGCATTAGAGCCTTATTTAAGGGGCTTTCAAATAAAATTCCCTAACTTATTACAGTCAAAAAAACTTTGCTTATAAAAGTATTCTTCTGAAACTTATCATTGTAAAATATCATTCTAAAAGTCCTGTGCAAAGTTTATGTTAAACAGGGTTCCCACATATTTTGAAAAAAATTGGATTTTTAAATCAGGTTGTAAATGAAAGCCCTGCTTCTTAGATTGGATAAGTTCTGAATTGGGCAGGCATTTGGGGCTTGTGGGCAATAACATCAAACAATTGGTTTCTGTTTGATAAGTTCTGTTTTGGATTGACTTATTGCTGCCAGGCTTGGTATGTAACAAGTTTTTAAGGAGACCTGGTTTAGGATTTTATTTGTGGATTGTAGGGTCAGAGGTCTCCATTGTTAATAATAGGAAAAACAGTTTCTGTACAACAAATTCTTGAAAACTTGGTTTTGGAATTACCTGATATCTTAGTTCTTAGAAATATTTATGTAACAAAAAATGTCTGATGATTTTTAAAGACTAAAAGTGTACAAAAAGCTGACTTGGAATTTTGTTACAATAATTATTATTTTGGCCAACAAGTATTTATTAGAATGACTGCTGGTGTGGGTTAGGGTCAGCGTTAAATAATTATATCTTAAAGTATAATGATAAAATTACTTTCTATAATCCATTAAAGATTTTATTTGCTTTGCGATCAAAATTTATCATCCTCATAGCGATGATTTAATTTCAGAGAAAATATTCTGTTTAATAAGTAATAAACTAATCATAGAAATCTGGGATGTTTGAGGTAAATGTTTGTGGGGGAGAAAGTCAGTGTTGTTTTGTGACAGGTTGTTTGTGGGAGCCCTGATGAAGTACTTGCCTTAAATACGCCTTAATTTGGCTTTAAAAATGGTTGATATTTTAAAGATTCTGAAGTATTTCTTGTCTTTTTTTCAAGATTTTAACATTGCTTTTATATTATTATAAAGATTTATTAGCTTTTATATTATTATAAAGATTTCTTACATTATAAGGCTGATAATGTACATTATGGTGATTTTTAGTGTATGTGTGGTAATGCTGTTCTGTGTAGTTTGTATATATTTTTACATTGTTTTTATTGTTTAGCTGGTAAAACTACAACAAATGATGAACTCGAGGATATGTTGGAATCTGGTAATTTACAAGTTTTTACACAAGATGTAAGTATTTACATTTCATACACTTTTTCATTTTATTGTTCCTTTGTTTGTATTGGAACTAACTCTGTTAATTAAAAGTACCTTCAAACCTGAGTTCACCGCCATCTGATTATTATGGCCAGTGTATAATCAGTGGGAACACTTAAGTACACATTTAGACAAATTTTACTCAGTGAGGAAGCTATCCAGCTAGCATTTGGAAGGCTGGTGATTCCACTTATGTATACGCCTGGGGTCTTCCTCCACCGTGAACTTGAAAAGTCACTAAATGACCCTGGCAGTTTTAGTGATGTTAAACCCACATGAAAAAATAGAAAGACAGGCTGAATATTGTCATTTGGGAACATTCTTTCAGTATTTCTTACAAATTTGTTTGGCAGATTATTATGGAGACCCAGCAAGCCAAACAGACATTAGCTGATATAGAAGCCCGCCATGCTGATATTATGAAATTAGAGAAAAGTATACAAGAACTTCATGATATGTTTATGGACATGGCCATGTTGGTGGAACAACAGGTAATATTCCAGGAGATTGATGTTGGGGCCCATTGGGGGGAATGAATTCTTTCATTTTGGGACTAATGATGAGGCCTTTCAAAAGGGAAACAAACTCAACTTTCATTTAATGGATCGTGGTAATGGAGCCATCCTTTACACAAAACAAATTCTTCTTTCACTTCTAGATGATTAGCATTTGGTCCTCAGTAAATTCTGTGTTTATTTATATTATATGACTCAGTTGTGAAAATCTGAGATGGAACTGGAAATGGATTGAAATAAGCTCTCTTTTCTTAAGGAATTAAAAAAATATTTGCATTCCAGTTAAAGAAACTGAGGGATTAGAAAGAGTCAATTATTTTTCTTTCAAAATGAAATATATACATTTGTTATTTAGGGAGAAATGATTGACAGAATTGAATATAATGTTGAACAAGCTGTGGATTATGTTGAAACTGCCAAAATGGACACGAAAAAAGCTGTGAAATACCAAAGTCGAGCTCGACGGGTTTGTTTTGTTATTCAAATTTCTTCTTCTTCACGCACTGTATACGTTAAAATACTGCAACTGTTTTCTCTACGTCTTGTCAGGGATTGGGAATCAAAAAATAATTTGCATGATGTATTTCTTAGTGTGTAGTATTTTGTTAAATTATTCCAGGAATAGAATATTGTTTTTCCATTTCTCAAGCTATATTATTGAAATTTTTATACGTCAATTTATTGTATAGTTAAAATAAATATCTGAATTCTAAAAATATGCCATTCTGAATATTTAGAAAACCATCCTATACATTATTCTGTGATAAAACGTGGTTGGCTGTTTCATTTTACCCACCCGATTTTACCTAATAATATACTTGCCAATGACAACACAAAAAACTTGTTTAATACAAGGGTGTAAAATGAGCAAACTGAATAGCAATTCTCATTGTTTTCAGATAAAAAAGGAAATTCTTTTTTGAGATATAGTTATTGTAATCAGAACTCCGTCATCTACATTTCAAGTGCTAAAATTTGGGGACTTATTTCTTCTTAAAAATATCATTTAACCAGTGGTCGACTGGTTATGGGATCTTACTGGTAATTATTGGCCCCTCACTGCTGTGAAAACGAATCCCACCCAGGACCAGACAAATTTCATATATGAGGAAACTGTCCAACTGTTCAATGATTTTATCCATATGTACACCTTTGGCCCTCTTCCCTGTTCTGTAAGGTGACAAATGATCCCCAGCTGTTGGTGTGACATTAACCTTTAAGCCCCCCCCAAAGAAAGAAGATGATATTAAAAAACTGTTGCAGTATTTTGTAACACTTGGTGCTTTTTTCTCTTCAATGCATGATCAGTCAGTAATATAGTCAGGTTTGCATTCTACTGTGAAGTTTAGTTATTTCGACAGATATTTTTAATTTTGTAAAGTTTCTGTATAAAGGCAGTATTTTATTATTGTCAATTGAAGTAACTTTCACATTTAAATTATGAATTAATTTCGCTGATAGTTGCATTAATTTGATTTTCACTTTATAAGGCACTATTAATTTTACTCACCAAAGTTAAAGTACCTTTTCTGTTGATTTTTAATGTATTTCGTTATTTCATCCATTTTTCTGCACTTCAAAGATTTCAATTTTGGTGTGTGAAATATTAGAAAGGAAATGCATACACTTTTCTCTGAAGGGTGTTAATGCTCAGTTTTATTATTATTAGGAATATATAATTTTCCAAGGGCACTGAAAAAAGAATTTATTTATTAAATGGAGATAAAGTTCAGTTTGGTGATATTAGATTCAAACAGAATTTGTGAATTTTTTTTCTGTAACATTATTGACCTACTGAATAAAGTTTGTTAATAGTTTTTTATTGCTGAAATTGAAAAATTAGAAAAAATGGGTTTATTAAGAAGCAAGTGCAGAACATTGGACCGTTGTCTTGTCATTCAAATTTATTTGGTTTTCATATCATTAACTTGGTTTTATTTCTTTTTTGCATTTCAGAAACTCATTATGATCATTATATGCGTAGTTGTACTGATAGTAATTTTAGCAATTATATTACTTACGACGCTGACCTAGTCATCCCTATGCCGAGTGTTCACCAATGAAAACGCTTGTTACATTCCTGTTGCCATGGATTCAAGATCATGTGACCATCATTATGACTTTTTAAAAAAAATATGAGAAAAAAATGTATGGCACAATAACTCCGATCATTTTTTGATTGAGATTATTTTTAAGGTGATTTAAGGGCTCCTGTGAATGATGGTAAAATTTGGTAAGGAGATTAGTTATACAAGATTGGACATGGGTTGATGTTAAGGCTTCGTGTACTAAGCCTCAGAAACAAAATTCTATACTGTGACCATGTATTTGACCACACAACTGTTTTTGGACATGACAGGCTTGACTTATCAGACCTAGAATAAAGACATTGAATTTGATGTAAAACACATGTATTAATATATAGTTGTAAGGTACATGGACTCAATGAAAAGTGGATTTAATTCATTTTGCAAATTTTTTTGTTGGTTAGAAATTTGATTTGGTTTTACAATAAGTAACTTTGAATGTGAGATTGTTTCTTTTTTCTGCTAAAAATGTATTTTAAATGTAAAATAACCATATGACACTTGCAGTAATTTCTGTTATTGACAGTGCTTTGATTAATTGTGCAATTAAGATTAATGGACAAACTTATGTATCTTTATACATGTTTAACTTTTTATCATTAAATTCTCTTCAAGTGTTGGAAATATATTAAAAAAAATTCAGAACATGATTTGGTAGAAATAATTTCCACAGCAAAAGTTCGTCTCTGATTTCAGAAATCTCTTATTTCTTAAGTTGCAAAATTCTAGTGTACTTATTATTATATTTATTTCAATGCTTGGCTGTATATTAGTAGATAACACATAAAGTTTCATTTGCAATATGTCTACAAGTCCTGCAACTAAAAATACAACTTTTTTTAAGTAACTGTTTTAGACTAAATCTCAATATTAAGTTTTTTTAAAGAAAGGCCTGATACAGTGTGCTGCTTGTATGTAGATTGCTAAAATATCATTTTATAGATTTCAAATTTTGCGGGGGATAGAATTTTACACCTTGAATATGTAATAATTAAGATTTTTTATTATTATTTAATTGTGACTTTTACTGATGTAGTGTATGACATTTTTCATGTGTAATGTGTTAGAATTTAGTGAAATTTTTTCCCTGTTACTGGCGAGCATAATATCTTGAATATTCGTATTGTGAATAAGTAATTTTTTAGCCTTTAGTGAGATCATAAATTTTGTCTACTTTGATGAAATTTATATGTATAAAGTTGCCTGTGAAAAATGTGACTATAGTGGTCAATTTACCACAAACTTGACTTTATTAATTTGTAGTAAAGTTTTTTTATTCAAGAATTTGTCTGTTGTCATAGCAATGACTTAGCCAGAATTTAGGTTCTGTAACGGCCAGATATAAACTAGTTCATATTTTTCATATTTTCTTTCCATTCAAAAACTTGAATGTGTCCAGTGTATACCTGGCTGTATTCAGAATTATAATGTTATGATTTAGGAATAGTTGAACATCCCAAGTCTTCAGAATTATCCATTATTGTAAAATACAGATCTGTAACAATATACGCAGACTGTAGTTGATGCATTTAGTTCATGGTTTTAGGTTATAAAACAGAAATTAAAGACCAGTCTTGGAATGCAGTGTTGTCATTGGTCAGTTTTTAAACTGAACTTTAAATTAACCAATCAGATGCTTGCATTTTTTGACTGGTCCTCTAACTCAGTTTTACAATCTTTGACCCATGTTTTATTTATCAATTATTTAGATCTATGCAATTTATTTCTTTTCATTTATTAATTTATGTGATTTTTTTGACTGAATGAAATTTGTTTTTCATCCTTTAATAGACTTAGTGTTTCTCCCCCTGTAGCAGAATTCTGCTATTTTGTTAGATTACATGATGTTAATCTCATTTGAAAAAAAGAACAATTTATAAGATATTTGCCTGTATATAAAATCAGTCTGTTTGTAGTATTGGATTATCTTTCAACCAACAATTTTGGTTTCATTGAAAATGAATTCAAGACTTACTTAAATGTGAATTTGAGAAATTTAATTATTTACATTTTTCCTCATCTTAAGTCGCTGGTTTGTGTGGTCTAATGAGACTCATAGAGTATGAAACTTGAGATTTGTCACAAATCTCAAATCTTACTTTCATTCTCATCTTGTTTTTGGTCAAAACTTCAAGGCTTTAAAATTGAGATTTGTTCTCAAATTTCATATTTATTCTCATCTTATTTTTGTCAAGACTTGTATATACTTCTGTCATGTGCTTAAGCAAAACTGTTGATTACTTTATACATGTACTGCAGAATACTGTGTCTTTAATTTTCATAAACTTACCAAAATAAATTTTAGATCAATTATACAAAACCTATCCAGATTTAAGTTATGAGATCAATTTCAGGTTTTGTAACACGTGTTCCTGCTGTGGTAGCTTATGTAATTGAAAACATTTTTTAAAATTTACATCTACATTGTAGTTTCCATCAATAAAACTCCTGAAAAAGATTCCCTATGAACCTTAAAATGTTGCCTAGTTACATTTTTTTTTGTTTCCTATCTCTGTACCATGAAATCCATACTAATTATCAATTTTTGTCCCCTTAAATTCATTACGTGTTCAAGATACATGCATTTGTATTTATTGTAATTACCTTATGTACTGTAATAAAAATAATTTTCACGTAATATATTGTTAATTTCGCCATGTAATCTAATTGCTTTCTACCTAATATGTGTTAAATCCTAATTATGTACAATTACTCATAAAATATTTTGATTTGGAAAATGATGCTAAATTTTCACTTGATTTATTATGGCCTAATTCTGAAACTTGGTTTTTAAAGATAATCAGTTAATTTAATTTGTAACATTAAGAATGTACTCTGGTATTTTACTTGCGATTTGGTTTCATTATGATAATCACATTTTACTGTATACGGCTCAATGATAAACTTTGATTTGATTCAAGATTGTAACATGTTGTGAGTGTAGGGAGATCTTGTATTAAGGATTAAACACAATACTTAAAAAAGAGAATGGGGGCCCAAAATTTATGAGGGCCTTAGTTTTGCATTGTTTGGAGCACTGAAAAAATTAGGGCCCAAGTTTTTACACGGTTAGAGCTCTTAATGAAAAAATGAGGGCCTGAACGACCATTTTTGTTTTTTTGGTGCTCTGAACAAATGTACAATCCTTCCTTCAATTTAAAGTTGTCTCCCTTATTTTTGTATAGGCACCAAACTGTGTTGTTCATTTCTGCATGGTTTGTGGTTGTAAATAACAACATGCAAGGTTCTGGAAGGATGGTTTTATGATGTTTAAGTATTTTCTTTAATTCTCAATGCTTTGATCTAGTGGTGCATTTCAAATGTTGCCAGTTCTATGTGCAATAACTTCATTTTTTGTTTACTTATTTTCTTTTAGTACCATAGTTTGCCTCAATTATTGTAACCCATTTCCAAGTGATGGGTGGGGCACATTGGTCTAAATCATGTCCACCTTTCTATCTGACTGTCCAAATGTTATCCTAACTTCCATATAATCTTCCATGAAATGTCTTCAAACAAATTTCTGGACCAATTTTGTTATTCCATAATTTTGACAGATTTTGGTCAAACTTGATCTCAAAATAGGTCGAGTGTAAAATCTGTACATTTTCAGACAATTCTGACGAACAGAGTTACTTTCCCTTTGTACATTTTTGTTTGTGTAAGATAAGTACTGAAAAAACGCCTGAACAATGTGGCACTTCAGTGGCTTATAGAATTGTTTCATAATTCTCAGTTTGTTATATTATTTCTTCTGCGATATCCGAGCTTTATCAAACAAAATACCTTTCTTACGAGATGTGTGTAAACTTTAGGCTGGAAAAAAGTCTTGTTTATGGTTATTCAACTAAAGAAATACACTAAAGGTTGGTAGGTTGTAAAACTTCTAATTTTTTGTCTAAATAAACCTTTCACACTTACGATGTATGGTTCATCCCCACATGTTTTCATACTTCGCTGTTCAAAACTTTTTGGGTCAGTGCCACAAAGTAGGGTCAGTTTGGTGACTGTAAACACGATTATTTTTTTCTGGCCTTAACATGTATACTTTTTCTTCTGTATGAGTTTCATCAACACAGTACGAAAGGTATCAGCTGTCTATATTTTGTATGCGGTTTTTTGCCTGATATTTGTTTTAATTGTTATTGTAATTATAATTAATGTTATTAAATTATGGTAAAATATTTTTGTCTTATTTGTCGGATTATGTGTTTATTAATATGTTAGATGGTGTCCAAGATTTTTGTGTTATATTCATCATTTACCACAAGTTTTCACAATCTACTGTTTTATGTCCAAATAAACGCACCATGGATGTTAAATAACATTTAATTCTAAGTGTTCAGTCTAGCTATTGTTGACGCTAATGAATTTGGAGTCATTTCTACAATTATTTGCTACAAATTTGGAAATTGCTATTTAAAACTTATTTTTTTCTGAAAAAGGGGGGTGGGGCATTATAATTAGTGTGAGGGGCTTAAATTAGGAAATATTTAATTTGTCGGTCATCCAATTCTTGACAATTAATCATGAAATAATTGATATTCGTTTGATTGCAAATTCTGGATTTTTTCATCCTTTAAATTTCATATTCCAAATAATAACATGACTTGCATTCTACGTTCTTCTTTTATTGTGATAATTCTTCCTACCTTTATATGCTTGGCTTATAATGAGTTTAATCAATTCATTTATTCCATTGTTGATTTTTATAATTATACATATGATGAAGATATTACTTACAGATAATCAGCAGTGTACATTTAGATATAAGTCCTTGGACAATCCATGAAGTGACAAAGCCTCATTTGCTAAGAAGCACCTACATGATATATGTTGCCAAAGTTTACTCCAGTCATTTTGTTAATTAATAGTTCATTAATTGAAAATGGAGAAAAAAATGATGTAGAATTTTTGCTAGTTTCTGATATAATCTTAGAATCGTTCTTTCCTGTATTTGTTCCTTTTCTGTTTTGGTGACTTCAGGCATATTTTGATTGGCTTATTAATTTTCCTGTTGATTGATTTAGATAACACTGGCATACTGACATAGTTAAGCAAATGATAAGTTTATATGAAGTGCTTTCGTTGACCTTGACCAATCTTTTTAAAGGCCAAGGTCATTTTTATGTGCAATTTGTTGTTAATTGTGAATGATAGCATCTGTATGATTTAGATTTGTGTGTAATGTGTGACACTGATCATAAGATTTCATGCATCCGTACTATATAGACCTATGTGGATAGCATTACATTAATGTTAAAAATCATGCATCTGTATGATCAAGATGTGCAATTAGTGTTAAAGAATCCTGAAAAATCATGTGTCTGTGTGATCTAGATTTGTGCATTTAGTGTTACAAAAATCATAAAAAATCATATGTCATTTATAATTTTACCTCAGTTGTATATGGTATAGTCAGATTTATATATATATATTATATTATTATTATAGTTAATTATTACTATTATTATTATTTCTTGTGTTTTTTTTGTCTGCAATACATTTTTTTTTCAATTTGGACATAGAGAAACATATTACTTGTATAATGAGTGTATTTAAATGATAACACAATTACAAAACAGTTTAGTTGTTAAGGCCAAGAAAAGTCCGTTTTTGTTTTTCTGAGAATTTTATGTCAGTTTGAAATGTGCAATTATTTATAACATATTATGTATAATCAATAAACTAATTATTGTTGCCTATTTATTTGGCTTACAGAAATATGGCGTTTTCACTTTGGTCGGGTTTCTTTATATTTTTTTTTCTTTTAAAAGTTTGGAACTTAGTAGATTCTTGTAAAGATGAAATATGTGTTTAAATGAAAGCTTTAATAATTTATTTGGCCTATAGGGCCTTAAGGATATTTTAGTAACAATTTTGGTTATCCATCCATTCTTTTCGAAAGTTTTTTTTGTTATTTAAAACAAGACCTCTGCCTTGTGGAACATTGTCCAAACATAATTTACAAGCATAGGGCTCATCTCAAGTCTTCAAAAGCTAATTTAATACCTACAAACTGAATCAGTTTTATACCAATCCAGGTTTACCTAACCTATTAAATGTATCATGAAGTTGATGACATTTGGTATTATATAGGCACAGTATCTGTACCATAATGCAGCCTGCCTTTGTATAGTTTTATGCTGTAAGTAAATTTTTTGCTGAGCATTGTTTCAGTCAAATTTGACTGGCTGACATTTAATACAGATATTTCAAAAGTATTGCCATATCTAACTGTGGCTCTGATGTTTTCAATCAAAGTTCTGCTAGCCAATTAAATAAGTGTATTTGCTATTTATGTTAAATCTAATCACCGCCGTGTTTCAATGCTAAAGATGTTAGATGTTTACTGTTTGTTTTTGTTATTTGTCAACATATTTTTAACTCGTCTGTTTCGAAGAAAAAGTTGTGCTATTATGATTGCTGCGTCGTTGTCATTCAAAAACATTAATGTAGCCAATTTCTCAAGCACTTTTAAAGATATCAACACGACACTTGGAATGCTTGATTATCATGACATGGTGCAGTTGCAAGACAAGGGTCATTATTCTTAAATCTATGTTTTTTAATTTAGCCACTTTTTAACTGAGAATTTTGGTCAAAATTTGCTTATTAAATAGAATGATGTAAAACAGACGAATGTTGGTACCACTCTGTGGAGCTCTTGTTTTCTACTTGTAATTTTGTTACTGCTCACAGTGTTTGTAATGTAATGTAATGTAATGTTAGGACTATGATAATACTATAAAATGAGGCAGCCATGTTAAAAGTTGAGGGTGTGGGAAAGTTCATATTGTACTACCTTATGTAATCTAACATGAGTAGTAGATTTGATTTAGTTTAATAAATGTGAAAGAATTCGTTTTTGTCTACTGTACATACAAAAAGGCAGAAAATTCGATGTATTTTCATTTTTATGTAAAATTCACATTGACTTAATGCATTTTAATGCTTATCTTCCTGTAAGCGCACATAGATTGTAACTAGATTTTTATATTCACAGTCAAACCAATGCACGAAGGTCATCAAATGGAGAGAATACTGTTTGACTTCGTGCACTAGGGGATTCATTCACACATTTGTTTGAGCAATTTTATCAATGAATGTGTGCAGAAAAGTGCTCATTGTTTATACAGTGGCTATTATCTCAAGTCTTACTGTGTATATAAGGTTTCAATTTTGGAGCTATAGGGAAGATATTTGTAAATTTTATGTACATACACAAACTTAGGACTCAACTTTCTAGTCATATATCCATCAATATCTTGGAATTAAATAAATTTTAAGTTTTAAAAACAACTGATTTCCTATAAAAATAGATAAATGGTGAACCACAAAATTAAATCTACAAATTTTTTCTACAAGATACCCAAATACCCTACAAACTACACGAGTATCATCTCAATTTTATTATAAATGCCCTCTAGCCTACGAGATTTTAATTTTTTAAATCAATTATGTTTTTGGAACAAGCTCATTTTTACATAGATTATACCATTAAGACTTATAATCTAGGCTGTAATGCCTTATTTAGATAGCAGCAAAAAAGTGTGATCATAATCACCCAAAGCATTTTGAAACATTTCATCTTGTCAGGGCAACAGGGTTATAAATTTCCTTTATACAGTCAAACTTGCCTTAAGATCCCTTGTTGAAATCAGAGCTCCAATCTTTTGGACATATTTAAACACATTCCAGCATGCCACTTTAGGGGCCACTTTTAAAGAGAAACATTTCTTTGGATTCTGATTGGTTGTAGCAAAGAAAAAATATGTCTGTATTCAGCAACTAATAAAGGGTATGATTTCTGTGGACTGGATGACCATTTGGGTTCATTTTTGCGAAATTAGAAAATTGTCCAATTGTTCATTTTTAGAACACTGTTTGGTCATATTTTGACTTAGAAAACACCATTCCAAGCCTTGAAAAATAATCTCCTCTACTTTGATCAATGACCAAATTATACCCCTGCTTTAGTAAAAATTTGTATTTAGAGCTTGTAAGTTTGCTCTTCCCTTTTGTAGTATATATGAAAAATAGAAAATAGAGTTCTGATTAAAGGCCAACTGTGTATAAAGATCATATTTTATTTCTTCTTTGGATGATCTTTATTTTGCAGGTTTGACTGTATACACAAAGTTACAACTTTCTTGTCCTGATTTGAAGACACTTCCAATTTAACCTCAGTCTAGCATTGAAGGATCATTCATTGTTTTGATTTTTTTACGATTTGAGTTTATCATGACGAGTAAATGCCTTGTATTTGGGGCGTAAATTAAATTACCTCTACTGATACAGTAAAACACAGTTATAATGAACTCCAATATGTGGAAGAATTGGATACAGTGAAGTACTTATTTTATTCATAAACCTCCTTCATTTCATTGTTATGGATATAGTAAAATAATTATGTGGGTCTCTTGGAATTCACTATAACTGTGCTCTACTGTATGTACAATGATTTAATCCATTAGTTGTCTAAATAAATTGATCATTACCATACTTAGACATTCAATTTCTCACAAGCCTTCAATTTTGTCCTGTTTTTGCTTTGAAGGCCATTTATTCAGTATCCAAGAAAAATGAATTCATCTGTTGTTGGGCTGATTTAATGACATATTTTGATCTTAATTACTTGTTTGATCTATATTATGTGTTTTGTAGAAGTGTGTTTAGGCCAAAAAATAATTCTTATGCTTCTTCGTCATATTGTAGCGGCACTAATTGTAATATTATTGGACTGGTATTTAAATAATATTTTTTATTGTATAAGCATGTGACAAGATACCTTTACTTAAATAAGGTACTTTTATGCCCAACTTTGCTGTCAATTCACCAAATTTTCTGATTCAAACTATATTTGGTTCAGTTTGTCTTATCAGTTCAGGAAAATCTAATTTCTAATCTTTCTTTAAATGTGTGCTTTTGTATGTGAAAGTTGAGTTTTTAATGAATAATTTGAAAATGGAATATATTGGCATATGCGTAACTTGTTATTACTCAGTGTATAGATTCTGTATTGGCTTTCTATATTGGCTTCCTCTATTTGGAGCCTTATTAGCATTTCAGTTTAAGTTTGATTGTCTCCCTTGAAGGTGTCAGTCAGACGATCTCCCTTGTTTCTGAATTCAAAATGATTATCTCCCTTCAACAGATTCATGAAAATGAGATTTTTCGATTAAAAAAAATATTAGTTATTATTGCTTGAAACAATGTACAAGTTCCAGTTACCTCCCTTGTTGCTTAAGAATTGCTATATACTTACCAACATTTAATTTATGTATGTGTGTGCTCAAATAATTTTGCTTTGAAAGAATCCAATTTGAAACTAGTGGGATAATTTGTTTTCTAAGAGTTGTTTGCACCAAGGATTAATTGTCTATACACTATACTTATTGTTCATTTCTACCTATAAATAAGTGTTGGATTTTTTTTGTATGATGTGTTCACATCGATCAGATGTTGTGTTAAATGTGTGGCATTATACTAGATTTACTATTTAAGTTTATTTAACTTTGAAATAAATAAAATGCACAGGGTTTTGATGATTATTTGCAAAACATAGAGATGGTATAAAAACAGGACAAGTACTGTAATTAAACAAAAGTATTGGTAATAGATCAAAATGGTGGTAATGAAATTAAAGTATTGATAATTTAACAAAAGTATTGATAATGAAACCTAAATATTCATTATTAAACAGATGTATTGGTGAGGAAATCTATGTGTTTATTAATAACCAAAAGTATTGATTATGAAACGAAATATTGGCAATTACACCTAGATATTCACAATGAAACAATGCATCGATAATGAAACAACAAAATTATTAATAATGGATCCTAAGTATTCATAATTATACATAAGTATTGGTATTAATGTATGGTGTTGGCAAAGATTCAGATCTTATTAAAGGTAATGTGCCACTTGATATAAATTGATAATGAATTATTAATATTAAATCATCAGCTATTTAGTAGTTTGTGGCAGGTCATACCCTGCTATGGAAATTTGACTAAAACATTGATTTTCCTCCATATATGGCGACGTTGCCCACTGCTTGTGAAAGGGTAAGTTAGTACTAGTTAGTATACAGTTCAGGAAAAATGGTTCGGTGAACCGACCACTGGTTATAACTCAAAAATTGTTGAAAAACGGTGTTAAAACTAGTAAAAAAAGTTGTAGCTGATATAAGTTATAAGAATGTGTAACAAATAATGTACATGTAGATTCACTGACTAACCATAATCTAATGTTACGTGGTGATTAAAGTGAGAGAACATATTATATAATGTTAAGATTTATTTGTACTTATCAAAAAATGTTGAACAAATAATGAAGAACAAAAATGGAGGAGTTGTGACAATAAATTGAGACCAAGTTCCAGTCAAGCAGTACTGCAACAAATAATTATTTGAATTGGTTATGGTGTATCCTAATATTTTCTGCAATGTAGAAGTTTTATTTAATACATTGTACCTGTAGTTCAGACTTTTTTTATCAATATACCCTATTCTTTTAATTCTGCTATAAAGTAAGCATTTTTTGTGAAGAATTTTCTGAAATAAGTGAATTTACTGTGTTATAGTTTTTTTTGTAGTGACATATTTCTTTGCTATTTCAATTTGAAGTGTTAAACAGAAAAAAACAGTTTCCATGGTAAATTGTACTGATATTTCTGTCTAAGGCCTAGATTAAAATTAATTGTGGTTCTTATTTTCCATCTGATCCAGTTTTTAGCCCTGACTGAATATATTTATATCGCTTTTTTTTCAATTGTAAGAGAATAATTTAAGGGTTTTTCAATTCCTCTTCAGCTGGAACTCTTAATTTAACACACCTACCTACCTACATACATACATAGAATGGGTCACATCTGGCTGTTGTGAAGGTTGCTATTAATTTTAATTCAGGCCTTATTTATTTTGTATGACAATTTTGTTAACTGAATAGGATAGTTTTTATGAGACTGGAGTTGTTTTAATCCATTGCTGTAAATTGACTTTGAGATTGTTTATGTTATTAAAACATAGTTGTTGTAAAAACTGTACAATTTTTATATTTAGAATTTTCTTTTTCAATATTAAAGCCTGTATTTTTGTCAAGGATTTTAGTGAACTAATTTTGGTGCGAAGTTGTTAAGGAAGATGGCGCTTATGTGTTGCAACTAGTGTAGATTTAGTTTCTGTCTGATTTAAAAAAGTCTCCATGAATCCTTAAATTAAATCCAATTTTGACATACTCTACTAATATTTGGAATCAGGTCTATTTTGGAGCTTTGAAATCATGATTTCATCGTTTCAAGTGTAGATACTCTTCAGTAATTCCTTGTCTTAGTAGACTATATCCACACTGGTTGCAAATAATTTGAATGACCTTCGACCTTGCATCTTACGGCATCACCCTTGTATTTTACAGTAGTTAAAAAATGATTGCATTGTACTTGAAAAGGTGTATTGTTGGTTGTCCTTAGTAACGAAGCTAGCTTATAATGCTACAATTAAGGTTACATTTTTTATGTGTGACGTTTTTAAGTTCCTTCCCCTCTGCGCATTTTAGATTTTATTGTGATACTATGTGACATAACTTGTCTTTGTTATATTAAAATTTGATAGTCTGCCATCATTGTTTTCAGTTTCTTTTGTCCATTTTTTGTATTCTCATTGACCTTGACCAATCATGCTTGTATGACCTTGACCTCACTTTTATTTATCACCTTGATCTTTCTTGTATTTAACACCTTTACCTTACTTGTATTTATGACTTTGACCATGTATTTATGACCTTGAACTTTCAAGTATATTTGACATCATGCTAGTCTGGACTATCATAGAAGTGATACCAGTATTATTTATGAACAGAATTTATGTTTATGATCAAAATGACATTGATAACTAGCAGTAGCCTTAACTTTAAATAAATGACCTTGACAAATAAACAGTGACCTTGAGCATTATATACCAGTAAAAAGTGCTTTGCTGTTCACAAAACATAATGATCATGAACTACAACCTAATAATGGTTATGATGTTGGAAAGGATTTGAATATGGAGGGGATCTGATCTACATTAGTGATCCAACATTTTCAAACAGGTAAATAAACTTTCTGACTGAGAATCATTCTATTTGGAAAACTATGGTAAGCCTGTGTTTTGATAATAAAAAATTGTGGCTAGTTAGCACCTAATAAGCGCACATATAGGACACTATAATTTGATTTTGTTCAGTTAATTATGTGCATGAAAAATATACTTATTTCATTTAGTGTATTACCTGTGTATTCTGACAATGAATTCAGTTATATTTATCTTTTAAGGAAAATAAATTTAAAGTAAGGTGACTTAATGATTTTTTATTGAATTTATTATACAATAGTATATGTATAAAGTCTGAAAAACAGTCATATCTATGGTTACCACCCAACCTTTGGGGCACCCCATCAAGTTTCTAAATGTAAAATCCAAAGTACGAATTTGTTTGTAGGTGAATCGCTCCTTGTATTCATACAAAAGATATACATGTATTTTGACAAAAGAATTAACTAAGTTATTTGACCAACCCACTTAATTCATTTTAGTCAAGTAACCCCAAACATGACTTGTTTTTCCTGGCCTATATATGATGCTATTGGAATTTATAGATTTGTAACATTTCAAATATCCAATGAATATGCTCTTGATTACTTGATTTAATTATGAAGTGTCATAAAATGATGAAAAAAAAATTTTGCAACTTCAAGTCCTGTTAAAAAATATTTACTTTCTGACATTCCATATAGGAAGATGATTCTGTTCATAAGATTTGTGATAAACTATCAGTTTAATATGTTTTTTTCTCTTTCTCTTTTGCAGAAGAAGATAATAATGTTGGTATGCCTAGCCGTCTTAATTGTTATCCTGGTATCAACTGTAGGTGGTTACTTCGGCCTATGATGTTACGTACAAGTCCCTCTAGATAGCTTTGTTCTAATATATTGGGTTGAACGCAGTTCTGTAGTAATTTTCTTTACAAATATCAATGTAAGTTACGACGGTGTTGCGTGATTAACCTGAATATGATCATCACTATTCGTTATTCAACATAGACATTTTTTCTTTCTTTTAATCAACATTTTGATTCTCATCAGCTGGCATAAAAGTGTGTATTCAAATATGTACAGCTTCTATGAATAATCTTGCATGGAAGTGAATTTTATTATGTATTTTCATTATTATGAATCATGTTAATTGAATCTTATTAATTATATCAACTAATGCTTTTAACTGGGAGACATGTTGACATTCGTTGAATAATATCAATAAAATCTGTCCATCAGTTACTGTACTCAGTGGGCTTATGATAAGCCGCAAAGAATAATAAATAATAGGGAATTAATCTAATGTGAATGGTAGGATTTAAATCTGATGAAAAAGAATTTTTTTTAAAGAAAACAGATTTGTTTTTACAATTTTAATGATATTTGTTCAGATGTTATATGCTGCATGTATTTCCCCTATATATACCCCTATACTAACGCTTCCAAGTGTTGATTTAACAAACATAGGATGTTCTATTTGGTCCTATTTATCTAAGACAAAATCAAAATTTGAGACATTTGAACTATTAATGTCAGTATGCAAATTAAACCTCTTGCACTGAGAACATTTCATACTTAAAACATCATTTGATTGGTTTATCGGAAGAAAAATAAAATCCAATGGTGATGTATTAAAGAAAAAGGGGGAGGAGTTAATTTTTGGGAGGAGTTTATATGGGGCTAAGCATTAGCTAAGAAAGTGGCATTAAGACCTTTTTGTGAAAAAAAGAGCAGCATCAAATATCGATGTCGTGATAATAAAGTCTTATGGTAGATGGTATTGTCTATGTCATCCATGGTGACGGGTGCCAATGGAGCGAGAAAGAATATTCTATTTAACGATTTGAAAATTGAAATTGCCATGTTTATTATGCTCCCCTTTGGCAATAAATTTGATATACCATGATGCCAGGTTTCAAACTATACAATAGGTAACACTGATATTGTACATGTCCTGAGGTCTATGTTGTAATTGCTCTATTTCCAGAGATGAGTTACAATTGTTAAGCACCATAACCTCAATATATTTGATAAACTTTGTGTATTTCTTACATTCCGTTACATGATTGGAGGACCATTACTGCATAAATGTTTGTTGAAATGCGTATTTTTTGAAGCATCAGTCCTAGAATTGCATTCACCTATCATTTTGAAAACTCTAGCCTTGTTTTACATCTACTGGATAAAAAAATGGTGTCCAGACTAAATCGGCCATTCTTGTCAGCTCTTTGGTTGACTGATTTTATACTAAATTCTGACAAACCATTTTCCAGTCTTTTCAGGACGACGTCTGATGAAAAAATGTCTTGCCATCACAAACAAATGAATAAGTATGACTATGTCTGTACATTCCATTTATGACATCGGTGATGTAGTTGTTTTCCAGTATATTCCAGTCTGAGCTCTTCTGCAGAGGTAATGAATATTCCGAGAAATGGGCTGTAACTTTGACAACCAATGAAATTGATTGATACAAATTTACACTGTCTGCTAGATAGATATTGTAGATGTCCTTCAAAACCAGACTTTAAATTTGCCAAGACTGCTAAATGTCCTTAATTATCCATGAAGTTTGTGAGAATTTTTCAAAATTGTAATACTCAGGTAAAATGTCGAACCTCACTTAACTGCAACACCTATATCATTTGGTGCTCCTTGGCTAATATTATGATTATATATCTATGATAATAATGGAGGTGATCCAAATGTCATAATATCTTGTCAGTCCAAAAATTTGCATCAAACATTTTAAACATGGAGTCACAACTTGGTAGTTTTCAAGGAAAGTAAGTAAGTTTTGAAATGTATACTAAAGGCAATTCTAGGTTAGAAATGGCTGACAAAAATGTTTGCATGAGAATTACTACATGTATCATAAATTTAGCTTGCATGAACAGTTTTGGGAGAGATTTGAACATAAAGTCATCAACTTGTTCTCATATTCTTTAATTTTGCTTTGGCAGCAAGTTCTGGGTGTAGGGAGGATGATTGTCTCATTAAATTGAATCTATTTATTATTTGTACATGAATTAACATTTTTAGCCTGATGTATCTCCAAGTGAGGCTCGCTGAATGAAGTCTTTTTGTCTGCCTGTGATTTCTTCATGTATTTTAAATTATTAATTACTTGTGCATTGTATATTATTTTCTTTTTTCTATGAGTTTATTTTTACCATGCAATTTAGCTTTGGTTCCCTTTGATGTTTCTTAAACAGTGTCATACATTTTGATTGGCTGTTTATTAATATGTCATACATTTGATTGGCTATTTATAAATGTCTCATACATTTTGATTGGCTGTTTATTAATACGTCATACATTTGATTGGCTATTTATAAATGTCTCATACATTTGATTGGCTATTTATAAATGTCTCATACATTTTGATTGGCTGTTTATGAATGTCTCAAACATTTTGATTGGATGCCTGTGAGGATGTATTGCATTTACATTTCTTGTACATGTACATGTTTTTTTTTGTAATTCTGCATAAATTTTTAATGCTATTATAAATGATAATATGTATTGGAAATATCAAAGCTCATTTTTTCAATGTGAAGTTTTTATGTCTTTAAAATCTTCATATATCTAATTATATACCCTGTTTGAAATTTTCCTATATGGGGGATTTTTTACTCTATTTTGGGACTCATCCAAGAATGAAGCCTTGTCGTTGGTTAATTTTTAGACTGAGCTCAGAAACATCCAATGAGAGGACAGTTTGTGAAACAGGTCTCCAGACTTGCTTTTACATCTTCTAGTCTGATTGATGAATCAAGCTAACTAAGATTAGTAGAAATTCATTTTTCTACCAATAAAATTGGTGCTAGGAGATCTTGGTACTGCCTGGTTACAAGGCTTCCAAATTCCACATTTCCCAAAATACTGCCAGACCTGGAACCCAACAGACTCAGAACCCGTCCAACATACAGAAAAATACCAAATTGAGGGACAGAGCTCTATCTTCCCAAGGGGTGTCACCTTAGAACAGTCTATAGCAAAGCCACTGGGGTTTGAACTGATTTCAAGGCCCCAACCTCAAACTTGCCCCATGTGAAAAAAAATAAGATAACATACAAAATAAAAATCAGATGATACAATAGTTTAAAGAATTGCTATCACTGTTATAAGTTTATGTATACCTGTATGTATCTGGCATTTTACTGAAAAGTCTGTTTCATTGAATTGTATTAGTATTATTTCGATATTTACTCGGTATTTACAATATTGAAACACTTCAAGTCTTAACCAGAACCAACCAATCAGAAGCTTGAATTTTTAGACTGGTTTTCAAGATTTACAACTCAAATACAAAACTGACTCTTACTGTTTAAATGAATTCAAGTCCTTGATATTTTTCATATTGTTGAATTTGTAGCCTGTGAAAACTGAAATGTCATGCCAAAATGTGCATATTCATTGTATGAGTGTAAATATTGCTTTGATATTTGTTTATATATATATCTGATAATCTTTTGAATTTTTTGTGCAAAATATCCTGCTATTATTTTGCATGCATGAAATTCAACATGTAAGGGACGGTCATAAAATTTACAGACTAAAATATCAATAACACAGGGTGCAGGTTATTAAAACTGATGCTGTAAAACCTTATTTAACACTCCTGTATGAATGAAGTCCACTATTTGAGCAGCAAAAGTTTCTTTGCTAAATCCGTAGAGGCTCTTGTTTAATCTAGCACAGGATTATGTTGCTCAAGCCTGTATACTTTAAGTAAAGTTAAAACATTCCTTTTTACTTCGGGTTCCAAGAGGGAGAACAGCAAGGTGTCACAAGCAAAACATATTTTTATTTTTGGCCTCCACTCTTACAAGTTATTTTATACTTTATATCATAACCTTTTAAATGTCTTGCGATTTTAAGAATTCTATGACAATTTGGGCCATAAAACAGAATTTTGAGACTTGTCTCAGAATACAGCAATGTGATTGGTCCATTTTTAATAATAAAACATTCATAACTATCAATCGAATTCTTGTTTTATTTTTAGATTGGTCGCTAAGGCCAGAAAAAACATGTTGTGTTTACAGTTACCCGACCAACTCTATTTTGTCTACATTGTATGAAAATATTTCGGAATGAATCGTCCCTCCAAATTTCAAAAATATGATTCGAAGAAATTTTGAAGAAGTTTATTGGTTTAATCAGTATATAATGCCATTGACCATTTACAAATATTTTTTTCGAAAAAAAAAACAGAAGTTTTGTGACCTACCTACTCTATTTCTTTTCAGTCAAGTTACCGTTAACATGACTATTTCTATTCTAGCCTAATATTAAAGTTTTATAACGCCATATTCTGCAGTAAAGAATGCTCGTCATTTTTCTTGATGATTTTCTAAGAGTTTTGTTTGATTATAGTTACATACTGATACCATCACATATCTATTGTAGTTCTCGCATCATAATGCTACCTCAATGTTTGCATACACGACTTTTTTTGTATCTGTTGAGAATGCCAGCTAAGTATCACCAAAAACACAATCACTCTGGCTTCACCATTCATTGAATAAAAGCATTCGTATGTTTCAAGTTTTTGTTAGGCCCCTGTTCATTAAATTTTTGTTTCATAGGCCTGACAATGATAGTTTTTGACAAAAATCAAAAAAATGAAATTTTGAAAATTAAAAATGATTTAAAGCATCATTTTATCTGATATTCGGAAAATAAATTTCATTGTTTGTCGCAACATTCACTTTCATGGCTGTCGTACTGTTTGGTAGTTACCTCCCTTATATAATAATTCTCACATCCAGTAATTTTCTCCATAAATGGGTGGGGGTGTTAATTATTGGAAAGGCGTATATTAGGGAATTTTCAGTATTTTTGTGGATAAAGATTGTTTTTAGGCAAATACTTTTTGGTTTTATTTTTTTGAAATCACAAATTAAATGACCTGAAAGTGAAATTATGTGTTCACACCATGACCGAAAACATTGTAATATACATAACAGATTTAAAAATGCAATTTTTCTTTTAAATGTGTTGCATTTTTGGTGCTTGTTTGAAGACACATTTTTAGTATTCTACGTTTTTGTTGGGGATAGGAGATCACTGTTACTTGATAATTTCAAACTCATGTATGCATTTTGCATCATGTTTTGAAAAACACTTCTTGAGAAAAAAAACTGGTCAGATAGAAAAATGATTTGCAGAGGAATGTAAGAAAACCATTTTACATTTCTTTTCTATCATTATTGAATTATCTGATTTCTTCTTCCATTTTTTCAACTTTTTCAATTCATTACCATCTTGTGTATGCAAGAAACTTAAGGAAACTTACCTCCGCTTTAAAATTAGAAAATCAGTATAATGCAAATTTATTGTACCTCCACAGTCAAGTGGTTATGGTATCTGTATATTGATCACAAGTCCCTCACTGCTGTGAGTTCAAATCCCACCCAGAACCAACTTTCACATAATAAGGAAACTGTCCAGCTTTTCCAAAATTTTGATGGTACTACCCAGGTGTAAGCTTTAGGCCTTCTTTCACTGTTAAAGCAGGACTAGTCGTCAAATGAACCTTGTTGTTGGTGTGAGGTTAAACCTCGGGGAAAGAAAAAAAGAGAACTAATATAGTCACTTTGAGGGGTTCATGTCAGTCATAAACATCAACTTAGATGTATTTGTGAATATGAAAATATAGTAAGAAACTTTTACCATTTTGACATACTGGTACTTTACTGCATGGCTAACACTTACATATTTTCCTGTTTATTCAAGGCTCTTAATTAGCAAAGCTATGATGAAGGTTTTTAAATTTAGAAATCTTGCAAGTTGTATGCATTTCAATTCACGTAACATTCAAGATCCTGACTTACTTTTTAATATAATAAGTATCAAAATAACGAGTTTCTTGATTTTTATGAATACAAATGATAAATCTTTGAGTCTAATCCCTATCTATACCAGTATATGTATAATCCCTATCTATACCAGTATATCTATATTTTAGTGTACATGTGCATTGTACTGGATTATTTTTGTCATATTTGAATGAATTATTCAAATGTTGTTTTTTTCAATCAAAATCAGGAGTTATTTTTCTTTTAGCTCGGCACTTTGTTTAATAGCAACGGATATTATCTGAGTATCTTTAATGATAATTATAGTGTAATTACCTACCATGTGTTAGTGTGATTTACCGGTACCATTATTATGATAGAATCCTGAAATGTATTTCAGTTTTTGTTTGATTCATACAACAAGTCAGACCTGTAAAGACCACCTTTGGGAACCAATAATCTCTCAGTAAAGGACAATAATGTTGGACTTTATGCAAGATGGTCTTTATTCAGCAGTTAAAATGTACTGCAAAACTATGTATTGGGAATATCACCTCTTGTCCTTAGAGTCAGGTGATTCCAGTTAACAGTTTTTCATAATGTTTGCCATATTCCTTAATTTCATATCCTCTACTGGGCCGAAACAAAGTTTATCATATTAGTCTTAGGCTAAAAGTTTGCGTTTTAAGACCAGTCTAAAATTCCAAGCATCTGATTGGTCAGTTTTCATCCCTGTCGTAAAACTGACCAATAAATGCTGTATTCTTAGACTGGTCTTCAAATACAAGTTTTTAAACCATGATCTTGATTTAGTTTATGTGTAACTGGTTTTATGCTTGTTCATGGAGACAATCTGTAAAAGATAAAAATGAAATGAATATTGGTTTTCCAGAGTTAACAAATAAACTTGTGCTTTTATGTCTCAATAACACAAACACTTGACAAAAAGGAAAAAAGCTAGCATGGTACATATATGATTTCCATAGTTACAAATGTAATAATTGTTTGTTCTGCCTTGGAAAAAACTTAGAAATCTGAACTCTAAATTGTTTGTTTTCAAGTATCATAGAACTGTTTTTAAAACTATTTGTGCAATACTGTTGTATGTAATAATTTGTACCCAGTTACTAACCTTAATGTTCTTTCATCTTAAAATTTTACACTGCTATAAGAAATTCTTTCTTACATAGTGTTTCATGTTGAGTATCGTTGTCTTTTTATATGAATGTCGCATTGCATGCTAATCTTGTGTGACTGTTTTCACTGAATGCAATTGTCATTTCTTGTTTTTTAACTTGTCAATAAAAATAGATCTATATTATAGTTTTGTTATATTTTGTATCAGGGTCTTGAGATCACAAACAACCTTTAATGAGATTGGTCTCAAAGTGAAATTTGCAAGAATAGACATTTATGAAATTATAAAGCTTAATATATGTTCTTGTCCATCAATTATTTACTGTACATAATGACAAGATTTGACTTGGCACCATCTGGCACTGTCTGGGGGATGGTAGTGAAAATGTCTGATGTTTGAAATAAGCTGTCTAAATAACTAAATAGTTAGGCTATGAAACTAAGGCCAGTTTATACAATCATGATGTTCCCATGTGCTTCAGATGTAACACTTTCAGTCTCTGATGCGCTTTCACTTTTGCAAAAAGCAAATTTCTATAAAACTTCACAAAGCAACCACTTCAACATGAAAACCACCTCATTGTAATGAACACTCATTTTCAGACCTGTTTTCATACTTAATGAAGAGGCCATCTGAGTATTAAGATCAGTAAAACATGATTACTGGTAATATCAAAGACCGCCTTTTGGACCAATAGGAATGATCTTAATACTGAGGTCATCCCGTTAGGCCAGAAAAGTAGTCACGTTTACAGTTACCTGACTGGTCATATTTTTGGGCGCTGACCTAAGGCTTTTAACAGCAAAATCCAAAATACAAAGATATGATATCAGGATGAATCACATCTCATACTCTCATAAAATGTGTTCAGAAAGGAAAAATAGAAAAAAGTTTGCTGGCTACCTATCCTAATTTTTTGGTCAAGCAACCCTAAACTTGACTTTCCCTGCCTTTGTGCATTATAATATATAGATGGCATTAAAATTGGACTGAAAATAAGTGATTGTTATAATATGAATTGGTCTTAACAATTCAGGGGCCACTAAGTTAACTTTTATCTTACTCGTGAAACAGAAAGGAATAAGTAAATTGACTTTATCGAGGAACCACAAAAATGAGAATATTTCAGTGTTTATTTTATACTAATTAACAATTATGACACCAAATAACAACATACTCATAAATTCAGAATAAATATGTGCTATAATAAATACAATCATGTGCTTTGCAATTCATATATACAAATCTCAATGCTGAATATGTGTGTCCAAATTTAAAGCGACATACTCATAGATTTAGTCAAAAATTATTTCTGTATTTTTATCCATCAGGGAAAAATATCAAACACAGCAAAACCTGTGAACAAGGATCACTCAGTGAAAAAAGAGACTTTCATTTACATCGTATCATTAATCAGAGGTTTAATTTCTCTTCTAATAATTCAAAACATGTACAAGATTGTGGACTCCTTTCACAAAGAGGTTATTATCACAGGTTAAAGAGTATGTACTATGTGAGGAATGACAATAAAATGTAATTATGTAGATCAAAAACAATTCCTAGCAAATTTGGGTTAGATGAAATGTTAAAAGAAGAAGGTTCACATAATTGAAAACCTTTAGTGCAGGTTTCAAAGTATTAACACTAAACTTGTGTTATAAAATATGAGCATACTGCTTTAAATTCAAACACATTTTGTAGAAACAAAATTCAACAACTTGATTTCACAATAAAGTAAAGTTACAACAATTTTATATATAAAACCCTCAATATTTGCTTAAACAGACACAATACTTCATATTTAACAATAAATTCATTGAAACATGATTTGAACAACATGCAGAAAGCTGAATTAACATTATGACATAAAAAATCTTAATTAGCCTTAAGAAAATTTTTTTTAAAAATCTTGGCAAATAAAGCTTAGTCAAATGAATGGTCAAGCAAAACAATTCACAGCCATAACAATAGCTTAGCCAGAAAAATTCACAGCTACAAGTTGAAAAAGGAGAAATGATTTAGTCTTAGATTAAAAGTATGACTTATATTAATACTATAGTACAGTCTTAGATATGATACAATTTTTAAGATAATACAGTGATGCATGCATTAATTGAAGAATTAATTATATGAAAAATGATACATAATAAATGACAACAAAAAACACATAATGCCCGCCTGTTTAATTAAAAAGTGAGTGTCAGGTTTTGGGACCTTGGGTATGGGAATTCAAACCCAGGGCACATCCTCAATCGAAACATATCAAGTTTACTTACTTAATGAAAAAGGGAGAGCATTAGAATAACTGATCTTGGGTTCATCACAAATTTAAACCATAGTGGCATCCTGAATTGTAACACATAAATTCTGCCCACATAACACAAAAAAGGAAGTGTTAAGTTTACAGACCTGAGGCTTATGAGAGTACAATCAGGCAGGTTTTTACTTCGAAGCCCTAGCTAAGAATAAAATTCATATTCCCACAGTCAGATTAGGCCATCCATAAACAATGCTAGTTTGCAGTTATGTTACTTGAAATTTTCACACTAGGTAGATAGGATTTTTTTTGTTAACATTATATGTTTGTACTGAAAACTAAAAGCTGGAATATAGAACAAAAAAAAATGCCGTGAATAACTAAAATGTTTTGGGTAACAGGACTTTTTATTCAATGAGTTGGTCATGCAGCAGCAACCCAACAAATTTTAAGGATGGCTTCATGAGTAAATTCTGTTTCATTATAGCAAGAAATATTGACAAATATGAACCGTTGTCTAGAAAAGCATGTCCTAAATACACATATCCCCAAAAATAAGGATTTCCAAAATAAAAATTAACCATATCTCTTTCCAACTATTATTAATCATACCCAAACTAAACAGCACTAACATAGTTAATATTATGCAAACCCATCGTACATTTACAAAGACCATGTACAGTAATTAAAAATGAAATTCTACAATATTCTTTCAACAGAAGCACACACAAACATGTGAAAAATAATAAATTAGCTCAATGGTTAATGAACAGCAAAACCTGTTGCCAACAACAACAACAATGGGACGGGAAGAAGGACCTTGGTATACAGTTGATCTTCAATCAGATGTCTGCTGGTTGTTGTTATTGTCACACTAATAACCAGGGTCATTTGGCAACTTTTCTATCTTTGAATCAAGTTCAATAGTTTCACACAAAAGTCTCAGGGCCCATTTTATAGAAATATCCTTACTAAGATAGCAGTTTTAAACCTGAAAATCTTAGAACCCATTTTATAGAAATATCCTTACTAAGATAGCAGTTTTAAACCTGAAAATCTTAGAACCCATTTTATAGAAATATCCTTACTAAGATAGCGGTTTTAAACCTGAAAATCTTAGAACCCATTTTATAGAAATATCCTTACTAAGATAGCGGTTTTAAACCTGAAAATCTTAGAACCCATTGTTTGCAATGATAAGTGTCTATTTGATCGTTCTGGGCATCTAATCTGAGCAGATAAAGATAAATGTCTAAAATGTATACCATTACCTTCTTAAGATTAAAACCAGCTGACTTAGCTATGATGCAGGCCCTGGGCGTCATATTATTGTATCAGTTGGTTACCTTTTATTGGTCTAAACACCGTTTAGTGACAGGATTTTAATTATGTATGACTTACAAGTTAACAGTAATAAAGTGACTATATTACTGTAAGCGTTTTAAACTTACCGAGAAAATAATTTTTTTGTGCCAGACAGCAAACTGACTTGTGGTTATTGATTTACAGAATAACTGAATATTATTAAGGAATGGATTCATAACAGGCACATATTGACCAGACGTTTGTTTTAGGACACTGGCCACTTAGAACGGTGTGTTAGCACATAAGCATACAAATTAAATTAGAACAAATACTACAATACAGCTAGTTTAAAATAATACAATAGAGACATGAACCAGACCATACCAGCATGACCTGGACCATACTGGCATGAACCAGACCATACAGGAATGAACAGGCCATACAGGCATGAACCGGACCATTCCGATATAAATCAGGTCATATAATAGATAAATGAATATACCTGATACATGTCACAGAGCGGTACAATCCAAACCATTTGTCATAAAAAGACTTTACGTTAGTCCAGAATCATCTACAGGTATGGTATCACTATAAATACGTTTCATGACTAGATTAACATGCTATGAACAAGCAATTATTTGAAACCAACAAGAGCTAAAACCTCAATTGTAAGATCACCTTTCGGACCACAAACAAATGGTCTTTACATTAAGGTAGTCTCATTGTCAAGTTATAATACATGGTCATCATTATAAGGTGGTCTGTAAGGGAAGTTTTACAGTATTTTAAATTTTATACCATATCTTCCATAAATAAGCCAATATGAATAACCATTTGTTTTCTATAAGCTATTAGAACAAGCTTGTACATATTTAAAATGGTCAGCATAGAATAAAGATTAATAAAAGGTACTGAAATTGAGATTATCCCAGCAAAGTAACATAGTTATTGTATATTTATATATGTACTAACAACTGATTAAGTTAAGTATCCCTATCATTACCACTATGAAGTTATGCTCATGAAACTCTATCCAATACAAATGAAGTAATTTCATTGGTTGATTCATAACAGGAAGAGGATTTTTGAACCAATCACAATGCTCTGTTTTTCTGAGAATTCATATTGAAAACAGTACTTTGACTGATATCAGCCTAATTATATAAAAATTATTAACATATAGCCAATTAACACACAACAGACAAAGGAAGTGAAGCATGATTATAAATTATCATATTACATTGATGGTTACAGAAAACTATCGTAGCAATGGATCAAAATAATGTTTAAATACAGTAGTACGCGGTTATCATGGGTTCCTTGGGACCCAAATAATTACTTTATTATTCATATTTTTAATGATATCTTTAACAATGAAATAAAGTTTCCAGTGGACAATATAAATACTTCACTGTATCGGATTCTTTAGTATATCTGAATTCATTATAACCGTACTTTACTGTATGGTACATTTTACACACTAAAATCCTTAAGTCAGCATGAAAATGGGATGGACAAGGGGAGACAAGTGGAAACAGCAGCTAGCTAAGTAACAATACAAAACATCTCACACAGCAAGCTAAATCTCAAACTTCAACAAATTAATAAAAAAGCAAATTAAAATTCACGAAAAATCGGAAAAAATCAATGATTTTACACTGAAATTTCGACACACATCAATGAAATTAAAGTCTATGTACATTTTTTTTTAATCTCAAACATTTGGCCAGTCTCTGATCTCTTTCTAACAAAGAGAAAGCATCAACAGAACTTTCAGATTTCCAACTTTAATAGAGATACAGTTAAAACAAATACTCTTCAAGAAAGAGAAAAATATTATCACAATTTATCAATGCTAACAAGAACTTCTAGCAAAATATTTCTACAAACAAATAATACACAAATGACATACATAACAGATTTTGTTTTCTAATCTTATCTTAGCAAAATGTACATCTAAACAAAATGCTCCAATAACATCCCAACAACAGACTTTAACAGGAAAATCTACGAAACAAATATAAACTGTCAAAGGAATAAAATGATGTATACTAGTCGATAGGATTCTTAGCAATAAATGGTAGAAAGTTTTAAAGCTGAAGTATGAAAATATTTGAAGATGAATTGTACCTCATATTCTCATAAAAGGTAAGTCTAACAAACAATTAAAGAATTTCCAACCTTCCAATCCCAATTTTTTCTATTACGCGACACTAAACATGACAATCTTATTCAAGCCTTAGAAACTAGCAAATAACTGATAGAATCCGTGCATATATTGACCTTATCTATTACACAAGTTTCATTTACACAAAATAAAAAAAATCAGCCAAGGTCATTTGGCAACTTTTCCAGCAGAGAAGACCCCAGGTGTGCACTGGGTAGAACTGCTTCCTCACAAGTGAAATTTTGTCTCAGGTGGGATTCAAACAAACCGCAGCGCGGAGCTAATGATAACTGGTCAGAGACCTTAACAACTTGATCATGGAGACCCTTTGTGGTGAACATGTTGCCAACTATGTCAGAGGTTAGGCTTGGTTATTTTATCAAACACTTTATACAATTATGGTGACAAGTTTCAAAATTTAACAAACACATAGGTAGACAAACACCCAGACAACAAGAATATGAAATACTCAACACTGAATAAAACATTTAGAGTCTGAGATTATTAAATTTAAGATTTGTGTCTGATCTCAAAACTCATCTTCCAGTTGTCAACAATTTCAAGTTAATTTTAATGATTGTAAAACTTCCAATAAAATCTTGTTCATGAGTTCAAAATATAAAACTGTTTGACAAATATCATATTAAGGTTGACAATAGAAATGACATTTAAGCATGAAGCCAGGTCTCAAATTATATAATCTCAGACACTGTTAATAATATTGTAAGACATACGTAATGAATAGTATGCATAACAGGAGAGAAATGTTTTATATTTGCATCATATACAAGATAAGCATTAAAGCATTATGGATGATTCAGTTAAACTTAGTGGGGATAAACTAGGCTTCATATCAATGATTTAATTTTTGAAATCTAGAAACTTTTCAATTTATATAATAATTACAATACATAAAAAAGTACAGTATAGATATATCAAGGATTTAAGCATTCAATTTTTTCACTTTTTCTTTTTTCACGTTGCATAAACAGCAAGGGTCATTTGGCAACTTTCCCAGCTTTAATGGTGGAGGAAGACCACAGGTTTACACCTGGTACATAGAACCACTGACCATCCGTAAGCTAGCTAAAAGCTTCACCACTTGATCATGGAGGCCCCTAAGGATTTAAATATTGTGTTTATTTACTATAACACTTAACAAATTTAGATATGAAGAAAAACATCAATATAATTAAGACATGCAGGAAATAATGTGCTGTACCTAAGCTTACATTTCACTGTACCATAAAATATTATCAAGATTACAATTTTGTGAATTACAATAAACCCTAATAGTACTTTTACTGAATTTTCAATCTGAACCATGTTCCTTCAACAATTGTAAAGGCCAAGTCAAACATATTTTGGTGTCTCTCTAAAAACAATTTCAAAACAAAATTTGTTTTAACTAGTTAAATTTCAAGCAATTATCAATCAATCAATTTAATTAATCGATCACTTAAAATAATTAATCAATTAATTAATCAACTGACTTTCAAAAACGTAACATTTCAATTACATGCACCCATACATTTTAATAAAACAATAACAAGGATCTATCAGGCCTGAGGATTGAAATCCAGATACAGATCTTCAAGACAGAAAAAATAAATTACCCATGTCCCCTTTTTGAAAAATAGGGTTACATATCCTATTAATCAGTGGATAAAAAACAGTTAACAGAAAAATGAGAACTGTTGAAAAGGATGTAAAAAATGGCTATAGTAAATTATATCAGCCCACATTTAATATAACAGTACGGTAAAAGGTGAATAATAAACCTACAAGACGTTAAACTGAAAATTTATTTGGTAAAGCCTAACATCTGATTAAAATGAAAAAAAGAGAAAAAATAAGTGGTCCAATTATAATATGCAATATAACAATAAAACGTATCCATAGAAATGGGAGATGTTTTCAATCAGGTGTATGTGGCGGCTCCGTGCTGAAGTACGGCGTAGCATCGTTCACGAGTATCGTATGACAAACATCACAAACTTTGGCTGGCCTCATTTTAGGCCCACTATTCACTGTCTTAGTTATACAGTCTGAACAAAACACTTTACCACAATGTCGACAATGGTGCTGAAAATAAATCACCAGGTATTACGATCTAACGCAAATTTCATTAAAAAAATCATCATGGCTGTTATAAAAATATTATTTGGTTTTCTATTTCATTTCATTACAATATATGCTGGAAAAAAATTTGGGTAAACTTCCCAGATCCATTTTACAATTTATCTTATAACAACATACATCAGCATTGGTAAAAAAGTAACAAAAACAAACAAACAGAGAGAGGGATGGAGGGAGAGAGAGAGAGAGAGAGAGAGAGAGAGAGAGAGAGAGAGAGAGAGAGAGAGAGAGATGAACAAAACACAAACACATAAGCATTTTCAGAGTGGGTGGGGTATGATAAAATAAGTAAAAATCGTGCAGCTCACTTTTACCTTCCTCTTTGTAACAGAGAATGACTGTTTACATGAATGACAATCATCTACGTCTTCCTCATTCTGCCATCTCACCTCCGTTTCTGACTGTCGTATCTGTTCCAGTTGTATCTATGGTAACCAGACCAAAAAACATTTAAGATATATTCTTTCTCATGTCATTTTGAAGGATAGGCATAAATACTGCATAGCAGTTCAAAATACCATTCAAGCTTAGGGTCTCAATACAATCTTGCTACATGCCAAGTTTAGCAGTGATAGGTCAATCTAAACAAACCCTTTACCTCATAATACATTTCCCCACACCTGAAGCAGACGACTTTTAAGTAATAGCTTCTCTTCCCACAATGTTTTTCACTCTGTCGGAGGGAAATAACCCAATTCTTAAATAAATTGATGTTTTGCATATTAGCTTTGAATTTGGAAGAAACTATTTGTTTGACATTGCTGCCCAACCAGCTGAGAATACATGCCAATCTAATAATCGAGGCTTATCTAAAAGAGAAATCATAGTACCTGCAGTGATTGAGATAATTTAACAAAATCCCTCTGTACAGCTTCACTGTTGTCCAAATCTGTCTGTAAGGATTGTGTTTTTATCTTCATGGAATGAACTTCATTCTCCAAATGGGTCTGAATGAAAAAATACAAAAGTAAGTAAAAAATGTTTTAAAGTAGGCCACATAAACAAAAAGAATAGTTAACAGACTACCATATTTATGGTCAGAAAGTATGAAGTTGAGGATGTTTCTCATTAAGCAGGGTAAATGAACAGCAGTCATTTTTTAGTACAAAAGCTGAATTTACTCAATTAGAACAATGATATTAATACTAATGAACTGCATTTTTGGTCCGGAAACCACAAACAATCATATTGTTATCTGTGGCCTCAGGCTAATTTTGTATGTTTTTTTTCACCAATCTTCCAATCTAATTTACAGTCCATGAAATCTCACCCTGGCATTTGACTGTTCTTCTAACTGTTTCTGTAAGCCACCAATTAACTGTTTATACTTTGCTTGCTGACTTTTCAATGACTGCTCCATCTCACGTATTTTGTTTTCGGCTGTTGCCCGAACAGATTGTTCTCGTTCCAGTTCAGATTTAATGCTATCATGTATGGCTTAACGTAGAAAAAAAGTTAAATATTAGTATTAAGCACTCTCTCTACATATGCTTGAATTAACACAGAGCTGACAATTTCCAGATAAAAATCAGTCGTTGAAGCACTTTTCTCCATAATTTAGCATTATCTATTATTAACACAATTTTGTAATCTTAAATAAACACAGTAAACATGTGAACAAAGGTCACTGAATGGAGAAAACAGAGAGAAAAATACTGTCTTCAGGCCACAATAAAAAATCACTAGTTTACAATAATACAGGCAAATTTTTTAAAAAAAATTTGCCAATTTTTTTCTCATTCTTCATTCTAGCTTTACATTTTCTGTACAAGCATACAATGTTAAAAGAATGTAATCCTTACATACTTATTACCTATGTATATATGATAAACTATGCAATCAATCACTTACTGAACAAAAATGGGTGTCCAGAAAGAAAGGTAACACTTTCGTACATGCTTAATATCCCTTTAAATTTCAGATGAATGTGTAATATACCTTTTTTCCCTTTGAACACCCTGTATGACATCATCAGAGAACATATCTTAGCTATCTTAGCCATATGAAACTAAGACACTAATTTGTTTAAACATAAACATTCAAATTTCTATACATGTTTTATTCTGATCAAGTTCATTTATAACACAATGAACAATTTTTTGATGGATTTACCCAATCTTTCTTGTAATGAGTTAATTTCTTGGGTCAAAGTTTCTTCCATAGTTGATTTCTCTTGTTGCTCAGACACCACCTGATCTTTCAGAAACATCATCTGACTCTTTAATGTTTCCTCTGTGTGCTCTTTAGCAACCTTGGCTTGTATAATCTCCTCACGGTATTTTAACAATAGCAACTGCATATCCTGCATCAGGAAAAGGCTGTGTCAGTATGCATGACAGTCAGGAAAAAAATAATTATGGCCCGCATCTTTAAAATTAAACAAAGAGCAATAACTCAAAAACTGATAAGGAAGTTTTATAATTACTGTCCTCTACACTTCAACTCATTGCCAACCAACTTTAGTAAACAGTTTTTGTGATTTACTCAGAACAAGTGACATTTAAAATTCAGCAAAGGGAAATAACTCAATAAAGATAAGGCAGGATTATAGATCTTGAATTTTGCACTTCATCTCATTGACCTTAACTTATTTTAATTTCAAGTTCTGAATAAATATCTCAAATGGTTCTGGAGCAAACATCTCCAGTCCTTTGTGATAATAACCATGTTTCCAAATATATGCTGTCCAAATTTATCGAAAACCCGAGTAATAAAATAATTTTCGTGGTCTTACATCCAGGTTGTTAGGTAAATTTATATCTTCATTCTGCAGCTGTCCTGCGTGTTTGGAATGCTTTCCTTGTAGAGAGTCATTCTCCTCTTGTAATCTCACAAGCTGTAAAATATCATAACATCATCATTAGGACTGTATCATGTCTCCGAATACTCAGATAATTGTGATTTAAAGATTAATTTTCACACACAGCTCAACTGCACAGCAACATTATTAGAACTCAAGAGTTTTTACTATTCAGGCTACAACTCATTACAATATGTGTAGTTCAAAGGGCTAATAATAAAAAAAAGTTCTTCATGCAAACTATGGACAAATCATACCTCTTTCTGAATCTCAACTCTCTCTGATGATAATTGTTTCTGAAAGAGAAGCATACAGATTTTTCAGGTATAGATATTTGCACTTAACTTTAATTCCAGCATAAAATCAATACTTGACCAAGACCATTTCAGTAGGCTTTTTTCCTACATCTTGTCTAAACATACCTTTCTCAAAAATATGATGTATGATTCATTCACAAATATTTTCGTACTTTTGATTTTGCAGGTAGAAACTTTAAGGTCGGCCAAAAAAATTGGGTTGGTTGGGCAACCGTAACCATGAAACTTTTTTTCTGGCCTTAAGAAAATCACTTACCATACTGTCCTGCAGCTCAAGCTGTGTTGACATATGTTGTTGACGTAATTCTGCCATATATTTTTCACATTCTTTCATTTTGTTCACCAAACTACCGATCTACGATAAAAGTATGATACTCATTATAGAACAAAATGACCTACTTGCAAGTTTGAAGATAAAACTTCCTAATTTCAATATTAACTCTCCATTACAACTTGATAATCAGATCACTTCAATGTTAAGACCAATTTGTTCATATATTAATTTATTAAATATCACAGTGTTTCATTATGGGCAGTCAAATGATATAAAGATTATTACATTATATTACAAGCAATGGCTTCCTTTGCCACAATGGTTTCAAATGCTGTCTGTTGCAGATGTAGGGAAATGTGGTATTATGAGGTAAAGGTTTAATACTTAGCATGAGAGACAGACAGAAATACAGACATGGTACTTAAGGAGAAGAAGGTTGGTCAGTTAACACAAGGAGTCATCTTGGGTTATCTATATACACCAGAATAATGACTTGTCCTGGACTTTTTTTCAAATATTGGAAAGGGGCCTTAGCCTTTCATTTTGGGAAATTCATGTGTGATTTTCAGCCAAATTGGGAAAAGGTAGACAAGCTTTCAAGATACATCAATAAACAGCAACTGACCCGGCACTTCTTCTCCAAATTGAGGGAAAAAAAGAGGCTTTCTGCAATTGGAAAGTCACCAAATATCAGCCCCTGTTATAGAAGGAAACAGGTCCTGCTGTCATTGCAAATAAAAAACCTTCTAGACATGATGTGTTGATCAGAAGATGTTATTGGACTTAGGACGAAAGGTCTTTCATCAAATTGTCACAGACAAAAATGTGTCTCACTTGATTGTATCATACAATCATTTGCACATCCTTGGACTTTCATGGACTTCTAAAAAAATTGTGAGAAACATAAAAATATACTATACCTCTTCACTGAAGCCACTTGCAGACTCTTTAAGTTTATCTTCAAGTTCAACAATACAAGCTTTTTGACTGCTAATTGTTTGTTTCTCAGCGTTAGACTCTCTTTCCTGTGATCTAATTTTAGCTTGTGCAGTTTTTAATTCATCTTGCACAGTTTGTAGTTGAGCTTCGTAATTATTGCACATATCACATGGCCTACCTAACTTCTCCCTCGCTGCCCGTAACTACAGAAAAATAAAATGTTAGTATCAAATATATAGTAAAACTGAATAAAATGATATTCATACTCTATTAACCATTACAGTGTGCAGTTTAAGCCAATCAAAGTGTACAACTCATTTTTAAAGTATAATTGAATAAAATGATGTTCATACTCCATTTACCATTACAGTGTGCAACTGAAGCCTCTTAATCTATAAAACTTTTGTGAGTTTCATAAATACTTAATAAACAAAGTGATGATTCAGTACTTGAGTGAGGCAATTTGTTTACGAGTCTCAGAAGTCAGCCAGTGATTTAAGTCACAGCTAGCCATCAGAAGTGATACTGGTTCAATTAAGCCATCCTTAAATATGAAATAATAAAAAGAATAAAAGTTTGGCAACTTTACAGCAAGTTTACAGGTATGGAATGAATAAATGTGTAATGATCGAACACACAATACCTCTTCTTGCATTAATTTCCATTCTTTATCACTAACCAGTCTTTTACCCTGTAGGGATACATTATCTTGCTTAGATTTAGCACTTGCAAGTAACGTCTTCCGAGCTTCATTCTCCGGGGTAGGATCTACAACATACAAGTAAGTGCGATAAGGCCAGAAAAAAATAGTTGTGCTTCTTGATACTTGACCAAAGTATAAGGTAGGTAGGTCAAAAACTTTCTTTTCTTTTTTTTTTTGTTCTAAACATATCTTTCATATTTTGAACAGAGTTGTATTCTGAGTGACTTAATTTTCACTTTGAATAGGAGTGTTTTGAATAATCCGGATTACAAATTTATTACCACAGACCTGTTACTACTTATGCCTCTAATAAGGTAAAATTTTATACCTGTATATATAATACCTATAACCCATTTTATATTTCTTTTCTTTAACGCCTAAAGGTCATTGGAATAAACATATAAAAAACAAAAAAAAACTTTTTTACACTGAAGGTATGATTTATGCTCACAGTTTATTATAATGGCATTGCCTAAACAATGCAATAAATCTCTAATATATAGAAACTAACTCACACAGGTCGAAATTTTCAAGATAACATAAAAACAAGACACATAACATGAGCGACCACATTTAGTCAGTTTTTTGAGCGGCAAAAATCACTGGAGTAATTCTGTAGAAGTGATACGCAAATTTTAGAGGCTTATGTCATGCATATGGATTTATACAGCACGAAAACTGACCATAGTAGACAAACTTACCTGTTATAGCTTTCACTTGAGCCTCAGTCAAGTGGGGCAAATTTATCACTTTTTCTGGACTAATTCTAATTGTCAAATTATCAACCTCGTTCAAAGATTGAGTATCAGGAGCTCCGCTGTCAAGAAATTCCTGCTCCGAGAGAGAATTCAGCTCTAGGTCTGATAGAGATTTCTTTAAAGAAGAGTCCGCTAAACTGTCATCAAAATTAAATGAATCACCCGAACCGACAGAATTTATTGACACGTTTGACGAGCTCCGATCATGTGATGGCAATAATCTGTCCACGAGTTTCCCATCTTTTTTCTTCAATTTCTGTAACAAGGTAAATACCAGCTGACTTACAGAAACGATAATTAAATGATGTTTTTTTATTTCCATGCAAAACATTTATTTTTCCTTATTTGATTTTCAGATTTGTTAAATGACCTTGACCTATATTAAGATGGCCCAATTATAGATGGCCCAATTATAGGCGACAGATTTAGTACTAGATTACCCATTATAACATATATCTCCACAATAAGGCAGAGGCCGCAGACCCTTAATCTCAACACATGATCTGAGGTACCTCAACCCTAATTTTTGTCAAGGACATACACATGGTTAAATTCATTTTACTATCATTGTGACAATGCCATTTGAAATTTTGCATAAAAATACTAGTAGTACAACTTTATAATGCTTTCAAAAGCAGTAAAATAAATATTTAGTAGAAAAACGAAATTTTAATCACAAAAAAAACTTACTCTAGACATCTCCTCTGCTTCTTTGGCTAATTCTGTGAATTAGAAATAAAATATTTATATCACTTTATATTAAAACTAATATTCTATAAATAAAGTACAGATATTCACAATCAAACATGTGGACAAACGGCAGTATATGAATTGTAAATATGGCCATAAAACACAGTTGGCTTTAATAAAGAGGCATATCTGGTATAAGTTATAAACAAATAATTACCAAAGAATGGCCATTGTTCAAAAAGCTTTTATTCATATGTGGCTGTTAGCTCAGGATTTTATACTTCAGTATCTTAACAGAGCTACATACTTTGGCTGAATCAGTAGGTTGACTTCAATTTGCAAAGGAATTTTGCATACAGAATTTTTTGGCCGTCAGTCTAATAGCTTAGTGCATCAGAAACTAGCAAATTTTCAGGTATGACCGTACCTCTGTTCTGTATCATTTCTTGTTCTCTGACTTGACGTTGCCTTAATTCTTCCAAATCTTTCACTTTTTTCTGCTGAGCTTCTCTCTCGTGGTCTTTTTTCTGTTGTTCTAAAGTATAAAAACTTGAATTCTTCATTCCTTTACATAAATATCCTTTTCCTAACAAACCAACTTTTTAGGTTAGTATCGGCTGAATTTTTTTGATGACAAACACAGCACATTCTATACTTTCCAACCACTGCTTTTTTCTTAAGCAGATAAAGTTTGACTAAGATTTGATGCTACAAACAGCAAATATGGTGAGAAAATGGTTGACTCAGCAAATTATTGTACCTGCTAATAATCTCTGCTGTTCTGTAGACAAAAGGTCTTGCATTCTCCTCATATCCATCATCATAAGTCTCTGAGATTCTAAAAACTGATCATTAGCCATTGTCCATGTCTCCTTTAACTGATTGTGAGCTCTCTTTTCTTCATCCAGTATGTTACATACTGCAATATGACGTCAGAGGGATGATATTAGAAATGAGAGGAAAACATCAATGTTTCCTGGTGAACATTTAGAAATGTATCAGGTCTATTTTATTTATCATACACCTTACATATTGCACAACACTACAATAAAAATAATGATTTAACACAAACAATTATTTTAACTTAAAAATGATACCATTTCAATATTAAGACTCCTTTTATTATGGTCTTTATATCTAGGATTTATAGTATTTACAAACTGTAAGTATCACAAACCTTCCTTGAGTTCACTACGAATGTTATCAGCTTCATCTTGTATTGCATTTTTTTGTGTATTTATCACAGCAACAAACATTTCTAAATCCGTCCTGGATGCTTTCTCTGCCTTCAAATACTTCATTAACTGTTGAATCTATAAAAGATCATTCAGACATATCAAATACTTCATTAACTGTTGAATCTATAAAAGATCATTCAGACATATCAAATACTTCATTAACTGTTGAATCTATAAAAGATCATTCAGACATATCACATACTTCATTAACTGTTGAATCTATAAAAGATCATTCAGACATATCAAATACTTCATTAACTGTTGAATCTATAAAAGATCATTCAGACATATCAAATACTTCATTAACTGTTGAATCTATAAAAGATCATTCAGACATATCAAATACACAGAAACTTCACTTAGCAATCAATATTACAACAATCTCACTATAAACTAGACTATATTTGAGACCACCACAATATTAAGACCATTTTTTGGTCCAAAAGTAGGTCTTCATGCGGTAGATTTCTTGAATTCAGACCCCTCTAATTGGCTAATACATTAGTATCAACAACTATAAGCCATACTTTTTCTTCTGGATCCTTGATATCATCTAAGGATGGCAGTGATGTGGTTTTCACAGGACTAGGAATTTCATCAGGTACATTGGTACTCACTAACCGTTCTTGTAACTGAAAGAAAACATACTTACAGATGAGATATTTGTAATGGATAAGACCGTAATGTTTATATTGGTAATCAGAAGGGTACACCTTTAGGGGAATGAGACGGTTCCCTTAAAAGGGGAAAAATATTGCTTTGAGGGGGAATCTTAACATGACAAATCGTACACTTTCTCTCAGTAATTAATTACCAATAGTTTGTAACTTTGATGGTTAAAGACAAAAGAGCTATTCTTTTGGTCAATTTACAATCTTGTCAACAAATTCAACCAAATCGGATTTTGTCACTTTTTTGTGATTACAGGGGAACAAGACCTTTAGATAGGGAATGAAGCTGAATTTCAGGCTCAAATCTGTTAAAAAAACATTGATGAATTGGAAAACAAGTTAAGGATAATGAGGCATAATTTCCATGCAGGTTTTAATGAGAAAACTGAACTGAATGAATACTCAGGAGTTTACTGGAGACATCTTTGCATCAGAATTTTTAGAAGAAAACTTCAAACTCTGGATTTAACTTTCTAATACCTGAAGTTTCTGCTTCTCCAAAGATCGTATATTAGATTCTTGTCGATGTAACTTTTCTTTAAGACTCTCAATTTCCTTCTCTAGTGGCATCACAACAGATTTCAATATCTCAGCATCTTGTTGAGCCTACAAAAGAAAAGAATTTCATAATCTATGATACTATATCATAGCATATCATACTCTAGACTGAGATTTTTCATTCGCAATTCTGACTGAATAAAGTTACATGATAGGTATGCTAGGGATGAGAATTTCATCCTAAAGTCATGGAGTGATTTTTCATTTTCAATGCTAAGTGATGACTTAGCATCCAACAACAATTCTGTAGAATAGCCTATCATTTCTGGTATCCAGCAGGCTAAAACTTAAACCACTAACTAAATGACTAGGACAATTTTACATTGCTCCTGATAGGCATAAAAATTAAAATGCCAAATTTTGTATCAAGTAAATGGTAAATCAATTAGGGGTATCACTGATCAGAGGAAAGAATTTTAACAAAAATTACATCATATCTGCAGAAAAGCCATTCCCCTGAGCAACAGGTTTATCAGAAAATTAAATTAGAGGTTTCAACTGTCCTTCATCGATCACACATGGAAAAAAAACAGACAGGGAGATCTACTTGAGCAGTGTAATAAACCATTCTCTCCCTGTATAATAGTGTTTGATATCAGTTTCTTTAATTTCTTTGGCAGGGGATTCTCATAGTCCATTGAATACTATCATATCACGAACATTTAGAATAAGTCATAAATACAAAGAAAACTACAAACAAAATATACAAAATGTTGGAACCTTTCTCATGGATTCTTCTAAATTTTCTGCCTCAGTATTTGATGGGTTCAATGAGGCTGTTCCCCTTGATACAATGTCAGCAACTGAAGACAAAAATCCTTTCCTGAAAATAATAAAACGGACAGACATAACATAAGATTGATATTTGATACATAGTAAGGAATGATGATCATATTTATTGTTTGTAATCAAGGTACACATTTGACCGCAAAAAATGAGGGTAAAAATGACGCTAGGTTGATAACACTTCCTACTAATGTTATAGTAAATTTGACCCTTTGGTACAAATCCTCAGGAGTCAGAAGCTTAATTTTATTACTTTCATGACTCAAAATGCCTATTTAGGGTCAAGTGAGTGTCCTGGTAATACAGTGGAACTTCTCTCAACTGGGCCACTCTATTCTAGAATCATCTGGACCCTTCTTATCTGGAAAAATCTTGACCCCTCTATATTTTGGGTCCAAAACATTTTGAAGGACAAGTACATCGAAATCTTTCACACTAAGGCAATTACTCTACCACAGAGGTTAGTTTTACAAATTGGCTTACCCTTTGTCCAACTGTCGCTCTTGAGACAATCTACTACGTATAGACTGTATCTCTTCTTCATAATTCTCATTTAATTCTTTTAGTTTAGCTCTCTCTGATTCATATTGTGCTCTTGTTGAATTTGATGCCTCTTCTGCTGCTTCTGCAAAGTTAGTTGAATTATAAGTACATATAAATTCAAACCTGAGAATTATGGTCACAAATAAAGAACAAAATGCCTTTAGGCACATATGGCCTGTTTTAGGTGGCTGTGACTCACATAGTAGTGGTCTTTGCTCACATAATGAAGCAGGTTGGTTTAATTACATTTACAATAAGTACAACCAGAGCTTTAATATCTGTATCAGACTTCATTCTTGCATACAATTAGACAACATGTTTTATTCAGTTCCAAAATATGCTGATGACTAAGAGAATAACTCTCCAAAAATGATGCTTGTTGAAGTATACATGTATACTATAAGGAAGGATGCAATAGTTTATCTCCTTGATTCATGAAAACTAAACAACATCAGTGAAAACTATAATAATTCAAAGGCTATACCTCTCATTAATGCTTGCATAGTCTCGATCTCCTGTTCACAATGTTTTCTTACTTTAGCTATCTCCTCCTCCTTATTGGCTTCAGACACAGCTACTGCTGTCTTTATGTTCTCTAGCTCTGACTTTGTTTCTTCTAACTCTTGTTCCAACTTACTTAATTTGTCTTTATCAGACTTTTGCTCAGCTAAATCAAATGACACAGTATGATAACATTAGGTATATGAAGGACTCAAACAAATCTGACTAAGTTATCTGATCATCAAAATTCATTGAGCCATTTTTTACTAACGGCTTAACACAGCATTTTACATTTCAAAATTTTAAATCATTTACAAGTAAAACAGTGATTCCAATGAACTGCATATACATGAGATAATCCATACTTTTAAGAGTTACATTTTAATGCAATTGATTATATGTCTGGGTTACTTAATATCACTACCAACACAATTACACGTTAGACTACAGTTCATGATATACAGCTTCAGCATACATATTTAGATACTGTAGATAAAATTTGTATCTATCAAGGAAGTTGAAGGTATGATGAAACTGTACATTGTATCAAAGATAGCCTTTTTAAACGTTTCAACTGTTATAATTCAACATTTACATATGAATTAATCATTATATTATATAAATATGCATGTACGATAATGAATAAAAAATGAGTAACAAAAAGGCACTGATAAACCAGTATTTAAAAAGAAACATACATAAGCTAAGATAAATTTAGGCAGATAAAATATTTTCTGATTAGAATATTCAACAGTTCAGAAAAACTTCACAGTATCATCAATCTACTTTATTGCAGTTAAAGAACCAATGCTACATTCATCAACAACCCTGTCAGCAGGCTACAGTTGACATGATTATAACAATATTCACCAAAAACCTAGCTGATTAAAAAAAGCATTTTTACATTTTTACATAGCTAGTGGTGTTCATTTTTAACCAGTCTCAAGAAAGACAGATATAATTTTACTTTTATTGTAAATGTATATTAAGCAAACCGTTTTAAATGTGTGTTCATCAGCATCTATTTTTACTTGTTTAGTGGAAGTGTGTTTGGTTTAACACAAGGGTCATACGTAGAACTAAAGTACCTTCTTTCTGGAGAAACAATTCACGAAATCTAGCCCTCTTCTGTCCAAAATCTGTTTCATTTTCTTCCTTCTGTCTCAAGAGTTCATTCTGTCTTACTTGCAGTTGCTCAATTTTAGCCTTCAAGACAGACACCTCATCTAAAAAATCAAAGAATACACTTGCATGCATGGAAACTAGAACTCTTTATTATTGTGTACTTTGAATATGACATCAGCTGTCACGATGACATCATTTTCATTGAATCTTGGTCAATATGATTAAATCTGAGTGAATTCCTTGTTTTCATCAATTGATATTATTAAAGATAAGCATACATCAACATACTTAGCATAAATAAATGCATTTGATTAAATAAATGAGCATGATAACCATTTTCATGACACTTGTAAACACCATTCAAAATGAAAATAGCATCCTTATATGTGGCCTTAACACACATTCAATACTGAGATTCAGAACTGCCTATGAATATCAATTTCCAAAAATGTCATTTATGCTCTTTTAAGCAAAGAGTCAAAATCCAGATGAAAGTCTAAAGTAGAAAGGAGCTGTCAAATTCATGAAAATGTACAAGTCTAAGCAAAGACGTTGCATATAATGTTTTCCAGACGATATATATTGTCGACAATAATGTACCTGCACCCTCAAGGGGGCCAAAATCATCAGCATCAGCCATTATCGTGACATCGGGCAAACAACAGCAGCAATGTTGCTTTTAATTTGCTATTCGTTCTAAAAATTACAATTTCTTCGTCATCTACTTCCGTTAGTACTCTCCAGTAATGGAGATAAGAAATTCAATGATCAGAATCACCAGAACGCTTGCAGGGGGCGGTTCCTGTCGTCCGCAAATTAAACATACTTCACCTCGCGAAAAATGTATTTTGTAATAAATAGTATTTGATCTGAAGTATGGCACTCCCCGCTATTGCATTTATTGAAAACAGTCCAATTTATTAAATAGCCACGACCGTATAGATGATATATTGTATGTAATCATGTACATCTTAAGCAAACATATATATATTAAGCACCATACAACGAAGCAGAAATTCCCAATAGCAACAATTCTATATAGTCGGATGTCTAAAAATCATTAAATGACCAACAATAAATAGATAGATCTAGTCAACAAATGATACTTACGTAGTTACTTTCATTGAATCACGCATGTATACATTTAAATTCCCGAAGTAGTGTTGATAATTTTTATGTAACATTCGACGAAATGAGACATAAATCAAATCATTAGATTAAGTGAACCACTAAAGTATCATCAGAATGCCTTGATACAAGTTTACGACCTCCGTGCAAACAAATCATATCACTCCGTTATCAGGTGGTGGTACAGATATGCTAATGGGGAATGTTGTCGTATAGGGACACGGCGTAGCTGAACATACATCATATCTGAGACCATTGTATGTGTATAATGGTCTCAGATCATATGCAAATGAAGTTCAGGCATAATTTTTCTAAGGGATGTTGAGAGCGTAGTTTATACTTTCCTGTATTACCTTGAGCACACTCCTTTTTATTACTAAAAAGGTCGAATGAAGTACTTATTATTAAAAAGGTCATAAAAAGAAAAATACTCATAGTGTTTCTAATTAATTAATAATTAAGTATCTACGTGCGCCACTGCTTTACATATAATGTACATGATCTGAGAACGATCCAGGTGTTTTAAAAATAGTGTAAGAACAAAAAGAGTCCAATTCGGTTACACAATAAGATCTTTATGCTTAATCAGGGTTGGTTCCTGGAAACTTGGATGTAATTCTATTCTTATTCCAGCACAAATAAAACGGCGTTCAAAAGCATGTCAATAAATTTGCGCGTGAAATATCAATACTTTTTCACAAATCTCGATCCAGACAGACTTACCGTTCTGGACTTCAATAAAAGGATACTTATCGGGGAAAATATTTTCCTTTTAAATTCCGATTGCACCAGCTAAAGATGTTGCAAAAAATTGGTGACATCTAATCTGTTTTGAGACTTGTTTGAATTTCTTTACTGATTCAGGTGAATGCATGTAGATCCTACATCATATTCCACAGACGTTTTCATTCAGTTTTTTTCTCGATTCTCACTCTTTCAATTCAATGCTAGGAGATGTGGTAAATAATGTAACGCATTACAAATAAAACGACATAATTTGTACATTCATTCATCAACACTTATACATCAGTCAATAAATCAATAAAGATTGTACTAAAATAACATAAAATTAAGGTAGATTCCATCATTTTTATTTTGCTGAATCAGATTTAGGATTCATCACTACTTTTCAACTCGGCCACATATGGAGACATGCATATGTACTATGCGGACAAGGTCTATTTCTTCATTCTTTTTACAGATGTTAGGGGACATGATTCAAGGATACCAGAAAAGTAGGTTTACATTTTACCTTTTTTGCATGGTCATTTTTTGCCGAATCTGGAGCCATGCTTGAGTACTATTAAACTTATGGAGAAGACATTCATGATCTAAATCTACTACTGAACCGGGGATCTGATTCAAAAACGTCAGGGACAGGAGGTTCACGTTTTACCCTTTGTACGGTCGCTGTCCTGATATTTACATTCTTATTACATTGCTTGGCTTTTTTCCTACAGTCTTCTGGGCAAGTACAGTCATAGGATCGTTACGTTGAAGTAATCAATAAACAATATGACTGGTAGATTTTCCCAGATCTTCAAAACGTCCGTAAAAAGCATTTTATTTACTTAGAAATTCGTATTTGACTGTGATAAACACTATTTTATAATAGCATTAAATCAAATCATTTCATAGTTATTCATAAAAAAGTTACCACTTGTTTTCGAGATTTTGAGTAGTTTTCGGTTCAAAGGGAGGCAACTCGTACAATAAACCATAAACTTGTTGATTTTTACAAATTTCAAAGCGTCCGTTAAAGTCAATGAATTCACTCTTAATTTCGTATAAGAGTCTTATAAACGTTATCTTATAATGGTTTTACATTAAATTATTTCAATTTCATGAATAAAAAGCTGTTATTAGTTTTCTGTATTCTGAATTGTTTTCGGTACGAAGGGAAGCAACTCGTACAATCAACCATGTTTTAAACTGGTACCTTTGGTTCAGTGCAACAAGGAATGGGAACCAGTTAAAATCATCAGGTGTTTTTGGTTGTCTCCCCTTAGTAGCAACTTTTCAAAATGGAGAACGCGGTTGAAAGACTGGAAGCAATGGTAAAATACTGTATATCAGAATTGTGATACATTAGTTGTTTCTAATCTCGTAATCTTTTGTTATTTAAAATGATTTCCTCCCGAATTTAATGAATCAATGTATTACAAAATTTAACACAAGCGCTATTTCAACAGTTTATTCTTTCGTACTCAATGGAGTTCGTTCCTCAACTTCTTGTTACAGTTTATTATGGTTTTGACAATTCGTCTTTCATTAAAATTTGAACTGTCACGCTTATGAAGTGTGAAAATATAGCATTCATATTATGTGATTCAAGTATTTGTAGTATTAATGCCTTATCTAGGTATAGCTATGAGAAGATTTGGAGAGAGACCATGTGCATTATTATAAATTATTGGATTAATAATCACAACCTTTCTTTTCCTTTTTCATTTAGTTCCAGAAAGCTGATTCTGATGTGAATCATTTGTCTCAGAGATTGAAATTTGAGTTTGAAAACAATGAAGACATTAAGCAGGTCAGTGTGATAATTTAGTGTATTGGGTGCTTACAATCTATTGTAAGTCTACATATATTTTACATTTTTCTGAAAGATCTGGTTTATTGTCCCGTGGTAATATCAGTTTGAGTATATATTATCTTACTTCTGTTCAAAGATTTGGCTTCAATAAACACACCTGTATATATAAAAATTATATTTTAACTATTCAGTGTTACTAATATAAAATTCTATATTTTCTTTATCAATAATTCAATTGTAATGAAATGAATTGAAAATTTATATAAAACTTGAACAAATTTTTCAATTTCTTTTATTATCAGTTCAGTGCAATTTTCACATTTACATATCTATAAATTATGATGATTTTATCTGAAAAAGTAAATATGATTACAAATTGTAGACAAATCCAGCTGAGCTTGTAAAAAAAATAGCTGATGTAAAAAAAGAATTTGCATCCATAATGCAGCAGGCTGAAGCTGTTAAGGAAGCAGAGAAGGTACCTAATTATGATAACAACTTCATTTTTAACAAGTTGGTAATGAAAGCTGAAGATATTTCATCAAATTATTTCAGTTTGTTTTACTAATTCAGAAGATCTCGATCTTTTTCACTGGGTCTACTCACCATTTTCAACAATTTTTCAGTTATATATGACAGCCAGTTCATCTAACTAGTTTTCTTGGACTGTATTCAAACCAGTACTAATTTGCCCTTCCACAAGGAGCAGGCAACTTCTCCACATATGGAGGTAAATTGACATCTTTGTCAAATTTTCATAGAAGGGTATGACCTGCCACAATAAGGGTCACTGGGTTACAAGTCTGGCCCACTAACCACTGGACCACGATTGTGGCTTTCATCTAGATCTGTTAGAATTAGTTCAGTTGTTAAAAACTCTGAAAAACTACACCTAAAGAAAATTATTTACAGTAAAAGCTTGATAGTAAGACTTCTCAAGAAAAATGTCTTACTGTTTTACTACATCTAATTTAGTAATTAGTAACTTGAGGGTATATTTTGTTGCCAATTTGAATTGTTATGTTGCATGTTTGGTAAATGTATTTAACAGAGAAAGTCTATCAGTGAAGGGTAGCTGTCTGTTTTAGTTATGGAAGCCAGAACTGTCTACATAATTCAGTATATATATATAAATTACCTTGTGGATTTTTCTTTAACAGGTGATTTGTTTATTTTCGGTTTTAGCATATTGATGTTGGTTATTTTATTCACTTGCAGGAAGCTGTAGGAGAGTTCAAAAGTCACATAAATGATGTTTGTCAGTTATTGTTGAAGTTACAGAGTAACACTGGATCACCGGTAAGAAATAATAAGAAATACTGCGTCGTAAATTTTGCTGTCAGAAAACTTCTTGTTAATTCCTTTCACAGGGGTGTAGAAATGTTTTAATGTAGCCAGTGAGGTACTAAAAGTAGAAGGGGATTCTGAGGGTTCTACCAGTAGGGGGCAAAGCAGCAACACTCCCTGTGGGTAAGAAGTAGCCGGCAAGAATGCTCAAATAGCGGGTTGATTTTTCTGGCTTCCAGCTCATTTCTACTCCCCTGCTTTCATGGAACATTAACTTTTGCTTAGAGCTCTAGTGTGACAAACTGATTGTCTTTCTCTCTGCTTGAGCACTGTAAGAGTCTTACTGTGGCATAAAAATTACATTATTTATTTTTACATTATTTTATTTTTTATATATGAATCTTTTCTATCCCCTCCATTTGGATTCTTTTTATTGAAACAGGCACAAATTGATATTTAACATCTTCCTTTTTTATTCCTCCTTGAAAAGTGGAATATTTGCGAACAAAGATGTAATGTGTGACCATTGATGGACTCAATATGGAGGTTTTGCCTTATATTAAGCATACAAACAGTAGCAAAATGATTGTTGCATAATTTGTTCTTCTGAATAAACTCAGTTGATTATCAGTAGCTTTTAGTGACTCCATTCAAGTATTCATTGTTCCATTTATTTTTTCTGTGCTCAGCCTACAGAAAAACCTGAGGAACTTTGCAGATTGGAAAAATTTATTGGGTCAGAAATACCTTGGGGTCAGGGATCTACTTTATCGGCCTCAGGGGGTTCTGGTGATGGGGCCAGTGTAGAGTCCAGCAATACAGATGTAACCAAAGCAACACTTCAAAAAGAAGAAGATGAACTGGAGTGCTCTGCCTGTAAGAAAACTAAAGTGCTTCTTGCTATTACCACTCAACCATTTTGCTTGACTTGCATTTTATTTATCAAACTGTACATGTTATTTTATGGCATAAAATGTTCTACTGTTTCCTACACTAGTTTACTTTGAAAGTAAAATCTTGAACAAAATTGTATCTTCAAGTGCACAGTAAAACCTCACTTAGTATTGATACCAATGCATCCATAACCACTGCTTCGTTTTTACTGGTTTTAAGCATTTCCTCTGTATTTCAACATGATAATGGGACCTTCTTAATATTAAGACTATTTTACTTGGCCCCATTGATGGTCTCAATATGGAGGTTTTACTCTATTTGTTAGGGGTCAGAAATTAGGTCCATTTTTTCGGACTACTTTTTATGTTTATTCTTCTTGGTTCTTCAGACAATGAAATGTTGCCGTCAAGCAAGAGGAAGACCACACACGAATTTGTTGAAGTTTCACAGCAAGAATTTGAATCTGTGTCTTCATTGATACGTGGAAAAGTTAAACTGACTGAAGTCAACTCTGTGAGATTTTTAACCTTTTTTTAAGGCTAACATTTGATCCATTAGCTATAGTATTAACACTTTGGTTTGATTCCCGGTCGCGGCATGTCATACCCTTCTATGAAAATTCGACAAAAATGTCGATTCTCCTCCATATGTGGAGAAGTTGCCGGCTCCTTCTGGAAGGGTTAGTACTGGTTCGTATACAGTCCGGGAAAACTGTTTAGGTGAACTGGTCGCTGTATATGTCTGAAAGATTGTTGAAAAATGGCTTTAAACCCAGTGAAAAAAAATGCTTTGAACTTGAATACACTTTTTTTTGTATTCTTTACAACAGCTTATGCCAAAGACTGTCTAGCCTCAGTCCTTTTGCAAAAAAAATTTGAATAAGTAATAAAATTTAGAGGATTATTGGCCCTCATGTCAGTGATATTCCTGTGATCCTTGGTGAAGAATTAAGTCGATATATAATGTAGGCAAATTATTATTTTGTAATGCGTTACAATTTTATTTTGTATTTAAACTAATTATTTGTAAGATTCATAATAATCTGTGTTTGTGATATTATATTATTTTCTTTCTATTGCAGACATACAGGACTCTGTGGGAGCATTTCAAATCAAAGAAAAAATGGTAATTATGAATATAATTTTATACAGAGGCAATAAATAAAAAGTGTTTGATTGAAAGCTCTTTTCTGGATTTACTTCAATTTGAATTCAGCTGGAGTGTAATTTTTTATTGACACAAAAACACATGATTGTATATAATTGGAAAGCATTTTTCGGATTTTTTATCTTAACATTTTGATCATATCATAGCTTTGTTTAACTATAAAGTATTCTTATTTTAGTACTTCTATAACACCAACTGAAATGAACAAAATTGGCCTCAGGGTGACTGGTATGACGGGGCTAGCGAAATTGAAGGTAAACATCGGCATTGTTCATCTAATACTTGTCCAGGTCTTCAAATATGTAAAAAAAATGTGCAGCAGTTATAGTGCAATGGAATTATGCTGTTATTAAGTTTCAAGTTAAGCAAGGAAAAAAAAATAGTTGTGGTTTCTGCTTACTTGACTGACACTTTATAGTACCCACCCTAAAGTTTCAGACAAGAGTAAATTCAAAGTACAAAAATATATGGGAATGTATCACACCTACAGAATATAAAAGGTATGTTCAGAAAACATGAACAGAAGAAAACATTATGAAAGATTTATTTCCCTTTGTTTAAATGCGCCAATAGATCTGATTTTGTTTGTGTTGAGTCCTGAAAAAAATGGGAATGAGTTTTACGCCTATGCATATGGTGCACCCAATTTTGGGACCCAATTTTGGATGAAAAGGCATGTATCTTATACATGAGTATACAGTCATATGTTTACATAGATGAAAATCATCTGTTTATTTTCCAGGTTCTGAGAGCTTTAAAATTACTGAAGATATCTTCAAAAGGTGATGTGTCATTAATTTCTCCATGAAGCAAGAAATGAGAGTGCTACTAATTGCTGAAAACTAAATAAGACTTCAACAATCTATTTTGAGAATTTATTAAGGTTGTAATGCTATTGTGATTGATGTATTCATTCACATTTGATCAGGTGTCTTTATATTGCATACCTATGTTGTATGTTAGTATAAACCTTAGCATTTGCTGGAATCTTAAATTTTCAAAGACATTTTAATGAAAAGGTTCTGTATGTGTAAGGTGCTAAGATTAACTCATTGACTGTTCAATCAGCTGAATACCATGTTCCAGATTGATAAGATGTTCAGGGGCTATGTATTTACCAATTTGTTTTGAATTTAGGTCCCACCCACCTTTATTTGTACATTTTTCACAAACACTGTTGATTTATTCCTTTAAACCTTTGATTTCATTTGTCCCTTTGTGGGGGCTGCTATCTGATTGTTCTGCCTTTGTTTCATGTGTCTGTGTACAGTGTCTTAAAATGTATATGGTAGAACAATTGATGTTTTGTGTATGTTGTCAATCTGGCCATTGAGTCAAAGTATTTTAAATGGTGGTGCTCTTAAATAATTGATCTGGCTTTGCTTTTCATTGTCCTCTTTGAGGGTATTCCAGTTCGCTGTTGTTCAGTAGGAGATTCTGAAACATGTACCTTCAATTAAGTGTAACAATACCCAGAGATTGGATCTTAGTTTGGGAGACAAGATTCAAATGTGGGATCATTATTTACGAAGTCCAGAACAATAAAAAAACCCCATCCAATTGAAGAACTGTTTGTTTCTGATTTTGTTTATTGTCGTTCAGAAAGACTGGTTTGTCGTTCAGTGCAATTTAAATTTGTGTTCATTATTTGATATTTGTTGTACATATTAATATTGAAGATTTTTAAAGCATTTTCTGGCACTACAGTACCTTATTGTTTGTTCTTAATTACAACCTACTCTTATAATGTTAATTACATTGTACTTTCACTTGCCTGAAAAAGTATTCTCTTTGTCCTGGGCTTCAGGCTGAAGGGTAATCAAGTAGTGACCTAGCTATTTTTTCTCTGGGGTTTAAGCCTCACCTACAGTTAGAGTCATTCGGCAACTTTTCCAGCTTTAACAAAGGTGGAAGACCCCAGATATAGACTTGGGCAGAACCTCCAAATTTCTGTAAGCTAGCTGGATGACTGTCATGTGCAGCTTTTTTCTGGTCCTGGGTGGGATTTAATCTTGCAGCTTTGAGGGGCTTGGGATTACGGGTCAGGCAGAGATCATAACCACTCGACCACACAGACCCCTTGACCAAACCATGATATTTTTTTTCATTTATCTGTTATTGTGTTGTTTTGTAATGTATACATTGTAATCTAGTTAAATGATGAGCGTTGAATTATAATAGATTAATATTTATGTATTATATAATATTGTTCTGTTTTCTTTTGCCACTTTTTGTTCTTCCTGTACAAATTGGTGTAGTTTGACTCTGTGTTTTCCTTTCATCATAAAAATGTATATAAAAGACTGTGAAATCTCACTTAGCGACTACTTCAATATTATGACCACCTCATTGTAACAATCACTTATTAGGACTGGTTTTCAAATTTTCTCTACAGAAAATTCGTATTAACCGACCTTTCCATACTGAGAGTCGGTTGTATATTTAAACTTCATACTGAGATCACCTAAAAGGGGCGTTAATATCAAGGCTTTATGGTATTTATATTCTGAACATACTGACCTCAATAATTTTCCTCTGGAGTAAGACGCCTTTGCAACCCTTGGTTTGCCACAAAAATGATGTAATACGCGGCAAAATGTATAATTGTCAAGGAAAACCAACTCACTACATTAAACATGTACACTAATTTTCTCTAATTGGAATGTAAAGAAGAGTGTAGTTTGAAAATTTGTGTGTAGAACAATTTGGTGAGATAAGAATTGAACTTATTTCGGAGAAAGAAAGAAACGATAGGATAAGATTTTAAGCTATTTATTTATAAGGGTTCAATAATCAAATCACTAGAACATCTGAATATAATTTTTCTTGAATTAAATATAGGTTGATATTTGTCTCTAAAAGTCTGAAGTTTTTCCCATTCTATTTCTGTAAGGCCACAGCAGGTCAACACCAGTTCCTTCAAATCTGACAAAACAATGAATGTTTATCAATTTTTATGATTTAATTATACAGGTTAATTAAAAAAAGAAAGTACTGAAAATGTTCATTAAACCCAATATTAATTAAAATGGGAGAAACAGAAAAAAACTGAGTTTGTCAAAAGAAAGGACAAAAAAGTTATCTTTTGTATGAACAATTTATGCAGCATGTGACCTGCTGTGACCTAAAAATAGATGAGAAACATGGGATTAATAATCATATCTATTCAGATGAAAGTCTATTCCTCGCTCAAGGAAAATTTCTGAATAATGATATCGTAGGTGAGACAGCTGCTCCTCTGTGATAAGTTGAACAGCCACGCCACAGAAAGTCACATGCAACATGGTGAGATCTGAGATAGAATTTAAAAAGATCATTTATCACTATGATCTGTGATAAGATTTAAAGGAACATTTGTTACTATGGTTACATGATTGGACCTCAGAATGTTGGGAAATAATTATTTAAAAATGCAAATGATCAACACCATGGCCAATTTAACAAGTTTCTCTTTCCAAACATCCATACAAACTGTTCAATAATACAAACAAAACTAGTCATTTCAGTTATTTCAAATAAAAGAACCAATCTTACCAATTCGCCTTTCTCGGAGAAGTTCACAAATATTTTCAACTGTTTCCATGGATACCAAAGCATTGATGGAGAGTTCTCTCAGTTTCTTACATTTTGTTACAAGTTGCATCACAGACTGGTCTATGATTTCCTGTGTGTTGTCTAACTCGAGCGAGACTGAATCTTTTTTGAATTTGAAAGGTAAAAATGATACACGGCTTTATTCTACTATGGGCGGAGAATATCGTACTTTTTCAAGTAAAAAATTGATATAAACGTTGTTTTAAAGATCACTTCAATATTGATAAAGATCTCCTCATTATAGCGAGCATGTATTTGGACAAGTTTTCATCATTTCTTTGATTATACATCAAATAATTATTATAAGACCTTATCAAAATCAATACTAAAAATTTAATAAACAATAATTTAGTGTTACATAGAGCGATCAACGTCTTTCTTGCTCCCTTCGCATACGAAGTACATATATGTACTTATAATTGTTAACGACAATTTATGTCCATGAAACTTCGTAAATCGAGTCACAAACGCAAGATGAAATAAATCCTAATTAATTTTAAAGTTACCAAACCAAATAAAGCATTCATTTGCTCAGACACCGAATTAATTGCTCAACGGTTTTTTTCGTTTATATTGTAAGGGTAGAAAAATTGCGAAAACACTCAAACTATGATGTATGTATATCATTGTAACTTAGTTGCGAACATAGCGTGTCATATACATAAACAACTCACCTATTACGTTTGCATAGCTCTCTGCAATATGATTAACAGTCTCTGATAATCTCCAGTCTGAGTCATCATCGTAGCCTGACCATATATGGAGGTCCTTGACTGGTGCCTCCTTCACAAGGATGGAGACTATCTCGTTGTGCATGCCGACGCTCTCAAACCAAATGGCAACACGTAGGCACGGACATGCGCGAGTTAACTGCTTCCAAGCGTAACCTGAGATTCTGTGTAAATGTGGATCATTTCGGGACACTTTGATGTTCAAAAAGTGCAGCTTCTTTTGCAGCGATTTCGAAAATATTTCCAAAACTTCATCTGACAAACAGTTATAGTTGATAGCTAAGTATTTCAGGTCGGTAAACTTAGAAATAACTTTATGGAACTTTTTAACTGGATACACACTCAAACGAGAATGGAAAAAATCTTCAATCATTATATCTTGAAGTGTGCTACTTGATTGGGTCGCAATGGCGTCCAAAACACGGCAACCACCAAAGGCGGGAAATTGAGCGCATGACATGTCAAAACATTGCAGACGTCTCTGAGTTTTCAGGAACTTAGAGAAAATACTAACCAATTTATCTCTGTGTGTGTCATACTTCCAATAGCGCTCAAGTTCCAGACGACAAAGTTCAAAATCAATGAGTTGAGTTTCTGTATCTTTCAGAATTACTAGTAGCTCATCGATAGACTTTTGGAATAATTTACATGTATGGTAAGATGGATGACTGCAGCTTATTGACAAATATCGCAGATATTGACCGAAAGTGGAAGCGAAACTACAAGCACGGGCCCCATGGATCTGAGCTTTATAACCACCCATTTCAAACGATCTTGTTCTCCAAAGGCAAGGTGATTTAAATACGCGATTCCAACCCTGGCAGACCAAAGCAGCATTAGCCCGCTCGACGTCGGACAAATATTTAAATACTTCAACTAAAACAAGGTCTGGCAATGATACCCACGTAGGCAGAAAGTTTCTCATTCTATTTTACCCTTTTTACAGATTAAATGTAGAAATTAATAAATATATCAGCTGTGTCTTTAAGTCGTCATCTTCGGGTTAAACTTGTAACGTCGTAACTAAGACGCTACTAAACTCTCTATGACGTGGAAACGACGTTATGACGTCGACGTATGGATACGATAACGTCAAATTACTTCCGGACTGGAACACATACGGGCAAAATTTCCGGACGATAAATGATATTTTAATCGCAACTTGAACACGCATTTTGAACAATTTGAAATTGATATCTTCATCTCTTTGAAAATGTCTTGCATTTTCGATCGCGTCAGCGTCCTGTATATGTCCGTTCGTTCGTTCGATTGTGCAGATAATTAAATTTGTAAAAATGATAATGAAAACAAATGTACGGTATTGATAATAATACGAACATATAAATATCAACGGACGTACACATCATTAGAAAGAATAGTATGCATTACACTACTTCGAAAGTAATATTTAAACAAAAATATAATAATTATTTTGATTTTGTATCATTAACAACCAGATCGTTGACCTTTATGACAAATTTCAATATCCTGGGTTGAAGAAATCTCGACATATTTAAAGGATCGATTGGGTTTAAGATATCTGAAACATCTGGACAAAGAGCAATACAGTGGAACCTCTCCAGAGCGACTCTCCTTTGAGCAACAACATCCCTTCAACAACGGCATGATTTTCCCACTGTACGATTTAACTATAAAGTTCACCTCTCTAGAGCAACAACCTTTTAACAACAACATAATTTTGCTTCTCCAAGAGTGTCGCTTTTGAGAGGTTGCACTGTACTATGCATTATCATTACTACATGATCTGGATTACTTCCCTTTACTTCAGTTTTGCCTTCACGAGTAGCTTATCATACAAAATAATGGTTAATGCTAAACGCAGGTTTTATGAAAAATATGGGTATAAGATCCCGGATGAAACCAGAAAGTGCTGATTAAGAAGTAATCAAAGCAAATATTTTTATAAGCGCACTATTTTTTACGGAAAATGATTAGTATGTTCGGTAATTAGTTTCAAAATTCAGTCTCTTAAATTGAAACAAAAATACAATGTAGAGGAAATGGACGGGATCGCGAAGCGTTATGGACGCAACTGCATGTGCACATAAAAGAAAAACAAAAATATGCATTCGAGTATCTGGTGGCTACATCCGGAATCGTTCACGTCCGATGATTACATATCTCCATAATTTATTAGACCACATGTATACTGAAGGAGTGAATCAACTTGATGCATCATAATCTATATTTATCTATTATCTGATAATCATACATACAACTTAATATAAACACGTTGTCAAAGTCCCGTGATGTCATTTACGTCGGCTATAAAATAACTTCATTACACAGAATATGTGTTTAAATCCTTCATTCGCTGTACACAACATAAACAATTCGGGAGTATTGTGTTTCTCAGTAAAACTTATTATACAAAAACATTAGTCATGGGATCGACTACGCAAATAAATCAAGACTTGTGAGTATTTAAACTAAATTAATATATTGCTTAGTAATAATATTGTCATGTTCATTCTGAAACTAAAAGTATCCTGGAAGTGAAATTCTGAGAGTTTGTAAAGGCGGAACTAACTGCGGACTTGTTTCTGTTTTTATACCGGTATTCCATCTTTTGTATGTTAAAGCCTTTTGTAGAGAATCTTTAGCCTTTTCCACAAATGGATCCATGGTTGGAAGCCATTTCTGTCGCGTATTGACTCCTGCTACGATTGTCTCGCCAAGATGTATGTTGTATGTGGTGTGTAATATTGGTGACAATATGATTTAAACTGCTATCAGTTTTTCTTTTTAAACTAGCTCGTTTGTAACACACCTCCTTGTTTTATATCACATAAATATGATTACTGTATCAGGACATATCAAAAACTAAATGATTTGCAGATTTTTCGCGTATTATTAATTGCAAACGAAAATTAACATGATGATTGGTATTAGCTAAAACAAAAGGACCACATTGATACGTGTCAATGCAGAAAATAAACATTTTGAAAAGTTGATGATGCAGTTAGAATAATAATAATAAAATGTAACAATGAAATACAGTAATTGAATTCAACATCAAATAAGAATATCTGAAACAGTATCTCGAAGTCAATATTGAAGATAGAGTATTCCTCTAGGTTCAGTTGAGTATTCCTAACAGAACAACAGTTATTGCCCACGCTTGCTCATTTTACTTTCGGTCTATGCAGCATTGTTAGATTTTCCGTTAATGAACTGTCATATTAAGAGGAGGGCTGGTTGTAGGACGTGTTGGTATCACTTACAACTAATAGACATCTTACCTGATTGTAAAATCACACATGGGTACTTCACCCCACCCGAAAGTACCGGAGACTACTATCTAAATTTTAGGTGCAAACATTTTTTTTCTGACTTCATTTAACCATGTATTTATCTGAACTGTTAATAATAGTCTTATCAAATGTTCTGTTCATTCTATAGTGACATTGCCTTCAAAGTAGTGATTATCGGTGACAGAGGTGTAGGGAAAACTTGTCTTTTAGACAGATTTACTGTAAGTAATAATGTGTTCTTGTGTTTATAATACGTTATTGTCATCTACCTTACGAAATTTAAAAAAAATGAATTTACAATTTAGATTATACTAATGTTCAATGAAATAAATCGGATAGAAACATTAATATGTTATAAATCAGCTTCATTTAAATAAATGTGCTGGTATTGAACAAGCAATAGAATGACTGACTGTTGAAATAACCCTAACCACATTGTTTATCGAGGTTTGTCAGATCAGGCGAAACAAATTGGTAATGAGGATGTATGTTAAAATACATTCATATCTAAAAATAAGGACAGTAGTTATTAAAATGATGTTGGAATGTTAACTTAAGACAGGACAAAGTGGTTCCCTAGTAGAGTCACATCCAGCGACTTCGACCCACCGAAACAGGCTTTCAGACAAAATCAATGCTTAACGTGGACCTCTGAAGACGTCGCAGAAAAAGACCGTTAGTGTGAATTTACTTGCAGTATGTGCTAAATGCTCTTGGCTAGTCTTGCAACGAGTTTCATGAAATAAAAATACGCAGTTCACACACATTCAGTTATAACAAAGCAGTTGGTTTGTTTCAGGATGGAGTATTTGGTGAAACTATCACCAGTACGCTTTGTGTTGATTTTGTAAGTACATTATACGTCTTTTGTAATTAATCATTAATTGCAAGAAATGTATTACATGTAATTAATGGCAAAACGATCCGTAAGAGCATAATGCCACATTACTCATTGCCCTAAAGACTTTGGGTTGTTTTGACTTTGAGGTATGTTTAAAATAATATTTTCTTGTTTTAACTTTTGTGTACGCTTTTTCAACTGAAATGATTTAACTTTAATGTAAAAACCGCTTGAATTGTCTAATTGAGAATCGGTTGTGGTTGCCCATACTGGGGGAAGCCAAAGAATCCCAGGTGGTGAAACAAAGTTTCAGCTACTCGTGAAAAACAAATCAAAATATGTTATAATGTTTCCTTGTATTTTATATACTGACAACTGACTGCTTAAATATAGACAAAATATCTACACAAACAAACAAATGAAAAACAATCCGAAAACCTATCACAAATTGACTGAGCGGTTCTTTGTTGCCTTTTTGAAAGTGAAAGTTAACAATAATTGATAATTTTCGGCCATTGTCGGTTAACGCAATTAAGAACTTTTTTTAAAGCATGAAGTTTCGATAATGCGGGCGTCATTTTAGGACTTTAAGCGTGAGTCTCGTGCTGAAAGCGTGAAACTTGACTTGTATATTACTGATGCTCGAGAATTTACAAGCGTAGTGATGTTTCTAATTACTAAACTGTACAAAAGTTTTAGACTGACTTTTAAAGGGACTATGTGAAGCACAATCGAATATCGGCATAAATTTTTGCGCTATATAAATGAACTAGTATTTGTATTTGATGTGTCTAATGTAAAATGATAAAATATAACCAATTTATTCATAATTTGTCTTCGCAAATATTTATGAAATTTGTTTCTGTGTTTTCTTCAGAAAATTCGTAAAGTGGACATGGATAATAAGGTGGTTAAACTTTATATGGTAAGACTGACATCCGTTGTATTTCTTTGGGAGACTGTGTTTTGCCCATCATTCTTTTGTATGGTCCTAAGTATTCGGTGGGTTTGGGGTTAGGGATTAAGGGGAATGTCCCACTGTACGATTTAACTCAATTTAGTCTCTCTAGAAAAATAATCTCTCAACAACAACAACAACAACAACAACAACATAATTTTGCTATTCCCAAAGGGTGTTGCTTTGGAGAGGTTGCACTATATAAAACAACAATTTGACTGCTGTCTCATAAACACTTTGTGATTGTAATATATACTTTGCTTTTCTCTCTCAATAATTATTATTGATTTAGTCAAAATATGACTAAGTTAGAACAAATTTCTCATTCGTCATAAGACAAGGACATTATTGAGACTAATGTACTTTTTACTGGGCAATCATTTCTGAACATCAGTTTACATTTTTCGTGTTTGGCATCAATGTAAATTTATATAATGCATTATTTTGCAGTGGGACACAGCAGGTCAGGAGCGATTTGTAAAGGGAATGCCTTTCTCGTACTATAGAAAAGCAAATGGGATCTTGTTAGCGTTTGACATTGCTGATATTGTAAGCACGCGTCTTTTATTCATTTAATGAGTCTACTGCTGATAAAGTATGTGTCGTTTTTACCTATTTAGTGACAGCGGTAAGCAGTAAGCAGAAAGCTAGCCATGTATTTTCCGTGTATTCCATCTGTAATAAAGGAATCATGTTACTACATGTTAACAAGATATTCACCTACATTGAACATCCATTAAATGAACATGTATGTCCATTGTTGCCGTTAGAATATGGGTTTAGGTTGTTTTAATGTTGGTGCGGTGAAACTTTACTAGATTTACCGATATCACTTTTGCCTGGTTGAATTTTATCTAGGTCTATTTTTAGAAAATAGAAGCAAACTACAGAAATTGTTGAGCATTCTGTTTGATTTCTAAAAAAATACTTCTTACAGTTTGAAAACTCACCTAGTAAATAAATCTCTTGCAATTTTTAAAAATAAAATTCAGTCTGGAGTTGGTTGGAACAATCACCATGAAGCAATTGTAAATATGAGATAACACATGATGTATGTATACACGAATACTGGTACATTAACAAGCCTTTCGTATAATATATTATAGAAGTCATTCCAAAATCTTGGAAAATGGATTGCCGATTTTGACGAGAAAAGTAGCGACAAAGTAGCCAAGGTTTTGGTTGGAACAAAATCAGATCTGGGAGCTCAAAGGGTTGTTCCGTACGATATGGCAAAGGTAAGGCTGATATTAATATGAATGTATGCATTATCACTGAATTAATTATGTGGAACTCCTTACCAATTTTCGCGATTTATCAAATCGTGTCTGTTCTGGGGAATGTATTTTTGCATTTTTCCCTTTGTCATCTGGACTACCAGTATTACTTCCATAGCTGTATTACAATCATTATTGATAACTTTGTCTTCACTGTCGCGATCGGCTGTACATTTGCATTCAGTAAGATTTTGTACTAATGTGATTAAATAGATATCCGTCAGGAATTTTCAGAGGTTTGTGTTGCCCTAATTGTTGAGCTTCTATGTGAATTAGTATTTTCATTAATATTCATCTTTACACTAATCAAACTGATAATTTGCTTCATATCTTTAACTATAATGATACGAAATCTTAATTACAGGAGTATGCCGATCAGATTGGGATACCTTACATAGAGACTAGTGCAAAAACTGACCATAATGTAGAGCAAACATTTTTAAAAATAACAGAGGAAATGAAAAAGGATTTTGACAGTGGAGCTACGGAAATGTATCAAACCTACAAACCAAAGGAGTTTCAAGATGTTGGTCCGAAGAAGGGGACGCTAGGATATTACTTGTGCAGTTGTTGATTAGTAGGGAGAAAATGTTAACCTGTTATTAATCAATCATTAATCAATAAATCAGTTATTAGAGCGCTTTACTCTACAGGAAAAGACTTCATTTTAATACTAGTTTCTGACGTATTTCACATTCTATCCAAAAATTTAGTACCGATTTCTATTGACAGACTGAAAGGTTCACCTGGGCCATCTAGCGCACACTTGCCGACATCAAGAAAAAATCTCATGGTTCTGTAATGTACATGATGTTTACATAGAAAAAATGTGAAAATCTATTTATAAAGTAGTGCTAATTAGTATTGGAAAGTTAAGATCCATATCATTCCATCAGCATTCTTGCTACGCTATGTTTTTGGCAACAACCTTACCGATGTTTATATTTTAATGTTTGTTGCAGGCATTCGTCGTTTTGTATCACGTATCTTTTGTATTTTTAGCATTTCATTGTTGTATTACTAAACACCAGAGCACTGCCATTCCACTTAGCACACCTCCACTTAATAATTCTTGGCGTGTGGTTCGTCTCTCAAAGTCATATAAACACGTCAGTCAGCACCAAAGTTAGCATCAAGTTCTTCTTCGCCATTAGAAAACATACAGCAGACTGTATTTTGTGTTATTTTCTTGCAATGTGTTGTGTACATAAATGAATATCTACTCGTACTGTGCTTCTTTCCATTATCTTCTTATGTTTAAGATAGTAAAGTAATACAACTGCTGCTTCAAACAGTTTTAGTGCAATAAAACATAATGTTTTTTTCACACAACAATGAAGTATGAACTCTGCAGACCTAACTGCCATATAATGACAAAAAATACAACAGCTATTACAGACAGTAGAGTTATTAAGCAGGACAATGACAACAATATTAGTCTTAAAAATCAATACCAGATGATGGACATTTTTCACATACGCACACATATGCATACTAATGCCAGAAAAGGTGCTTATATTAATCAATAAACACTTTTTGATAATCTTTGAACTTTGAACATAAGGAATCTTAGCCATACTTTTCATAAAACCCGCATTTAACATGAACCGATACAAAAAACAAACCGTGAAGGTTTATTTAACTGAAGCTAATAGAAGTAATCCAGACTTAATAGATGTGTTACAATAAAATTTACTCATTCCAGTAAACTGAAACTGGGACCAATATATACATATGTATATAGGTCCCACATTGAAATTTGCCACAATGGCCAAATTTCTTGTTATGACACAAAATCATGACGGTCATCATAATTTTGCCAGGATATTACTTACGAAGTTCATATCGACAAAAAGTCAATTCAGGTAAAACAATTGTAATGTAGAGTCCGCGTTTTTCCTAAACGAAGTTCATTCCTATTAGTGGTGTAACGCCTCGAAAGGCTATTATGTAGACGACAACGATGTTATCCCCAGTTGTAAGATTTTATACCACATCACAGATTTACGCAATATGGCTGAAGCTGTCATTTATTCGTTCCTTGGTGCTGCAATGTTGTCACAGAATGCACAAAAGAAGCATATATGGAAGTTGACAGTGTTTTATTTCGTTGCAATTGTCCCATGTTTTGTTTCTTGTGATAAAAGAATATTAATCAAAGTCGCCAGATCGGAGAAAACAGCAACGAAATCTTTGACAGCTGTGAGTCACTCAAGCGGAACGGAAACTGTCACTGGGTTCGAAGCCTTAATATGGGGAAAATTGATGGAATTAGGACGTGAAAGTGATACTGATGGAAAGCTTCATCTAGTAAATTATCTTTTAAATACAATTAATATATTGACAATTCTCTTCTTGATAGTTTAATTTCATAGTATTAATTCTTTACGTGTCTGCTAATCAATTCCAGAATGTGTCAGTCACTAAACTGATGAAAAGATGCAGATTTTAGACAAAATTCTGCAAGTCTTACTCCTCAGGCCTAAAACAAGGTTTGTTTTAGGTTACCTGACTGACCCATCTTTTACCTACTGACTCATAAGTTTTTATGGCTTCCAAATCTTAGTTCTTTATTGTAATTTTCACAACAGTATACATAAAAAAAAAAAACATTAAAGCAAAAAATCCTTACCTACTGACCAATATTTTATGGAGGCATGTAACTGGAAACAAATTTTTTTTGTTTAGGCCTCATTTTGCTGGGGACAGACACTACATAGACCGTGTATGTATGAGTCAAAAAATCTGCACTGTAAGACCATCATCTCTAGTTCTGATTTAGAAACCTTCAGATTAAAAAGACCGCTTTAAATTAGCATTTTAATATATTTTTGCAATACAAAAGATGATTTCTATCCATGGATAAACTTAACCATATTTAACTATAGCATTGGCATTCCATAGCGGTACCTAGATATGCAAGACATTTCTAATTTTCAGTTGCCTAGTAACTGTGCTGAAGATGAAAGTAGTTTTGCACGTTTACCTGGTGGTTGGGTCGCTGTCCTAAATTACACTGAGAAATTTACCGATGTTCCTGACACTGGGACTGTTGGCGAGTGTCCTGGAGTTATTGATCGTGTAAGTTTTCTTAGAAAAGTTCCTCGAAAATCTGAGTGTCAGCTGTTTTGTATAATACATGTATGATATATAAGCACAATGTACATGATGATGAAAATTAAACTTTGATATTTTTAAAAAACTTACCTTAAATTCATTGATTAAGTATCCATGCCATAATAAATATCCTTAGGTTAACATAGGCTTTCCAGCCCAGAAAGTAAAGCATTATGAATTACACTCCCTTTGTTTGCAAAAATACCCCTTAATTTTTTTATCACCATACCATATTATACTGTTTTATTTCTTGCAATGGGCTAGATTGTTTTGACACAATTTATTTTATAATGTAATTTTGTCACAATACTGCCCTTAACATAAGCCATCTCATGGGTTATTATAACATAAATATGTGTTTAGTTTCAGGGAGTGCTAAATTTTTCATGTATGCGAGACATTTAGTTCATATGGACTCTGTCATTTGTTTTCTGTGATGCCTCATTATATTTGCTTTTTACACTGATAACTTGTTATAGTTTTGTTATGCCAGTCGGTGCAAAAATCTAGAAGTCTGAGACCCAGGCTATGAATGATCAGTCAGGCTATAAAAAGCTCACTGATGTGTAGTCTGACTGGGCTGAGTGTTCAGGCGAAGATAATGATTTAGATTGATGCTTTGGAGATGAAAAAATTGGCTTCCAAGAATTGGATGAAAATTTTTAAAAAATTAAATTCTGAATAATAATCTTTTCAGTGATGGATTATGAACATAAAACATGTGGATCTTTGATTTTGTTGTTTTCTTATCATTTATGTATACTTGTTATATTATGGGTTGATTGGAGAATAAATATAAAAATAGCTTTATTATATCACAATGTTGTCTTTAACTTTACAGATGAAGAGGGCTCTGGTGTTTGGTGCTTCAGCCATTATTATACTCACAATGAATCCTAAAATCATAAAGGAGGTAAACAAATATACTTTTAACATTCATGTTGTCAAAACATTTTGAACGTCCCTCATGTATTTCATAATTGTGATGCTTAAATGGGGCTGTACTCTAGACTAATCAGTTATTATTTGTATTAATTGTAGGATTTTGTTTACTTTAGATTCATGTCTTAAAAATAAATGGTTTGCAGGTTTGATGTACTGGCTAATTATTTCTGATATGGCTTCTGTTGAAAGCTCAAATAAAAAAGAGTAAAATGAATAATCATGACAGAATGATAAAAATGAGTTATGCGATATTTTATATTTTTGTCTACAAAGGTTGAATATATAAGTTCTTAATGTTTAAGTGTGTTTCACTTATTGAGTAAGGCAATAATTACTGTATGGAAATGTTACATATATCAGTTTTGGTCTGTTAAATGAATTAGAATCTCTGATAAAAGTTTTTTAGTTTTTTACATAGAAAATAATACAGAAAAGCGATAAGGTGTGGTCAAAATTTGCTGAAAAATATTCTGTTTTGCTTGTCTGTTTCGATGAGAAAGTTGAGCTATTATGATTGCTGCATCATCGTTGTCATGCAAAAACTTAAATGTAGCCCTTTACTGAAACATTTTGAAGCTTTTAAGGATATCAACACAACACTTGAATACTTGATTATCATGACAAGGGCAGTTGCAAGGCAAGGGCATTATTCTGAAAGCTATATTTTTGGAGTTATGTCCCTTTTAACAGAGAATTTGATCAAAATTGTTTAATAAATAAATTGATGTAAAATGGACAAGCATTGGCGCCAATCTGCAGAGCTCTTGTTTCTTTTGTTTCAGCTTGACATGACACAGATATTTTCAAAACCTGTTGCCTTAATTGATATAGCTGAGAATATAACCAATATGTTACATCTGTTGTCAAGGTAACAGACATGTTTTTATTTAATATTATACATATATGATCACTGAATCTGCAAAAAATAAAATAATTAGCATAAAACTGTCTCAAGTCAGTATTGATATTTTTGCCAGAAAGAATTGATTTTACATAGTGGATGGCATTTTGAGAAATAAAATTCATTGTACATGATTTTTGTCCATGATCAAAGTCAACAGAAAGAGGAATGATAAAATCCTCAGCTTTAAACATTGTGTCTCAACGCTTCAATGGTGATTGCTGAAACCTTTCTACACATTGTAAGTTACTTGCATTTAAACTGTTCGTTCATAGAATAAGAATAACAAATGATTGCTTGTAAAAATCTTATATCTTTGCTATTTTTCTCCACAGTAAAATGAAGTTGAAAGCAAGATTTTTGTTTGACATTACCCATAACTTTCAAGAAAGCCAGGTACTTTTTTAAGTCAATGTTTGAAAATCTTCAACTGCTATTTTGTATTCTGTCAGTTCTTTACTCTCTGTTAGAATGCTATATTAATTCTGAATATAGAGTTTTGTATGACCTTCAGATCTGAAGTGGTGCCATTCCTCTAGACTATGGTTCTTTCATGTCCTTGGCACTTCTGTGAAGTAGATCTGGTCACATTTTATGTTGATGGCCGCATGCAAATTTAATGAAGCATATAATTAGAAAGAACTTTTTATGAGTCAAATTGCACTTTGTTTTTATATTGCCTCTCATATTATAATCCAATAAGTTTATAGCATGATCTTTGTATGATGAAAGGTCTTTGATGTGATGTATATTTTGAAAACATACTGTAATAGATTTCTTCATTGTCTGTTAATCAGTGAATACTATGTTTTTGATCTAAATTTTTGATTATTTAGAGTATCTTTAGTTTTTATACTGACTTTTTGTCCTCTTCAGTGAATATTCTTTAGAAACTTAACGTTTCTTTTCCTTTTTTCAGAAGTTTTTTACCACTGTTACTCTTTGGGGTACATGTGGGCGGTACAGTGGGCGGAGTTACCACGAATGGGATGGAGTTGTCTGTCTTGGCCAGCAGGAGTCTGCTAATGTTGATGGAAAGGTAATATAGTATACACCATTTTTGACTCTGTAATTCATTGGGGGATACTTGTGGGAAGTAATGAGGGCGGAGTTACCGTGAATGGGATGGAGTTGTCTGTCTTGGCCAGGAGGAGTCTGCTAATGTTAATGGAAAGGTAATATAGTGTACACCATTTTGACAATGTAATTCATCGGGGGATACTTGTGGGAAGTAATGAGGGCCGATTATCGTGAATGGGATGGAGTTGTCTTTCTTGGCCAGCAGGAATAGGTCTGCAAAGATGGAAATGTTGGTGATTGAACATAAATATTTACAATCATACTCTTTAGGGTACATATGGACTGTACAGTGGGGGGAGTTAGCATGACTGAGGTGGAGTCTACGGCCTTGGTAAGCAGGGGTTTGCTCATTTGGAAGAAGAGAACTTAACCCATAAAAATGATTATTATTGTGTCAAGTGTGGATATGACTGTAAAATGATAATTAAACCTTGGTAGCATAAAATTTGGACAAATTGAATAGACTGAGATACGAAAAAAGATGATTAATACTGATATAATAAAAATTGTTTGTGCTATTCATCATTTGTAGGTTGACCAAGAGAATTTCTGGAATTATTTTTACACTGGTGTTCTGATATTGATTATGGTGCACTATTTACGTACAAGGAGAGGAAGAGATTGGGATGACCAGGATTATATTGATGTGAGTTTTTTTTATGTTTCACTCAGTACTTTCTTTTACACAGCAAGTATAATTCAAACATCAAACAAGCTCTTAGGAAACGTTAGTTCTTGTAAAAACTTAATGTTCACTATTCCTGGAGATAAATTATATTGCCAAATTGTGGTCATTTGAAATGTCGAGATTATCGCATTGTTAGATTTATTTTCTAATACAGTAGACTATTTCTTAATTTATGTAAATAATGTGAATACTGAGTTATGAAGTAACTTTTTTTTTATTTTTGATCAGTAATGTACAAAAATTGTGATAGTTCACAGATATTAGCAGATATCAAGTCATAATAAAAGGCAAAATGCATCTGTTTCTGAAAAGCACAATTTGGTATATTTTGATTGAATGGAGAAGATTTTGCTGTTTCCTGATTGGTCAGTTTCTTAATTGAATGAAGTGACTGCTCAGTTTTCACCTGCCAAATTATTTATCATTAATTTTGTAGGTCACATCATGAATTAGGTCAAGGTCATTAGTTTGCTCCATATATTGCTCTTGGCGTCTAGTTCTGATTGGAAACCAGCCACTCACACGAAAGGTTGGTTTGAACGACTAACAGACTGGTTAAAACTTGCAAAAATTTGGGGGGGGGGGGGCTTGCCCTGTACCCCCTCCTAGAAAGCCTGTTACTTTTCTATTTAAGCTTATTCAACAAATTCTAAATGAGAATACTGATTTAATCTTATTTTCAGGGTTCTTTTCGTCAATTGGCATACCAAGCTTTGGCTGTGATGAAAATTAAAAGATATTCAAAAGATGGAAGCAATGATACATGTGCAATATGTTTAGAAAAATTCTTCTTAAAACAGGTCTGAAAAGAATTATTTATTGTTTATTTTAGTGTTTATGAATCATTTACAATAAATAGGGGAAAATGCTTTCGACTGGTTGCTATAGGTATAAAGTTGAGCATAGTTATAGTGGATTCCTGGGACAAAGAATATTTTCTGCATTGTATCCAAATTTCACTGTTTTCATTACATTGAAAGAAAAGAATGGCCTGGTCAGGTTGGAAATGATTATTTGATTAAATCCAGTTCTTCACTACCTCAGAGTTCACTATAACAGTGTTTTACTGTAAATAAACCAAGTGTTTTGATTGGGTTTAGGAATTTTTAACCTAATATATCAATATTATATCCGTTATACATGACTAACAATTAATCTAACCAGAAATCTTTGATTACTCTGGAAAAAATAATAGTTATGTTTATAGCTATTTGACAAATATAATGATTATATCAAAAACATGAAAAGACAAAATATTAGATATAATGCTCCCCCCTCCCCCCCCAAAAAAAAAAATACCAGCTTCTGCTTCTGCCCCAAAAATATAGGGTCGTTAAGTCAATAAATATATATTTTTTAATTCAGAGATTAATTCAGGGCTCGACAAATCCACTCGTCTGCGCGTAATTATGAGTAGAAGTTGACTCAGGACGAGTTGAAATTGCTGTAGAACTAGTTAAAATTCTTAGCTGCTTGTCTCACAGGATGACTAGCCTGAGAAAAAATTGTCAAGCCCTGTGATTCATGTGAAAATGTCTGCAAGAAAAAATTGTCTTAAGTAAAAAGAGCCAGCAGTCAGCAGGAAAATAGGACAAGTCTTGATAGTAGAAACCAGAAACTTCTTTTATGCTTAAGTATAAAATTGAATGTTTTCTGATTCATTTTGTAGAAATTGAGAGTATTACCCTGTGGGCATTATTTTCATACAAAGTGTGTGGATCCTTGGTTAGTACGAAGCCATACATGTCCACTGTGTAAACTGAACATTATAGGTAAGTGTTCATTCATTGTAAATGTAATTATAAATGTTATCACAGAATGATTTTATGTTTTTTTATATTTCCCTTAATAATTGGATTTATCGCAAACTATATTAATGATTGGATTTATCGAAAACTATATTATTCTTTTTACTTTTTTTTTCTTCGACAAAAAGTTACTGATAAGCTGAAAGATTTATGCTTTTTATTCTGTACTTGTCTGTATGTGGGTCCGGTATGGTTTTTTTAACCATGACATAACTTCATAAAAAAAGGTAATCCTTAAAACTGAGAGTTTATGAATGCATTATTTGCTTTCAGATAAACTTGAGAGTCTGCCTGAAGAAGATTAAGACAAGATGTGTGTGGAAACTACACCTACTGGGGTGGAAACCATATCATAAATAACTAACGATGTGGAAACTGTTTCTTAAATGACTATTACAATGTAGTATGAAAACTGTTTCATAGATAGCCATCAAAGTGGAAACTGTTCTTTAAATCTCTAACTATCATTCAATCTCATTTTCTGGTTGTTTTATTCAAAAATCAAATTATATGAATAAATACATATATTCATTTGTTGATATTAAGTGCTTGTTGTTACTTACTGCTAATATGTTAGTTAATTTATTGCTCACTATTCCCAAGTTGATGAATTAGATCTACCTTTTTTACTAATTAGATGAAATTTTATAAATTGAGAATTATTACTCACCTCGTTACTATTTCTGTACTAAATACATCCATTCTTATGAATAGAGGATTTTACCTTATTTATTCCTATGTTGGTCAGTTTTATTTTTGCGAGTTGGTGAACTATTTTTATGTTCATTATCATATATCCATTTAATACAAATTGAGAATTTGATACAAAACTATAATAACACTATTTCAATACACTTGTTTATGTTTTCCTGTACATGCACATATGTATAAGGTTAAATATTGTTTATGTACATTGTTTCATTTATTTTGACATAATTTGTACTCCTGAATTCCCTATCAGACCTGAATTGTCTCCCCTTGTTAATGAGTTAATAATAAAACGCCTCTATTTCCCACATATTGGGTGAAACAGAGCTAAGAATATATTACAATGGAAACAAGGCTCTTTTTTGACACTTCCATGAGAAATCATGTGACTGCTTCATCCCTCATCCCGGCTTCAACTTGTACCAACTGAGCTATGTAAACTGACTTTCCCTGCAGTTTCAATAGTTTTGCCCTTTTACTTAATATGTGCATGATTTCTAGTCATGTGACTTTCTGTTAAACGTTCTGGCTATTTCTTCAGCCTATAGTGTTTATGGTGCTTCCTTGTTGTTGAATGATTGGTGTTTTATGTATTTTATTATGCTGTATTTATGAGTGGTAATTTTTTGAAGATATTTGTTTTGTGGTAAAGTTGTATCGGCAGCCTGGGCCATTTGGGCTACTTTTCCAACTATAACAGAGGAAGACCTCAGGTGTATACCTAAGGTAGAACCACGACCTTTCAGGGCTTTTTCTGGAAACGGGAAAGGGACCTTTCAAATTAGAAAATCAAGAATGCGTTAATAATGTTAATAATTTACTGATTTCAATCATTGTAATTCCCAAAATAAAGCATACCTGAGGGCCTTTCAAATTCGAAATTTTACTTGTTTTATGGGAAGTTTCTGTGCCACTATTGGGAAAATTTGTGTTAATTTTCAATAGGAAGGAGCCTGTTATAGGAATCTGTAACAGAAGGTAAAAAAACCCTGCCTTTTGTAAGCTAGCTGGATAGCTTCCCCCCATCTGGTCTGGTACTGATGTGGTTTGAACTTACAGCAGTGAGGATCTAGTGATAACTACTCAGAGACCATAATCACTTGGCCACAGAGTTACCTGTTGCAGTTTCCACAATGCCAACGTTATTTTGTATTTTCATGAATTTATCGCATTTACATTGTTTTGAATCCCTTGTATGATATTATATTGTTTTTTAAGAATCTTCTACATGTTTACCCACTTGAATGTGAGTCTTTTGTAAACACGGTCGTTTTGTTATATTTTATTCTTGTTATTTTACTTTTTGTCACCTCCCATAGTTATTTAATTTACTTATTCTGTGTGAAAAAAGGCAATTTGACTTTCTTTGATGAATATTATTTATTTCGATGTTTATTTTGTATACTTATCCACCCCCACCCATCCCCCCAAAAAGCAAACAAAATAGTGTCTGCAAACATCCATAAAAATACAGGGTCAGTAGGTTGGCAGAACTTTTTTCAAATATATTTTTGTGTACGGATATAATTAAATGAAAATGTCATCATGAAAAAAAATTGACTTATAAAAAAAAGTCATGGGTTGGCAGAAAAATTATGGTCAATGCGGCTTGCCAAAACCGGACAGGAACCTTTTTTACGCCTAATTGAGATTTAGACAGTACATTTTTGAAATTAATTTACAATTAATACCATCTTAAATTGCTGTATTGCACATATTAACTCCACTTTATTATCTTAAATATATTTATGTTGTGTATTTTTTTATTTAATAATTTTATTTATATTACTAATATACACTTATTTAACACTAGCCTAAAGTGTATATTATGTCAGTGCGATAATTGTATTTTAGAATTGCCAACATCATGATTTATGTTTTTTTTTATACTATGATATTAATCTATGCTAGATGTAGTCATTTTGTAGTTAATTTCAAAATTTCTTGTGAGTTTCCTCAGCCAAAAGGTAAAAAACTCTTAAATTCTTTCATTTGTTAATTTTCCCTAAGTTGAATAGTAGGCCTAATGTTAACCAAATTGAACTGAACAGAACTGGACAGAATGAGACGGGGGTTGAACATTAGTTTATTATGTCACACGTCAGTACATCCTTATGTACAAATATACAAAATATAAATACAGTTTTACGGATGCTTTATACGTCATTGGTGTTATATAATAGAATATATATAATTTTATATGTGTGTGTGTGTCATTTAACACATATAATATGTAGATTATAAGTCTGGGGCCCTATTCATTAAGCTCTTTGGGGAAAAATATTCCGTAAGTTGAGGATTTTCCTTAGATTTCTATGTTTTTCCGTTAGATATGAGGAAATTCCTTACTTAAATCTAAGGTGCTTTATGAATACGACACCAGGAACATATTACATAGAGCTTATAATCAGGGGATGATTGAACAACAAAATTAATTCGTACACAATTTCTACAGATAAATGCAAGTTTTATGTATTTATTAAGTCAAATTTGAGCCTTTTTGTTGTCTGATTTAATAACTCAGTAATTTTACGCATACTTAGTATAAAAATATCTGTTAATATATATATGCTTTGAGTGATAAATCAATCTTTTGTTTGTTTGTTTTGTTATTAGTATAATATATTCACAATACTATAGAAATGATGTATTTATTTATTTTTTTCAAAATAATGTTCATATTTATACTTTGCATGCAACAAGGGTGTCTGTTTTTTTCTCTCTCAGTTGAAATGTTTACCCTGTGTTATACCTATTTCTTCAGTTTAACCACAGTTTGTATCTATAAATGGCATTCACTATGTATTTGTTGTTTATATATGAATAACGTTTTATCCAAAATACACACCTTTTTATTTTAAACAGTTTTCATGATGAAAATCTTGCAATATTATTTCATTGTCTGTTCATACGATTGAATCAGTTGTACATTGTCAGATATGATCCACACTGTGTCTGTGGTTGAGAAAAGTGCTTTGATTTTGCAACGTTTTTTTTTACTAAATAAATAACAAAAGCTCATTAATAATAGAGTTCATCATTGGTATGTTTTGTAACAAATTGCGCAACATCTCTTCTTTGTTAAAAAACAGCTTTCAATTGTTTTCTGTGGGCAATGAACCAGCAGCTAAATTTGTGATTGAAAGGTGAGCAACAAACTGTATATCAGTGATATATATCAATGTATAATTGATCTAATTTTCTTGGACACTCTTGAGTAGTTGTGATGTATTGTTCGTTTCGACTTTATGCAACTATGACTGCAATTTTACGTAATCACCTTAGTATTCACTATGGAAACATTTATGAACTGAAAACCAGATTGATGTTTACATTTTCTTCAGGATTACACCTGTTTAAAACGTATTTCAAGTTTATGCTGACTGACAATTAACCTTACCAGTTTCTGCGAAGGACTTACTTGTCCACAATGATATAACCTGAAATTCCCCTCAGTGTATTGTTCTGCTAACTAACTTGCAAACTTACTACGCCTAGAAAATAGTCCCGCGCTGACTTCCAATTTTACTTTAAGTGCGTATGAAGACGCAGGTAAAATTATACAGGGAAATATTGCAGTTGCCATGATTTCATTTATGGAACTACAGCTGTACTGGCGTGAAGACATTGTGCTTATGCTCCTTAAATAAGGGTCCTGGGACGTGAGTTTTGTATGCAGTTACTATGTATAAGTTCAAAACATTACCTCAGCTATTGAACTAAGTTCGGTATCAAAGTAGGTAGTTATCCTTCTCTGGTTTTGATTTTCGCCTGACCTCCTAACCTCTGTGCTGTAATTGTGTTGAAAGTTTTGACTGGCCACAAGAATCTTTCATTTGAATGATCCTGCCAGACCCCAATTATAGTGAATAACTTCACAGGAGTCTAGTGCAATTATGTATCAGCGTTCCGGGCTCTGGACATTTGGTAATTTTGAACACTTCAAGGCTTGCCCGCAACAGTCCTCACAGTGCTTTGATTTTTTCGGAATGCCTCTAAAAAGATTCCAGGTTTTATTCCGAGATCGCTTGTTGAGCATTTTAACTATACTTGCTTTTGAGTTGCTTCTAGAAATGTAATTTTACGAATGCCCAATCCTTCAAATGGTGACATTTACATTAATTACATAATTATGGTTCAAATGCACCCAGTACACTTGGATGTGAACTCAAAATTAGTCATACCTGTTCGGACCCAATTAATCGCCATGTTTTCTTGATAATACAATACTGATCATGTGTACTCAGTAATCATGCTCAATATGTGAAGCCCACGAGCATCACGTGACGCATAAAATGCGCAATCCTCGGGTTGTCGGGTGCCTTCCTCATTTCCTCATTCCTCATATATATGATATATACACGATATATTTACGGCTTACCAAAACGTAATAATTAAAATCGTGTGTTAACAACATTGCTAAAGGAACGAAAGATAATTCGGACGTGATTCTGTATCTGGTGTTTTGTAAGGAGTCAGAAACATGAGATGAATTTGGCGTGTAACATTTAAAACATCAAGTGGATATATTGGTTATTACTCCCAGAACCATCAGTAGGATAAAACACCTTTTTACCCAGAAACGAGGGATGACAAGATGTTTTAATTTAAAAACATCTTTCTCTTATAAGGCTTGTCAATAAAACGGGCCTCACGTTTTCTCCGGGGTTCACTCTCTTGGGTTTGAGATCCGTTGGAAACTTAGTTTAGTTCTGGTCAAAACTTAAAACAAGGGAATGCCCGAGTCAATTTTGTCTTTTTATGAACTTTTATAATTCTGTTCACTTTATAAAAAAACTATTATCACAGTTAATATTAATATGTCTATGGAATTGACCTTGAAGTTGTGGGTCTATAACAGTTTGTTATTATATGAACGTCCAAATAGCATAATTGAAAAAAAAAACGTTCTTGTTTATTGACAATGAAAATAAATCGATCTATAAACATGATGCATCGGACAGAACGGCTGAATAAGCAAAATATGTCAATTTAACCTCCAAGTTTATAATTGATAGATTCTTTCTTACTAATTAACTATCCATTTCCTTTGATGAAAACATTAATAGTGTTTGTTTCTGTCAGTGCATTGGAAGCCATTCGATATTGTGATAAAAACGGTAACAAAATGATGTAATTCTGTAAAATAAATCGATGAATAATTAAACAAATCTTTCAGATGCCCTACCGTGATGTTTAATGGATGTTATAAATTGGTATACTTACGAGTTTAGTACTGATTATTAGATACACAGATTTTTTTCAATCATTTAAGTACGGTTGAATGTTTGCATTTCTACGCATTCAATCACCTAAGTCCTTGGTAAACTTGAGTCGAATTCTCTAGTCTCCTTTGCATGTGCAACTTTGATGTTGTTAACACTAATAGTATAGGTGGTTGTCCGGACATTAACAATTAAATGACTAGATTTAAGTCCGTAATCCGGACACTAGCATTGGAAATACCAAGATTTAGGTCCGTAATCCGGACACTAGCATTGGAAATACCAAGATGTAAGTCCGTAATCTGGACACTAATATTGGAAATGCCAAGATTTAGGTCCGTAATCTGGACACTAATATTGGAAATGCCAAGATTTAGGTCCGTAATCCGGACACTAACATTGGAAATACCAAGATGTAAGTCCGTAATCTGGACACTAATATTGGAAATGCCAAGATTTAGGTCCGTAATCCGGACACTAACATTGGAAATACCGAGATTTAGGTCCGTAATCCGAACACTAACATTGGAAATAGATATTACGAGCACTCGACTTATCTCGATGAGTTTTTAAAGTCCCGTCAATTTTTGTTCTCAACAAATAAATCAATACCTCGTTATTACGAGCACCTGGTTTATCTCTAGGAGTTAGTCTGTTCCAATGACTCCTCGAGATAACGGGGTTTTACTGTACCAAGTTTCTAATAAATAATGACTAATATTCAGATGGGTGTTCCCTTACTTAATGCTTTAAAATATGCAAGTTTTGCCATACTAATGGATAAGGTCTCCCATTTTAATAGGTGTAATCGTTAATTTCAATTTGTAATTTTAAGAATTTCTTTTAACTAAGCAACATCACGTATTCACATGGACCGTATCGTAATTCTATTATAATGAGATCTAATTGCCGATAACTTAGTAAGGAAGACGTAAAGAAATTCTTTAAAAATACAGAAGTTATGTTTGTAGATAACTAATTGAGCACATTACATTACAAGGCTAATGGGAAGTGCCTCTGATGGACGACCAAGTCGTCTCCTTTTTATTCCAGTAAGTAGTCCTTACGCCGTCTATCATTATTAATCAGTCAGATTTTATGGACTTACGGAAATTTATGGACTCATCACGTACAAGTACAATTTAACTTGGTACTTTAGAACAAATTACGAGCGCACTTAAACGTAACTAATGACATGCAAGTACTCCAGTGTTATTGATTCGTAAAGCTAAAGGACTTAGGGATTGGGTTTTGATTATTTTTTATTTCGTTTTTCTTTCGGGGGTATCAGTAGTGGATTCTGTACTAGTGCTAACCTTGTCCTCCGCAAGTAACCACCGACTTCCCGCGCGAATAACTCGAATCAGGCTGAATGGTTTTAGACCGAATGTCTTCGAACACAATCATCTCATAGAATATGTGCCCCACCCAGTATTCGATCTCACGAACCGGAGATCCGTACACCGAACACAAAGAAAATCGTAATGATGAACATATACAATCAGTTTATGAGTTTAGTATCTATCACAGATGTTGATTTTGTATTGATACCCTATGAATACGAAAAAGAATTACAAATACAACAAAATTCGAACTTCATAAGGACAGAAACCACAGTCGTGTTTACCCGACTGACTATATTTTCTGTACCGACCCTAAAGTCTTAACGGCAAATCCAAAGTACGAAAATATTTGGAAATTGTAACACAATGGTGTTCGTGATTGTCACATGAGTCAGTATTGTATCCGCCTACCGGAGAGAGGTAACTGTTTTGGGAAATTACACGATTGTGACGCAATAGTTATTACTTTTATCTTGGAGATTCTGCGTGAATCGCAGAGTGAATTTAGAACCTCGGACGAACGGTCTGTAGCCATTCTGAAGTAAAGAAAATATAGCTTTTAAATAGAAAAGTTGTTGTTTATTGAACTTACTACAATACAGTTTAAAAAGCGTCTATAATGTTAGTGTCACATAATTATTGGTAGTGTTACATAATGAATCGTATCGGGTATTCAAAATATGTTCCGAATAAAGCAAAAAAGAAGTGTTTCGACTATTTTTTCTTGGAGGGGGTCAAGTAACCCTTAAAGCAAGTACATGTAATTCTGTAATTCTTTTCGGCCTAGTGGAGATCTCTTTACTTCACTGAGCCAAAAAATCGGAAGCTCTTGTTTGTGTAATTCGTGATTTATAATCTTAAACCTGACACGATCATTCATGCTACCATGTAGACCCTTTTCTTATTTTATTTTTTCAATATTTCTTCAACTTCGTACGTTCATTTTCTGCTGTTTTTCTTCATATTTTAACTGACCTTCTTTCATTCCATTCTGTAATTAATGTATACGTACATATGTTCCAATAATGAGATCAATCGAGCTGTGTGTTCTAAGAACCTTAACGCGCAATTACGAAGCGAATATCGCGAATCAGAACTTATTGACATTGCAGACGATGGAGCCACACCATCTTCGCCTCATCTCGTTCACTCATTTTGTCACTTCAATTTGTCAACATTTCCGAAAAAAACAACACAAAAACAATAGGAGTACATAAAAAAAGACAATTTTGTAAAACCTGAAATGGATGAGGATCAATAAATATTAAGTTACTCGAATTTATTCGAATAAAACATAGTCTAAAGCAATTTGCAATCGATTTCCATGACAAAGAATGATGTAACATTTATTGCCGGATTTGCTGCCGGACCAGAACGAATACAGAACGGTATAAATACTGGCGACTAAGATTTTGTTTGTATGCGCCTTTCTTCGCTTCTCCTGAACAAGAGGTAAGTTTTCTGATCATTTTTATTCATTTCGTTTTAACTCTTCGCGGTTTCATTTTGCATCACGAGTTTTTTATAGGATATTTTCACACTAATTTTGATTTCGTCGTTTTCAGTCGCGACTCTTTGTATCAACTGAATGAACATCAAAAATCTGAAACACATGTATACATAATCATATTACTTTAATGCATTAGCAAATATTGACAGAATGGTGTATTTTGTTTTGTCCTCAAATCATTCTTTTTTACTCCTCGTTACCTAAAAGCCAAATTATTTTTTTCCTTAAAGATCGTTTGAATAAGGTACTAAGCAATCGGAAACGATGCAGTTGTATCAATAAATAAGGACAACGAGCTAAAAAACCCGATTTAAGTCACTTGCTTCAACTTACGAATGCAATAAAATCTTACTTGGCGACCACTTCAATCAATATTAATACAACATCATTATTAGGCCCACTTATTTTTGAACCAGCTTTGAATTTTTCCATGATATTTTAATTTGATAATGAGAGTGCTTCTATGTTCAGATCATAATTCTTTGGGTTCCATCAATGACCTTAAATTACTATTATTGAATAATTCATTTACCTGCCCGACATTTCTATAAAATAACTATTTAGGCATTTTATTTAATTTTCAAAAGCAACTTCATTAATATAATAATTCGGCCTATTTTTTCTTGTCTTACCGTACTTTTTATACAATGGACAGAAAGCGATGATTTTGCCTACTGCAAACAATTAAAAAACATTCAAATCGACGTAGGCATAAAATTCATGCATTCTTAATATAAGTACACGATCATTTAAAAAAGACCCACCAACGTTCTGTTTCATTTAACCATTTATTTTTCTATAATTATACTGCATAAACATTTTCAGTACAAGAATCAGAAATCTACTAAAGATGCTGATGTTTTTGCTTGCTGCTCTCGCTGTTATCCTGTCCTCTGCTGACGCATTGGATAAGACGAGGATAATGGATCAACCCCCACCTATGAAAGGATTTGTCGTCAATCCTGTACGTATAAAAGGATCTCTGGATGTTGTTCATTATTGTCATATTTTAAAGGAGTTGAACAGTCAATTCGTTGTTTGCTGTAAACAAATCGACCCTGTGTTCACATATTATCAAAAGATGCGTGCGGGGTAGGCTCAATAGAAAAGGCATATTTGAAGCATAATTGGGTCGGCGCTTACCGATCATTTTTTGTGGGCGGTCAGTTCTGCAGAAGGATAGATTCTCAACTATTTTATGGTTTACTTTTAGTCTCTTGGAAGATGGTATGTTACTTACAGAAGCGCTTCTTGCAGCTGGTCTGGTTCAAGCGAGTTCACAGATTTCGAACAGCTACTTTCATTGGAGCGAGACACTGTCCTTCTCAAGGAATCATGGAGGTAAGCAATTAATTGTCGCTTGTTCCGTTTTATCATTTACATGTTTATCACCGTTGTAATCTTAATAAATAGAGATGATATCCATTGATAAAATGCATTCCGGCTGGCAATAAAATTGTAGCAACCATGGAATGATCGATGGAACATCGCATCATCATGAAAATGCATGACTTTATTTTATAGCACGAACAAACGTGAATGTTTATAACCCAAATTTACACGAATAGGTAACTATTCGCTCTACTCATGATTTGTCATGATCAATTTTCCAAATATACATTCATAAACATTGATAATATATACAGTAAGTAATATAGATAATTATATACCTGATAGGCCACTATTTGGCAAAAATTTCCCTTGACAATAATAAGAAGGTAAAGATTTAGTCATACCATAATTTATTGTCATAGAATACTAGTACTTATATCAACAAAATTAAAATTTGAGAAAAAAGCTTCTTATGACAATCTGGAATTCTTTCCTTTTATAACTTTATCTAGAGGTACGTCCCGTTAATATCAAGTGTATGTATTTTTATGATTACAGAAACGACTTGTGCAGTACTATAACATCAAGAATGTACATTCAAAACCCACCAGGTGTTTATAAAGTCAAGGATCCAATGGGTATAAAAATGGTTTCCAACCTAGTCTTTGTTTCGTTAAAATCACGTACTCATGTTCCATTAAAACCGCTCGCAAACTTTGATAACAGATCTTTCCTAAACGGCGCTCTCATTTAGTTGAAGTTTTGAAAGTTATTTATTTTGATGTGCCTTTTTCTGTATCTTGTTATGTATCTATTGGTGTGTGCCGTGAATGTTTTTTTCCATTTACAAACATATCAATGATTGATTAGTAGTTACACAAGAAGTACAGCATGTCTGTTTTGCATGAGGCGTTTCCATGTACATTGCACCTCTCCAGAGCAGCCCTCTCATGATCAACTACCTCCCTTCAACAACAGCATGATGTTTTCCTAATGAAGATCAAACTATCAATTTAACCTCTCTAGAGCAACAACCTCTCAACAACAACATTTCGCTCCTCTTTTGCTCTGGAAAGGTTGCACGGTACTACTTTAGTTGCTTAACATTGCCTACTGTTTCTTTGCTCGGCTTATACCCTTCATTCTAAATTTGTGCAAATACAATTATAAAAGAATACATAAAAACTCAATCTGATATTTTTCAGGAAATACCCAGAGCGGAGTTATCGTGGTACCAGCGATTGCTTACAAGTCATTTAGTATTTCTTGGGGTTGCACAAAATTCGCTGCCATGGGCAACAAATGCAACGATCCATGGATCAGTGTAAAAACCAGATATCCATTCCCCGGACCCGGAACAATTGCTAAGATTAATAACGCATTGAAAAATCTATGGGGCATTACACTCGAACACTTACAGAAAGTCGAACACGGGAAATGTTAGTTTATTTTAGACATTTTTCTCATATCGCGAAACTAATTTATCTATGCTAAGTTGCAGAATTTGTAGTAAATGTTGACTTGATACAGTTTCCGAAAACATCCAAAAAATAAAATGTCCGATCGTTTTATAAATGAGCATTGCCCAAGTTTTGTTGGGTGCAACATTGTTTTGGAACTCCTTGATGCATGACTTGATTTTTTTGTATAATTCCAGCTTGCGTTGCGGGTCATGGTTACGGTGGTCACGTATATAGCGCCCCCTCTCCAAGCTATGGTCACGACCACAAAGGCTATGGTACACACGTTCAAGTCAAAACTAGTTACGGACATGGAAGCTACGCTGGTTATGCCAGTAGTGATGATGATGGTTCAAACAGTCCAGGTGGTAATGGTTATAGCGGACATGGGTATGGTCACAAAAAAGGGTTTAATTACTAGGTCGGGGATTTTTACACTTCTATGTGTACACGTTAAACTGCAATATGAAATAATACTCCTATTAAATACATATAATCTCACCAAAGTGTCTTGCTCGTCTTTCCTTTTGTATCGTTTGCTTCAAGTAACTGTGCAGAATGGCGAATTTGACGCATCCTACTTTGAAAGACTTTGTACATAAATCTTTGTTCAAAGAATATGGTCGTCAAACTAAAGGGAAGGGAACACTAACAAACAAACGAAAAGAAAAAAACAAATCATTAAACACGTCAAAATAGAATGACTAATATTTTATACGCGACGGTCCGTGGACCTTGTACGTATTTTTCAGTGTTTCGGAAATACACGGAGGATATTTGGAATATTTGAAAGTGTTATCAGAATCTAGAACGTGTGGGACTAAAACCTATAAAGACAATGACTAGGATCGTCAATCGTTAGAAAATAGATATCGTACATAATATGTAAATATATTTTATAAAGTATTGAAAATAATCAGGGCAACAACACAGTCGTGCTAAGGCTTTCTGGCTTGCGACTGAATCTTGTTGAGGTAAGTTTTCCTTTATATGTAACACTCCTTTGACGTATACGAAATATTACTACTAGTTTTTTACGGTAATAAATATCAAAATGTATACTCAGCGAATCCTCCGATTAGATACCCAAGCACTCGGAACCTAAAAAAATCTGACACTCGTGAAACCCACCAGTTTGCACTTAAGATGGATGAATCTAATTAATATTAAGAACAGAACAGGACAGAACAGAACACATATTTTATTACTTTGGAATTTATCACCCACAAATAATTGAAACAAAATCGAAGGTTGGTGTATTTAAGCATACATGCACGTATATGAATATATATAAACAGGAATACGAAGTTGAATGCGGAGATGAAATTTAATTATCTATCTAAATGTTTGGAATTGTCTAAAAGAAAGAAAATGAAACCACACAACCAATCCTTTTAAAATATTAAAGCGAACTTTGAGAGAACAATGTAGATATAACGCCAAACTGGTAAGTAATTGTTCACTGGTGCTGGATTGTAAATTTATCTCTGCATATTTGGTCGATGAAATTATTGAAATGGTAAATAACGTTTTCGAAGTACATTATATTTTTCGCACAGAAAAATGAAGTGAAATTCAGCCTTAAATTCAGAGTCAGTTTAGCAATTATAATTATTCCTCTCATGTAGCCGATCATCATACAGAGAAAAATACGAACTAAATCACTTTGATACATCGTCGACCACATTAATCAACAAACGCTGAAATTGGGGACAATTTTGCAAACTTAGTTTTAAGGACAATGAGGTCAGACGATGTAATTAAATATAAGGTAAAGATGAATTCGTCGGAAGACATATTTAGTGTTGTTTTATTAATCCTGAACACATGAATACATTAAGCGCTCCATTCATTACGGACTTAGTAAACACACTTGTTTATGTCTGGCGTACGTTTTGCATAAATGAAAGCTAAAGCTGTAGATACTGGTTTTCTTTCTTCTAGTGTCTTCAATATGGTCTCAAATCTATGTAGTACTTCATTTATAAAAAATCATAATATTGTCAAACTGACATTGTCGCAATGTCTTGTCGGACATTCAAAATAATATAAAGACACCTTTAAAAAATACCTAATTAGGATATGTATTTCACCAAACATATTGTTCTTCGTGAAAAAACTGAGCATGAAGTTCAATAAGCATGAATTCTAGGATATTAAAATGGAATAAAGGGATACTTAAATTATTTAGTTTGGTGTTCTGTCCCTTTAAAGGCTTATCAAAAACTCGGTATTAAAATTGAATCTAATTATCAGAGGACCGGAGTTGAAAGTTCATTAACCTGTCCGCAACCAATCTGTCAACATTGCAATGCCATATTTCATCGTGGTGTTAATAATTAATTGACTACTGTGACGTCATACCTTTGTTCTCCTAGATTTTTATTGTTTGATATTTCACTCGAGCCGATCAATATTAAAGGTTGGCGCAGTGTTATCATGAACAGTAGAATGCGCGTGAAACACGCATTTTGCAGGAAATGTGAATGCTTTGACAGCTATTAGTATAATTGTTGTTCACTTCGGTGCCACACATTTGAACCAATTCAATGTTTGACACAGTGGGTTATTTTCAAGCAGATATATAAACAGCAGAATGGATTAGAATTCCTCAAAGTACCTTATTACATCAAAATTTGTCATAAAATGTCTCAAACAGTTGATAAATTTGACGCATAGTCAAACAACAATAATAATTACAATGATTATGTTAGAGGTAACTTAAAAGCTCATATAAATATTAACAAGCACGTGTTTGAAACGCTAATTAAGTTTAATTGGAATTTTAATACAAACTGACATTTTAAGTATGAGCTAAATATAAAAAAATACTTTGCCTTTGTCTTCGTTTGTTATTTCTGAAATAGCATGAATGATTTATCTTTATTGATAATTAGATTATTACAATTAAATTGTTTAAGGCAATGAACTTTATATGTCATAAAAGGTATAAATACTAGACTCGCTGCCCTACAGGGTATGCCGGCCATTTCTGGCGATAAGGTGAGTCCATTTTCTATTATCGAAACTGTATTTTTAAATTTAGTAACCGAATTTACATATCAAATATGCTTATAAAAATGTAATTAAATAAATAATTAAAAATGACATTAAGACCTTATCAATAAAAAAAATAATAAATAAAAGATAAGAAATGATTAAGTATTTATACTGAACAGCCAAAGCAACGCCCTATCTTGGAATTGATGTTATTTTGTCAAATTTGTTGGTTTTGTTATTTTTATTTCTGAAAAAAACATCAACCAGCCTATTTTTTATCACGGTTCAGTGTATTAATATTTCATTAGAATTTACTTATTCTACTGAAAAGAAAAACAACTGGTAATCGAAAACAAAATTGAGCAAATGATAATTCAATCATCATGATAAACAAAATTCATAGTTGAAATCGACTCGGAAACGAGACAAAAAGTGTTGTAAACAAAATTGCGTTTGCCTTCCCTTTGACGTTTAATACGGCTGGATTCAATAATTTTGTTTACATATCGTAATCAATGTTGAAATCTTTAAGATGACTTCATGGACTCTGTCACCTTTTTATTCTAAAATGTATGATTGTTTTATGGTTTCGTTCAGCTAAAACACATTTAGACTACATGAAAATGGCACCACAGTATGTCTTGCTTCTCTCTGTTTTGGCGCTAGCCCATGGAATGGACAAAACTAGATTGCAGTATGCACCACCACCGATGGACGGTTTTCATGTTAACTCAGTAAGTTCACTTAACATTAATTCATACTTTAATGCTACATAATTCTGTTTCATTGCATTCCTTTTCATTGTCACAAATGAGCAATTAATAACAGTTTCCACAATAGCATCCGGTGTTTGGGGAGTTTTCAAACTGAAACTAGAGAGTCTATTTCATGCAATCGAACGAAAGTGGTTGAAATTATACTAGGGCCGCCTATGATCTGAATTATGTCATTCCTCGAATTTCTATATTTTTGTTTGACCAACTTTTGTTCCTCATGTTTTATCCGTGTTTTGTCCTCCATTTGTTTTGTTTATTCATGTTTGTTGGTGGATTGACATTGAGGAAGGTGGGAATTTTTAATGTTTTTTTAGGAATCGTTATCTGATCAATTTTCATTACTGTATTGGTTGAAACGTTTCTTTCTGTCAGTTTTTGCAAAGTAGTTATGCTAAGAGCTATTGTTGTTTGAATGTGACAATCCTTATTTCTTCATACAGTGTCACTTTATTGGCCTGTAAACTACGAGTGAAAAGTTAAGTAACTGTTTTCCACTTTGAGATATATTCTACCCTCACCAAAAAAGCGTATTGGATGTCTTGTTTTGCTAACACAATCGTAGCTCAAATAGTCTAACTGAGAGTTTTGTATAGTAAATATGAGAATATTTCATTAGTGAATGCACAACAGACATATTGCATGTCACAACGCAATTGGTTCTTTTTACTCTTTTACGCAACTCGGTAATATTTAAAATGTTCGTATTTTTATATCTTTCTTACAGTTCCTCGGAAGATGGTACATACAATTTAGGAGCGCTCCGTGTAGTTGGTCTGGTTCTGCCGAGTTTCTTGATTACGAAACGACCTTGAGCATGGACGACCAGAACAATATTCTTGCGAGAGAAACTATGAGGTGTAATATTATTATTGAAATAATTAAAATGTAATTTAGTTTTTACCATTTAACGCCGATGTCATAGAACATCCTCTATGTTTTAAATTTTAAATAAACTACAGTCAAGCATGTGAACAATGACCACCAAAAGCAGAAAAGAAAAGATGACCTTTAAACGCTGCCGGCCTTGATTCATAGGTGCACTTGTTCTTAAAAATGAATAAATGTATGACCGTTGTTCAGAGGTAGTATTTACTTGCTGGCGCTCGGTGACTTAATCTGGCTATTTTATTTTGATTGACAACTTGTCCTTCTGTGCTGAAATGGTCTTTTGAAGGATTCTTCTTGTTATAAACGTTTGACATTCAATCTCTTCACGATGTAAGTAAACATTTACTTAACTTAGTGTATTTTTGATAACCTTTGATAACATTGCCCATTGATTAAATGATAGTTGACTGATATGGTATGGAAAAACTCGATCTGATGCCATATGCTCTGTAAACGTCTTGAAGATGTCTAGTTAACCATCGTTAAAAGTGTAAAAAATGAAACAGAAGGAGTTCAATACAATTAACTTTTTATTTCAAGTTTAAACTGAACATTAAATTTATCTAGCAATGCAGTTTATACATAGAACAAAATGTTAAAGAAAGTGTTGACAAAATATCGTAGATAACCATTTACTCTTATTTGATACATCCGTACACTATAATAAATCATTATTCTGTGTATCTTTCAGAAATGATATGTGTAATACAGTGTCTGCAAGATTGTACATCAGGTCTCCGCCTGGAGTATTTACGGTGAAGGATCCGCTTGGTAAGTCTTTAGAATCTGTACTCTTTAATATCGATATTATAATAATCTTAGGAAGGCATCCGTGGATACTAATAAAAAATACCCCCCTCACTACAGTGAATTCAAATCTCACCAAGGACAAGACATACTTCACATGTGCGGAAGTTGATCAGCTAGCAAATAGAAGATCGATGTTCCTACACTGGTGTAAGCCTAGGGGTCTTTTTCTACTGTTAAAAATGGAAAGTCGCCAATTGACCCTGGCCTGGCTGTTAGTGCGACGTTAAACCCCTGAAAAGGTATGACCACCTACGGGGCCGAACGGAACTTAATATCCAGGTGATATCATAAACAAGTCTTATAGTAAAGGACACATATTGAAAACCAGTCCACAAATAAGCGGTCTCGTATTAATGAGTTGTTTTAAGTCTCTCAATGAAGTTTCACTGTAATTAGTTTGTCACCTCGATCATTAACATCGTTTTTTTTACATTTGACGATTGTATACAGTAGTGGGACCACACCCATTGCCGTTTCGTGCAATGTTATATATCATATTTAATTAACAAAAGATGCCAGAATTATTTCCCAACATTATCATTTATTGTCAATTATTTTGTAACATAATTATTGTCGTAATAAGTCGTCATTAGCGAAAGCTTGACACGTCTTTGTCTGTCAGGAAACATAAGCCATTTCCAAATCGTTAATTTTGTTTTTAATAAAGATTAAACAATATTTATGCTACGTTGCTAGGCAACAACTGGAGCGGAAGTTACATAGTACCAGCTACAGATTACAAGTCGTATTGTATTACTTATGGCTGCACAAAGCTGTCAACTATGGGAGACAAATGTGTTGATCCTTGGATGAGTATAAAAACCAGAATGCCAAATCCTGACGCAAACGTTATTGTTCAAATAAACGATGTTTTGATGAGATTATGGGGCATCACAATTGATCATCTGCAGCAAGTTCAACACCATCAGTGTAAGAACTACTTTTTTGCCGTATCAGTTCGGCTTACTTATTAATTAATTAATTTTTGGTAAGCAGTGATTATCTCCCCTATCAAAAACCTGATTATTTCCGCCACGGTATAGCTTACCTGGATCATTTAATTGATCTTTTAACTTCAATTTTTAATGCAACCAGCGATTTCTTTATGTGGACTTGGACAGAAACAATATCAATATTGTGTTTACTGTGTAAAATATTAAGAAAATTATCTGATAAAACCTTTGTTAAATAACTTTATGTGTCAAAAAAGATAAATTGCTGTCAGTATTACAAACATATATGAAATACTCATTAACATATCAATTAACTAGTTCTTTAGTACCAGTTTATTATCGAATAAAATCTGTATGTGTTATCGATTCATATTGATACTTAAAATCTGAGTAAATCAACCAGGGTCGAAACGTTTAAGTAGCGAAACAACAAGCGGGACGAAACAGTTCTTAGGCGAAGCAGCCATTTACCCTATCAAAGGATATAATTCACTTCTCTGATTGTGTGTTCGTTGTTAGTTTCTGTATGCAAATTTTTAATATAAAAAACCGGATACGTTGTGATTTTTTTCTTGTAAATTCATGCTCGTTTTCATGACTAAATTGATTATATATTTTCAGCATGCCTAGCTGGGACCGAACCTCCTAACAGCTATCCAGACACACTTATGTCGGAACCAACGCCGGAGATATATTAATGAAAATGTTTATGTGATAACTACAATATTTCTTTTTGTATTTATTTATGAAATATATAATTTATATTAATGTTTAAAACACTGGTGATTATAATGTTTAATGCATGTACATAAAATACATTCCTTGTTGTTGTTGTTTCAAAACTAAGTCGGTTCCCTAACACAATACAGAATTGACATAATTGAAAAATCTTGATTAACAAGGTTTTAGTTCACGTTCACATAGAACACGACAATAAGACGAACTTTCAGTTTATTTTCTGTTCAATACTTGGGGCTTGAACAAATAGGACAGAGTGACAAGCCTACGTTTTATTTGGTTTGTGTGAAAAGTTAATGAAAGAGTACCTTATACAAATGTATATCAGACGTCAGTTTAAATATACAGCGCAACTTCTCCAGAACGGCCCTCTCTAGAGCAACAACCTCTCAACAATAACATAATTTTACTTCCCCAAATGGTGTTGGGTTTGGAGAGGTTGCGCTGTAATATGATATCTGTTTTTGCTCATATTTATGTGAACTTTCCATTTGTTAAAAAAAGGAAAACTGAATCAGTTTGTCTAAGCAAAGAAACATAACTCCAGCCATGTTCAGCCGGCATGAAATCGCATTTAGATAAAGTATTGGTCTTACAAATTCTTTAATTACTGATGTTGGCTATTACGGAATAAATTGTTTCCAGTAAAATAGCCGAACGTGATTTAATTGTTGTTTGTTTTTATTCAATACCATTCATTTCAGACCAGAAGATCAATTCGATAAGGTCAAATCCATTGGTACCATAAATTGATACATTTTTTTCAACGATATTTCTTATCATATGATGGATTATAATTACCCATTAAGTCAATTCATTTTTTAATCGAACAGAGTATTTATAGATAAGCCATCAGACCGTATATAGGATGGATCAGAACAGTCACATTCACAAAGGAATGTACTCACTCAGACTATTTTGTATGAAGATACGGGAAAATCCCCGAGGGTGGAGAGTACAAATACGCAATGGGCAAAACGAATTGCAACTAAGATACACTACTTGACTTATATAATCGACCAACAGGGTCTATTCTGAATACTTTTTGAGCAGAACTGTCGCTTACTTTATTTAATACTTTACAGAATGAAACGCCATTTTATCCTATCGTATACATACATGAATTTCACTTATTATAAAATACCATGACATTTGATATTTTGTCCCTATGTGATCGAATAAATTGCAATTAAATAATTGTCTCAAATGTTTTATTATATCTAGTACATTTGTGTTAATAAAAAATTTAAAACTGTAGGCAACCGATAATAAAAGTTCAGCAGTGTAGATAATGCTTGAGTAGAAGGTAAGAAAACACTCCCTGAAAATACGGTATGATAAACAGAGGACAAACTTTCAACTGTAAGTTCGAGGCCCACTAGGTACCAAATTTCACACATGAGGAAGCTGTCCAGCTAGCTTACAGAATGTCAGTGGTTCTACCCATGTATATGCATGGGGTCTTCTTTCACCGTTGAAGCTGGATAGTCGTCAAATGACCCAGCTGTTGGTACCAAGTTAAACCCGCGTGAAAAATATATATTGTATTGTTTGTATATATGATTTAAACCTTTGTGTGTTAAGTTTAAATAAATTTCTGTTCTGTTGTCTGCTTACTCCAAATCGTCATCATCATGTGCTGCGAACATCAGCTAGCATGAGTTCAAACTTGAAATAAAAGAACACCCTAAACAAATTCTAATGTTCAAATTTACCAATAATATCCGAAAAGAAATCAGTCATAGAATTTATAACGTACACATTCTTACAAGTTTCTCCAATTTTAAACAGTCTGCACAACTCCGGCAATACAGAATTATATAAAACACTTGAATTACTGTAAAATTATCCCATATTTATATATTCATCAGAACAAAATTCTGAATTAAACATCAATGTTTACATATATATTTGAAAGCATCCTTTGTTCATTTTTTCGGATATTTTTCAGCGATCCACATTTTTAATTGAACAAAAACATATAGTAAAACCTCTCTTAACGACCACTTCAGTATTAAGACTATTTCTCATCTTGTCCACCCATTTTTGGACCGGATATCAATGTTTCTCTCATAATTCAACTTCATACAGAGGCCACTTTAATACCACTAATGTAGACTCTTGGGGATGGTCTTAATATCAGGGTTTTAAATTTTTTAGGACCTAGCATGAAGATTCAGTAGAGAATAAATAAGTCACCTAGTCCTGTATCAAATGTTCAGTAGTTTTTTATCACACTTTATTACTTGAACAATGTCGGTATAGAGTCTGAAGTACAGATCAAACAATTCTATCATATAAACGGGAAACTTATGTCTCAAATGGTTTATTGAAAATTTGCTATTTAAAAGGGGATTGAAATTATTTCCGTCAAGTACAGGATATCAATTGATCACATAGATATCAAGAGATTAGTAAACATTGATACACTGACTCACATCGCTACAATATGTATTGTTTGTCAAGGAAGAAATTGAAATTATGTGATAAATCGTTGGGGATGGTATAGTCAGTAATTATATCACTCAATTCTCAAGGTAAGTTGTTCTAATATTTAACTGAATTCCCTTGCCACAAAATATATTGCTTTAAATTTAATAGCTGGGCGATTTTTTTTCACCGTATGAACGTTGAATGCGTCCTCTATCATGATCAAGAAACTGGATTTAGTAATCCAGTAGAAAGAGGCTCTGTTAAATATCTTTATTTATTTATTGTGTTATGGCGGCTGGTTTCCTGGTTCCTTTTTATTTACGTCGTAGTTGTCTGCTGATGTGAATCATTGATGGCTGGGATCGGTAAGCTGAGTGGAAAGATAGATTTGCGAATGTGATATTTATATCTATATAAAAGAGAAATACACAGTAAAACGTGAGAACAAAGACGACCTAATGGAGAGAATCAATGTAGTTTAACGCCAAGTTTTATCACTTCAAAGTACATTTAGCCAATTATATATGAATTTTAGATGAAATTAACAGGTGCCAACAGGTTGCCATTTCTTTGGGTTGAATGTATAACATTTCCTAGGTTGGAAACATCTTGATTTATAATTGTAGATATAATGTCAAAAGAAGTATATAAAAACCGTACCAATCCGTTTAATACAAATACGTATGAAGAAGAAATGTACAATCCGCAGAATCAGCGAACTCATGAATCAAAAGAAGAGCAAAATGTACATAAACTGAAACAAGAGATAGCCGATTCTGAACAGCGCCAACTTGACAGTACTCAACGCGCATTGGCTAGCATTGCTGATTCTGAAAAGATTGGAATCGCTACAGCTGAGGTAAAGACATTAAGCATGAAATCACTTCTTTAAAATGTACCACAGGCAATCATGTTCCTTTATTGTAATTACTAGCATAATATCAGACCGATATACCTATTTGTAGCATAATGAAATTCAGAAATATTTAATGGGGGTCTCCGTGGTCGAGTGGGTATGGTCGATGACTATTAATCATTTGTCCATTATTACTGTTAGTTCAAATTCCACCTGGGACATAATTTTAGTCGATTTAACCTTACCAAAAGACCTTTCAGATATATTTATACATAAATCCTAATTTCTAGACACTTCTTTTAATTTCGTCTTAATTGGCAAAGTTACGGATGTGACTCAAGTAGTTTAATGAGCATTAAAGTACTCCTTACTTCCTGCTGCTGAAGTCAACACGTTCATATAGATATATACAGTATAACCTCTGAAAACCGGACCCCTTTCGGTCTGGGCCAGAAGTTGGTTTTCAGAGAACTATTAATCATAGAAAAGAAAAAAATGGGACTTGAAAAAGATTTTCAGAGAATTCCGGTTTTCTGGGAGTCCGGTTTTGGGGGGTTGTACTGTACATGTTTGGATTGTTGTGTATTTTTGTTTACTATATATAGTTATGAAGATTCAATCATATTCTTACAGCATGTATGTTTGTTGATACACAACAAGAACTACTGGATATTATATTATTTGATTGAATCTTTCACTCATATTTAATTACTTTCACTTGCAAATTTTCTGAGACGTACTCGGTATTAAAATCTGATAAAAGCTATAATAGTCGGCTAGATATCACTACACAAATTAGGCAGCAGACTTTAAATTCTCAAGCTAATCTGAAATTTTCAAAGAGCGTTTAAACATGGAGTAGTATTTCTAAAACAAACATGCCAATAATTAAATATGGTAATGTTGGTATGATTCCTTAACAGAAATGCAGTGAAAGTTAATTTTCATACGTGCGTAAGTATCATAAAATGGTTCTAAACAAGACGGAACTAATAGAAGGTCTTAAGACGGACTTCATATCTTTCTTGGTTATGTTTAGTAATAGTCCGCAAAGTTCTTCATATAATAAACATCAAATACGTCAAAAACATGTTTATCAAATACAGAGCATACACATCAGCTGAAATATAGACACAACAAAGACATAATTGACAAAATATGGAAATCTTTAATGATATATTCATTTAACAGGAACTAGTTCGACAAGGGGAGCAACTAGATAACATTGAATGGAACTCTAAAGCAATTAGTCAGGATCTTAAAATTACTCAGAGACATATAACAAATATACGAGGGCCTTTTGGTTGGTTTAAAAGCTGGTGGTACGGTGACAAAGAGAAAGTGAAGCCACAAAGTAAAAAGACTGAAGCTAAACCAAAAGGTGCTCTGGAAGTGACAGTAGAGAGTAACAAAACATCTGCTCAGAATACTGGATCAGACCAGCGTGTGGCACGAGGTATTTACTTTGGAGACAGTGACGAAGATGAGAATGCCAAGTCTGCAAAAGAAAATTCAGAGGCCCAAACTCAATATTTTAAACCAGTCAGCAAGAGCGAACAAGAGCAAAGGCTAAATGAAAATCTGAGTAAGTCACAGTTTCCAGTTTTTAACATTCTTCGTACCAGGTCTGACAAACTATTTTCAATAACAAAAGAAGAGGTTACGTTAAAGTTCTAATAAATGAGAACAATGATTCTTGAAGCTGATAGTATTTTGAAGCCCGAATGATATTATTTCCTCAATACTTCTGTTGATAATATTTAAGGCTTCTTCATCCGTGTAATCATATATAGTTTATAATTATGTATATGTTTTGGTTCGTTAAATCGCACGAAAAGCTAGGATCATATGTTGACTTTCTATTTTTTCTTCTGCAGACAAAATGGCTGAAGGCATGACTCGACTTAAAGGTCTTGCTGTTGATATGGGAGATGAATTAGATGCGCAAAACAAACAGTTAGACCGAATTAATATCGCTACTGCTGAATCACAAGCAACGATAACAGATCAAAATAAGCAAATAAAGAAACTGTTGAAATGAGCGTTAAGATGAACACAATTTGCAACTTTGATTAAAATATTGGTATCTCCGTTCTGAATATATATTTATATAATAAAAATATAAAACACCAAACCATCCTTTTTCATGAACATCTTGTGTACAGTTTCTAATCTTAAAATCATATAACTGTAAAATGATCTACATCATCCCCCATTCGATGTCAAGTTAATTATGACTTGATATTAATGTTCCATTCAGTCTCGTCCTGTAACTGCAGTATGTAGAAATCAGGACTGTTGATCGAGAGGTTGCGGATTTGGTACCCGGTGAGGCAAATATGACTGAAGATATTGCATCCGATAATTAGATTTACACCTTTGATTCGCATATTATTGTAGGATTTTATATTTTTTGTGGAATATCTAAATAATTTGGAGTTACACAAGAACACTTTTTATGTCGACAGAGAGCTCAACTCCAATACTTAGTACATAAATAAAATTGGTGTTTTGTGTTGCTTTTTAACGCATTTCAACAATATTTCTGCTTCGGGAACAATTAGTTTCCATGCCAATGTATGTAAATTAAACAATAACACAGATAAAACAAAAATACCATAAAATACTGAGCGTTTATTATGCTTTAATACAGCATGAAAAAACCGTCGTTGTTTGGTTTATATAACTTTAAGAGTGTGAAGCTCATAACCACTGAAATCATAAAGGGCTTTCATTTGACCCTTTAAGCAACATTTTGACTCGAGAATTTGTACTAAAGGGTCAAATTTACAATAGCACTTAAAGCAAATTTTGTTGACCCTTCGAATTATCATCAGCATAATGTCATTTTTGACTACAACTTTTGACGTCTTATGAAAACCCTGGCATATGCAAAGGAATACAGTACGATACTTTATTTGTAGGCATAGAAATATCTGCTCTTATCTTAGTAGTAAAAACTTTTAATCGGGAATATTTTGGCCCAGGAATGTGCGGCCATCAGTCACGTGTCTTTGGGGAGTGTGTGAAGAATTTCTAGAAGATCTTTAAAACGAGCGGGCAGCAGATGGAACAATCGTCTGGGGACTTCAATATTTTAATTGTATGTAGTTTAAGAATTGCACTGTTTGGACTAGCCAGCTTTAGGCGGGTTAATTACTACTTGATTTGATAACCATTGTCACGTAATTATATCCAAACATATACAAACATTTCAGATGTTTATTCTTAAAGACTCAAACGGTAGACCAGACATCCATAGGGTAATTTGAAATTGGATACTGTTCAGCAAATTTAAAATACAACTTAGGACCAACGATAATCTCAGGAAGAATTTCCGTTAAAAATCCGAAAACTCGTCTTCGAACAGAAGGCCTGAAATACAAAAAATAACCACATGTTACATACGTTTTTTACATTAAATGATACAGTAAAATATCAATAATGGGACTACTTTCGGGGCCCAAACAATCAGTCTCATTATCAGGTTGATTATAGGGAAATTATTGAAAATCGGTCCAAAAATAAGTGGCCATTATAACAGGGTGGTCGTAATGTTTATGTGGTCGCTATTTGAGTTTTTGCTGTTTTTTCTGAATTCTAATCTCATACTATACTGAAATGTATGTCCTATTTGAGTAGACACATTATAAATATTCACTTAAAACATTAAGGTCATCTAATTTTAGAATAACTATGTATCAAAATGCGACAGCACACAATGACTCCAGGTACATAATTCAAAAAACTGAGTGTGCATAATAAGTACTAACATATTCATCGAGTTATTTAATAATGGAACATACCCGCAAAACAAGCCGTAAGATAACTCGCCACTGTACCAACTATCATTGCTCTGAATATATTTTTCGTTATTTCTCCCATCCTGTGGGGGACGATTACATCAAACGAGCCGACAATGTGCCCCATCACAGCGAACGATGCAGATCCGCACAAAGCATATGTTGCAATAGCTTCAGATCGAGCCTAAATAATATAAAAGTTGCACGCAGTAAAACCTAGATATTGAGGCCACCATTGCCACCCGAAGAAATATTCTTTACAATGACGGTAGTCTCATATACAGAAAACGTTAAACACCGGTCCGAAAATGCGTGTTCGTTATAACAAGGTGGTCGTTACACTAAAGTGGTCGCTGTGTGAGTTTTATGCTGTAGTTTGCATGTTTATATTTATGGGCTTTTACGCCATATACGGCAATGTAAATATATGTACATGGGTTATGCACGACACGCTGTTAACGCAAGCAGTGTTCCTTGATTGATACCAGTATCCTCAATATTAATCGCTTCTTCCAAACCAGAAATTTGAAGACATCATATGAAAGAAATATGATGTTTGATGTAATAAAGTTACTTAAATTGTCAATATGTGCTTTGCACGTGTCTAGAGCACACTAGGTACCACTCGATTATCAGAGTATAATTTTTTATTGAACTCGTCAAGGAAGTCCAAGATCAAAACATTTCTCATATGACCATAAAGCAAACTGCTTCAGCAGAGCAAATGTTTTTTTATCCAATATGTAAGAAAATGAAGCCTTACAAGTAACTACGACAACTACAAAGGGATTAGAAGCGAAATTAAAAACAAATATGGGAATCTAATAACGCAGGAAAGAATTGAGAAACTGTTTTTATACTAACATCAATTACACCACCAACAAGAGTCTGGTTAAGGTTATCCAGGAAGATGTCATTACCCACAGCTTTCCATGTATTGTTGACATTTGCTGCCGTGTATTCACGAAATTGTTTGCCATTCTGGAAACAGTTGGGAAAGCTAAAATGAATATGAACACGCACAGATCCCCAATGCTACCTGAGACACTTCAGTTTTTTATATCAATTTATTTAATGACGTAAGTTATATAGGAATAGTCGATTCATCGTGATGTTGTCCGTCCTAACAAGTTAAGAATAGATAGATATTTTCTTCGTATCTCGAGTAAAACATAACAAAATTATTTTAATGAGTACATTTTTTCCAATCAGTATTTTGTCCTATTTCTGCTTTAAGTCATTTAATAAAGCACATTTAAACACTTTTATTAAATTTGAACGGAAGAATATATTCATTTACACATGTATATGCTTTTACATTATTCGTAAATACTAATAGCAAGTAATGATGAAAATATTAAAATGAGTTTCATTTTCAATCGAGAACATTTTACCCACCTGAATGATAGGCCCAAGTTTTGGGAAAGCAATGATAGCTAAGCTGAAAGTTCTGACTCCTAGAAGTTTCCCAATAAATAAACAGTCCTGCGACGAAGCTCCCATGATGTACGCAAATGGGTAGAATAGATAGGCAACGAGAAACTAGAGTCAGAAGGTTCACAATTAGTAACTGATTGAGAGTGGGAAGGTAATGTAAACTATACATCGAAGCAGCGACTAATAGATTCATATTCAGATTGTAGTGGCAGGTAAACAATTTCAGCATGTTTTGAAAATTTAATATAACCCAGTGTATCTGCTTGGCGCGTACAATGAAGCCCATTAAGACCCATTAAGAGAAATAGGTTACCGACAACAAAGTGCTCAATAAATTTATTCTTCAAAACTATCCTTAAAAACGGATTCATTGTTTGATGTACACTTAATGTTAACATACATTGAGAATAATACAATTAAAAATATACCATAATAGCTTTAGTTCCTACCTCTATAGTAACATGCTCATAACCTAGACGTTGTCCAAACCATATTACCGTGTTATTTAGAAATTCTAAAACAATGGTTGCAGTGAGCACATAAGCCACAGCCTGCACAACCAGCACAACACTCTGATTTATACCGAGTACAACGGCATCCATCATCGATTCCGGATGTCTGTAAAATAGTGAAGGCGGGTGTATTTCAAATTATATGCTTCAACCGTGTCAGCAATTTGGGATTGCGCTCGGTGGTCGTTGGAAAAATATCTGTTGATATATCATATTCCTTCGTGTTATAGAATAGAATATTAATTAATATACTGTTATTCGCGAACTTACTAATGACCGACTTCATGTGTAGAATGAGTCCGTCCTGTCATGATTCATTATTTATCGAATGTGTTCCTGGTGCCTTCATTGATTGACAGCGAGTTTCGAAAGGCCTTCTAGTAGACCAGCTATCCATATCATATATCAAAACTATTCATTTGTACCTTAATATTCCTTTACGTGCAGTTGCTCCATCGGTGTTATCAGAATCTGCTACCGGTACTTCTTCGTCATCAGTTGACGGGTATGCCAACTTCGAGGCAGCTAATGCCGCCGGTGCGGACATAGCAGAAGCTGCAACTAATGGTGCTGCCGGTACCTGCGGGGAAGAAATAGCTAATAACCATTAGTGCCGCCATGGTTAGGTATTCAGACCAAAACGTTTCCGGGGTTCAACATGAGTTGGAATAGTGATAGGTGTTAAGTATTGCAACCAATAAAAACATAATGTCGTTTCTGATACTTGCTAATGTAGTACTTTTTCATCTCAATAACCATACAATTGTCATATGTTCCTTTCACGTTTCTTTAACACTCCAAATGATACAAAAATAGTATACCAATTACAGTCTCAGCTAAGACAAGCAAAATACCCAGGCGTTGAATAGTTAAGTGAGTCCACTAAGGCAGACTCCAGCAATTGTCATCGTGTGCTGGCATAAGTCGCATTGGAGAACCTTTAAAATGATGAAATAAATAGAGATACTGGATTCTATTTCTGACACTTTGCAATTATACTATAGCAAAAGTGTTTAATCTAGCAGCTTATCGTTTATGTTTCTGGCGTCCAATGACAGTAAGAGTTAATCTAGTAATACTATTATTCTTACACCAGAAGTCATGAAGATAACTAGGGCTACTCCTCCAACTGTAGAAAGACCTCCAGCATACGTCACAAATAGTTGAGATGGCGTCATATCCGTTATATACTCTTGTATCAACATGGCTGATTCTGGCTGACATATCCAATATTGAAAAATGTAACTACATGTATAATACATACCAAACAATAAAAACACAAATGCCAAAAACAAAGATACAAGATCCAAATATCGGGCTCACAAACGACATATCTGATTTCAATTTCGCATTTTTCAACATATAAAGTAATGGACGTATAAAATCATTTCTGCATTTAGATTCTTCTTGAAACGTTTCCTGCCTAAAATAATTACTCAACTTTGGCCTAAATAATTAAGATAAGAAAAGTATTTCCAGAAAAAAACACAAAAATTCCATTTTCCCTACAGTACTGCCAGCTGCAATACTTACCAACTCGAAACACACTCAACACATGGAAACATATAAAAAAACGGAAGACAAAAACATATTCTCAAGGAAGGATACCGCTTGGAGCGGTTCATGTACATATATTAGACTTGCACCGGGGTCTCCAAGCAGCGCGTAAAACTGACTAATGGATGTCAGCGTAAAGTGGACGGGAAAACAAAACTTCTGAAGGCACTGCTGCTTACGATATGAAGAAATATGTTTCCCACGGCGTTAATTCCTTCCGGTGGACTGGTCTCAATGCAATATGCCAATGCTCTGCCAAATGTCTCCACAACAAATTTAATAACACCGAGATACGTTAATACAGACAAGCCGACAATCAGAACAAAAACTTGTACCATGGACTGCAATAAACATTGGAAATGAACCATTAAATATTCTGTATGTATGCGTGCAATAGTGACAACGATATATCAACCGAGTACGCTGTTTGCTTCGTGCCAAGACAGAACGAACGTGACAATGAAGATACTCAATACATGTATTACAAGCATACATGAGATTTCGTTTAAGTATGCCGTGGACAATACGTTCTATGCATACAAAATCACGAAATTTATCATGCACTACAAATTTATTAGATCGAACAATAATGTTCATTTACCATGAGTCTCGCAGTTTCTAAGTGTTGTTTCGAGTCATTGACGGACATGTTAACTAAGTTTGGTCTATCGGATCAACACTTATGCATATACATTAAAAGAACATATGAAAGAAAAAGAAATTAGCAATAGTAGATAAACGGTAAAACCATGTAAGCACCACTGGTCGTGTGAAATTTGTGATACATTGGTTCTACTTATGTGTACGTCTGAGGTCGTCCTCCATTGTGAAACTGGAAAAATCGCCAAAATGACCCTGGCAGTAGCTGCGACATTAGACCTCAGTGAAAAAATAAGTGAAAAAATAAGCAAACAAACCAGCTTTTGCGAACTCGGATATAGTGAAGAATCCAGTGCAGAAAAGCATTCATTTCCCCATGGACACGCCATTACTAAATTTTCATCGGATCTGGAGAAATATCGATACACTAAAGTAATCATTCGGTTTCTTCGGAATTCGCTATAACCGTGTTTTACCGTATATAACAGCATATTATCAATTCTATTAGAATTATGTGTTCCCTGTTTCGCATTAGTTAGAAAAATCACTGTTTTTTAAAGTAGAACGTACCTTAAACGCGAATGGATGTTCATAATACGTCTCTCCAAATATGAACTTGCTCCCAGCTTCGCCGTTTTTTACAAGCTCTTCAAGTCGGGTACCACACCAATGTATAATAGAAGCCCCCCATGTTGTCTTCAAAATAAGCAATGCCATTATGAACTGTAGTGACATTGCCCAGTAAATGGTATGCCAGTTTATCTGAAGTAAATGATGAAAAGTTAAAAGATGAAGGAAGTTGTAATATTTGATCTGTACTGATATTAACTAGTAACTTGTTTGCCAAGTCCATCATTAAACCATTATGTTTTAACACGAAAGCTATATTTTATAGACTTATGGTCGCTAACGTTCTGTGTTATCAACACACTTCATATATCTTATCATTTATTTGATTTGAAATTGTGAAGTGATACAGAGATCTTTTCTTGCCTTGGCTAATACCGGTAGTCCAAATAAAACAGAGTCGGCGCTGCGTGTGTTACACTCGAAAATAGTTGCTTCCACTAGCATACCTTGTGGAACATGTACTTGATAAAAAGTTACCGGTGCGGATTGAATTATAAAAATAAACTGAATGAAGTAAACTGGAAAGCGAAACTATAAACTACAAAAAAGATTCGTTTTTCAAGCATTGAAGTGGCCTCATTTTTCATGTTGTGATGAAGACGATATGTAGACAATCAGAAAATTTGAAATTATTTTACCAGTAATGAATGGTTAATATCAGACAAATGATAATATAGTTTAACCCCCGGAAAATGGACCTCTTTCCGACTGGGATAAAAATTCGGTTTTCAGAGAACTAATAACTGTAGAAGAGAAAAGAATGGAATTTGACAAATCATCCGATTTTCAGAGAATTCCGTTTTTCAGGCCATCCATTTTCAGGAGTTTTACTATAAAAGGATAAACTTCAAACAAATACCCTTCTCTTGTTGTTAGAGTAGATAAACAACAACACTGGAAACGCAAAGAGTCCTATTAAAGAACGGAGGTTACTCGGTGTTTTCATGGCAACGTATATCACCACATACACTACCATAAATGTCGTCATAGCAACGTATAAAATCCTGAAAATCATCAATTAAAGAGTAAAATATCAATTTTGTGTTTAAGACTAATGAAGGCCTGTTGGTTCAGTTTGAGTGTAGCCTGCTTGAGGCACCATTAGAATATGTTTAAATGCAACCTATTTGCTGATTCTATTATGCTGTATCTATGTCATTTTAAACACACAATCGCTTATGCAGTTACGACTGAGAAAGTGTGTATATACGAGGGCTATCCCAGAAGTTCGCTGAATTTCGCTATAACTGAAGGATACAAATATAAAATCTGTTTTAAGTTTATTCTGATTATTGGTGACTTTCTTTGTTTACACTTTAGCTCGAATATCAAATAAATAATCATGCCATAGAGCATGACTTCCACGACGGCCCACGTATATAGTTTAGTTAACTTTGCCCACAATGAAGTAATACAATAATATTTTGTTCTCTTTTTTTGTTTTTATGTGACTCATTATCACTGGGGCTTAATGCCGTTTTCATCAATTTTTCACCTAACCAGTTTTCCTGGACTATATACTAACCAGTACTAACTTACCCTTCCACAAGGAGTCGGCAACTTCTCCACATGTGGAGGAAAATCGGCATTATTGTCAAATTTTCATAGAAGGGTATGACCTGCCACAGCCGGGATTCAAACCCTGATCTCCAGGTTACAAGTCCAGCGCACTAACCACTGGACCACGGCCGCGGCTTACAATAATATTTACAATTGTATTACTAGTGTATTATTTTATTGACAAAGTTATAACAAAACAAAATAAATTCGTACCATCTCACAACAACACGTCGCTTTCCTTTGGAGTATGCACTGTCAATAGATTTCAACACAATACACAGTCGTGTATAAACTACAGTATTCTTCAGCCAAAACCAAAAGCATAACCATGCTGCCAATGCTGTACATCCTACCAATCTCCATGATCCTTCGTCCCCGAAATGGTGAGCCAGAGCGAAGCCTAGATATATTAAATATCCCGATAGCAATACAAGCTTAATTACGATTTTTACATACTTTTTCTTTTGTGGTGTAACTTCCAACGCGCTTACACAAACAGACATATTTACCGCAGAACACCGGCTTAATTGTATTTTTATTGTTTTACCACATTACACTTGTCACTGTGTTTTAAGTTATTCGTGTGTTCGAATGCAACTTTAGATAAAACGAGTGTGTGTGTGTATATATACCTATATACCTATATACATTAGACACTGTACCGGTCACGTATCTTTTAAATTACTATGCATGAAATGATAGTATTTGTCATTAGGCATGTGTACCTTTAATTCAGATATCCAAAGCATTTGACCTCTAGTAAAACCAAGATGAATATGCCTAGACACATGGTATGTAGCGCAATGGAATGTTTGATATTATCATTATGGTTTATTAGCTTGAAGCCTCAAACAGCAAAACATCTATTTCAGCCATATTATTTTACGAGCCACGACCGTGTTTCAGTGATTAGTGCGCTGGACTTGTGACTCAGCGATCCGGGTTCAAATCCCGGTCGCGGCAGGTCATACCCTTCTATGAAAATTTGACAAAAATGTCGATTTTCCTCTATACGTGGAGAAGTTGCCAGCTCCTTGTGGAAGGGTTAGTACTGGTTAGTATGAAGTCCAGGAAAACTGGTTAGGTGAACCGACCGCCGTATATAACTGAAAAACGTCCTTAAACCCAGTGAAAAAAATCACTATTATTAAAAATCATTATTACGGATATATTACATTCCATCAGTATGACTGAATTTACGGACAAATTCAAAACAACTTAGCCACCACTAAATGTTACTGAATCTTCAGATGCGTCCGTTACGCGATTTCTGTCTTCCTATTCGATTTTTTACACCACCAAATTATCGCCCAAAATGGCGTACTTATCAGAATAAATGCAAATAATGTTATACTTCCAACTAAAAGTCATCAAGGGGGGGAATAGAAATATGATCTTTAATTACATTTGACCTTTATTCGGAGGTTATATAAATAAAAGTCTAAATTGAAGAGTAAACTTCGTTCACATGGAAACCTTCCAGTGGTCTAGCGGTCGTTAGCCTAGGTTTGAATATACAGTATGATATTGTAAACAGGCTATGCTAATACCACATCAATATTACAATGAGGTCTTCTATTCTATTCTTCTATCACTCAACTTGAAAATGGGACCACTGCAATAATAACCACACGTTTTTTTCTAGGTCCCAAATATTTTCTAAATATCATGATGGTACTGTATGTTAAACCTATCCACATAACAAAGGCGGAAGAAAAAATTAATTCACAGGGAATAAATAGTAAAAATCCGACAATTTCGCGCAAGCTCACAAAATTCAATCTAGGAAGGCGATGGCTGTAGCAGCAGCAGCAGCAAGCAGCAAATGCTTCCGCAGCAACAAAATATACCAGTATACCCGTTTAAATGATCAACATTTCGCTATTTTGAATCCAATGAAAGTTTTATTTCGGAATCAATAAGCGGTAATGACAGGAGCAACATCTCATGCGTAACTGAATACGTGTTATTTTGAATGTAATGCAGGAGACGTACATACAACGGATTGTAATACACACCAGCACACCAAAATGAATCTCTTTTCAATTTCCATATTTTACCAGCCAGTCATCTGTTGAATTAATTGAATTTTATAAAACATCCCGACATTTTAAAGCGACTCAACTACATAGTGTTATAAGAATATTATTGCGGTGAGAAAAAAACAAATTTGATTTAATGGTGATAATCAGTACATATTTTGTAGCTATCTTATTATAACTTCATAAATTAATACTCTAATTCGATATTTCGACCTAAAAAGGGCATTTCTCAAGAAAACTGTCATAATGTTGTGTATGGGCAAATGAACCTCGCAAGTAGATAACATTAGGCCCACTAGTGACGTACTTATACTACCAAGCATCACGAAAGTTCTCATCTTATTTCTTGAGAAAACCCTATTTTAGAAACATCGAATAAGGGTGAATTTGTATAGTTATTGTATATAATCCCTTTAGAAAAATCTCATTAGTAAATTGTATCATTATTCTAAACGCGTGAATAATGTTTTTATATTTATATACAAATATTCTACTACTTGTCTGAAAATTGTGTTTTGCCCACCGTCTTTGTATGTATGGTGTTTGGGCTGGTCGGTTTTGGATAATTAGGTATTGAGGGGTGGGTGATATTTTTTACATACATTTGTTTCTTGGAATCGCTTTATTGTCTATATGCGCATAAGCACCGTATTTAACAAACACAGTAATAATATTCCTTAAAATGATATTTTTGCCTATTATTTCAGCTACTAACAAATGAAGAGTTTATAGATTTGAAAAAAGCAATAAACCTGGTGCTCGGCCGCTTTAATAGATGTTCAAGCGAGTGTGGCGATATAACCGCACCAGGAAGAGTAAAAAAAAAACATTGCCGCTGACACTCGCGTAACATAAGTCGCAGTATACATTAACGGTAATATCTTATTCAAAATTTGCCTGAGCTATTTTGTTTATGATATAACTTCATTTATCAAAAACTTCGGATTTTGACTTTGACTATGAGTTTATGGGTAAGTTTAAAATAGATTTTTAATCGCTTTTAGCTTTTATTCATGGCGTAAGTTCGTTTTCACAGGTTTGATATTGAACTTTTTCCTGTTTTAAATATAATTATTTTGTTATAAATAATATTATTATTAATTATTGATAATTTTGAATTATTTATATGTCTTATTTTCTAACATACATTGCGTGTTAACATTAATATAAAACCACTAAATGTCTTCTCCTGTTGTGTAGCGCCTAATATGAGACTAGAGTTTCATTTGTTTAAATAAACAAATATATTCTCATAATTTCCCATTTTTGTAACAAATAAAAACCATTTTAATAACTAGCAACTTAAACATACAGTAATTAGTAATTTTATTCTTTGATATTGTATCATGTATATATTTGTCTTATTTAAATTTACAATGCCCATGAAGATAACCGATTACTTTTACTTTATCTATGAAAAATAATCAGTTATCTTTTCTCTGGAACTATTTTATTCGTTAATTTTCGCGAAATCTTATCAAATGCTAAAGCAAAATCACATTACAGTAAAACCTCACCCAGCGACTACCTCGCAATAACAAACACAGGAGCTGTCTTAAGCATTTCCTCTATACATGCATGTCAACTTAATACGGAGACCATTTCTATAATAGGGCTGAGTAGCTTTGGTCCCAAAAGTGGTCTTAATGTTGAGGTTTTACCGTGTTAGTTTTTATGATTACAACCTTGATAGCATAGAATGTCTTCCCCAGATAATAATCCGTGATGTCATCAATATTCATCTGTTCATCATAAAAAGCAATTTAACGGGATTGTTTGCACAACTGTTTTTAACGTTACAATAACATAATCAGTATTAGTTTTCTCATATGCTTTTACAAGGAACTGCCGCCCTGGGACTCGATATTGGTCCTCATTCGGTCTTAATGTTTATATTTATGAGGTCATTCTTAGTATTAGTTTTTCAATCAACGACACACATTCATGCCACATTTTGTACCGACTTAGTAATAACTAACTGAAAGAGCTAGATTCCACTTTTGTTCTTGTACTATTTGTCTACTGTATTCTCAATAGTATTCTGACCATTTACGATTTTTTTCTTTCACCAGCAAATTTCCACTAATATAAATATGACATAATACTGTGATACGCTCCTTTTACTTTAGTAATAACTAACTGAAAGAGCTAGATTCCACTTTTGTTCTTGTACTATTTGTCTACTGTATTCTCAATAGTATTCTGACCATTTACGATTTTTTTCTTTCACCAGCAAATTGCCACTAATATAACTATGACATAATACTATGATACATACATTTTACCTATATTGTCAAGTAATGGAATTATTTGCCTTCTCTAGTAGAAGTACATCGTATGCTGATTAAGCTAAAAACAAAACTGCACAAAATCCTCATGGTCATAATATTTCATTAATTCAAAATAGCATTTATAAGTGATATTGAAGCCAGTGAGTATCATGTAGCGCGTTTTATTATCCTGATTTTCTGATTTTAATCTGGAATCGAGTCCCTTTAACACCTTATTACATACTTAATGGTATTAAAATGTTTGTTTTATCTTCCAGCTCTAAATATGACTACAATGGACGAGCGTGTTTGGCAACTTAGCAACCGCGAGATACAGGACAACATTCCCCTGGTGGTTGTTGTAGCGACTTGCCTTTTCCTTGGCATTTTGGGAAATGGCTTTGCGTTAGCTTTTTTCGGATTTAAACGTCCACGTTCCGTCACAGACCTCCTGATATCGTTTCTAGCGACGACAGATCTAGTCGCTTGCGCAGTTTATTACGATGAATTTATCATAGTATTCCAATCTTTCACATTCACAAATTTGATTGGCTGTAAAGTGATTTTTGTCGTGAACAACTGGGTCACTATAACATCTTTGTCTTTCCTTGCTTTTATTGCAATTGACAGACACCGGAGGATATGCAGACCGCTTAAGGGACAGATGTCTGAACGATTTGCCAAAATAGCAGCAGCTACACTCGTTATATTCACATTTATTCTCAATTTTAAAGAAGTGTTCCTTGCCGAAATTGTCACAAAACATGTTGCCATGAACGATAACTCATCAGTTGCAATTTATGTATGCTCTCACTCTGCGGATAAGGAAAAAGTCGCTGCTATTAAGGCTTCGTTTATTATTACAATAACAGCATATGTATGCCTATTTGTTGTAATTATAGCTTCATATGTCGTAATTTGTCGACAAATCAGGAGAATAAGCCTTATAAAGCGGAAGTTAAAAACAAAACGTTTTGAGGAAAACGCAGCCTATGTTTACGAGAAAAAGGAAGAAAAAAATGAAGAGGTACAAAAGGAGTCATCCGCTAATGTGGAAAAACCATCAGAAAGTTCAAGTTATACTTATGAAAGTACAGACACCAAAATAAGTGATTTAGATCAACCAAAGGTACTGTTTAAAACAAACGAGGCTTCTGCATCCACACAAAGCGTTGTTGTCAAAATTGAAAGCCAGCAAAAAGTTATTCAGGCTGAGAGAAAAGTGACAAAAATGATAGTAGTGTTTACAGCTGTGTCACTCCTTAGTTTTGTTCCTTATTTTGTCGCAAATTTAGCTATTCCAAGGTTTGTCAGCACCGAAAAAAATCTGAGCAACATGAATAAAAAGATTGCAAGACAGTTTTACATGTTAAATTCGATCGTCAACCCGTACATCATTTGCTTCTTTAATGCGAATTTCAGGATTTTCATAAAATCATGTATTGCAAAAATCACATGTCGGAGACCGTCATAAGATTTCTTTTTATCCAAAACCTACATTGACGTATGATTTTAATAAGCGACGGACGTTTAAGGGCAAAAATATTTTTGTGATGCATGAAAATGTATGTTAAACATTTTGTTATTTTGTTAGAAACACAAACGTGGGTCTCATACCGATTGCCTGATAACAACGTACAGAAAACAAACTAAAACGGAACTATACAGTATCCTGGAGTAATCACAAAATGTTCTTTTACATACTAAATGTACAGATGTAATTATTTACCATTTACCATGCATTCTCAAAAGTTCTGCTTTTGCTAAGTGAAATTTTGATATGCCCCGTCACAGCATATGTTTTACTGCTTTACGTTTCAAGGGGCTTTCCCTTGAAGACTTTCATTATCCTTGTCATAGGCGGATCCAGGATTTCTTGTTGGGGGCGGAAACTGAACAAGTAGGCTGGGAGTCCAGGGGACCGCCAGGGCCCCCAGTGGGTCCAGGAGGCCGGAGGCCCCCAGAAACTCCTGACTTCAGGTAATTTCTAAGGGATTCAGGCACATTTCCAGAAACACATCTATCCTTTTCATATAAATATCATATTTCATGATAGAAAGAAACCTTTGCTTGGGCAATTTTGGAGGGGGGCGTACGCTGGGTCCGCCCCCCTGGATCCACGTATGCTTCCGTTTATTTACATTAAGCTTTAGTATTGACACATGTGCTCCTTACAATGTACACTAGAATACATATTCTATATTATAGTAGTATTACTCTACGTTACTATACATGTACCCTTTGAGTTCTTTTGACATTCGTTAAGTATTTTCGCCTGCTCGTTTAGATCAATAGGCCCAGGTAGTAGAGTGCTTAGTGACCTCGGATTCGTCAGTTCGAAGCCAGGACTTGCTACATTGATTTAGTTGAAAATTTGTTTGTCAAGGTCACATTCATTCTGTACGATCATTCCTGTGTAGAACTTTGCACTTTCTTGAGGAGAACTAGATTGGTACTGGTACAGATTTTGGGATAAATGGGCAGGAATGAAATGCCCGTCAATATACTCATGAAATACTGTTGGAAACGAGCGTAACCTTCTAAAGTCAGAATTTGTTCATCTATTTTTAGTTCTTTCCCCAATTGTATCAATTTTATAACATTTAAATATTTACTTATACTGTATAATTTTGTTAGCTTTTTTATACTAGCCAAAATAAAAATATTGTAGAATTTCATACCTTAGTCGTTTTACATTTACTTTACTTGTGTTTGTATTACTTTTGCAAAGAACAAATGACTTGCCGATTTAAAATGGTTTCCATGGTAACACATAACTTTGATGCTACATCATTATTGAGTGTTGGTTTTGTTGAAATACATTGTCTCGTGCCGACTATAACGAATTTTGTTGACATTTCAAAAAGTGAACTTGGTATTAGTGAGGAAACACCGTAGATGAAATATCTAGTGCCAGTATTTCCGAGTTGCATAGAGGTTTAATTTACAGGGAAACCTTACTTAAGACCATCTTTTTATAAGTACAGCTTATTTTGGGATCGATGTTCAATATTTCATCTAGATGCCAATGTTATATTGAGACAAACCAAATCAATATTAACCTTTGAGTTTAGTATCTCTATATATCAACTTGATGATGGCACCCTGAATTTTCTTTTTTTTTTTTGGGGGGGGGGTCCCAAAAGTTGCCCTTACATCGAGGTTTTAATGTACATTAAATAATAGAACAACAATGTAAAAAGATCAGGTTTGTATGTGTCACATATTTTTAGGGGTTTACCCTTAAATGTAAAAAATACTTCCTTACCACTTAATATTACCATTATTTTGTACGCTAGACACACTGTTTGATAGTTTATTGTATCTATTCATGATAATTGTTTTCTGCAAGACGGAAGTTAATGAGGTATATCATATCAATGTCCTGACTAATTATACAACATAAAATGCAATTCTATAGGTTTCGATCGAGTGCTGTATATGGTGCATGACTTCCTCGTTTTGAAAATATTACTATACATGTACATATGTAAATTAGGTTGAAAATAATTTCTTTTTGTATGAGACTGTATGTTTAATATACGTTCTACTTACAGTACAGTATAGTGAAGGTATGCTAATAGGGGTTTTAAAATGTTTTCATGTAGCCGGTAAGCTACTTAAAGTAGAAGGGGGTTCTGAGGGTGCGAAATGTTAAGTAAGAATGTCAAATTTCTGAGTATAATTTTGTATGATATGAGCATGAGAATTTGATGCGAAATGTCGAAGTTTGGAGGGTTTTGCCGACGTAGCCGTTGAGGGAGAATAAAATGTATTTGTATTTCCCGTTAGAGATTTGTGTCAATTATAAGATAAAAAGGTTTGAAGTTGATATTTCAGTGAAAGAATTTTTAGAGGAGTTTGACATTGGTGAAATTTAGTGAAACAGTTAGCTAATTTGCCTTTTGTAAAGGCACCTAATATTTGTCTATATAAAGTACAAATGGTATTGGGTCACTCATTTTTTGTTACATGTTTATGTGTAAGTACCATTGGACTATTTCATTGTGCATTTCAACTATTTCATACAGACTTTATGAGGAGTCATAAAGAAATAAAGTCGATTACGCGTAACACGTAAAAAACACACAAAATTAAGTAAAATGAATCTTGTTAAATACTATAATAGTGAATGAAATGACTGTAATTTCGAATACATTGAAAGTAAAAGTCATATCCGCTGTTTAGTCGTACCCGAAATTGTATGATACATAGACTTATTTTAACCTATGCTCTTCATCGATGGAAACAAATAAAATGCAAAAAGCGTGCAAATTTGAATTTTTAACGCGCACCTGCTAAAGCTGTAAAGATGGCCGTGTCTAGAAAATCTAGAAGGTGCTTGGACAGTTGTAATTTGGATGACTGATGGCAATTAGCTCTGAAAAATCATCGTTTTACATGCGTCAAGTCTTTTGTGTTCTTTTGTATTCCAACGACACCCGAAGTTGATTCGTTTAAATGAAGACACAGCGAATGGCCAGGCATGAGTGTAGACAGTTTAGGCACATTCCAATTGTGGATAGACTTGAGGTAACGGACAAATTCCTTTATTTGTAGTGGATACATTTCTTTAATGAGATTGAGTGTTTTATTGGGTATTGTGGGAGATTATGTTTTTTGGGATGTGACCAGCTGATGTTGGAAGTTAACACACTGACCGTCTGACGCCAGTGACGGACAAATTCAGGTAAGTTTTTGTTATATTGTTCTTTCAATCAACTTAATATTGTCACCTCAGCGCAAGGTTGTATCTGCATGAAAAAAGTTGTACTCTTTCCATTTATTTGGTGCAGCCAGGTTTTATCTGGTTTTACTAAGTCAGTAAGAGAAGTCTCAGCGTCTTTTTGATCGCAGATTACCCTCGTGCAGCCTTCTACGCACCGTCTGAATACAAACATTGACCACCGAAGCATTAGGAAGGTCATTACGAAGATGCGTTGCTGTTGCTAACCGTCCTCGACGGGCCTGGATAATCAAGAATCGGTCTTGAGCTGCTGTCGCGTTATCTATTATTTTATAAATTTTTAACAAGTTCGACGCAGAAGCGACGGCTTCTCTTTAAGCGTTCCATGGCGGGTAGACACGTTGTACCATATCTCACGCCCATACAGACATTTTGGTAATACAATTGTTTTGTAAATGTCGAACCACGCCACAGGTGAAATGGCCGATTGGTTAAATGGCGTGTGCATAATATTAAGTAAGGTATCAGGTAGATTGGTAGATTCTTGATTCATGTGTTTGTTGCAAACAATGCCCAAGTGGATACATTTCACAGTTTCTGTTATTGGGTCACAATCCAACTTCCATTGTCTACAGTGTTTACTGTAATATAAAGCACTTTAATTAAACCTGACAATTGAACACTTGTGGATTATACAAAAAGCGCCATTTTCTGTTGTAATTCGCGCAAATATTCAACATTTTGCACAAAACCAGCATTAGTGTATGATATTAGTGTATGATGGGCCTTGGTCCAATGTTTATGTAGGCCCTCAAAAAATGACCCAACAATTCGAGGATAAGACTGGCGTGTGTCCCAATATGTTTGTGATTATACGACTAATATATATATATATATATTAGTCGTATAATCACAAATATATTGGGACACATATATATACTTAACAATCATATATTCATGTATATTCATATGTTAATATATTACTGATATTTTATTGGATGATGAATAGCCAACATTCTTAACTAGATGTGCTTCCATTGATTGAGAAGTGCTTATTGTTAGTGACATATACTAGCATGTTGATGTAACATCCGATAGTGACTTTAAAGAATTCAATGTTGAATTCAAACTGTTGTTCATTATTTTACTGATTATTTTACCACATACTTTACTATGGGCCATTCTTATTCATTTTAAAGAGTTGGATCATTCACTAACTAGATTGTCATATCTTTTATATCTATCCTCCTATTTATGTATCGTCGTAATCATAAAGTTTTCTCATGTTTGATAGTTATGAGGACTATCATGAAACAACAGTATTATAGAATTAAAGATGTTTATTTATTAATAAAATGCCATAAATGGTAGAAACAGAATCTAAAACCACGAGACATGTACGTCATATATTTATAACCATAGCAACCTATGGCAAACTCGTAGTGACGTCAATTTTGTCCATTTAATAATTTCTATGCCATGTTCATAAGTGCTTTGTACACTTATTCAATTATTCAGATTTCACGTCCGCTTTCAGAGTATTTCTGTGTGTATATCTGTGTGTACACCGGCGAGCAGTTAATATAACCAGTTTTCCAGGATTTTGTACCATTATTAACCTAGCTCTCCGCAATATACGGCCAAATAATCCGTATGAATCATTTGGATCTTGGACGTAATGTTTTCAACCAATTGGGCCCAGTAAAGATGTGCAGCAATCAGGGTTTAAACTTACGAAGCTTTTGTCCATTGTCCAAATGCTCAACCTTTTGCGCTATGCACCCGGACCTAAATTCATGTACATATATTTAATGCTTTCTTTTGAAATACATGTTTAGACTTTCATTTTTTCATGTATTATTATACCCCCGGCAACAAAGTTGTGGGGGTATACTGGTTTCAGCTTGTCCGTCCGTCTGTAGACGAAATCTTGCGTGCGCTTCTTCTCCGAAATGGGTGGATCTTGATAAAACTTTACCAACACATTAGGCATTAGGTCTACTTGTGCATATTATATAAAAAATATTCGAATTTATTTTCACGGAGTTATGCCCCTTTTTTATTTGTCTATAGACAAAATCTTGTGTGCGCTTCTTCTCCTAAATGGCTTTTTTATGTTAATAAATTTTCTCCAGCACTTTAGGCATTAGGTCTACTTGTGCATATTTTAAAAAAAGAATTACTCGGATTTATTTGCATGGAGTTATGCCCCTTTTTTATTTGTCTGTCGACAAAACCTTGTGTGCCCTTCTCCTAAATGGCTTGTTCTAAGTTATCAAGCCTTTAAAAGAGGGGATTTGTGGGGGGGGGGGTATTTAATCACCTTCAGGGATAGTTCTAATTACATATACAATAAATACGCAATGTTTACAACATACATTTTATTTTTCTTTTTTGATAGACTCCAATATATGATATGTAATATATGATATGTAATAACTTGATCTGTAACAAAGCATTACAATTATTGAAAATACACGTAATTAACTAATGACGGTTCTTTGAAATCATTTTTTTGACTTGTGGGTAATTGCTCTTGTTTGAATTCTTTTTTAGAATCTAGAATCAAAGATTCTTTTATCATTTACGAATGAGTAGAAAGTAACAGAATACAAAAGAATAGTGAAACTTGTTGGTGTAATTCAAACACTAACAAACCAAAAACAACATTTAATACTGAAAATAAGACGATAACACGAGGATAACATTTGACACTATGTTCTTCTTCGTTTTTCATTTTGAGCAACTCTATGGGACTCTACTCCAAATTCATGATATGATTTTTTGTAAAACGGAAAACCCTTCCATTTGATTTCATTTAAATTAAACTCATGGTATATAATGAATTTGAATCTTGTTCATATACTTCAACACCTTCAAAACTATTTAAGAACCTGCTCCATCGACGAATTTTAGCGAAGAATCTTATAACGTCTTGTTTGTACCCCCCTTTTCCCCATTGATTGTTTTGGGAATGCATTGCTTGTTGGGAAATTTGAATATCTGGCATGTTTACCATCAGCAAGATGCTTAAGTTTAAAAACTGCTATCATAGCTAAGATGTGTCGATGAAGCTGGTCCCTAATATGTATAAAAGTATTAAACGTTATGAAATACGTGAATGCTATAATTAATATTTAATTATAAAATCATAATTTTGATGTGATAATTTCAATATGGTTTGTTTTTACTTATACAAATGATAAGTTGTTGCGAATATGTCTTAAAAGGGTCAAGAAATAAACAAATGAATACAACGTATTGAAATATAAATATAGCTCTACTCGTTGTAAGTATTCGATCATTTTCAGAGATACACTATCCATGTCTTCTGACTAAACCCCTAGGTCTTTGTTATGCCTTTCAGTGCCATACACATAATCAGTTACATACATCGTAAACTGAACTATTGCCAGGGAATTCTTAAGAAATGACGGCTTTAATCAATTCCCCAAACGAGTATACCCGTCATTTAGGCAAATATCTTGTTACTGAGCTTAGCGCTGACGATTATACTTTTTTTGGCTCTGAAAGGGTTAAAAACATGAATATTCAAATTGTTTAAATATCACTTACTGTATTTCATACTCATACATTTTTATACAGCGATATTTGACTTCCAGTGCCTGTCATAAACCACCAACAATATTGAATGAAAACTTTAATACAATAGATGAATGTACGAACACGAGGCTTACGAATGATATTTAAAAGTATTTGTGCTTACCCGAGGCCTTGTTAGAAAATTCAGTTATTACACTTAATCGATGTAAAATGCAAAAGAGCTTCGTGTAGTATTTGGGTACAAATTATGAATTTGTTTTCTTCCATTTTCTCGATAAAACATTTTTTTGGCATTTTCAACAAGCCATGGACTTCGATGAGTATGCAAGCCTTTATGCATGTAATGCTGGGGAACAACAGTCGATCTTTGACTAAAATAATATATATTCATTGCCAATTCCATTAAATGAATGAATGATTCATAACATTACGTATTTATTGTGTTTCCGGCAATAGACATTGTCAACGACTGAAACTGTTGTTTATGAAACGTGGTTACTCATTCAAAAATCATTGCACAACAATTACAATTTTAAATCAGATCTGTTATATATATATCCAGATGACACGGTTTATTCATTGTATAGCCTGGTTCTACCATTAGCAATAAACGTCATTGCTTGTACTGCATTTTGTTACCGATCCGTTTAGCCAGAATGTTTTCATAATTCCTTTCCCCTAGAACAAAAAATATTTCCAGAATTATAACAAATGTGATAAGTACAGCAAAACCTCACTATGCGTCAAACCCCAATAATACGACTACTCCATTATAACGACCGCTTATTTTCGGGCCAGTTTTCATTATATTATTCCATTTTACTTGATGTTGAAATCAAGTCAATATTAAGGCCGTGTTTTTCGGATCGTAGCGTTGGTCTTAATATCGAAGTTTTACTGTATTTCACTTTAAAATACACATTATCTCGATAACTACATACAAACTAAATACTTCACTTAGCGACCACTTCAATATTTAAGACCCCCGCGTTATAATGACCATTTATTTACATACTGGCTTTTTATACTTCCTCTTTATGACTATTTGAATATGGGACTTCATCACTAATGTATTTTATCTGTGGTTCCAAATGTGCAATTAATGTTGATGTTTCTTTCGTATGTACTTGAAAGTGTATTGATTTGTTCGCTTCCACTTGAATAGTTCAATACTATTACGCAAAAAGATTTGAGTGTAGTGTTTAGAGACATCTATTGAAATAATGAATACAAGTGAAATATAAAGAAACGGGATTAAAAGTTATACAAGCAAGATAGACAGGAATTTACAAGCTTTTTGCCTTGGGTGCTGTAGTTACAGATAAGTCCGTTATACGAACAAAACTTACGTTGTTTTTTATCGCAGACCATTCGTGATGGCATCCTATGCTGACATATATTCTATGCTTTTGTTTGTTGGGACTGATCATGGTTTAACTTGTGTTGCTGTTTCCGTGTTAGTTTATCATGAGACCATGCTATCTGCGTTGCCAAAAGGAACTGGTTTATATGTCAATTTATGGAGATCCGTTTTTACTTTACATATTTACATATATGCATGTGTAAGATTTCTTTATTGTTTCTTAGCATTAATTTGTGTTGAATATGTGTGTTTGGGTAAAACCTGGATGCTGGTTTCTTGGAGATTGGCAAAGACAAGATTGGTAGGATTCTGGAATTTTTGTATCATGTGGAACTGTCGGCTTTTCTTTGCTGTATCCATTTGTACGGTATTAACAAAGACAAGAGAAGACTCACCTTGATTGGCATTTCACCACGATGTTCCATCTCGTATCCTCCTATGTTTAACAAGGCAAAATGAGCGGCTTCACTGAGATGAATTTTATTCTCTGAATAAGAAACCGTGTCACAAAAATGAAAATGTGATATAAAATTTATACTGGTATTCCTGATAAAATATTTATTTACGGTTCTGATAGTTATTTAGGGTTTTTATTTTGTTGCTAAAGGTATATTACTCCGAAAACTGCACATTGAATAGCCAAATAAAAATATTGAATAAGACTGTAGGTTTTCATTTGATATTCTTCCGACTATTTTTATGACAAGTGAAAATCATGTACTAGTATATTGTTTTAATCATCCAAAAAGGAGCGTTAACTGATTAACAAACTAGTATTCACTTACAAATGCTATTATTGGAAGAGTGTATCGTATTGAAATGAGAAAACATCATATTTGCTTTGGTACTGAACAAAACATATAAGTTCATTGTCAAACCCTTATATGTTCATATATGTTTGTGGGCTCAATAATGCCATTTCTCCGCTTGATTTCCCCAGGCATTTGACCCTTTTTGTGAACATGACCTTTCCTTTTCTTGCCGCTTCACTTTCTGATCTGAAGAAATGAATTACCTTCCCCGTTCGATTCCATTCTACTAGCTGTGTTAACGGTATCCCCAAACAAACAATATCTAGGCATTGACAATCCAACGACACCTGTTGCGAAAAACAGACAATCAAGCGAGTGCGGAGATGAACTTAATATATGGGTGGAACTGATCACATTTATGCATTTTAAAGCCAAACAGAACATTGTAAATTGTGCACAAATGTGCTGCCCATAAGTAGATTTGAAGATTCACTTTATGAACACGAAGAGCGTTAGAACAATGTCAAAACATATTATTGCAAAAACGTGATGTCAAGTTAATGCACAACTTCTAAGCAATCAGTGGATGTAATTGAGACTCATTGCAAGAAAGACCTAATTTCAGATACACTGAAATTTGAAATACCACATTTTGTGCAATTTTGATATATTTATTTATCCAAACGGTCAGTAATGTTTCTTACCTGCGCAACATGGACCGGTATGCATACCGATTCGGACTCTCAACACTTCGCCCGGTAGATGTTTAACCGTGAACCTAGAGGTTTCCCGTCGTAGATCTAATGACATATCAGCGATAATACCTGAAAGGAGCATAGTATAAAGAATGTAGGAAGGAAGGAAAGGTTTACCAGAAACATCCACATAAGAAGTTCCACCAAAAATTGTACAAAACCCGAAACCCACTAACCAAAAAACCACCAACCCGAAACCCTCCAAAACACACACAAAACACCTACAATGGGGTACAGTCTCTCTGAAGGCACGGCACCACCTAGAGACGATCTACAACAAAGCCATTGATGGTGCACACATATATTGGTATCTCAGTTTTCATGAACAAATTATGGGGTAATTATAAGGTTGGATCTTCTGGTTCGATTAAAACTTTGTACGGTATTTTTTTAAATGTAGACCGTTCCATAGAAGTACCTATGGTGTATCGCTTTTTGTGTCTTTTGTGATGATCCATTTTATGTAGCCGATCCGATCGCATTGTAGACTGTATTGCGTTGGATCTGGGAGGTTCGGGTTTGAAACCTGTTAGAGGTTTTATGTTTTAATGTATTTAAGAATACTTTTGGTAGTTGTAAAAGCGACCCATATCTGCCATCTAGAATTCAATTTCTAAAAATGAAGTCTTTTATGCACGTTTGATAATAACTTTGAAAACAAAAGTCGTACATCGAAGTTTGGACATTAAAACTCCGGTTTTCTCGAATAGCGCTTTATCTAAAGATATGTTTCTCCCTTACACTAAAGTCGAATTTGCAGAAAAAGGTTGCGTCTCTGAAAAAAATACGGAAACCCTTATTACATGCTGTCGTATGAAATAGTTAAATGAAAGGTGCAAGATCTTTAAACGTACCAGCATGCCTATCACCATTCCTTATTGGAATCCCACTGACAACCAGGTAAGCATCTCCAATTGTTTCAACCTGATAATGTAAACAAGTATTGTAAGACTTAAGAAATTATATTAATAAGGATATGCAGTCGTTATTGAGTTCTTGAGCAGCCATCATTAAATAACTTTTCTACCTGGAAACACCAGGAGCTCTATTTTGAATCGGTTGTTAGATTTTTCTCCTCTGTATCAATACAAATACAATTTCAAATATTTCCATTGTATTTCAACTTGATAATTAGACCACCCAAATATCAAGACCGATTTGGTCAAAATATCGATATTTTACTGGACTGAAAGATGACGTACTGATTACTTTGGACTGTAAAACGATTTGTTTGTGAAGTCACAAATTAACCACAAATGCGGTTTATTCAAATATATAATAATTAAATATGTTTATATATCTTTTATGGCAATAAATTATCAAAGTATTCGTAAACACACAATCACAATAATAACAAACCAACGATAAATTATTTTTGAATGCAAATAAGAAATATTAAATTTTGAAGGAATTTTTAAAAAATGACAAAAAACAATAGCTAGTTAGCGTCGATTCCAAAATAATGCGTTTCTTTTGCGGTTAAGTGTACTAAACAATTGTTAACAAATACTTTACACACGGTGAAGGAAGTGTTACGCATACTCACCTTATAGGCATCATATTGTGCTATGATGGCGTCGAAACAAGTATATAAGTCATTAAGTAGATCAACAACTTGTATCGGCGTACTTCTTGATGACAGCTTGGTGAAGCCAACAATATCTGAGAAGAAAACAGTCGCCGAGTCGTATATTTCTGGTTGGACATTTTCTCCAATTTTTAGCTTGTCTGCGCAACTCCTACAATATAGAATTTGCCTTTTTGTATAGATAGAAATAAATTAATAGTCCTCGCGCATAAATTCATTAAAACGAACACCAAAGTAGCTATCCATTCGAATTTCGTATTGATTGGTTAATATTTAAATATTTGTTCCGTGTTTATCAGATAATTTTCATTTACCTCCATCAGTGCATTGTTAATGAAGAAGTACACTTTGCGTTACTTCAATATTAAGACCACCTCATTAAAACAACCACATGATTCAGGCTGACTTCCTCAGTATTATCCTTAAACTATCTAAAAGTTGGCTATGACTCCGTGGTCGATTGGTTATGGTTTCTGTCTAGTAATCACTAGCCCCTCACCGGGACCAACTTTCACATGTATAGAAGCTGTCAAGCTAGCTTACGAGAGGTCATTGGTTCTACCGAGGGGTACACCTAGGATCTTCTTACACAGTTTAAGCTGGAAAAGTCGCCGAATGACCTTGACTGTAGGTGCAACGTTAACCCCAGTGAAAAAGAGTTGGTTATGATGTTAAACTTTTACTTTATCAGATTCTCTGTCGATATACAGTCTAGTCTGTCATTGATTGACCTGTTGTATTTGATACATTGTTTTTCTAAATTAAAATAACCAAACGTGTGTCCTTAGACTACGTTATGATCAACCCCAGGGTGCTATTTTCCTAAGTATCTACACCACGTGGTAATGCACTGACTACCTGGTTTTTAAGCCAGAAAATGTGTTGCTGTTCGAAACATTATACTTTAACAATACCGGTGACTTTGTGTAGGCAAACAATCTGCTGACAAAACACCCTTTGCTTTTTGCATTATTTATAAATTATATGCTCTGTCCAAGGGAAGATGTCTTCCCCAAAAGTACCTTGGTAACATACGGTAGAGTAATTTGTCTGTCTTCTGTTTTTCGGCCATCAGTTGTTGTGTTCTTTGCTCTACAAGTTCTTCGAGATTGGTCGCATATTTCTCTAACCGATTTAAAATAATATCCACAATACTTGCACTTCTGTAATTAAATGCATGACACATTATACCTGAATATAAACACAGATACAAGACTTTCATTTTTACACACACCACTGTTAAGTGATGGTATATGACATAGATGTACAATCTGAACTGTAATGACGCATAAACACACCATTGTAAATTAATGACATGACAATAACGTACTCTCCGACCTGTAATTGACACATGAACACACCACTGTAAACTATTGACATATGACATTAACGTACTCTCTGACCTGTAATTGACACATGAACACACTACTGTAAACTATTGATGTATGACATGCGCATACTATAATGAAAATATAATGACATGTGAATAAGTACACTACTATGAACGGTAATGACATCCGACTTACATACACAACTATAAACTAGGATAGCACGTAAAATGCACATACGAATATAAACAGTGATCGAAGAATTTCGACGCTCATCGTCAGGCTAATACTGTGAACAGTAATAAGTTGAACAATAAACAGAATTAACTCTCGACCTGCAGAATGAAGGTCACACTTACTCTCCATGATGAACTTTCTTTTTCAAATAATTTCTTATGACGCTGAACGTTGGTCTCTCTTGTTCATTGTCCAACCAGCACATTTGCATTAATTTCACAATGGTCGGGGCTACATCAGTCACATCACTAAATATTTCAGGTCTGCACGGGTTTGTTTCGCGATTTTTTACTCGACCAATTATATCTGGAAAAAAGAAATGAACTTTGTGAGCTAGTTTATTGAAGAAAGTCTAATAAACATTATTCAATAAGATACTTAAAATACAGCCTTCCAGATTCAAAACTAGCTCTAAAGCTGTAGAACTTCTTTTTTGTACCTTGGTTTGCTTATATCTGTAAAATGTTCTCAAAGCCTAGTAAATAAGTTCACGCGATCATAATCACATAATGTACTTGGTATTGGAAATATAATGGACTCAAGCATATATATATACTTAAAATGCTTAACAGCAACGTGGTTCATTTCATATGCTGACGAATGTAGGGTTTTGGTTCTATATCACACTCCATTGTGTATGTATACATATGATCATTCTTATCTCAAATCCTTCTAAAAGTAAGAATCGTCAATACCTTTGGCTGTCATGTAACTTCTTCCAGCAAAAGTTCCCATACGATAGAAAATCTCATGCAGAATGATGCTAAAACTGTACACATCCCCTTCTTTTGTCCCCTTTGGACCCCTACTGGGATTATCTAAAAGTTCTGGGGCTGTCCATAACAAACCTAAGAAAAAGAAACATAGACATTTTAATAATCTTTTGAGGTCATACCAACATTAATAAATATAGACTCAGCATAAAATAATTTTCTTCTTTTTGTTCAATGGAATATAACGTCGCACCAACAGACAAGGTCATTCTAGCCTGAACAGTGGAGGAAAACACCAGGCTTACGCCTGGGTAGAACCACCGACGTTCAGTAAGCTAGCTGGACGGATTCCTCGCGTGAAATTTGGTATCAAGTGGTATTCCAAGTCACCGCGATGATGGGCTAGTGATTACAAGTCAGAGACCATAACCACACGACCACGGAGGCTACTATTTTTGTTGAATAAATAGTCGATTAAACAACAACAAAAAACTCTTATTAGAAACCACTCAATTTGTATGTTTATTTTGTCAGAAAGTTTTATTCAACTAGAAAATGAGACAAGTTTTTAGTCCAAAATGGGATCTTGATGTTCAGCTTAAACAGTACATTAAGTCAGAATGTTTAAGTGATTATGTTATCTGTACACGAACCATACTCTGAAGAGTGTTGAAGTTGGCAGTCCAATGGTATATAAAAATATATCAAACAGAAAATTTTGACTCAAGTAATTCAATATGATTAATTTTGCGAACATACGCAAACATTCAATGTTTACATGTTGCCCGAGCAACCCGCGCAAGAGATAAATAAAATGTCACAGTACTTTTGTATCTTTGGTGTTCTTCCACGTGATTTAGGTCGACGCTGTCTAAGAATCTGCTGATACCATAATCGGTTATCTTCAGCATCCATCGATTGTCTACGAGGCAATTCGAGCTCTTCAATCGACCATGGGACTCAAGATTGGAACTGTGTATATATACCATACCCTTAAATGGGAAGCACAGTTATAGCTGATAGTGCTGATGGTAAGTTTAATGAATAATTTGATTCTTTTAGTTTATCACATTAGTTTCGCCTAACTAAACTTTGTTCACCGTGTCCTACTTTTACTGATTTAGTTTCAATTTGTTTATGAAACTATTTTCGAAGGAATAAAATAACACAATATAAAGGTCAGGTCAGGTCATCTGTTTCTCTAAGCTTAGTTTTTACACAAAAATGGAGACCAGTCTTGTATTCCTTGCTTTATGCTGTAAACATGAATAATATTAGAACAACACACTGATACAATAATTTTTTCTCTGTGATACAACGTCGCATCAACAACCATGGTCATTTAGCGACTATTTTAGCTTAAAAGGTGGAGAAAGACCAATAATTACAAACCTTTTACCGTATATCACATTCAGACAGAGACAGAGAAATATAAAGAAAACTTAGATTATAATTTATTGATCCTAATCCACATTTTTATTCTTACAAAACACGGAACCAGAGTAGAATTACCGAGTTTTCACGTGGCGTACAATGTGAATCAGAATTAATGAACACGCAACAATTTTATGCCTTCTTTGCAAACACTGCTCAAGGATTTAATCTATAAATCTTTATTTTTCTCCATTACGTAAATTATGATCTGATCTGTATGTTTGCTTGTTATTATAACTTGACTTTACAGATGATGATTGAATGGGGCCTTAATTAGTCCATTAAGACAATCAGATTTTGTGTGTGTACTAGCAACCTTCATAGCTTATCAGAATTATAATCATCGCATAAAAGCATACACTTACACTGATTGGGAACATGGCATTTTATGTATCTAATTGGCAAAGATCTTATCCGGTTTACAAGGGTTTTACATTTATTTTTTTCAGGTGTTTGTCATAAATGAAGTAGATACTACAAAAGCGATGAACGTGCAAATGATATTATTGCAATTGATACAGTAGACATGGTTGACGCTTTGGTATTTCATTCCACATCACTAAACCAAAAAAGGGAATACCTGGACATCACTAACATTCTTCTAAAAACTGGGTATTTTTATTTATACTTGATATGCAATGAAATTATCGATAAAAATTGACCGAGAACAATTTAGGATCGGCAGAAAAAATAACGTCGATGGGAGGGAGGAAACCAGGATTTTTTAAGCTTAAGCAGCCATGTTTGCTCATAGTTTGGTCGAGTTTATTTACAGGTCAGAGACTACAACTACTCGACCGTTCCTGACCGGCCTCTGATGAATTATTCAGATGCAAATTAAGAACTAAAACTCCACCTGAACCAAATCCATTGTCAGAGAATACTTGAACGTAGTATCAAGCTTGATTTCGTCATTTTCAAGGATATCCTGAAATAAAAACAAATAATCGTAGATCTAATTGTACATTCTACAGTGGAAAAAATTGACGCGACTGCAAAAGAAGCTGAAAGCTCTAATTTATGAAAAGACGATGTAATCATGTAAAATTAAGTAATTTTAAGCGTGCTTTAGTTTTCAAAGAATGCGAACGACCTATAACAGTTCTTAACAAAAGTGAAATCAGAATTAGGTCTAATAAAATGCACTGGCTTTCTTTGAGAGAGAGAGATACGGATGTTGTTTTAATGCTTAATATTGAAGAAGCAAACCCTCTGTTAGAAACCTGTAGTTTGGGGATGTTAAGTCTATTCCCACCTTTGTGGAAACCTGAATTAGGAAGAATAATGTCCCTGGTGCTTAGCAAAATTCGAGTAGTTTATATAATATTCAGTTCAACATTTACTCTTGTTTGCGTAGATTGATTGTAAATGTTGTAAAGCATAAGAACTTACGCACTTATTTGAGTTTTATAAAGTGGACGCTTAGAACTTGACTCAAATATAAATGCAACACAAATTTAGATCAGAGAAATGTTACCTGTAAACTTCCTTTTGGGCAGTAGTTAAATATAATACAAGATGTTACACTGTCAAAACAAGCTCCAAGGAAAAGATTGACGTTGTCATGAACCATTTCTTTCATCTAAATAACAAATACAAACTCTGTATTTAGAAAGTACACTCTGATTCATTAAAAGGCAAAATTAAAGCGTCCGTCATAAAGATCAGACAAATTACTATACATAAGCAGACATACTTTTCACAGAAACTCTCATAGCTTTATAGAAGCACAAATTTATCGGTGTGAACTGCGTGGAATGCCTTGGTGACTGCGTTGTTCAGAGATTTTCTATATACGTGCGTGCTGACGTATGTGGCGTAGACGTGAGTGCGAGTAGCAGTGTCTACCGTGACGTTTATTTGTGATATTTGTTTCTGATGTTCGTTATGTTGGTTATGTATTTTTTGAGGTATGGAGGAAGGTATGTATGTGGCGTTCTATGGAACGTGTTCCTACTTACTGTTCTGAACATTACACAATTATACTGCAAGGAATCTTTTCTGTAGGTCTACCGCAGCAATTTATCCTTTTGTTGAAAATTTACATTTTGGCCTATAGATATTACGCACCGTTTTTAAGTCGTAAAGGTCATGTTTTAAGTTGACAACCTGTCGCCTGACATTTCTTACAGATACTAGCCGGCCCCTAAACATTGCCACAGTCGTCATAAGGTATTCTCCTTTAACTGATGCTGAAACATTAAAAGCAATGCATATCAAACTATAAAGCGAGAAGTAATTTTACATAGTAAAGCTTCATTTGAATTGTCTAAAACTTCCATTATCATGTGATCAAACTTTTGAATAAAGCATACAGTGAAACCTGTGAACAAAGACCACCCTTGGGAAAGACAAAATGTGGCCTTTATTGACAGAAAGCCTTTATTCGGAGGTCAGTTTGTTCTAAATAATCACTGACGGTTTTTCAAAAGAATGGCCTTTATTCACAGGGTGATCTGTAAACGCAGGTTTGACTGTACATACCGTAAGTATCAGTGTCCGACACGACGTCTGTCACAGATTTGTTGACCATCGTCATCGATAATGAACTCATCTAAAATGAAAAAAGAACAGCATCAAAGGAAACATACAAGAATTTGAATTGACATAATGCATTGTCTTAAATAGAATACTGAACAAAATAGGACGTAAATAAGCATGCCAATATTTAACACAATAAATGTTATTTAAAAGCGAGAATAAGCTTGGATACGTAACGGTTGAATCATCAAAATATCGTTAAGCATCAACTTTCGGCTCCTACAATACTGAGACATCTTCATTTTGTTTTGAAACATTGATTTTCTGGTCGGTGTTGTATGATATTTCCCTAGTAGGCCAGAAAAATAGTCGGTGTTTCCGGTTTCCTAACAGACCCTAGTTTTGGCGCCAACACTAAGTTTCTAAGGGAAATATTTGGGCCATTATTGCAGATTTCACTTTTATTTAAGCATATTTTACTAAACTTGGTTAAGTTGTTGATATTCAATTAAGTATCTGTTATAAATGCATATAATGAGTAGACATGTGAACCACTGTTTGATTTAAACCGAACTAAACAGTCATTTTTAATTTTTGTACAAAAACAGTTTTCCGAGAATCTTCGCATTTTTGCATCTGTAAGGTGCATAAGTACTGGTATAAAAGTATCCGCTGAAGACCAGCTCGTTATTTTTAGTATGACTCGCAACCACTCATTAAAGGTTTATTAATAACATACGTAAGAGTAAAGACTTTAATTCTCATCACAAAACCATCAATTCAGAGTAGACGAAAAAACATATTGGTTTCCGCAGACCTGACCGATCCTATTTTTTCAGCCCACCATACTATTTTTTCGTCTTTTGGTCTTAGTCATTTTCATACGCCCGAAGGGTCGTATTATGTTATGGCGCTGCTCGTCTGTTCGTCCGTCCGTCCGTTCGTCTGTCCATCCGTTTTCCTTGTGTGGACAACTCCTCCTACATTATTTGACCAATTTTCTTCAAACTCTCACAGATGATACCTATTGATGTCTAGTTGAGCGTAAAGGGGAGATAATTCATATCGCCTTTTTACGGAGTTTTTGGCCCTTTATATATTTTTATAGCACATTTTTTGTACAGACAACTTCTCTTTCATTATTTGACCTATTTTCTTCAAACTCTCAGAGATGATAGCTGTTGATGTCTTATCGTGTATAAAGGGGAGATAATTCACATTGCAGTTTTTTACTGAGTTATTGACCCTTTATATATTTTTACAGCAAATTCTTGTGTAGACAATTACACGTTCATATTTCAATTATAAGATGTTTATCTTAAAGTTCCACAATGATCAAGAAGTGTCTCAGTTGTGCAAGAGGGAGCATAACTTATCATCATAGCATGTTATGGTGGTACTCATGTTAACACAGCCTTCGGGCGTATTTTGCCCCGTTCTAAGGAGCTCTTAGTTTCTTTTTTCTTGCTGATATTTTCATCGTCATAGTAGCTTCCAGCAAAAAGAAATTCTGTCGACCTAACGCCCTTATGTTTTTCTGATGTTAGCGGAAACTAACTATTTACTCTTTTTATCTTTAGCTCAATCAGAAGCAGTTCATTATGGAAGATAAAAACACCGTAATGAACAGTACGCACAAAATTAAGTACTTTTACTAATTCGACCACATTTGTACTTTTGTGATTCACGTTCATATGGTCATTAATTGTAACACAAGGACATGAGGTCGATTCATGATATCTATGTACTACGAAAAGAAAGGATCACATCTTGTCGATGTCCTAACAAACACGCAGATAGAGTATTCTGAGATAAATCAACTGAGAAATATGCAAAGAGAACTCATCCTCACGTAGCGATTACTACAATATTTAAATGACCTTATTGAACGACCGTTGATTTTCGGTTCGGTTGTCCGTATTTTATCCATAAATATTGATGGTTTGCAATTAAGCTACCGGTTCATTTAAGATCTCCTGGCCCCCATTTTTTAGCGATTTTGTCAATATTTTGTTCTTTATCACAGCTTTTAGTTTTCATTAAAGCATGTAATAAAAACAAAACAAAATGCCGACCTACCTACCCAGCAGCTGTTGAAAGATTAGGTGGTGTAACCGCAAACCAAAATTTTTAAGGGCGGCCTAATGAGACCACCTTCATATAAAACCAGTCCTCTAGTCACATAGATGTTCTTAACATTGAATTGGTCACTAAGTGAGGCGGCTGTATTTGTTGTACAGTTTACTTACCTTGGATCCGAATGCAACTCTTGACTTCTGTATTTCTATTTCGTCGATGTTTATTTTCCAGATACTTTGTAAGAGTTCCTCATCATGTTTTCTTTTTCTAAATGATTATGTGGCGAAAAAAGCTACTGTTACTAGCGCATGATCTCAATTAATACGTATATCCGCAACAAAGACATTAATTAACTGTGAAAAAGTGGGATGTTTGAGAGAGAGAGAGAGAGAGAGAGAGTAATACAAGTATCTAAGTGATTTGGCGTTACAATAAGTTCCTGGTTTAGACTAACCCCACGATATTTCCATATTTAGATGAGCATTGTCGAAGAACAAAAAATGTAAATAGAAATATAAGTTTTCTGCAGAAAGTTCCTTTTTATGTATGTTTCTGAGTGTTGGGTGGGTTTCGGGTTTGTTTCAGGTCTGGTGATATATTTGGAAAGGCGTTTTTTTTCTTCGAATAGTTTTTATCTATATTCTTCATTTAAACAGGATCAAATAGTGTCAATTGGCGATGTCATCTAGTCGGCGGTATAATCCAATTAGCACATATGTTCAGTAGGCATTTAAACAATGCAGAATATTTCAATATCGAGATCACGATTGTTTATTAAATAGTTTGACAGTATGCATTTTGAAATTGTGTCTTGCTAGGCCTATGAGGACAAGACACCGTCATATAACAATAAAAGGATTCCTTGAAAAAAAAAAACAACATCTCACCATCCCAAAAATACTACCTTCCCAAAACATCTCACCATCCCCAAAATACTACCTTCCCAAAACATCTCACCATCCCAAAAATATTACCTTCCCAAAACATCTCACCATCCCAAAAATATTACCTTCCCAAAACATCTCACCATCCCAAAAATATTACCTTCCCAAAACATCTCACCATCCCAAAAATATTACCTTCCCAAAACATCTCACCATCCCAAAAATACTACCTTCCCAAAACATCTCACCATCCCAAAAATATTACCTTCCCAAAACATCTCACCATCCCAAAAATATTACCTTCCCAAAACATCTCACCATCCCAAATATACTACCTTCCCAAAACATCTCACCATCCCAAAAATATTACCTTCCCAAAACATCTCACCATCCCAAAAATATTACCTTCCCAAAACATCTCACCATCCCAAAATACTACCTTCCCAAAACATCTCACCATCCCAAAAATATTACCTTCCCAAAACATCTCACCATCCCAAAAATATTACCTTCCCAAAACATCTCACCATCCCAAAAATACTACCTTTTCAAAACATCTCACCATCACCAAAATACTACCTTCCCAAAACATCTCACCATCACCAAAATACTACCTTCCCAAAACGTCCAACCTAAATCCACTCAACACATACCAAAATGGAACATAAAACGCAGTCTGTAATGAGGGTACCGCCTTAGATAATAAGTGACAATATATTACCGTATGACATAAATGGTAACACCAATGAAACACAACAGGACAAGCACACCCAAACAAGATAATGTTATCACCATTGCACTATCTGAAAAGGTCAAAGATCAAAAGATGAAAATATGCTAGTAATATTAGTAACATATATCATTTTATGTTTACACTTATGCATGGTTTAAATCTTTGGCTATTTTGAACAAGTATTACATAGAATGGTATGGCTTGTGGTTAAATCTTCAGAGCAATAAATGGGAACTATCCACCAAATTAAGATTAATAACTCTTCACTTCGCATTTTGTTCACTTACTGTTATTTTCCACAGGACAAAGTTCATTAAAGTATCCACAAATTGGGATATCCGGTGGTGGGGAACCATCATACGTGTACCATTTTAACCCAAGAGTCTCAGTTATTTTCTGAAATGATTAAATATGTGTATTTAAGCGAAAGCAACACAAGTCAATCAATTAATGTTTTCATTCACATGCTTGTGTACATTGGTACGGGCAATGCCATGTTGCCATGTTGTTATGTATGGATGATATTTTGACCATGGGCTTGCTGGGAATCCATTCGCACATCTATCAACGTAGCTCAGTCAGTTTCATTTGCATTTTCAAAAGCCTCCTTCATGCAAGACAGTCTAAATTACAGTGCCGAAAAGCGCAACCACACGAACAGCTAGCCGTAACTAGCCCATCACGAACTCAGCCAACACACACGCATGCACAAAATGACAATACATTAACGAAACAAACGGAATATGTGTAAAGAAATATGCTAAATTACTAAACAGAAGTTAGTTGAAGGCGATCATCAATATATAAAAATATCAGTTTTATTATAAATCATGACGTGTTTTATTGTTTACTTTGATCTGATTTTTGGTGTTTTTGAAAATACTAGAAAGGAAATAAACGAAAAGTTCTTGACGTACCTCTATTTTAGTTTCCGACAATGCGACTATTTCTGGCTGTGAATCTTCGCCGCGAAATTGTAAAATCCAGAAGTATGGAACTTTATCACCGTTGTCACCCATATCAAATGGACCGGAAATACCTGAATTTATATGTAACTTGAATCTACATCTACATGGTACGCTGAACGGCCAAAACGAATTTAGTACTTGCAACCCTTTAATTAAAACTGTTATCCAGTCAATATCATATAAATTATCCAACTACTGACGTACGAATTATTAGTACTTCTGAAGTATAGGAACCTATACAGCAATAATTTTCATGGGAGTATTGTACTACTTTTGGAGTATAATAACTCAGATATATGACAGATCGGTGACGCCGGAAGAATAACCACAAGCACAATGTCTTCAACCAAGTTATCACATAGAAAATGGTTCAACTTCACGAGGACCGTAGACCATACTCTCTGCCAATCTAGCTAAGCAAGCGGGCTTACCTTCGAAAGAAAGATCCTTTGTGAATCCTCGTAGCGCTAATCCGTCTCTAAGGTTTAATCCGTATGTCATACTGTGATTTAGCCACAACCCGTACATATACATAGCATCGTACAAACTTTTTGCCATGGATGTTGCCTGTCGATGAAAAACATACCAAAATGTATTCGTTTAAAAGCAGGTCAGAAGGTAACTGAATAAACAGTAGAACTAAACGAGCCACTGTGGGTTCACATACAGCAAGCAGTAAAGATATTCTTAATCCAACTTGAACTCATGTACGATATTCTCATTTTCAAGATTACAAGAATGACACAAAATTAGTCTAACGATTCACTGATCTTTGAGCGACGTTCGCGCTAGTGCTAAAAAGTACTTTGAGGGATCGTCTAAAGATGGTTATAGTTTGTATCTTTACCGTTAGCCCATTCTCTTTGGCATACGTGCTGTTCCATGGAGGTTCAGACATTCTATCTATGACGTCCAAATTGAATTGATCAAGACGAGATTTAGCCAAGTCACCAACCCATTCAGCTGTCGATATCTTCAAATAGATTTCAATTATTAGGATCACATGCAAGCGAATAAAAACATTATTCGTAAGATTTTGTCATGCGCGTCGCTTCGGAGGAGAACTTAAGTTATTTATCACATGGCTTTTAACATTGGTGAACACGAAAGAAATAATTAAAGATGGATATCTTTCAAAAGCAATAAGAAATATATTTCTATATATATCCGGTTTTAACAATAGCCTAGACCGGTTCATGTTCATGTAAATTGTATGACATTTGATTTATAAAGTACCACACACATCTTAAAGCAACAAAACCCGTGACTGTTGAACAAGCAAATTATGGCCTGGAGACATTATGGTATTTCAACTGAATTGATATGGATGTAAAAGGACTCCCGTAGAAAACAACATGCAAACAATCCATCGTTCATTATAAAGGCCATACCGGTTTAATTACGAACCGGCTTTTCTGTATTTCTAATTCTGTATTTCAAATTGATGATGCGAATACCTCGAAATTAAGACGGCTTGTTTTTGGGACACCTTAACGCCTTAACACCGAGGTTTTACGGTGTCTACGAGCGTATTAAGTAAAATGATTTTATGCGCACTGTTACTGATTCTTACAAGGAGTAAATACTTTGCCGCCTCTTTAGCAATACTGTCTAAGTTGTCACCAGCTCGCCACAGTGAATCTGTTGGTATATCCAGACTCGGATAGATAAAAACATAGTCACCATTACACATCCCTGCGTAGTAAGCGCGGATTAAGAATCTTCGCAGCTCATATGCACATAACATAATGACTGAAATGTATTGTATGAAGTTAGTCGGTTGTCGGTTTTTACGTCGGTTATAGGCAGCATTTAATTTACCAACACGATCTTTTGACTTAACCAATGCTTTAGCCATGGTTATGAATGTGAATTTCATTTTTTGCAAGATTTTTATGTTTTTTTTTCACCAGATCTAGATTGCATTTTTTTTTCAAAAATAAAACAGGCATATCGATCTCAAGAAAACATTTCGAATAATTTGAATATAGCTAAAGGGTAGTTTCACTTAGAAAATACGGATAATGATTTGTTCAACATACATAAAAATGTGTTTTAACTGCAGTTGTATAAAAAGATTTGGAGCTTTGTGTGTAAAATATACGGCTACCAAGACTGATACCTACTCCTGCTTGTCTGTTTGACCATTGCTAGGTAATTGTCAATAATACTGTTTGTCAGCACTGTTGTAAACGGGTATGCGATGCTCTGCATAATTGTAAGATTGTGTTTTCCAAATTGTGTTTTGATACCACTTGCACTGTATAAGCACAATCCTAAAATATAGACGGAAATAATGCGAACAGTTTTATTGAATTAAAGTTTTAGGAAAAAGTAAACAATCAACAAGGAAAACATAGAAGTAAGGGAGAAATAATCAAGGTGGGTGTATCATTAATGTAGAGAACCATGGAGGAGTTGAGATAACAATGAGGATCTTCAAATAACTTATGCGGAAACAACTGGAGAAGAGAAATATGAAGGGATATGTGAAGAATTTACACAAAAGATAGAAGGAAATAAACAAGGCGGTGTCAAGAATTTACTATGAAGACACACATAGAATGGCGAAATATACAGAGAGGTGTGAATTATCCACATAAACAACACATAAGGAGGTGGTGAAATAAACACGGAGGATCAAGAATCTACCAAGTGGCAAATCGGAGTGGCAAAATGAACAGGGTGGTGCCTACAATTAGTTAAGGCAACAGATGTCAATAAAAAGAAAACAACTATTACTATAGTACTAGTATCTACAACCAACTATTTACCATAATCAACGTAGAGTAGACCAAGTCTCTCCCAATTGTATTTACTGAACAGCGCCACGAGGGGTTTACCCACTTCGCTGAGGGGGCCGATGGAGCGCACAAATGTTGTAAATAAGGATTTATCGGAGAGTTCAAAACTATTTGATGCCCAAGATATGTGAGGAAAGTTCCAGTGTGACGTCAAGTGGGCGGCTGGTAAAGTGACTGGTAAAAGAAAAAAAAAAACAAAATATGTGACGAATGTGTCCCTGTGAATTGTATCGCTATTTTACGTAGTATCGCGCAGAAAATACCATTTTTGAAGCACATATTTCTTGACACATTGACAATCTATTTAGTTTCATAGGGAAATAATGCAATTGACCAAAATGAAATACTCGCGAAAAGTCCGTATCTTGAGGCAGCCTTTACAAAATGCACGTTTATAATCTGCCTTGTTATCTTTTGTCGTATATCATTATCATTGATTTTTTATAATTATTTTAATGCTATTCAAGTAAAATCTCAAGAAGGTGTCATTAACATATAAATCTTCCGGAAAAACTTCCGATAGTTGAAAATCTGCATAAAATGTTGTTCAAAACAACTAGCTTACAAATTATTTCAGTTGATTTAAAAAGTAACGCATACCTCCTTTTTAAATTATAATACGTACTCAATATGGCATGATAAAAATATGTCAAACTAAATCGTTCCTGAACTAATTAGTTATTTTTGAATAAAATTAGTTGAGGACTATTTCTGAGCTTCAATCATTTATCCCTGTTGTTTCATAATTTTACGTTTTGTGAAGACAGTGGGCATTCACTGGAACGAAGAGTAATGCGCCTTCTATTAGTATATATAACAATTCAACGGGGTCGAATTCTGTGAAAATGTTTTTTTCATTTAAGGTAATTTTAGGTTAAATTATGATGTTTTATAAAGAATACATTGCATTTTTACCATCATAGGCCCGTTACTAATGCCTGTAAATAAATGTAGGGTCATCGGAACACATATTAACAGGTACTGCCAAACCTGTGTTTGCGGCCACCTCTGAATAATTACCACACCGTGAATAAAGGTCATTATTTGAAAAACCGTCTCTGATTATTTAGAACAAACTGACCTCCAAAGGAAGGCCATATTTTGTCTACCAAGGGTGGCCTTTGCTCACAGGTTTGACTGTATATGACCTTTATGCATTTGTAAAATGGTAAAGTTAAAACCAGTAGTGGGTTGGTTCTACATATCATAAAAGTACTGTCTATGTATCTTGTTTTCTTACCTCGTGATGAAGGAGAACCGAATATTACATCAACATCATGGTTTAACACAAGATCAACTACGTGTCCAACTCCATCAGATTGTAGCACGGTGTTCTTCCATACAATACTGAAATAGAAGCATAACCTTGTTATTACGATCACTAGCTTTCGGACCGACTTTCAATTACTCCCCTATAGTTTAACTTGACAATGAGACCACCTCATTATTACGACCGAGTTTTGGGTCCCAATGATTGTCTCGTTATGGAGGTTTTACTGTGCTAGCACTTGAAGCACATGAACATAGCAAGAGTTATTTAACAGTAAAAGCTCAATATAGAAGCCATTTTTTTGCTAAATAGAAAAATGGTATTTTCAGTAAAGTGATCTCATTGTCAAATTAAGATATAGGTGTAGTATGGACAGATGGTTTGAAAATACATACTCTTTATAATCTTGATAAAGCGGTGTTCTACATGTTATAATGGTACTGTGGTATCTTAAAGTTTGTTATTTTATTTTGATATCATTACCAATGACAACTGTTACCAACCACTGATTCACACGTCAGGCAGGACTTGGGCTGTTATTTAAATTAGTGCTAGTATCTGACTCAAGTGTCCCTCATTAGGTGAACTGTACGTCGGACTAAAATATTGTTAAAACTGCGCAAATAAAAACAAACCAACGAAATCATTTCTTTTATATCTGGTTTATTATTTGCAAATACGGTAAAACCTCACAGAGCAACCACCTGAATATTGCATTTGCCTTGTCATAGCGATCTCATCTTTTCGGAACGGCTTTCAATAGCTCCCCTATAATTCAACTTGATAATGAGACCACCTTATTATTACGACCGTTTTTTCGGGTACCGAAGGTATTCTCATAATCGAGGTTTTACTGTAACTGTTCATGTAAATTCAAGATATCAAGCTTTTGTGTCAATATTGCACTGAATTCCGCAACCTGTTTTTTCCGACTCGGCTCTTTATTAATTAATGTTGGGATTTTGGTCGTAATCTTCTATGACATTGGACTTAAAAGACTGAAATTTTGTCATCTTGCAGGAACTCGGCATCTTCAGATGTGATTAAGGTATCGTAAAGTATCGATAATCCATATGGATGACATTAAACTTGAATCGGATGATCCTTCATGGCTGTGTTTCTTTTTGTTTCAGCGACCTAATTGTTCATTTCTGAGCCATAACGTTATAAATAAGGTTATCTAATTGGCAAACAACAATGAAATACAGCCTAAGTTTAATTACAGTATGGGTATATGAATTAAATCTGACTTCAAGAAATGAATCCATTTTCCTCATTCGTTCTATATGCTCGGGAGACAAGCAACTGCTTTTCTCTAATGTAGAGGATTCGTTAATGGTTGAGTAGTTGATTTTGTTTTTGTTGTATGTTTACGGGATGACTCAGACTAACAACAGAAGGTCATGATTCTGCAATTTTGCAGTTACATAAACTTATTAGGTCACACATACCCGTGGTGTACTCTTACGGTGGACTCTGAATCTTCCATTCCGCGTTCAAATCCCGCGTACGTCTAGTGATGAAACACTTAATTATATATTCTTCAGATCCTACAAATTGTATTACTTCACGGATAATGTAAATGTGAACCAAATCATTTTATGGCATTGATGTCGCAATTTCCTTGTCTTGTTGTAGTTTACTTCAATTCTAACTTCGTCAAAACAAATGTCTATTGTGTACCTCTTCGTATTTTACTACACACTTGAACACCTTGCTGTTTCATATAGACATACCTTTTAAATCATCGGCATGCAATTCTATTACGTCAACGATATCAATTTTGTATTCGTCACCGAAATGAGATGTAGCTCGGGCATGCGCTGTTAGTAGCTTCCCGTTTTATGGCGGATGCCGCGTGTATTTTAGCAGTTGCTGGTAATCTAGCTTTTTTGATAAAATCGAGAAGATCCGAGGTGTTCTTTGTGGCCAGTGGATAGGTTTGAGACTTTGTCTTAGTAACGTAATGTGTCTAAGGTACTGACAGCCATCAATGATTTTATGAGGACTATTTCACAGGAGTTTTCAGTGATGAGATGCTACTATCAGTGTAATTCACTTTGTCATAAGATGTTGTTATCAATATTACGGCTGTTCATATATTCGTTTAAGAGTTGTACATCTGTTTCTTTTTTACTATTTTTATGCAGTCACGCAAAACTTGATTTTCTGCTTTGCCACTCAGATGAATCATTTATCCAGATTAACTGAGAAAAACAGTTGTAAATTCCGAGTTTCGCTTTCAATGTTTAGAACATAGACTTTAAACGAAAGTCTCCCGAGAAGAAGGACAAAAAATAAGTTCTATACCTTGTGGAATTGAATATTGTGATGGATATTCCCGATAAAATTCTTACATACAATTAAGGCTATATTCACCACTTAACCTAAAAGCGTACATCCATGTGAAGTAAATACTATTGTAATTATACCGAATCATAACCTGTAGTTTCTTTACCAATTCTATTGAGAGTAATACCGTCAATTTTATCAGCAAATGTTAATTGGCATACATTGTTATTTCCATTAGGCTTAATTGACGGACGTTTCCGTTTTGTAGACATTATGCATAGAAATATTCTCCATATTTAGACTGAGTAAGACCCGTCTGTACGTAAAACTTACATCATTTACGTCATTAATGGATGAGCGAGCGAACGGACGGACGGACAGCCAAACGTAGAAGCCCATTTAGATTGAATAGGACTCATATGTATGTAAAACATACGAACGAGCGATATATTAAATAAGCAGGTGTTTTTTAAGTCATTTAATGTCAGTTCGTTTGTAATTTGTTGTATGAACAAGATAGACAAGAAATTAATGCAATTTTCATGACACAATACAGTAATCAATTCAACAAATTAATTTATCAACTGCGCTAAATAATGATAATAATATTTGTGTATATTTCGTGCAAAATATATGATGTATGTCTCATCTCTTAGAATAATAAATAAGACAGTATATCATATTTATCATTTTAAGTTATATGTTGACTGGTAATATTTTGATAATCGAATCTCATAACAAATATTACCACTGTAAGAGCTTATGTCTTGTTTCTTAGTTATTTTCAGGTCACCTCTCCCCGTAAGAACGTATGTCACGTCACGTCACGTCACGTTATGTTATGTCTTGACGAAGTAGTACAGTCTGCTAAATTCATTTTACCGTAAACCCATAATGTCAAGGACTCATTTGAAACCAAAATCGGTCTTAATTTTGAGATGTGCTCATTATCAAGTTAAAAAAAGTGTAGGGAATATCGAAAAACGGCATGAAAAAAGTGATCGTTATAGTAAAGTGGTCTTGATATTGAAGTGGACGCTTAGAGAGGTTTCACTGCAATATCAGCTATTCCAATTAACGACATCCTATACCAATATTGTGAATTTACTACCTCTCCATGAATGTAATAATGTTAATAATTACTTATTCGTTAAATTAACAGTTGTCCAGCTAACTCACGCAGTTAAACTCCAGTGAAAAAATACAGATGTAGTGTCGTAGTTCGTAAAGAGATTTGCAGTATTAATAACTGAGTGCACAATAAACTCCTATCCCAGTATCGTGAAATTACTACTTTTTCATATGCCTAACAATGTTGATAATTACTTCTTCGTTTAATTAACAGTTGTCCAGCTAGCTTACGGTATGTTAGTGGATCTATCCAGGTGTAAGCCTGGGGTCTTCCTCCGCTGTTACAGCTGGAAACGTCGCTAAATGACACTGTCTGTTGATACGAGGTTAATTTCCAGTAAAAAAAACAATTAATGCGCATGTGGTGCGCGTTAACTCCTGTAAAAAACAATTAATACACATGTGGCGCGCGTTAACTCCTGTAAAAAACAATTAATACGCATACGGTGCGCGTTAAACTCCAGTAAAAGAATAATTAATACACATGTGGTGTCGTATGAAGTTCACCATGGGATGTGCAGTATTAATAACTGAGTTGACAATAAATGATCTTATTATGTACTTATATAATGACAACATGAAGACCACAGGCCATACTGAATGTCTGTAAATGAAAAACACCAATTTTGTCGATGCACCGCGTTTTTTTTCATAGCAGCTAAGATTATTTTTGCAGTAAAGCTTGCGTTTTAACATTTCTGGACAGTCCAAAAACCAACAGAAAAAAATAGTGGCGCGCCTGTTTTTGTGCTCAATGTTGGCGCTATTCTTGATTTCTATTTTAAGTATAGAATATACAGTCAAACCTTTGTTTGCGACCACCTCCGAATAAAGTCTACCCTGTGAATAAATGCCATTCTTTGAAAAACCGTCACTGATTATTTAGAACAAACTGACCTCCTATTAAAGGCCCACTGTCAATAAAGGCCGCTTTTTTGCCATTCCCAAGGGTGTCCTTTGTTCACACTGTTGTTTGACTGTAACTGTAAAAAGCCGCGGTATCATTGTATATCTTGATAATCATAGAAAACTTATTTCGTAAAATGAACGGATTAATAATTAATAGAAATATACGTCTGTCTTAACAAATCACTTATGAAACAGCACGCAAGTCGGTTTTTCACAAACGTACCAAACATGATCCGCTTAATTCAGAAATTAAGCACTAAGTGGTAGTTATACAAAATAACTTGTCACACCATCTTGTATTATTATCTCAGCGAAGTATCATCAACTGATTCGAAACTAGTAATTTCTAGAAAAAAAGTTTTCTCGCCTCTATGTGAGTATTAAATCGTTAATCGGACATTCTTGAGAATTTTACGCACTGAGAATAATTTATAAATACTTTGCTATCCTAAAGAGATTGATAGATTTTATTTGGCACCGGAGTGTTCATATACACTTAATGAAGCATAGCGGGGACGATTTAATTGTGAAAATATGGCTATACGATACCCATGCATGCAGTACAGTAAAACACGGTTATAATGAACTCAGATAAAGTGAAAGATCGTATAAAGCGGAGTAATTTCAATACATTTTTGGATCATATTTGCCTACAGAATTATGTATAATCAATACATCATGTATCATCGTTATTTCAATCTCATTAACTTGGAAACATCAAAGGACAAAATTTGAGATCTAAAAACAATTTCAAGTTTTATAGCCTCGGACCCAGATCTATTGAATAAGTATCCATTTTACACGTTTACATTCTTTGTTTGTTAATAAGTTGAGTATTTATTGCATTATATAAAAAGTAAGTCCGTCAGCTGCTTAATAACAATAGACTACCGAAATATGTCAGTGCTACATGCAGACTTTACATTACAAATAATATCACGCAGGTTAAGTACTCTGTGAAATACGTGTTATGAATCATTCAGATCAGAAAAAATGGTCGTCTTTTCGGCTACTTGACCGACCCTATTTTTCGGTACCGACCCTAAAATTTCTAATGCAAAATCCAAAGACGAAAATATTCGGGGGTGAATCGTGATTTTATATTTCTAATGGGGGGGGGGCGGAACTGAACAAGTAGGCTGGGGGTCCTACCACGTTAATGAAGACCATCCCTCGGTCTGCCACGATGATACCACGATTGGTCACGATTCGGTACCAAGTTTAGAGCGTGGTAGAAGCGGGGCCCTGTGTGAACGGGGTATAAGCTGGTGTCATATAGTCTTTTTACTTTCATCTACAGTCCATACTGTTTGATATTATTGGATACCTTTCTACTCAGGCCCAGGTGTAAAGCTGTGAAAGCTATGTAAAGATGATAACAATATTTTCGTGCATTTTTGATAAAGTTTTGACTCATTACTGAAAATTTGGTTAATAATTTCCTTACAATTTTTTGTGATAAATATGTCCTTTTGATTGTAGTTGCTCAAAATTATACAAATAACATATAGACTATGTTTTGTGACCTATCTGCATATAACAATTGTTACTTGTAGTGTCCGCAACGGATGTACATGGTGTTATATACCAGGTGATATTTTACTTAAGACAACTAGTACAGGAAAACCCCTTCAGAACAATGTGGTTTGGGTATGTACCTGTCCAACAAAACTGTTAATTTCGTAAAACACAATACTTCATTTTTTTGTCAAACGTGAAACACTTTGGGGACAAATATAGTGAAAATGGCGATAGTGATGATATTAATATGCGTAAACATAGACAGTTCAAACATGTTCGATATTTACAGTCAAACCTGTGTTTGCGGCCACCTACGAATAAAGACCACCCTGTGAATAAAGGCCATTCTTTGAAAAACCGTTAATGATTATTTAGAAAAAAACTGACCTCCGACTAAAGGCCATCTTTCAATAAAGGCCACATTTCGTCTTTCTCGAGGGCTACCTTTGTTCGCAGGTTCGACTGTAGGTCGTTGAATATTACTGAGTTGATTTCCTTTAAATAGGCAAACCAACAATGTTTTTTTCGTACTTTTCCCGAGTTATTGTGTTAAGTTGCCAATCTTAATGTCATAGCCATACTTAGGCGACCCAAACATTTAACAGTGGGTAGGTAGGTTGCCATTATTTTATTATATTTTTTACATGCCTGTACTGAAAACGCAAAGCTGGAATAAATAAAGAATCGTCAACACATTTTTTGGGGTCGGAGGATTTTTTAATGAGTCGGTCACGTAACTACAAAACCAGCATTTTTTAAGGATGGCCGTATTAAATCGTTTTGTGTTAAGAGGTTCAACATGTTATCCTGAAGAAAACTTTTAAGTTCCTGCTGAGAAATTGTATCACGCGTACATCATTACATCAAATAGGGTAAGATTAATTAGCGTGCTTACAAAGTATAGATGACGAATAATGGTATTTATTTCAAATATGACGGCCAACCAATCTCAGGGAAGGACCTGGATGTCGGACAAATTATAGTTTTATCAGTGGAATGAAAACATCAAAAGCATTTATGCTTAATGATTCCCGTACTGCGACAGAAGTCATATTGTGTTTCATAAGCCTGATTTGTTCCTCTAAATAAGGGATGGTACATATAAACAACTAACGCGTGCGAATTGCAAAGAACTGCCTCAAGGATTTTGTATTTATTTTACAAGATGGAAATGTTAAACGTAAAGATAGCTTAGAATAAGTTTACGAAAAGAAAAATGAATTAAAAGTTATCTTTAGCTACCATATTTCTATGGCGTGATGGCGAGTATTATTGCATATGTCTGAGGACGCTGACAAGTGCTGTAGTAATTATAGTGAATTTAAGGACTTTAGACACTTCATTCACTATGACCTTACTTTTTGTAATACAGTAAAACACGGTTAGGATAGAAAAAAGGTCACGTTTATGACTACTTGGCCAAAAATAAGGTAGGTAAGTCGCATTTTTTTCTATTTTTTTTTCGCCATACCTTTTGTACTTTGGAGCTACGATTCCTTCCTAAATATTTTCGTATTTTGAATTTTGCTGTTAGAAAATTTGGTGTCGGCGCAGAAAATAGGGTCGGTCGGATATCCGTAAACACGTTTTTTTTTTGTTCTGGCCCAATACAGTAAAGCATGGTTGTAGTGAAACTCGAATATAGTATAAAACGGATACATTAAAGTATTTATTCGCCCTTTTCTATTCGTTGTAAGAGACATAGGGAAGTATGTTTAATATGCAGTACAACCCCCGTAAACCGGATCCCTTCCGGAATGATCCAAAAGTCCGGTTATCTGAGAATTTCGGTTTTCAGAGACCTTTTGATTACAGAAGAGAAAAGAATGGGAAGTGAAAAAGTAGCCCGATTCAAGAGAATTCCTGTTTTCAGGGAGTCCTTTATTTTTATTAACGATAAATCCGGAGTCAAGACCTCTCATAATTTCTCCATGCAAGACAAGGTTCATATTCCGTCCATTTTTATTTAGTTCCGATTGGTAACGAAGCCGCAAATTACGCAATGGAGTTTTATTTCAATCCAATTCACGTCTAACGGGTATAGGGTACGTCTAACGCGTTTTTAGTGTATACCTGGGGACCCGGATGTTCACTTCATTCTATTTTGTCGTATTGAGGTCTTCGACTACACGGTGAAAATTTATTGTGTTATTTAGATGGAAGACTTAGTATTGTTAATCAGTATTCACCAACAATAATTTTCAAAACGTTTTTTTAATTGCCTTCAGAATTCACCTTTAATGTACACCGTCTCTTACTTCATCCTTCATTTTAATTATATTTTTTTATTGCCTATTTTTTGTCATTAGTTTTCATTTATTAAGGAACAAATTGTTAGATGGGTTATAAAACAAATGATATAACAACTTATATGAATATCAACTCTTGACGATTGACCCTGTAGTTCTAATACCCCCACGTGAGGTCCCCGTGGTCTAGTACTTTCAGTCTGACGTATACTCACCAGCCCCTCACCACTTTGAGTTCGAATCCCACCCGGTATCAGAAAAATTTCACATGTGAGCTAGCTATCTAGCTAGTTAACGGAAGGGCGATGGTTCTACCGAGGTGTACGCCTTAGGTCTTCCTCCAACATTTAAGCTAAGTTTAGCCTGGCTTTAAGTGCAACGTAAAACCCCAGTGAAAAAGTAATAGCGCGAAATTTCTTTTTTTAATTAATATAGTTCTCAATAAATAGTGATAAATTTGTTGAAGTTGAAATATTTTACGATATAACGCAGCATAAATTACCTTAATTGAAAATCTTCCTCCAGAACCGAGTCTTCTTTTAACTTGTCCACGGCAATGTTGATTGCTGACCCATAGCTGAACAAATACTGCCAGCTGCTTGGACTGGTTTCGCAAATAATTCCCATTTTAACATTCAGTCCTGTTGTAAAAATTATGTTTAAACATAGTGTCAAAAACACACGTCCAAACCACATATTTCTAGTAAATATTGACTGAAATGTACACAGCGCGAGCGTTAATTCTTCGTTATTTTCATTCTAAACCTATCACCCATAGCTTGATGCTTGATTTAATTTTTTACAAGTCTTGTGCGAGAATTTATAATCAAAAACGTATTCGAGAATGATTTTTACCACTAACGCGTGTTCAACATTTCATTCTACGTGCAAGCTAACAATAATGCGTCACCGTCAAATTGATAGTTAAAAATGCATCTTTACAGAGCTTAGCAGAGCAACATCTTCCTTGAAATTGAATATCTGAGTGCCAATGTTGTTAAATTAGCCAGACACCGATTTGACATTTCCGATATTTATCTGAGAACGAATAACACGCAAATATTAGTGACGTGCGAAGCTTAATAAGAGACTGTCATGTAGTGGTTTTATTCTACATATAAATCTATACTTCAACCATATTTTAAAAAAAGCAACAGATGATACTATCTTTGGTGTTGCTATGCTCGCATAATGCTATCTCAAGAAAAAATAAATATGTCCCCGTATATTTTTTAATGATGAGGTATGAATATACGACTGGTAGCGATTAATTTGCAGTATGTAGCACTAATAAGTGAATCATAGCATAACGAGTGCGCACTTCATATTAATATCGGTGTAGCCATACTGCGATACGCATCGTATCGTATCATAAGTGTCTTGGCGATATATAACTCTAATGTACTGATATACATACAATGTATATAAATAGATGTGGGTTTAATAGTATACATGGCTAGATGTATGAAGTCGACATCATAATTCTCTTGACATCACTATGCATGACATCACCATACTTGTGACATCACCATTCTCATGCCTTTTCGCGTATCATATTACAGAGAGTGCTTAATAGCTATCATAGTGCACGACAATCTCGTGCGCGTAATGTTTTAATAATGTAGGATGATGTGTAATTGGTCATTCTACCGGACACCTCTCCACAAATTCAATTCATTGTACGGCGACTGATTTTCCCTTAAACCATGAAAGAAAACCAGTTGTTTTCAAAGATTGGCAAACTACATGTAATTTCTCCTAAGCTGTCAAATTTTGTGAAAAGAATGAAGATGTCACGGAAGAAGATATCTCAAGCTCAACTCTCTAAGATTCAAGCGAATTTGAATGACGGGCATGCAATTAGTTTTCGTCGTGAAGGCAATGAAGAGCAGTTCAAGGTCAACAGTCAGGTGATGGCTCGTATGAAGGCAGCAGACAGATATTAACAAGAGGCCTTGAAGCAGAGTCCAAGCGAGCCTACACGATAAGCACAGGAGAAAATTTCAGGAGGTATAAGAATTTTAAGTTAAAGACATAAGCTATTTAAGTTAGCAGATGTTTCAGAGTTGGATTAGCGCATCTGTTTGCAGAAGACTCGGACGACGAAAAGAAAATTCAGTGTGCGCAGTCGAGAGCTGAGCGTAAGATAAAACAAGAGAAACGTCTTTAACCACGTCGGTACCATCCATACGTCACGGCGGTGATGTCAAGTATGCCGGAAGTAGGCAGAACTACAACAATGACGACGACGCTGTTTTCTTTTAGGGAGACCTGGTCATTAGTGAGCCGACTAGCGCGGCAGTTGAGGACTTGACAGCCTCTGACGAGCAGATAAGTAACAATTTCAATACTTTGTGTCGCAAGCCTTGCAAACATTTGACTGCTGATCCAGTTGGTAAACTAAAGAGTTGTTGGCAAGACGCTGGAACTAACGAGTGTATGTATATGTTAACCGCGACCGTGGTCCAGTGGTTAGTGCGCTGTATTATAATCCGGCGATCCGGGTTCAAATCCCGGTCACGGGAAAATGCGACAAAAATGTCGTTTTTCCTCCATATTTATAGAAGTTGCCGGCTCCTTGTGGAAGGGTAAGTTAGGACTGAGTTGCATACAGTCCAGCAGAACTGGTTATGGGAACCGACCGCCGACTATAACTGAAAAATTGTTGAAAAATGGCGATAAAACCCAGTGACAGTGTCACGTAAAAACATATTAGACATCGTTTTAAATGATTACAACATGCCTTTTGTAATTTCTAGATTTTATAATTTAAAACAAATAGCAAATCGGCATTAGACAACTCTTCTTTCGTTGAAAAGGAATACATGTATCAAGTTTGTTAGAGGTTTTATCATTTGGTATTTCCACAGCAGGGCATCTTTACCAAGTAGTTGAGAGTGTTAGTTAATGTCTAGGCTTTAATGTGGTGATGTGTTTGGACGAAAGATTAGGAGGAGAGTCTACTCTTTCGAACAAAGATGCCATTGTTGGTTACTAGCAATGGCTTCTTTTGTCACAATGTTTTCCTTTCTGCCAGAAAAAAATTGATGTTTTGTATATTTGCTTTGAAATTTTTAAAATATCGGTCGCGTAATCGCAAACCAACATTTTTAAGGTATGTCTGTGAGAACCAGTCTGTCAACAAGATAAAGCGTTATTGTCAGAACGTGCGTAGAAATTTCTAGATCAGAAGTAAGAACAACACGGAATTCATCAATTAGCGACGATTATCTGTAATTAACTTTCTTGTACACGACATGTATACTGTCAACGAGCAAAAAAGCCCGATTTTTAATGGGAAATTTTCTCGGTGGCTATAGAAACGTGTCCAATCTCAGTTTCCCTTTTTTCGCCATTTTCAAACATTCTATTGGACGGCATTCGTGATAGGATGATATCAGCTCTAATGACGACCTGTGCGAACATGCAATGTCTTTGTACATGTAATTTATATGTATTTCCCGTCACAAAATGAGGGCAAGGTCGACATTTTAATTGCACTTTTATTGCGAGTTATTCTGAATATCACATAGAAAAAAACAACAACAAAGATTTTTGCGGCTTTAATTGGTAACATAGTTTTGAATTGTTTGAACTTGTTTGATGCCTGATTAGCCGGAACCCTTTTATGGCAGATAAATGATTTTTTCAGTCCTCCTCGGTTACTTACGGGTACTTCCTGGTCCTTGTTTCGCCCCTTAATCCGTACGAATATGTGTGTACTTTGTTAAACATGCCGAGTTCTTGTGATAGCACACACGCGCGCGTTCTAATGCGTTTTTTTTCTTTGAAAATAATTGAACCGTCAAATAGTATACTCATATTTTGTACGCATTGGAAAATAGGTTTTCGCAAAAAATACCACTATATACCTCCACGTTGTGGCCATTTTTTTTCAACTAGTTTGATTATAATGTCAATATCTTTTGCATCTTAAGTAATTATTGCTTACAGTTCATTACGCTCTAAGCTTAAATATATATTTAGGTTAATTAACTTCCATACCGAACACTTGTCGAAATTTTATCATTATTTTTTTTAGAGCAATGAAAATCCGACGTATATTAAACATTTACAGTTAAGCTGTGATGTCAATATATAGTTTAACCAATTCAACTCCTAGTTTATTACAAAACTAATTTGTCCAAATGATCAATATGTAAATTTTCATCAAATAGATGAGAGAAAATGAATTTCTGGTCCATTAAAACAACGTAACTGTTTTTTTCCTTTACTATATTAAATTTAACGTGTGTTCTGAATTTTTCACCACAAAAATTAACGTGTCTGATTCATTCTTATTACTATCGGATGTGAAGTACGCTATATAATGACGCTCGTCTATCTAATGCGCCGATGGCAATTTTTAAAATTCATGAATCAGTCGAAATTTGTTAAAATAGTGATTTTATTACCGAAATGTGTCAACGAATTGAACAGTAATTTTTATGTAAACCTATCACACGATTTTGAAAGATGATGTCTGTATTGAAAAATATGAATCATCGAAGGACGAAACAGGATGGCCTTTGATTGGCTGATATTTTTAGCTGAGTCAAAAAAAACGTGCAGTAGTCAACCGGAAATGCCTGTAACACGAATAGGTAGGAGCTGCATTGACCATTTCCTCGGTCATTAGTGACTATCCCTATTTTTCAGGTATATAAAGACCTGGTTTCTAAAATGTCATCAAATTTGATCACCTGCCAAAGTCCAGGAATAAATATTTACACAACACTGAAATTTTCCTAATTATCAATTAATTAAAAATTTAAAAATTACCATGAATACAATCAAGTGCTCCTTCGTCGCAATTATTTTGGCATTCTGCTGCACGCCAGCTTTTGGATACGGTAAAAACCAAGGTAAGACGAATAATTTTATTATCTTTTTTCACTGATATAAGTGGCCCTATATTTTTCATCTTGACTTAAGTCTTCGTTCAGATTGATAAAGAAACATTGGTTATAGAACAAAATATCTCCAAATCAACAGGAAGCGAACGAGCTCGTTTGTAAATAAAGTATTTTGCCGTGATGGCAATTAATTGTAATCAGCCCTAACAAAACATGTTCTAAGAAATGAAATCATTGTATATTTTGTCATTTAGTTTCTATCCGCTTGATCGCTAAAAAGTAAAAATGTATGATCAGGCGATTCTAAAAAAATGTTGGTAACCGTTTACGCGACCCAGAGTTTTTAAAAGTGGGTTGGTAGGAAAGCATTTTTAACACTGTATGATGTATTGAAAACGAAAAGCTGGAACATAGAACAAAATATCCCTAAAGATATTGGGTGGAGGGATATTTAAATAAATGGGTCGAATTTTTGCAAACCAACATTTTCTGAAAGCCTTCATTTTGAGACTGTTTTATTTAGTTCGTTAACTTTCTGGATGTTATCGGATTTTTTTATACCATCAAAAGTCTGAATTAGACATGAGACTCTTGCGTCTATTTATGTCCGCAATTTAGAATAACAAATTCTATAACGGAAATATATTGTCTCATAAATTCTTTTTTTCATTCAGCACCTACACATAACGGATTTGTGTTATTAAAAATAAGCTTGTCGGAATTAATGGTCATTTTTTAAATGTTTAAATATGACCTTTCCTCTATGATGAATCTTTAATTATTAAATAAATTTTATATTACTTTTTTATCAATTTTAGGCACCGGCTTCTTTCCATCCATATTCTCGTCACTGCCATCATTTCACCAACAACTTCCGGTATACCAAAGCAAAGTTCAAAGTCAGCAGTTTGTTTACCCAGCCCCAATGCCTGTGATAAATTCGGTACCAGCTTACCACCAGAGTGCTTTACATTATGGAGCCAAAGTAATGACACCGCAAGTCTTGTACCCGGCTTTACCTGTCTATCCGAAACGCAGTCTATTTTCGGCATTCGCAAAACCTTCCATGTACGGCCCCTACCACGGACATCAAGAAACAGTGACCAAATCTGTCATCTACTCCGTATTATTGTCTGAAATCCTCCGAAGAATATAGGCTCCAGTGCTTGGACAATTTTTGGACGTACATTACGCTGAAGAAATTTCTAAAAATTGAACTACTGATGGAGAGATATTTTACGAATACTTGATGAAGAATTTCAAGAATTAGGACTGAAGATATATTTGATTCGTTGAATTTTAATGAATTAGAAATTTTTTAATTTCACTGAATATTGATGGAATGATATCTTTGTTAATTTTCTCAATACTTATGTTTGAGGTATTGTTAAGCTCGTATCAAACCCGAGAATTTATAATTGTGATATTGTTTATTTTGCACAATATTTATGTATGCGGTATTTATTTATTTGCGCAATATTATCAGAGAATTTTTAATTCGTGAAGTATGTGTGAGATGTGAAATAATTCATTTGTTCAATGTATTTATTTACTATTGAAAGAAAAATATTAAAATAAAAGTATCAAGAATATACATGTATATATTTGTTTCTATCAGATCGAATAAATCCCATCTTACCCCAAAACAGAGCCACACCAAAACCCATCAAACTCATAAAAAGTGCAAAAAATGGGGACAAAACATATTATCATCACGGGGTGCTGCCTTTGAAAATGCTTAGGCCTGAAAAAATAGTGGTGTTTACGGTTAATACCTAACCGACAATTATTCCATAAATATGTTAGTTACAGTATTTCCACAGCTATAAGCATAAACGTTATTCTTCTATTTTATGGTAGTGTATTCTTCTATTGTTTCGATTTCATCTTCTTGCATCCCTGTTCGCTGAAAACTAATCACTCTCAATCAAAATTCATCTTTATGTACAAAAAGGCAAATACTTAAAAAGTGGTAAAAAATGTAATTTTAGGCGCCTTGAATCTCATTTCCCCCACATGCGTGTTTAAAATAATTAGTTTATTCAAATTCTCGTTTAACCTATATTTCCGAATTGCTGATCTTTACATGATAATATGAATACATGAATAGTGTCTTTCAACAGCCAAGTCTGAACAAGTGATTACATTCTTTTATTAACCAATCACAGTAGATACATCACTCTCATATTCTTGTAACAGAACACCACCAAAGGAGGAATACTTGTCTCCCCAATAACTGTTAACCATATAGTAATTTTGAACAGCAACATCATCTCCTACAAAATAAAACGAGGAACGGCTTAGTGAGAATGTTTTTGTTGCGTTTAACGTTGCACTTACTGCCAGGATCATTTGACGATGTCCGTTTTTTTTAACGGTGGAGGATGACCCCAGGCGTACTGGGTAGAACCCTAATTTGTTTAGCTCACCTGAGCACGAAGTGTTCAGAGTGAGCTATATACTAATATTAATGGGTCTATGTCCGGCGTCGTGCGGCGTCGGCATTCACCTTGTGAACACTCTAGAGGTCACAATATTGTAAGTTATTTACTGCAATGCATGTAATTGTTTTTTAGGTTTTGGGTGGCATTCGAACTCACAGCGGCGTGGGCTTGTGATGACTAGTGATCTACTCGACCACGGATATTCCTTCCGAGGATGTATGTTCATTTTTTCAGAATTTACTTCTGTTCTGTTCGTGGATTCATTTCCAGTACTTACCTTGCTTTCCAAAAGAAAGATTCTAATTACTCATGAATTTCATGGATCAGCGTAAAAAAATTGTTCGCAATTAACTATCTAGAACAATAAACTATTACTTTTAACAGCAAGCATAGATATGATATAAATATAGATATGAATACTTTCATCACTTTCATCTAGATATGTTTCAGTATTTAAATCCAGCTTACCTTTCTTAAGAAACAAAATTAACGTTTGTGCACCAGATCCATGTCTACCATCTGTACCACGTCCGTTCAATCGCACAATAGGTACATTGTTGACCATAACTTCGGCCCAATATTCTTGATCTTGTCTGGACAAGACGCTTGTCGTTATCAGGTATATTCCGCTGACGGGGGCGATGAAAATTCCTTAAAATCAAACCATACTTGTCCACAATTACAATTAACATAAACTGAAATATGTTCTTTATTTCAATCGTTTTCTCTTAATCTAGTACATAGTTTTTACGACTTGCAAGGGCGTGCTGTAAAGCAAGTGAATTTACGTTACCCCGGACTACTAAATATGCGAATCATATGAAGCGATATGATCTTTTATCGTACAAAATACTTGTTTCTTGCTATGATATGTAGATTCCATTGACAGGAGTTACGAAATTACGAACTGATCAAATTGCTTAAAAGCACACAAACTTTCCAATATCAGGTAGTAAGGAAAGGTGTTTTTCAGCATAAATATAGATAAAAAAATCCTCGAAAAAAAAGCACGAACACAAAACATCCCAAAATGAAAAAAATGAATTCTTTAAACAAATGAAAAGATATCATTCCGCGTCAAATATCGTTTATTAATGACGAACCACAATAATATAAGTCATTAACACAAAATATTCGTTAGTGATAAATTAATTTGCCTAGTCTGGATCAATTTCATTGTGCATGTGTTTGTGACTTTTTCTATCGTGTATTAAAGGTATATTTGTTACCATGGTGTTTGTTATAGCCATTTCCAAGGTTAGTGACGACATCTTCGAAGATAATATTCTGGTTAATGCCTACATTGTCTTCGTTGGCTTGCGTCATAACAGCAAAGAATGCTACAGCATCGGGGGCCTGTCGTTTAATTACTGAAATAAGAATTACTTGACACCTGAAATTTATTAAATGCATACCTAATTGGTTTACTACCGTAACAAAAATGTCAAAGGCTTAAACGATGGATGGGATATTCTTATACAATAATGGTATCTTCAATATTTGTTATTTTTTTGCAGCGAACTACGTAGGCAATCGCATGTTACTAAATACTTGTATGTTCAAACAATTACCCAGTTCTTATCCTGAATTTGAATGAAACCAAATTCAATAAAAAATTTGGGATACTTTCTTAAATCATTAAACTTAATTCAGATTATATTTCAAATGCTAAAAAACAAAAATTGTTTTGATTAGCTCACCTCGTCTTTTTGACGCAAGTTTAATCAATGAGTCAATTGCGTGCGAGTTCTTTACGTCGGTTTCTGGTTCGACTGCAACAATTTCAGGCATGTTCTGTTTCGGAGCATCATCTTCATCAGATTCTTCTGAAGATTCTTCTCGTAGAGCAATCTTTTCACTAAGATCCTTAATGACAGCTTCTTGTTTAGCTAAACGAGCTTCAAGCTCTTGTATAACGCTATTCTGTCTCTCAGCCAAAACACCCAACCGATTTACTTCAACAGCCAGTCGTTCAAAATCTTGAACATTGATTTCAGACTGCTTATGAGCTTCAGTAAGCTCAAGTGATAGAAAAATCAGGAATGAAATGCGCGTAACAAAAAGCATTTTACTCTTTAGTTCAAACAAGAACTTAATGATATCTTTGCGGCTATTCTTATGTTAATAGTCGCCACTAAGGCCTACTTCTTTACTTATAATCTTATCTAAAAAATTCAGATAATAGTTGACATATATACATGTTTATGAATGAATTTTATCTTATGATAGACCCACTTTTCAAATGTAGGTACTACTTACAAGACTTGAAGATACTATTGTATATTTTGTCCTCTGTAAATACAGTAAAACCTCGTTATATCGAGAAATGCTCAATATATACAGAGCGCTCGTATTAATGAGGTATTTTTATTGATTTAAAAAACCCGTGAATCATATGCATTAGTGAATATCCTGTAATAGTTCGAAATGCTTACGTTTATACGGTGCACATCAGCACGTAAAACATTGTGTTAGGTGCAAATATTATTCTACATGACACCCCTCTATATAATCAAGGTAACTAGCTATTAAGATGAAGTCAAGAGGCTGCATTTATGCTCCTAATATCGAGATTACGATGAACGTAATAGACATGGAAATTTATATAGAACTAAAATTTGACGGGACTTGACAAACTCATAGAGATAAGGCGGTGTTAGTAATAGACATGCTCAAAATAACTCAGTTTTACTGTATGTTTTCACATTGAGCTTTAGAACAATGATAAAATGGGACATGCGTATTCAATAAATGTTTTTTTTTGCCAAATAGAGCCGGACTTCACCAGACTTGAGGCAAATTTTCTTCTTTGTCTCAAATATGATCAGACTCTTATGGAAAATAATAATGTTAATATGCCTGTATCATGTCTATTTCGTAAATATTTAGGTAGCTTCTGTTTTTTCAAATAAATTTTATCAAAAAAGCGATTGTCGGCGAGTGGGTGGGCTGGCGAGCGTCTACAATTTCTTCAGTGCAAAACTCCTCCTCATTCATGTTTACGTGTGCATTGTGTTTATATTGTTTGTGTATAAATGTGTTTATTTTATACTACAACAAATGAATGATAAAAAATATCATTTTATCTTATGTTTTGTATTAGCTGACTCCAATTAGGTTGTTCTAACAATGATTAGTCCTTCACTGAAGGTTTCTTCTATATCCACATAATGGTTGAACACTTGCACGAGATTCTCATGTTCCATGAAATTCTTGCTTAAAAAAAGTAAACAAAGAGAACAATAGGTGACCCAAAAAACTTTTTTTTCATTGAAAATTTGTTTCAAACATCACACTGTTATCTCCCTTATACTGTTTTTCATAATTGAGTTTTCTCCCTTGATATGTTTTAATTTGTGAAAAATAAGCAAAGGGAGATAACAATGTAACTTAATCGTGATACATTCATGCGGTGAAACATGATAGTTATACTACATGAAAGTTACTCAGTTGAGTACGTGTGTATCTAACAGAGAAAGTAACCAGAACTTTATTAATGACATAATTACATTCACAAAAGACCATCATCTCAAAAATGGTTTGCAAATACTAGTACATTTGAGAATAATCAGCAAGGTGTTTACTTCATTAGTAAGCTCATTCAGGATTTACTGTGAGTATAATGTAATATAATCGTGATATGAAGACCAAAGAACGTTCTCAGTATTGGGGATGTCTCATTATAATGTTAAAATGCATACTGGAATTTACTAGACTGGTCCAAAATTAGTGTTCTTAATATTCGGGTGAAATTGTGAACATCCTTGGAATGGAATATCTAACCTCTGCCTTTAAAAGGTGTGCCACTGTCATTATTAATGTCCATGTACATACTGGTACTGGCGTAAGCAACTTTCTTAAAGCTATTTTGATCTCTGATGGTTATACAACCATTCAACCCACGTCTGCAACCGCTTTCTTCTACCGATTCCCACACAATCCCATCACGAAATCACTGGTAGGTAAATAAAACATTGAATCATGCGCTTATTATGAACACCATTGTATACAAACTCAACAGCCGGGTGATTGAAGGCCTGGGTCGCCTATAAAAATTGTTTCTTGTTGTGTTGTATCCGGCAAAGAAAAATAGGGTATGAATCCATAAAGCACCGACAAATGAGTGCAATAAATAAATCAACAATAATGTAGTATATTTTATTTGATCTTAAATACACAGCAAACACCATGATTACAATGACTTCCATTGACAAAACGGCAGCTTACTCTCATCAAATCGGGACAACATTATAAAAGATGGCTGACATAATGATGAAATTTTGAAATCATTGCCGACGAATGTTTAGCTGAATCAAATGTATGGTCTACTTATTGAACAAACACGGACTAAACATGTTGAAAGACGTACTTTTAAATATGAACATAAAATTCAAAAGATTCTAGCTTTAACAATGATTAAGGTGATGCCAAGGGAGGCAAGCTATGTTAAGTCTTTGGCAAAAGTATAAATTTACAATACAATAAAAAATCTTAATACATTTAGTTGACTAGCAAAAGCAAAGAGCAATTGTCCAACAATTTAATTTTTAACTGGTTAACAAACGTACAAAATATCAAGAATGCATTAAAAAGCAACGATCAAGCTTATGAATATTTGTACAATAAAATAATACTTAATGTTAGTACATGTAATTATCGAGAATTTAATTGCATATCATTTTGCCATTCATCACTAAAATTGTGAGGGTGAGTGAAACCTCACTTAACAAATGCTGAAAAGACCAACTCTCTATGTCCAAAGGGTGGCCTTAATATCGAGGTTTTACTACATACATCATGTATAAATCAGATTAACATTTTCTCAGCAAAAAGATAACAAGGTTAGTGTGAATTTAATAAAACAAATGTCTGAAATTGTGATACAAATAATAAGAAAGCAAACAAAAAATATAACTGTGAAACATGTACGAACAAATGGCAAAAACTGAACAAGTAGCATAACCAATGTAATATAAACAGTCAAACATGATACAACAACCTGCTTATAAATGTCACCAAGTAAACAAGGACACTAATACATCATTAAAACCTCACAAAACAACCATCTCGATTAGAAGATCACCTCGTAATAATGACCCCTTATTTTCAGACTGGTTCACAATATTTCCTCCATATTTCTTTCTGATATTGAGTCTGCCTTGATGTTAAAATCATTACTCTGTCCTGAAGGTGGTCTTAACATCGAGGTATTACTGTATATTTATATAACAGGCTAAGCAAATCTCTCAATATAAGCCAAATGAGCTGAAGGTTGTCATTTGTTAGCAAGGTTGACTGTGTATTGGCTACATTTTTTTGTAATTAATTGTATGTAGAAAGAGTAGGTATATATGAATATAAATGAAATAAATATACTGATTGATAGTTCAGGAATTAAAATATAATTTCTGATACATGAATGCTTGATTGGATTGCATTTTAGTTGCAAATAAATAAATTGTAAATGAAGTATAGTTACAAAAAAAAAATAGAAAATACAAAATACTAATTAACTGATTAAAACACATAAATTAGGCCATCATTAAAAAATGTTGATTTGTAGTGATACCTCACAAACTTTTTACTGTGGATAGGTGAGTAAACGTTTTTTTGTTATTACAATATGCTTGAATTGAAAACAAAAAGTGAGAATAAAGAAGAAAACATATTTTTTTGTCAAAATAGCTGAAACAGTTCTTGAGTTGGGTGATTTTTGAATGAGTCAATTATGTACCTGCAAATCAACACTATATTAAGGATGGCCTTTTCTAAATAAAGCTGATTTAATAACCACCTGTGAGTAAAAGCCACTAGGTTAACACAGAACAAAAACCATTGTTGAACACACCTTTATTTACATTGTTCACACGGAAACAACTGAATTGCAAGTATTTTTGATTCTCAAAGATTTGTTCATTAATAATTAAATATTCAGAATATCACCATATTATAGGAAAAATTAAACCCAGAGAGTGTGGGTTGTAAATAAGAGTATATTTATGTATGTTTTATGCCATCAATACATATGATGGTAAAAAAGTTCATGGAAAATGCTAAGAATGGAATTAAAATAAAATAATATATCAATAAAATTTCACTCTAATCCACTGACCCAATACATGGGCAAGTTAACTTTCTCAAATTTGTATCTTTGGGCTAATAGTAAATTGTTAATTGTTAATGGCGCACTTACAGTTTGGGTTAGTGTTCCAAAAAGAATAAGTTTGAACACTGCAGATATGTATGCATTTAACTCCAGGTAGTGAAATAATATTTGAACAAAGAAATCAGTAAAACATATGTATAACTTAGATATGACTTAGATATTTACTAATACAAATGTTTATATGGAGTTACCATAAGTACAAAAATGCAAAAAATACGCATGTAAATATCCATATTGGCAAAAATATTCATCCATCACTGATATACAAGCACACCTGGGGTTAAGACCACCTGTGTAAAAACACGACCATGTAAACATTTAATTATTTTTTAAATGGAGTTTAACATACCACATACTGCCAAGGTTATCTGTGACATTTCCAGTGTTTTACCCATGGAGGTAGTAAGGACACAGTATAAAAAAGTATTTTTACCCCTTGTTGTAGTATTAGTTCACAGGTTTGACTGTAGGATTTAAAAAATAAACTAGGGACAGATCTCATACGATAAACTAAAATCTCTAATAAATTAATTTTATCTTTAAGCCAATAACGACATCATGAAATTAATCACCAATAGTTTTTACCGATCCAATAAATCTTCATTTACTGTTATCTGAGGCATGTAGCTTATATATAACTATATATTGCTTTGAACAAAGTGCTTGAGAATCACAATGAGTATGAGTACTGATCTCAAATCTGCAAGGTGCTTCATTAACTGGTGTGCAATCAATCAATCAATCAATCAATCAATCAATCAATCAATCAATCAATCAATCAATCAATCAATCAACTAGCTCATATAAAAAATAAATAAATATAGGCAAGAAACAAAAATAAATATCATCTTGTTAAAGGTTAAATTACAACTGAAATACATGCATGATACACAAACATTATAACAAAAAGAGATATACTAAATGAATCGATGTACGTATACATAAACAGAACCTATAGATGATTTTATATCATATAATTTCTCTAGGTATCACTTACTGAATAGGCAAGATATAATTGTATAAATCATACTGTTTAAAATCATAAATTAACATTATTGGTTATAACAAAGCACCAATGAATAACAATTCAAATGATAATTAACTCTACTTTCTTGCATCAGAATATTTCCACTCATTCAAACTTTCTCCTTACACGTATAAAAAGTAACACATCAATTCCATGTATTGCTGTGCTCATGATGCGTTAAAATTATGCTCACACCCATTTTGGCGTATACTGGCATTAAGCAATAACAAAATGGATCATGTTAAATACTTTTTATATAATCGCTCAAAGGAAAAATCAAAAACCAAATTTGCATCAAAATTTTTGGAAAATAAAGTACAGAGGATATTGTTTTCTTTACTCCATCTCCTTATTTACAAACATCATGTTTGCAACTTTTGTGATGAAGCTTGTTAACTCAGGGTAATGGTAAACTCAGAATTCCATGAGCATCAAACGTCTTGGATTGATTTGTGAAAACTATTTTTATGCTCAGCCTTTTGTACTTGTAGAAATTTATAAACTGAAATTTGGAACAGTTTATTGGGGGGAGGGGGCACTGATTTTCGAAGGGTGGGTGGGGATGAGAGTTTAGGGATTAATTTTCTATTGCCTAAGTTTACAACATTGTACTCTTGAGGAATTTCACAATCTAAAACTTTTATGTCAAGATAGAAATAATTCTGTTTCATTTAATATTTAACTTCAAGTTTTAGATACACCATATAAAACTTGTACAAATATTTATAACGTTTGTTATGAATGATTTAGGACTTGAATTCAAAAGACAATTATTGGTAACGGAAAACGATTATTTTTATGCACTCAAAACTCTCAACTAAGTATTTAAAACTCACAACATTGAGCATGCACTAACGATGAACAAAAGGCACTGTAGCCATGGTAACGAAAACTGGATTTAAAATGGCTTGATATAATTCTTATAATTTGGAATGTATTTAAATGTATTTACATTAATTTACATAATTCTCAGTAACTAGCTATCTATGTAAAAAAACTATTGATCTAGTATCCTCCCCGCCTTCATCAATGTTTCTGTCTAAAACAACAAATATTACATGTGGTTAACAGATAAGCGAAGCCAAAAAGTATCATAACAACAATATGAATAATTTGATATATAACAAAATGGGAAACTGTCTCTCCAACATGAACTGTCGTACCATCATCGTTCACCAATAGGAAGAAATGCTGAAAAAGGGGAGAAAATATTTCGTAAAAAATAATATAGATAATAATATAGATATGCTACTTATTCGTTAATCTTTCATTTCAACCATTTAGAACAATTTACAAAAAAAAAAAAACGACGACAAGAGCTGTTTTTTTCAGCTTGGTCTTCGATTCTCCATCTTTGTACTTAAAGTCTTTTGTGACATCATTGATTACACTTTCCATACAATCACGATATTACAATACAAAATACAGTCAGAACTAAATCTGCTAGCCTTTCCAACAATGCAGCGGAAGAATCACCATGAACCAGGTCATTTGAACCGTTATGAAATCAGGAACCATAAATCAGTTACAAATATATGATAAACTGGTTCCTGGTACAAAGACCCTTTGGTCTACTGCAACATGGAACGGACACAAGCTTAAACATTATGCCAACACAGAATGGTCTCCCCTGATAATACATGAAATGCTTTATAAAACCACTTAATCAGATTAACGATTCAATAATAATAACCAATGTGAAAACAACAAAAATATTATAATACTCACAAAGGCAACAACATCCCACATAAACAACACTAAACATGTAAATGCTTTCATAGGCACATGCGTGACAAGATTAATAGCCCTTAAGGCACACGCTATCAAAATGAACGGAATTATGATCTGAAAAAGAAGAGTAGCAATGAGTATCTCTATGTGTATCTCTATGCATCATGCATCAAACCCTTCCAAGGGAATGAAAAATTAATGTGAGCCTTTGTGCGCTCATCTCTCCTTCGTTCAGATGATTATTTACCTGTATTACATTAATCAATGAATGCTATTTAAGAGCAGTATTTTTTTATCACACACTGTCCTTACTCACAGATAACTCAGGCATGCTCGGATGATAGGTTCAGAGTAGAGTATATTGAAAATGGTTAAAATCATCTGATCAGCTGTATATTGGAAATGGCTTGATTGATCTATCCAGCCGAGCATTAAAAATGGCTTGAATCATGTGATCAGCTGTTCAAAATGACTCAAAAGATTTATTCAACTGTATATTAAAAATGGCTTGAATCATGTGATCAGCTGTTTAAAATGACTCAAAAGATTTATTCAACTGTATATTAAAAATGGCTTGAATAATCTATTCAGCTGTATATTGAAAATGGCTTGAATAATCTATTCAGCTGTATATTGAAAATGGCTCGAATGATCTATTCAGTTGTATATTGAAAATGGCTTGAATGACCTGAATGAATCACCTTTCACCAGATTTCCAGAAATTTAACTTTGTTTTAATTTACAGAACAATTAAACAACAGCTCAATCACTTCAAAATTCACAAATTGGAAATATTTTTCATTCGAAAACTTTTAACCGCCGTTACTTACCTTTAGCGAGATGAGCAGACCCATAAATGGAGGATTGGATATTGTAAGAAAACAGTAGACCGCAGCGGGATCAAAGCTGAAAATGAAACAAGAGTTTAAGTAGACAAATTCGCAATAGCTTCTGTAATACAAACCATATCTATACAGCTTACTATCTGCGTGGTTCAAAACACCTTTGAACAGCATGTTACTCATTTACGTGCCAGTCAATGGGCTGTTTATCTCCAGCACAAGAGAATTTTGCCTAACTCAGGCCATCCTAAAAATACTGTCAGTTTGCAGTTGCAACTGGCTCATTCAGAAATCCCTAATAAAAACTTTTAGGCGATTTTTTGACAATACGTTTTGTTCTTTATTCCAGTTTTTGTCTTCAGGAGCAACATGTAAGGTCAAACAAGGAGAAAATTGCCTACATAACTATTCACTGTTAACAGTTTGGGTCTTGATATCGCAACCCAACATTTTTATAGACTCAAACACAGATTTCCATTTTTTATATTAAGTATGCAGAAAAATAGAAAAAATACAAGTTCGGATATCCAGTTTCATAAATTAAAATCACGCACTGCTTACTTAGACAATGCTGATATATATGGTAGTAATGTACATGTATAAAATGAAATACCTGTTCACACTAGCAATATTTCCCGTACCATACAAGCTAGTATTTATTAAAAATATCTAAATGTTATGTTAAGGCTAAAATGAATAAAGATATGACCAGATCAATTCAAGAATATGAAACACGTAATCTATACGCTCAGGTACTTCAGTGCATATTGACACAAGGAATTTTTTTGTGATTAAAATTGTAAACTCGAGGTAATGACAGACTCCGTTTCAACGACTTGGATAAATTCGTGAAAATTATTTTATGCTCTGGCTTCTGTTCTTGTATTTATAAACTGAAAATTTGAAAACAATTTTCCCTTTACACCTTTTTGTGCCATTCATAGGTGTTACCTTGGTGGTGTTTAATGAATAAGGAAACTATTAGCATCCTATTTTTATTGCCTTACCATTGGGTCTTATAAAATCGAAAACGATACATTATAAAAAGGATACGAAATAAAATGCCCGTCTGAGGTCAGCTCTAACTAAAACGTTTCTGCTCTTTCCATTGTTGATCTGGTTAGAGATTGCCGCAAAGTCTAAACTGTCCAGCTGAAAATAGATCCAAGGCATCTTAAATCACTTTGTTAAGAACACCGCCCGTCTTTGCATTTATTATATATCATTGTGTGGCTTTTAGGGGGAGTCATGCCAATTGTTTCGTTGACTATGTTTGTGGTATCTTTATAAGGGCGGAAGTGAGCCATAATTGTGGTTGTAATGAGAGGTTCTGCATGTCATTGTTGTAAATGCAATGATGTGTGCTGTAATGATTGATTTCATGGGACTCCGTTTATACCTTTTGTTGACCTTTTGCTCCATGGATGCCTATCAGAACAAACCTTGTCACATGTATTTGTGCGAGTACATGACACCTTGTTTTGTGAGTCATTGCAATTCCTATGTACTTGTGAAAAATACAAGAAGTGCAAAGTCTCCAGTGGAATTCTATAGGTTTGACAAAATACTTACAACTCGAGTTGAATGGTCTGGACTCCCTTTGCCATTTATTCCGTTACCATTTTCCATGACTTTTGTTGGCAACTCTTTATAGTCGTTCAATAAACTGGACTCCATTAACATCCAAATGTATAAATTCCAACACATGGCCACCATAAATAAACATTCATATGTAAATAAAAGTTAAGGTAAACAAATAACTGATTGATTTGAAGGTGAAAGGCATTCGTTTTAGATAGGATATATTATGAAAAAAACAACAAAGAGACATACATTGTAAGAAAATTCCGATATTAGTTCCTCCTCATAGACCAAAAGAAATATTGACGTATTCTCATCATTCATCGAATCTAAGTAGAAGTGTAGAAAAATGGTTCGCTAAATGATTTTTTTTGTACATCAAATTTGGTATTATCATGCTGAAGTTTTACGAATTAAATTAAGGAAATTAAAGGTTAATAACTAGAAAATGTAAATGAATATACCAATGGGAGATTTAAACACAGAATTCTTTAGGAAATTTAAGTCTGTAACCTATTTACTAAAAACTACACATGCTTCAAGTGACCTTGACCAGAATAACGCTCCCCCAAAATCATATTGTGGTGTCAAGGGTACTTCATAATTCAACAAAGGTATTTATTATATATTGTGCATGTACGAAAATATGAAAAAAATGAAACAAAATGACATTGATTTTGAGCTATATATACTCGTGGTTGATAGACGTCACTTTTCACAAAAAGGATATGAAATGCTAAATAAAACAAATGGTGACATCCATGCCAATGCAATTGTGAATAGACGACATTTGATGTCAGTCGTAACAAACAATGGTTCTATCACGCCTAATACTGAAACAAAGAATAAGTGTTTGGTGAGAAATAAATTCTACGGTAAGTACAAGCTATAACTTTACCAACGTCTGTTAGCATCCATCATACAAAGACTTTCTGAAATAATATTCTATTTTTATAAGCTAATTCAAATTAACTAATTCTTAAATTACAGATAAAAGTATTAAAGTCCTTGTAAAAGTTGCATGCAGATAAACTATGAAAAAAAATGAATATTGCATGTACTTATACAAAAAATCGACCTAAGTAAAAAATCAATATAGATATAATTCAAGATTTTTTATGACGACATCTATGACGTCATTAATTTCGTTATAACTTGACAATCAATACATTCTTGACTGCTTATTTTACCAATGTTAATGATGTCATTTATGACATCATACGGCTCGTGATACTTACACAAAAATCCCCAGCTTAGAACTTGAGATATAAATGGTGTCCTCCTATTGGTTGCTGCCATTTCAGCGGTATGTCTAACAATAAATACACATATGGCAAGAACACATATCTAAAAAAAAATAAACAAGAATAAGTGACCACAATCAAACAATCCGGTAAAACTTTATTTTATGACTGCAATAATAACTAGTTTAAGAATAGGAATCAGATATGTTAACATCTAAGAATACATTATTGTACCATGTGACTTTCGGATGCACACTCATGATCAGCAAAGGTCAAATTGTCACAAATCTTGTTAAAAGTAAGCGGAGATATGGGGATAGGAATCTGTTTGATTATGTTTTGCTAGTAGCATGCTCACATAAACATTTTGTCTAAGTTCATTGAAGATTGAATAGCAACTGTTCAACTTGGACAGTTCATATCTATTATATTGTAAATACAATCCGCTGCAAGAGTTCCAAAAATACGTCCCGACAAGACGGACGTATAAATATCAGACGGTCGAATTATGAGACAAACCACATATATATCGAAATTCAAACTTAATTGAATTAAATTATTTTTAGAAGAGAAAACTTACTTGGAATCCAAATATTAAAAATAATTTTCTTTTTGCTAATTGTTTGGAAGCAAATCTGAAAAAAGGTAGAAATAATGAAAAAATACACTAAATCAACATTGGCACAATACTTTCAATCATGGCATAATTATAAAAGATTCAGCCATCATGCATGCTCTTTTGTCTACAACAATGTAGATTTATAAACTTTATACGACAAATATATAATGACAAAACCTCTATGAAAACCCAAGAGAACAATCGTACAAATTGAAATATTGCACAAACATAAAGGTATACGTTTAACGAAAAAAGAACTTCAGAAAAAGTCTGGTCTATAGTCACACAATTGCTTTTATTCTCTAACACGGATAAAAACGTAATATAAATATTTTTAGATACTTACGTTTTAACAATGATACAAGCAATAGCTATGGCTACTACTCCACCAAATACACTGAAATAAATAAATATAATATAAGAATACATTCACATGTTTTGTAGTTAACACTCAGACCATCCAGATTAAGTTTGGTGATATCAAGTACTATTTTAGACACTGAATTTTGGAAATGCGGCAAGGACTTGTGTCTGTATTGCTACTATCAAAGTAAATAAGTTTATAAGCTTCTATATCAGGTCTTAGGTATGGAATTACTTCAAACATCTATGAAAACAGTAAAAAAATACAAAGAATTAAGAGATTGTTGTCATCTCACAACTGAAGAGGTTCAACTTACAAATCAGCTCTTACAGACGTTAGTCAGTTTAAAGAATAGGATTATGACGAGCTGGAAATAGTTATGTCAATAGAAAGAGATTTGTCTGAACCATAGTAAGAATGCATCAAAGAATAAATCATAGACCTAGCACTTTCGCCAGGAGCAAACATTAATAGTGACACAATCATTTTTTATAGCTGAAGTTTAACATTTTCAAATGTATCAAAACTTACACAAGGTTGAAGTTTAATTCCCTCGTACCGGGTGGAATGGCGGGGAAAAATGCTACCGCTATACAGGAAGCTGACCATTGCATAACTATACGCTGAAAAATAATAACAAGAAATGTGTTATAATTCAACAATTGTTTGCCTATGTCCGACGGGAGGGTTACCAAACATGTGCTGCTTGGTTATGAACCTTACTCACTTATTAAGCTGCAACAATGTTTTACAGACTAAGTATATATAAGCTGCAACAATGTTTTACAGACTAAGTATATATAATCTACAATAAAACCTCAAATAGCGACCTCCCCAGTATTACGACTACCTTGTTATCGACCACTTATTTTCGAACCGGATTTTAACAACTCCACTATCATTCAACTTGTTAATGAGACAACCTCATTATTACGACTGATTTTTCTTGTTCCAAAGGTGGTCTCATTATCGATGCTTTACTGTATATAGAAAGGCATGGTGGGAGACGAACTGCATTGGTTAAATGTTACAAATAATATAGTGGAGAAATCTGTTATTTGCATCAGTTTCAAATCCGCATTATCTTGATTGACGAACCCTGTGCTCTACCATCTAAGCTGTCCAAGAAAGTCGACAGTTATATACATATTTTGATTCCATGGATCAAGTCTTAGGGAAAGCTCTCACCTTGTCTAATTCTTCTCTTTTAAATATCCATGGCCATGCAGCAAACAATACGATTCCTACTGACATCACATCACGATAATAATACCCTATAACCTGTTGTAATGACAAAAAAACACATCAAACGAATACGAAAAATGATATTTTTGCTGAGAGAGTTTTCATGTATGACGTGTTTCTTCTGCAATCATATGGTGGCATATTTCTTATCATGAAAAGTTACTGAAATTTCATTAAAATGTCTTTGTTTTTTTCATGAATTTGATACTATTCAGACTATTTTATGCAGAAATATGCCACCATACAAACATTATATACATGTAGTTACGATATTCCAAAACATTTAATATCATCAATTTGACTTGCACCATACCATCTCAATGTTTTATATGGATTGCTTTCATGGCATTTTTAATGTACACCAACCTCCATACACATAACTTGCCCTATAAACATATTCTTTAGCTTCGTTTGATTTTTATTCATTAATGAAAGAACCATACTATTATGGATTATAAAAAGAAAATAGTACATTGCGAACAAAAATGCTGACAAAGATATCATTGCTTCATAAGAAACCATATAGAATGGTTGTTTTATTCATGTAATTTAATCTAAATATTACTGAAATCTGAAGAAAACAAAACGTAGTCAAAAGAATAGAACATAGTACTACTGAACCATTTGTGGTGGTTAGTATCACTGTTGGGTAAAGGGAGACAACTACAATAGACACAAAAACACCAAGAGTTACTTACCACTGTTTCAAGACCAACAAATGTTAAAAAGAGGTAGGGTACTAAAGGTTTCAGAGTGGATGCTACAAGTACCATCTGTTTGAGTATATCAAACCTGAATAATTATAATAAAAAATAAATACAATAAGTATAAATAATAAAAAAATAAATAAAAAGGTAGTACAAACATGAATCAATGATTCGGTTAAAACGGTGTGTGTCTAAACTAATAATTCCCAAGTAATACTTTGGGGATGGACCATACCATACTATAATTATAAATTATACTCCGTTCTAAAGTAGTATGGACTGCTCACTAACTAATGATCTTGTTATTTAACTTTCTAGCTCTTTATTCAAAAAGTGTAATTGACACAGATGTTAGTTAAAGAATTGTTTCAATTGAAATTTTGCCCCATTACCGCAAGTTTAGATTTCACTATAACAAAACAGTTAAACAATCACGAAACTTACCTCAAACAGACGGCAAGCCATATCGGACATGGCATTAAAATATAAAAATAATTTGTCCAAACAGTTGACTGTACTGAAAGTGTAAAAAAAGTCCGAGTGAAAATCAATATGCCAAGAAAATCGTTATTAAAATTTTTTGTCAGTAAAACAGTAGTATTATAGTAATGTGAACTCTGCTGAGTCATTTTTGTCAGGCCCGATGCAATTTTTCCAAAACGTAAGCTTGCAAAAAATGATTATCATAACAGAATAAATAAATATACATCAATTATAATTCCAAAAAAATATGTAAAAATCAAAATATATTTTAACTCTGCCTACATTTTGATTCATATTTTAATTCATATGATTATGACTACAAACATTCATAAGAACACCATCAATAAGGTTTAATGTCACACCAACAGCCAGGCTCAGATCTTTCCAGCTTTATCTGTAGAAGACAACTCCAAGCAAACACCTGGGTCGAGCCATCAACCATCAATAAGCAATGAACTTTGTCTGATCCTGGGTGGGATTCGAACTCACAGCATGGTAGGGCTAATGGTTACTAGTCAGAAAACCACTAACACTGGACCTCGGAGGCTCCCTTGGTACACCATCACAGTGTTTAGCCTCAACAAATCAGATCAAATCAAATACAAAATATATGGTATTTCTTACCATATAAAGCTACGAATATAATGACACTGAGTATGGAGAAGAAGCTGATTATCATTCCTTTAAATCTACGTGAGAGTTGTGGCCCCTGACTTGGTGCTGTGAGTGAGCAGTGATCTTCGTAAATCAAAGACAGCAAATAAATCATCCAACCGACGTAGCTGCTGACAATGCCTAACCTTTAACAAAAATATAAAAGTTCAAAACTGGGGTCACGTTTCGTATACCTTAGCTCGGTTATAGGACTACCTCCCACACAATGTTGAACTACAACGAGTACAGTAAAACCTCGATATTACGACCACCTTCTGGACACGGAAAACGGTCGTAATAATGAGGTGGTTTCATTATCAAGTTGAATTTATAATTGAAAGCCAGTCCGAAAATAAGTGGTCATTTTAACAAATGAATATGCTCGTAATAATGAGGTGGTCACTATTTGAGGTTATATATTTGATTATATCGTAAAAATTAGGAGGTTAATGTGTTGCTTAATGATTTGCCGTTAGTTATATTGAACTTATCTCTTGAGCATTTACTTTTGAACAACGATGTACTTTGAAAAGTTACATATTCTTACCATAAATTCCTTCGATCGTATGTAGTATAGTATCTTATTCCTTTCAATGCTAGGTTAATGCCCCTTTTTGATTCTTCGATCTAAAAGATCATAAACATAATTCATCATTAGGCCATAAATAATAACCTGATTTCCGTCAATATCTCCAGAAATATAGATGGGCAGAATTTTTTTCTTAACTCAAAAAACACAAGTTAAACGAATGGTACATGATGAATTCGCCCATACGGTTTACCTTAGAACATGGAACTCGGAGGTAAAGTTTATGGTCCGCATGACAATAATGAACGCGAGCAGGAGATTAAAACTGTTCACACTTATCAGGATTTTCACAATAAATTGTTTAGTATAATTATACTTACCGCCTCTTTGTACTGTTTGTTGTTAATTTTTGATCGAATCAGGCTCTCGAGATTAACCTGCGATAAAAATAAACAAGATGACAGGAACTGTCACAAGACCAGGTTTTCATGAGAAGTTGCACACAGAATATTACATGTGCACAAAATACAGAAACGGCCATAATTCGGCAAAAAAAAAAATGATTGAATCACAAAACCTTGATAATTTGTGCTGGGGTACATGGTGATGATAATTACGCGAAAGTTTTGTCGAAATCCCTTGATAAATCTGGGAGGAGTTTAGATTTTCAGTTGCAAGAACATTATTCTAAAGACAACAATACAACATTTTAATCAAATCTGCTTAATGAAAGTCGCCAGGGAGAAACACTCATTAAGTGGAGCGTTTAGACCTAATATTTCAGAGCATTATATGCCGACGAATGTAGTGCTAGTTATGCATAATTTAGTCATTCATTGTCCCGAGCTGTATATATGAATATAATTATGGCAAACTGTCTTAACAAGGGAACTTAATATTCATACTGATTAAAGTAATTTCTGTTACCGAAAGACTGACAGATTTGTTCGGTACAGAATAACTTAAAATCAATAAATATGAGTGGAGGAGATCGCTAACAGATTTACGCTAACGTCCAGACCAAAAAGAAAAGGTCAGTCGATAGATAGATTTTTACAGTTTCGAGATATAGTTCTTTTTTCATAGGGTTTAACGCCGTTTTTCAACATTTTTTTTCAGTTATGTACGGCGACTGGTTCACCTTCACCTAACAGTTGTTTAGACTGTATTCTAATCAGTACTAACTTACCCTTCCAAAAAGAACCGGCAACATCTCAACGTGTGGAGGAAAAATCGACATTTTTATCAAATTTTCATAGAAGGGTATGAAATGCCGATATCAAAATTTGAGCCCGGATCAGCGGGTTACAAGTCCAACGCACTAACCACTAGACCGCGGTGATATAGTTAATATGAAAATCAAAAATATCGGCAAGGAAAAATTGACGAGACAAAAAGAAAAAGCTCTAGAGGTCTGGTAAGCAGAAACCAGGAAACTTTACGGGAAGGTTCTATTGACAAATATAATGCCTCGTGTAGATAGTGATGGAATGTATGAAAAACTGCTGAAAAATTCTTACCACTGCCTCTGTTGTCAATGGTTTGAATGGACTGAAAAAAAGTTTTATAGATGTTTTCCGTTTCGCATCTCTCAAGGCCTAAAATCGAAAAATAAAAAATTGACATCAATAAAAAGCTTATAACAGCTACAGTCCATAACTTTATTTTGTTACCTGTAATGAAGTTAATGTCTTGAAGACAGATAAAATTTTTATACTGAGCGTGATATTGCTGATCGTGCCTTTGTTGTAGTGTAAACTTCTGCAATTTTTTATTGCAATAAATATGGTCAAACATACTGAAGAACTTTATTGAAGTGTTTTTCTTCTTAATAAAAAGTGTAATGCTTTAATTGGAATGTGAAACACCTCATACAATAAAACACGGTTATAATGAACTATGATATAATGAAGATCGGATACAGTGAAGTATTTACCTCAGACATGCTCTTGTTTATTTTGGAAATACCAGTACTGAAATATGGATACAATGAAGTAATCATTTGGGTCCCCAAGAATTTACTCTATAACCGTGTTCTACTGTACATCAATACACTAAACATGGGTTTCAAATAAAACGATGTTTTTTCTTCTTTTAAAATTTTGAAAAATAAGACTCGAACTAATTAAAAAAATAATGTCATTGATTTTGTATCATTGATACAAATTGTTTGACACGTGATACGTACCTCGCATTGGGCTACCAGTTGTCTCATGTTAGCGAACAGTATTTCAGCAATTTCATGATCTGTTAGGTTGAAGAGTACTTCTGGAACAGGCAACTGAAAAAGAAAAAAAAGTTGAATATAAAACACCTCAAATCAATACTTACAAATATCCATGGCATATTTTCTGGTCACGAGTTCCAACTCTTGATTTACGACAAATTACAGTTGAACCTTGATAATCCAAACTTGTTCGGACAGACAAAAAATCGGATAAGAGAGGTTTTCGGAATACAAAGGTTCCGGATTACAAACGTTTTTTAGCATTACATACATAATAGAAACATTGGGACCAGCTGAGGTGTTCGGTTTCGAGAGGGTTCCAGATTGGAAGGGTTTAGAGAAGTTCGACTGTACGGCTCAAATCACAATGCACCTGATTTCTGCCAACATCCCCCAAAAAGTATAGGATAGGTAGATCGACAGGGCATTTTTGGACAAATTACAGTAAAACCTCGTTATTTCGAGGAATCATTGGAGCAGACTAAATACTTTACACAAGCGTGGAGCTCGTAATAACGAGGTGTTTGTTTGTTGGTTGAAAATTATACCCAACTAAAAACAAACATCGCGGGACTTTAAAAACTTGAGATAAATCGGGTGCTTGTGATATTGACGCTCATAATAATGAAGTTTTACTGTAATTGTTTTAGTTCGGGACATGGTTAATAAGAAAATGAAAATATCGGCAGGAAAAAAAAGAACTTTTATTACTCCTAATGACATCAATTACTACCAGATGGACTGTATTTTGTATTAGTCAATCAGGAGCCCGACAATAATCCAATGGTAATGGGTTATTATGTTAATTAGGCATCGTAGTAATAGACAGTAATGTCATTGAAAAGTCTGCTAAATATTGATGGATAATTCTAGTAGCACAAAGGCTGGGAACAAAAGCAATCAGATAATATGCGACGATTATTACAAACATATACTAAAGAACGCGAGTAGTTTATTGTTGCAAACTGTTCAGTATGAAACATGTTTTGAATCTAGAATGATCTAAATAGAAATACAGTAATCTCTCCAGATCGGCCCCCTCTTGAGCAACATCCTCCCTTCAACAACAATATATTTTTTCCACTTTATGATTTATCTATCAATTTAACCTCTCTGCAGCAACAACCTCTCAACAACAAAAACATAATTTTGCTTTCTCAAAAGGGTTTTGCTTTGGACAGGTCGTACTGTACTTCATACATTTGAAAGCAACTGTAACAGGAACTATTTCATTTTACATTTTAAGATTTGTCTCCCCTGTATTATGTCAAAATAGTATGGTTGTGTTTTAAATTCATTATACATCAATATTATTTGATAAGTTGGTTTTGATCTTGTATTATGAGCGTTGAAAACATTTACGTGTTGTTGAATAATTACGTCAGTTAATAATTATCACGTCGTAAACAATCGCGCATGCGCACACGTGATCAGTGAAAATATCAACCAGAAGAATGAAAAAGGTACAACGAAAGGTACATCACTCTGATGGTACAATGAGACAATTGGAAGTAGCATACATTAACTGATCTCTCAATTGATTGAATAACGTGTTTGAAAAATAATGCGCAAGAATCAATCGTATTGTTAGATGCAGGTATATAAAAAAATCAACACACACACAATCATTGCACTAGAACTCCGACTATCAATCAACTTGTTTGTTGGAAAAGCTTTAGACTAGATCATAATTATTTCAGCGTAATTGCGCATGGTAAATCGCATTCTGGCACATGTTGTTTAATTAATGGTCTTAAATTAAGGACAACATTTCATGCGTTGTAAATTTAGCACAAATAGATTTAAATCCGGTGTTAATTAGAGTCTGGAGGGTTTGTACAGTGCAACCTCTCTAAAGCAACATCCTTTGAAAGAAGCAAAATCATGTTGATGTTGAGAGGTGGTCGCTCTAGAGTGGTTAAATTAATAGTTAAATCGTACAGCGGGAAAAATAATGCTGTTTTTGAAGGAAGGTTGTCGCTCAAGAGAGGGCCGCTCTGGAAAGGTTATGTTGTACAATGAAACCTTACTTAGCGACCAATAAAAATCATGACCGTATCGATATCATGAACCCTTGATTTCGTACGGTTCATTTATAGTTCTAGTATTTCAACTTTGATAACGAGACCATTCTAACATTGAGAGCATTAGTTTTGATTCCAAAGGTGGTCTTTTTATCGAGGTTTTACAGTATTCAGTCTTAGTTATGGTCGCTGCAGCACACTCTATTACTTTATTTTAGCACAAATTATTCTAGTGAACAAGAAATATATTGAACATGAAGAAAATTCTTGACTGTTTAAACAGCTGAACATACAATGTATTTCTCAACAACTTTCATGACTTTGTTTAGATATTTGAAGCAGTACTACTGGATATGAAACCACTTAAACTATAGTTTTTTTTTATTTTAATGGCGAAACTAACACTACTAACTGCTATATCATTTGAATGAATTGCGTATCATTATTACATCTGCTATCGCATTATCTAGAAAACATGTATTGATATCAATTAAACAAGATGTTATACACCTAAGTACGGATAAAATGTTAGATAGAACTCAAAAAATAAAATAAAAAATAGTCATTGTAAAGATAAACCATCCAATTACAAGTATGTCCCATGGCTGTGAAACTAACTTCATCGACCGTTCTCATAAGAAGCCATATGATTGGACGTTTTTTGGGGGAACACTTACAATCATCCAATCAGAAACCTCAATTTTGAGACTGTTATAAAGTTAAAATACCTATTTTACTATTTCTTTCCTAATTTGTTTTATTTATCTTGTCTCAAAAATCAAATTTGACTGTTGAAATTCCGATGAATCTATAAGCAAGCATGGTTTTGTGGATTATTTCTGATTTTTGGTATACAATGAAAAAGCTGTATGCAGAAGTCACCATTTGGGAAAGTACTACAGTCTTCATGCAGAGTTTGTCTTTATCCAAAGGTTAAGTTACTTCGTCATTTATATCAATAAATGTGTATTAAAGAAAGGCCGATATTCACATTGTGTAGCTTTTATTCACTGATGTCCCTTACAACTAAATAAGTTTTTGGGTGTAACAATATTAAACATCTACTGGTACAAAATATATGATATTGTAGATTTATGTGTTAGTTTTTGCCTTCACTCAAATGTTGTAAGCTAGATCATAAGTTTCACGTTTCAAAACAAGACGATACTGTTTCATGAATCTGGTACTTTTTGCAGTACAATATCAGCAAAAACTAGATTATAGCACAATTGTATGTGTAACGCTAATATATATGTAATAAACACCCGGTAAAATCCGAATTATTGTTCACCTGTAAGTAAAGGTCACGATATGAACAAAAGCCACTCACTAGCGTACGGATAGGGTTAATATATATCTCGTTAACCTCTTAAAAAGGTCAACAGGAGGCTACGTGGTCGAGGGGTAATGGCCACTGAATAGTATAACCACTAACCCTTCACCGTTGTGAATTCGAATTCCACCCGGGATCAGACAAATTTGTCATGCGAGTGGGCTGTCGAGCTGGCTTACGGAAGACCAGTGGTTCTACCCGAGTTAACACATAAGGTTTTCCTCAGTTGTTAAAACTGGGAAAGTCGCCAAATGACCTTGGGAGTTGATGCGACGTTAAACTGATACGAAAAAGGCCCAATTTACCTCTCAATAAAACCAAAAATATCTACAAACAGTTCAAACTTATGTAATCATATAACTTTCTGAAAATAGAAAATCAAAGATTTCAAAAATGCCAATATTTATTATCAATTAATAATTGAGTTTATTTCTGAGTGTGAACAGAGGTCATATTCACTTATGAAATCTAATATGGACCAGCGTTGGTTTAATTTGAATCAACTAACCGTGTTCCTACGTAGGGATAAAAATAATGCAGTACTGATTTATAACTTTGTTTTCATACCCCCTATGACTTGCATTTTATTAAAATATCAAGTGATTAAAAGCTTAACTTTTGAAATACAGTAAATCCCCACCTAGAGTACACTCCAATAATAAAACCATTTTGACGCCTTACTTTTTAATCGGTTTCTAAATTGCTCAGTAACATTTATATCATATTCAATATTTTAAGCCATAACAATCACTAAATATATTAATAAATTGAGAAACAGAAATAGTGTCGTTTCTCGCCAAAAGGTAGTTGTTTCGCCCCCAATTTGGTTTAACTACCAGTCCATCAAACATTTTCAAATTGACCCACTGATCAATGTCGTATTTTGAGAATGGTCGCTGGATATACTTGTGTCATTGTAGATGCTTGTAATGACTACATGTACAGTGCAAGTTCTCCAGAACAGCCCTCTTTTGAGCAACAACCTCCCTTCAACAACAACATGATTTTTCCACTATACGATTTGACTGTTAATTTAACATCTTTAGAGCAACAATCTTTCAACAACAGCATAATTTTGCTTCTCCAAAGGGTGATGCTTAAGACAGGTTGCACAGTATTTACATTTGTGCAACAAGGCTATTGTGAATATTATATAAAAAGTCACCAGTCTCCTATCAATACTTCAGAGTATGCTATTACTTACAGACTTTGTTCGTTATGGTTTTCACGATATGAACAATTGCCACTCGTTAGCGTACGGTTGCTTTAATACAGACACCTAATTAACTTCTTTAAAAAGGTCAACAGGGGACCTCCGTGGTCGCATCAACAACCAGGGGCATAGGACGAATTTTCCAGCTTTTTACGTAGTGTACAACCACAGATCTTTCCTAAGCTAGCTAGACAGCTTCCTTGTATGAGGCTTACAATTTAACGAGGAATCTATCAGTAGAGGTATGTAACCCAGAAGTATATCTTAGTCTCATTAGGCCATCATTCTAGTGAGCACGTACGAAACCATTAAATACTTACCACTGCATTCATAGGGAACGGTATCCCAACCAGAGCAGCCAAGAATGCTGCCATACTGGCTTGATTGATGTCCGTTCTTCTTAAGTCAGCCAAACTCCAAGCTGCAATGACAAGTTTACACGGTATTTCAGGCAAAACAAATATAAGATATGAGTTACGTAAACTTAACATAATGCTTGTTGGCAAGACGATGCAGGATGAAAAATTGAGAGGTCTCGTCTTGCGTCATAATACATGTAGATCATTATAGTACAATACGGTTATAGAAGACTCGGACGAAGTGAAGAATTGGATATAGTGGAGTACCTATCTCAACAAATGTTAATAATGAGATTCATATAATTTTATAATCACTCAGTCGAAGGTCAGAGTGAAAGCTTTAACACATGAACACTTGTTTTCAAGAGATCTAATCCTTCTTTGAAGGGGAAACACGTAAAAATTCAACCAATCATACCTTCTGATAATCCATCCGCATACTTAAACGTTTCTTTCTCTGGTTTACGCAGACCCGGTCCCCAGACAATTAATGGGGTCAAAGTTTCGTCTGGCGTCCCATCACCATGAGCCCCTGCAAAAACAACAAAGATTAAAAAAAAAAAACGTCAGCAATGTGTATGGGATTTTTATCGGCTAACATCATTCTACCGAGCTTTGTTCTCAATAAATAATGTGAATCACCATAGTTTTAAAGTGGGAAATTACGCTCTTGACTCGATAACTCAGTGATTGTCCGGGGACAGATTACGCCTGCTTTCAACAGTTTTTGTCAGCTAACGCAATGTCTCCAACCAAATCACAGAGAACATGTGCCGTGCCCTAGATTCGAACTCACGACCGTAAACCAATCGCTTCTCCCGTTGACCTAAGCTTAAGTTGAATCAAATATTAATTCAGTTATTTGGAGCGGGACTCCATAAAATGGAGTTCATTATTAAAGTTGCCTTTAAATTACTGTACCATGTTTTACATTAAGGCTGCTAATTAAATATCATGTTTTGTAGTTGTCACAAGTTTCATGTTTCAGAGTAATACATCATAGGATAACCAGAAAAAAAACTAATTCTCCAGGAATTCCACGCGCATGAGCATTGAAACTAGCAACACTCTACACGAAGATGAAACAATGACTAAATAGTATAAGGCCAATCAATCATAGCATCATTGTGTTTAAGATCTTAAGGCCGTACAATAAAATCATGATATAAAGGCCACCTTTCGGACCCGAAAAGAGCGGTCATAATATCGAGGTGGTCTGATGATCAAGTTATTCAAGTATAGAAAAAAATATAGAATACTGGTCCAAAATTGAGTGATCGTTACAATGAGGTGGTCGTTATATTGAGGTGGTCGTAAATTGAGATTTACTTCATTTAACTTTTTGTGTTTGCTGTCACCTATCGACTTACGAAATTATTGCATCATGATATATGAGCTTACTCTCAGAAAACTCCGTAAGTTTGTTATACGTAGTCAAACCTGTATATAAAGACCACATTAGAACGGTTTAAAAAATATTTTTTTTATTTCGGAGGTGGTTTTCATTCATACGTTAAAACAAACTGCAAATACATGCACTTGAACGGTTAGTGAAACTACAGATCTTTATAACTACTTGGCCTTCAGGCACTGGTGGTTTTATCACGCTGGTAGGATTGTACTTGTATAAGATGATAACTGAAAACTGCTGACACAATTTTGAAAATGACATTTAGCGTGATAACTAATCATTATTGTTGAATATTGGTCTAAATTAGACGTTATATTATACTTAGTGAATGAAAAAAATCGGCTAATTACGGGCTGTGGAAGTATTAGATGACAAATCGTTATATGTACTCGACTTGAGTACAGCCTGAATGATACTTAGGTACAAATAAACTCAGATACTCAGGGAGATAGAAACATCCGTATTGATCTTAAAGGTACTAGAACCATGGTTTATGATTTTATATAATTTTACATCTGGCCATAGCAGTAAAAATTCACCTAGTCGCTACCTTCATAATACGGTCATCTCATTACAACGACCACTAATTGTTAGAGTGGATTTGAATATTTTAATTACATTTCAACTTGATATTGAAATCACCTCAATATCAAAATCATTTTTTCGGGTCCCCAAAAATTTGTAAAAAAAATCAATAAAATGAATGGTAAAATTAAGGTTCATCAATTATTTAAATGATGCGTCTATTTTCCATAGCACCAAATGTATCATCGGATATGCAGAAAAATCACATTGTAGAAACATGCTACAATTCAATTACAAAATCAAAGGACTAGAATAACTGAGGCATGAAATCGGCCCAACGAAAGCGTAAATCGTGAAATTATGCTTTTCATAGATACCTTTTGTTTATATGTACATGACGCACTTTAGAATGATTGGGTTTTTCGTGAACAACTAGAAACAACAAAAACGAAATCGTAAAAAAGATATAAAATCGTAAAATGATCTATAAATTAACCGTACAATGGAGAAATATTAAAACAAGTATGTATGATACAAAATAATTTCTCAATTTATGGTCTGAATTGAGAAAACATAGAATGAAATATGAGTTTGTAACCAGAGTATATCGTATCCAATAAACTGTGCGATTTCATAAACACACGCATTTTATGACAATTTTATAGAAGATAAGACCAGGCTATTGATTGCCTCTCAAGTTGTCATTGACCGGTTATTCTGTGCAAGCATAAGAATTACGAGTATGATAAGGTGAATGATTGCTGTTTGCAGCACATGACGCTCAAAAAATTTACACGATTCCGACCTAAATATCGTTTAGACAATTTCCGGATATTTATCACAGAGTCCGTGTCTCTCAAATTTCCAGCGATACATAAATAATTGCCGCCACGTATACCACGTGATGGTGGATATTTAAATAAATTATCGGTTACTAAGATAATTTAAAATGTCTTTTGAGTACTTTACCATAAATTGTTCTTCATGATCCAAACTACATTAGCCTATTTTTCCTGAACATCACCAAACAAATTCATGTAAATACCTTATTGCACCATTGATTGCTTAAAGAGACCAAAACTTGTTTGAACACAGTATTTCTACAGTAACTTGTGATATCATATAGCAGAAGGGGTCACTCTACTTTTCAGCATAATTTGTGGGTCTTCTTGAATTTGAACGGAAGAAGTGTATACCATTGCGCGAACGTTGCCAGCAGTGGTTACTATGATGAAGTTGGGTTTACGAACACAGCACTTTACTCCAAAAATGTTCATTGATAAAATCTATTTAAACAGTATATCAGACCCGCTCATAAATATATCCAACCCACTTCAAGCACTTTTTACTGTTCCAGACATACTCCCTAAAGGACTGTTAAGCACCGAGATGATATGAGATCAAAGTACATATTTTATGTTTGCTCAAAGAATTTACCATTTTAAATTTCTTTTATTTCCAATGACGTCCTTAAAAATTATAATTGGTAGAGCATTTGACTACTGTAATTCTACACATAAATCGTCATCGGGAAAACATGGCTCATTATGTAACTGAGTGTTTCATTAGTAAATTAACGAACGTACGGTACCGTCAAACTACAGAAATTATTGCTATAGTAACGATTATGTGTGTCCAGATGAACAGGTAAATAATGTAGTTGATTAAAATAATCTCTAAGGACACGTATGTTTATGTTTCTGAGTGTGCTCTATTTTTTGTGATAAATCAGGAAAAATACGTTCAAGTTATGGTTGTGCAAAGACCATTTCTACTAATACAATAATAACATATCACAGGGTGATGGGACCAAAGCTTATATTTTTGTACATTAACATCAATTAGGAGATTAAATTCCACTAAACTATACTGAAAAGGGTGCTCATAGAAAAAGACTGATTAAAAGTGATATTCATCTCCAACCGCGCCATTGTTGCAAAGTGTTTATAAATCACAATTGATAAAGAACAACTGGAAACGAATACAGATAATGAACTATTAATTAGAATGGTTGTGTAGTTGAATATTATATTGATTTCATTAGAGAGCAATAAATCTCGCGCAAGTGACAACGGTATCTGATGAAAAGACTTTTTATCATGCAATGTGTCACAGGCATGCGAATGTAACTGAAATTGAAAATCGTAGCAAATTGCTTGCACACTGATCTGAATTTCAATAAAGGCAACTAACGAATGTTTACGATAAGAATCACGACAAGTTTCCCAACAGGTTTAAACAACAGGTATATGAATGCAGTCGTAGACATATATACATATATGTGTGTGTGCGTGCGTGCGTATGTCGCACCTATAGACTGTATTTATGTGGATATCTTTGTAGCATTTTCGACTCGAAAATAGCAGTAAAAATAAAATTTTATACTAATTTTGTTGAATAAAAATAATGAGGTTTCGCTGAATGAAAAGAATGCTCTCGTTGAAAAATGATGATTTTTCGAGAATTGTTTCCGTGAATAAAGATAATGACTTTAGACTGTTTTCGATAAATCAGACCAGTTGCAATGATTCAAAAATAACAATTCATGACTGTCACAGTGAATCATATGCCTTGCTCGGCTTTCGTACACCATCCGTCCCGTCTAGGGTTGTGTCCAAATCTACTGTGCATAAGGGACGGGCTATGGCATGATTAAGGCGTATAACTTACCCCAGTCGGTCATGCCGTGATCCGATGTAAACACATACGCGGTTCTGCCATCATGATTGTAATGTTCTTCAAAAGCTTCGTAGACTTTCTTCACACCATTATCGACATAAGTAATGTGCTCGAGATAGGACCTAAAACAGTGAAATCATTGGTAAATTAAAGGGGTCATCTTTTTTAACAGAGAATTGATTTTAAACATCAATATGTTCAACATAGTTTGATAATATTTATTCAGTATTTGGATGAGTATTTGTGGGAACACACTGCAACACTGACACCTCTGTTTGGTCCCTAGGGTGGTCGTAATATCGAGGTGAAACTGCACTTCTTTTATCGGGAACAAGCTAGACGATGCTCAGCTTTTATAACTCAGTAGTTAGGTAATAGATCAAGAACGCACGTTAGGTGTAGAAATATTTATAGTTTAATTCTGTCGTTGGCCTGGCTATTCTTTACATTCAAATATTCAACGTTAGTCCTTACGGGAATGACATCACGATTGATCTTATAATAAGTTGATAACACAACTGAATAATTAATGTTCAAAATTTGTCATGTTATTGTTCCCTGACACGCATCTATGAACGTTTTGCACCATCAAAGAGATGACTGATCGATTAAATAATATTTTTGATTATATTTAATTATCATTAAAAAGACATTGTGCGTGTCAGATGGGTTCATTAAAACATTTGTTTTAGAAGCAGTCTGAGTTGGTTTCCGAATAAAACACTTGATGAATGTAACCTGGTGTTGCTTAAACGATCGATACGAGATATTATCAATTGATATTATTACATCAAAGGATACAAGTCAGAGTTTTAAAATAATGCAAAGACTGCATATATGAAAGCGTATACAACTGACTCTCGACGCTATTTAGATTGCAGTAAGGTAACAGAATTTACAAAAATAATCGGCGTTGAATAACGAAGAGAAGTTCGTGGCGAATATAAACATGACTGAGCAACAAACATGCTCCGCAATACAAGTACATCTTTGAGTTTATGGTGAATCTTTGCGTTTATAGTATATCTTTGAGTTTATAGTAAATATTTTGAGCTTATGGTGAATCTTTGAGTTTTTAGTAAATCTTTGAGTTTATGGTGAATCTTTGAGTTTATAGCAAATATTTCAGTTTACAGTTTAAGTTTGAGGTAAACATTTAAGCCTTTGTTTAAAGCGACCGTTCACGATTTAGACAAAAAAACTGAGATAAATATGAAAACTGGAACTTTTGAGTTTAAGGCACACTTCAGAGTTCGAAGTTAACGGATGAGTTTCAGGTAATTTTTCACATGAATGCAAATATTTAAGGTAAATTTTAAAGCAAGCTTTTTAGCTGAAGCCAGGCGCAGAGATGATCCAGTTAATGATGATGATTTTGGTAAATAGTTTCACATACTGTGAGCTTGGTCGTACGATGTATCCACTGTGATCAAGGCCGCCAAGATGAAGGAAAAACAAAACTTTGTCTTCTGCCATTTTAGATTTCAACTCGTTGTCTGTTTTCGCTTGGTTTAGAAGATTCTGCAATTAAAAAAAACTTGTAATTCAATTTGCAATGAAAGCTGCAATTTGAGCATCCGTGTATTGATTGATATAAAATGACAAACAAATCAATCCTTAGATAAGGGGTCAACGCCTAACTAGTTTTGTTGACCTTAGTCCATATACAGAAATATGACAGTAAACATAAGAAGTTATTTTCAAAGTACCAAACCAAACGTTCGTCCAAAGTCGGACTAGATCAAATGTGTATAAAGGTCAGATGTTTATAAAGGCCACATTTTGTTTTTTCTATTAGTTAGATGGCTTGTGTTCACAAATTTGATTGTCAGGGCATTCGGTGACTTCTCCAGCTTTACAAGTTGAAAAAGACTCCAGGAGTACACCAAGGTAAAATCACAGACCTTCCGTTAGCCAGATGGACAGCTTCCTCACAAGTGATTTTTTTCTGATCCTTGGATTCAAACAGCGGTGAGGGGCTAGTTATTACCAGTCAAAGACCATAACCACTCGACCACAAAAGTCCTTCTTTCCCCGTTGTTGGCTTGTATATGGCCGACACAGAAATATATGCAAGTTTAGCACAAATCACCCTCTTGTTAGCAACGGCATAAATTCTATTAAGCAGTACGTCCACTGGGAATTTATTAATGGTGTCTGGTCACACGCCGGCGTTATATGCTTGTTACTAGTTGAATTAACACGTGCCCCGGGCAAGCAGCACCTATCATACATTGGAAATGTATTGAAGCCAAGAGGTGCAATTATGGCAAGTCAGTTTGCTTCTAAAACAATGAATCGTTAACTGTAAAATGATGGATTTCATAACGTTTGATCTCAGATATAAATTTCTATCACTGAAATATCAAAATGTTGAATAGTCTGCAAGTCTAGCATAACTCATGAATTCGGAGAACTCTGAAATTAAGATAAAGAATACAAAAAACCTGTGTCTAAATACCACAGAAAGGAGACAATAAAATCGCAAAGCACAGTACGTCTTTATTCGGGGTTTTACATTATCACTTTTAGGAAAGGTGCACTGAAGAGAAACTGTTGTTCGTAGGTGGTCGATAATCACATGTGACAGTAAGCTAATGTCTGACTTATATGAAATACACCACCATCAGTCTACAAAGTCTTACTTAGACAGGAACGGTTGGAAAAAAGGTCGTTCCCTAATGATGTGGGCTGTTGGTCATTCAGCCAGGATGTTGGTTATCCAACAGCTTCATGATCAGATGATCGACACTCACTGACAGAATCTCGGACCCGAATGTGTACAACATAAGGATGTGTCAACTAGTAACTTCCCAAATTCTTTCCAATCCTTCATTATAGGGTAACAATGCAAGAAAAACATTTTCTTTTTCATTTATGGGAAAGAAAAAAAACAACATTCAGTTTGTTCTGAAACAGCCAGACTAGCATTTAAATGATAAAGTCTTTTATATTCTGTATCATGTAACTGGAACACCATGACGTTACGCATTAATTATGTCATGACTGGTACACCGTAGAAATGCGTAGCTCTTTCTTCCGTCTATACAAAATTTACAATGGAATAGATCAATCAGTTAACGGCGGTGCGTGAATGAACTCAGACAATGAATCTCAGTTTAATTGAGTTATTGTGTAAGATAGTACATTATTAATTACAAACGTTTATGTGTCTGGTGTACTGGAAGGTCAAGATGGAGCGAAAATGATAGATTATTAATTCGTACTTAACATCACTAAAGTCAATGAATGCCCGAGTTTCAGTTTGCTTGCCACATCATTATATGATAAAACTTCGATATTAAGATCACAATTGTGACAAAAATCGGTCTTAATGAAGAGATGGTCCTACTGTCGAGATAATGGTCATAATAATTAGATGGCCGCTAATAAAGGTTTTTCCGTATATCTGAACTTTATATACTAGAATCTACCAAAATAAATAAAGCTGTAACGTATTGAATAAAACTCATACATCAGGCGCATGGAAGGCAGTTTATTGAATGCTACATTGATAGTGTACGCAGGGGTTTAACGCTGCACCAAAAGTTAGGGTCATTAGGCGACATTTACAGCTTCAATGGTGAAGGAAGACATCTGGATAAAATCACTGATCTCCCGTAAGCGACTTAAAAAGCTTCCTCAAACGTGAAATTTTTCTGACCGCGGGTGGACTGTTACTATCATAGCGGAGTCCCGAAGTCTTGATATTAGCTTATTAGGGTTTATACTAATCTGTACTTACATGAGTTTCTTCGAAAACCCAAGAGTCCATGTCAACAGCATTTATACCAGCCAACCATTTCATATGTCCGGGGTACTTTTTAGAGAACATGCGATCAGCATTTCCTGAAAATAAGTTATACATATGTAATTAAGAAGAATCGTCTAAGATTCGTGTCTAAAAGACTTATATTCAAAACTGGTACATCTGACTGTTTTTGGACGAATAGTCAAAACTGATTAATCACAAGCTTGCTTTCTGAGACGGGTCATCAAATCCTTTTTGTATTCTTACGTAATTCATTGGATTATTTCTTTATAAGATTGTGCGCCGCAGAGGGAGAGCGATGGTTTAGAAATACGCCTAAAATTTTGTTTTAATACAATGTAATTGAATAAAATGCAGTGAAACCATGATATAAAGACAATTTGAACCCATACACCCATAAAATAACAATGATATGAGTTCGCAATCATGACGAAATATAGAAAACCGATTCGAATATAAGTGGTTATTAAAACAAAATAGTCCCAAAGTGAGGCTTTAATGAATCAGCTTTCAGACAAAATTAATGATACAAAAGTAAAATAATCATTAGAATAGTCTATATAATATGTTGGAAAAGGTCTGCGTAATTCTAGTTGGCTCTGCTATTCTCCGCATTTCATGAATAAATTATGCCCAATAATGGCATGTTGATATGTCAACAATTTGTAGCAATTTATACAGCGTAGAATTACATCGCGTAATTTTAGACATCATTTTCGTGTAGCGGTAGTTTATCATAGATGGTTAAACCCATCCACAGCAACATCATTTTGTATTGTAGTGAACTGGACAATAATTGGCATTGTATATTTTCCATCCGGTCATTGACCAATCCGAAAACCTGACACTTAGCAACATTCTATTATCATCCCATTTGTGGCATTATAACGAAAAGTTGTCATTGAATCTGACGCCATTTTAGACATTAATTTATATAATTTTCACCGGGTCGGAGGCCAAAAATCTCATTTAGACTAAAGTATGAGCTGAAATAAGGTTTCGACCGACTACTTAGTTAAACAGTCTCTTTGCAACGTTGAAAGGTAATGAGATTTAATACATGTATGTACTTTTCGGTCAACAAACAACTTTCACGTGATGTGGTCAACAAATTTCCGGTAAGAGTTAGAAAGATTCTACAAAAGACACTTATCTGCAACATGATACGGCTAACTATACAGCTCCGACCAAATGACCTAATACTCGTATTCATTATTTTGTACTATGACCTAATGACGTGAACCACTTGAAACAGTCAATGAAAAAACAAACACGATTGTGTATTCTGTCTTTATGTATTGGACTGTTTAAATATGTTTATTGCCCTAAATCCTATCGTTAATAACTCATAAGTTTACTCAATTTAAGAGTACTCGTGTGTACTAACAGAACGGATTTGTTTGATCTTTAAAAGTCCCGCGAACTCTGACCTCGATATAACAATTTAACAAACAGGTTTAGGTCTGTAAAACAAATTTTTGATAGTTTAATGAAATTTCAAAAAGCACAGTTTAACGGGGAGTGGGACTATAACCTGGTCAAGTTAGTCTGTATGAAAACGTGAACAAAATCATTTTTACTATGAACAGGTCAATGTCCTTAACAATACAGAAAACACGGTTATAGAAAAAAAATCGGATACCGCTAAGTATCTTTTCCTTAAACACACCCTTCTTCATTTCATTATTATTGTGTTTATTTTATAGTGAAATATGGATACAATGTAGTGATTATTCGGATTCCCAGGAATTCACTTTAACCGTGTTCTTCTATATAAGACTCGAAACAAAATGATTGGTTCAATTGGCGTCCTCTTATATGTGAATAAAAGTTACAAGATAGATAGAAAATTAGATAAGCAATACTAGTTTAAATGTAACGTTAACATAGATTTATTTACCTCCTGTGACCTGGGCAAGAAATTTGGGCGTGTCCCATGACCAAGTGTAGCGGCTCTCGTTGAAGATGGTGTCAAATACAACATCCTTACCCTGGATATCTGCAAAAAATAAAGAACAGATAATTGAATACGTGTCGTTTGATTTCTAAAGTAACTCCGCATTTTGCGTTGTTTCATGGCATTTTGTTGCACTAGTATTCAATTGTGATGGGAGAAATGACATTAAAGTCATCATAAAATTAATGATTTAATTATATCAAAATTTTGTTGGGCAGTTTATTTTTACGAATAAAATCAGAAAGATCATTTCCAAGTGATGCAATAATTTCGGATCCTTATATGTAAAAAAAGCGGAGTTTAATGTAACACCAAAAAAACAACTACTTAACAGTAAAGATGCATTCAGGGTTAATAAAAACACCACGTATTATAGACACATGATAAAAACTTTTGCTTAATTTTAAAAGGACATGATCTGTCAGATATCATGTAAAATTGGCCTGAGATATGAGATCGAGACTGCTTCAAAATCTCAAAGAATGCAGATTTCTTGTTCAAAGCAAGATGGGATCTGTTAAGCCGACAACTTCACTTGTAAATCGATGTAAAAGTGGTAAAAAACTAGGCTTGCGGCAAACTTCTCCTCAGAATAAGGACCACCGTGTTAACAATGATGACTCTTAAACTAAAATTTACTGACGTATTAGTATATAGAAATCCCTGAATAACGACCGATCGTGCTTTATAAGAACGCCTTGGAAGTATTTTGTACACAGGGTTTACTGTATCTATCAAATTTTCTGTTAACACTGGCTGATTAATGACGTGTAGTCTAATGATTACAATTATCAACATTAATATTACATAGTCTCCGGTAACTTTGCTAAAATGATGAAAAACACTAGACATATTGCGATGATTATGTTCGCAATATGGTGTTCCCGTATTTGTGTTTGTATCTTCATACAAGAAGCAGCACCATTGAAGCAGCACCAAAGCGATGTGATGCTAATTTCATCAGCTGTCGCAAGATATCTCCAGCCTGCTCGTGTATTCGTTGTATAGAATTCAACACGCTTGACATTTCCAAAGCCGATTCTTGTTCTCACAATTTAGCATCATCGCGGCGTGTTTCATGAATTTAATATGAAATAATAAACAGAATAAGTGGTCCTGTCGAATGCCATATTGATGCATTAATGTTTTACATTGATGAGAGTATATATGGGAATGTTAATGTGCATCAAAATATTGGCATTCAGTGGCATATACCTTGCTGTAAACCATGTTTAGACATGGACAAGAGCCATGCTTTTCGGACAGGATTCCTGTGAGTTTATTGTCCATTTAAATTTGCACTGAAGTCTCTCGAAGATCAAAGAAAAAAGGTTTAAAGAGAAATGTAGGTCACGATGCACTATCTACAGAAATCAATATTTTTCTTTTTTTCAAGGGCCACATCTGTTACGAAATTTCTAAAGCGTAAAATAAATCGAAGTATTTAAAGTATCTATCAAAGAAATAATGATAATGTATTATACGATTTTTGTAATATTAACATTATTGTGTGTAGCATTGAGCAGATACGTCAGAAAAGGACAGTATTAGGGATGTCATACCTTAAAAGTTCACTGTGATTTCGGAGTTCATATGTTATCTTTATTGGCTCACCTCGGTCTTTAAAGGTACTCAAAAACTTGACACCATTATACATAATGTTCTAACCGGTGAGAAAGATTACGAGTAAACATGACAGCGACATAAACATTGCATTAACCACTCTTCACAAGCTACTCACTAATGATTACTTTGAAGTAGTCAACGGGTTAAGTTTATATTTATACAGACTTCTATATAAGTCATATGGTTAAGATCGGGTTCATAGACTCGTTTCATGGCTTTATATACAACTCAAAATTTGCTAAGGATCACCTTTTTGACATTGCATATTTCAGTCCTATTATCATCATATTAAAATCATATTTCCGCTAACGATACACCTGTACGGGGACCTCATAATTGTGTACTTGTACACCTTGCACGATAAGCACATAGAAAAGCGTACCCATGGAAATTTGGTGTTTTATGGCCTTGTGCTTTCACTTAAACGTGTACAAGCAGCAAGACTTCACTCGTTTTATTGTAAAACTGTGTTCGAAATTAGCAAAATATGGCAAATCGACAGGTTAGACGTCGTCTTAGTGAAGATAAGATGAACAGGGGTATTGGAATGTTGGAGGCTGGCCGTTCACAAAGGCACGTTGCCAATGTCCTTCAGGTATCCCAGAGCGTTGTAGCCAGGATGTGGAACCGATTCCAAACGATTGGAAATGTCTTGCAGGGCCACGCCGGAGGTCGGGAACGTTCAACGACTCCAGCCGATGACCGATTTATTGTCCTTCAGGCCAGGCGCCAACGGTTCTCGAACGCTACGACCTTACGTAACGACTTCCAGAATGCAACTGGTGAGCGTGTAAGCACACAAACAGTTAGAAACAGGTTGCATGATGCTGGGATGAGGTCACGGAGACCAGCTATTCGCATTCCATTGACACAACGCCATATTCAAGAGCGTTTGCAATAGGCGCAGACTCATGTCACATGGACAGTTAATGATTGGACCCCGTCCTCTTCACTGATGAGTCAAGGTTTTGTTCGGACTTCACTGTTCTGATTTCATTCTTATGGATGATAACGCCCGTGCACACAGAGCCCACATCACAAACCGATATCTTGAGGAGGCAACTATAGTCCGCATGGATTGGCCAGCGAGGTCCCCGGATTTAAATCCAATTGAGCATGCTTGGGATATGCTGCAGAAAGCCATTTCTTCACGCCACGTCCAACCAACTACAGTTCAGGAGCTAAGACATGCACTCGTGGAAGAAACGACCCAGATTCCTCATCATAAGGTCCGCAGGCTCATCAGCAGCATGCGGGGGCGATGCCAGGCCGTAATTAATGCCCGCGGACACCATACTCGGTATCAAACACCCTACGCCAACCATTTCCTGATTTGCAAGATTTTTTTAATTTCACTATGTGATCTCCAAAATGTTGATTTTCATTCACCGCACTCTTTCCGCAACAGGCACTCGTCAAGGAACACTTCCATTGTCATTATTTTCATAAAAATCAATTCCGAACAAATTATATTTAATTCCTTTTAATCAATTTTCATATGTAATACAATTACACAAAAGTAACGCACTGTAGAAAAAGTGATCCTTAGCAAATTTTGAGTAGTATACATAAACGCGTTCCAAGACTTAACAAATTTTCTTCACCTAGTCCCAAATTGAGATATGCGGATTTATAATTCAAATGCATACGATCGCGGTGACTCAAACAAAGCCTACTATTGATTCACCAAAGGAAAAAAAGAAGTATATTTAAGCCATGATGATTTCAGTTGACAAAACCTCGTTATAAGAAGTCACGATTTATAACCTTATTGCCAAACACGCTCCATACAGATATGGTGCGCTTGATACAATATTATATATATATAGAGAGAGAGAGATACAATAGTTTCGGTTATTTTCTAGTAAACTATAACATCTTTTGCCTCTAATGTTTCGTACGAAAGAATTTGTTTCACTTCGTTGTAAATTTTTACCACTTATGGCTTTATTTCTTGTTTCACAAGAAGCTGAGACAGATGTCTACGTGCAAGACAACGAACGACAACTCCAATGCAATATACATACCCTTAGCGACAGATGTTGGATCCTCGTAAAATCCTGCAGTTAAGGCCACGTGACCCGGTCTGGTTGCCGTAGGAACAGCCGCATGGGAAATACCCCAAGCTCCTTTGTTCTTTATGATGTTTCTAAAATAAAAAAAGATATTTTTTATTGATTAAAGCTTTTCGAGATTAAAGCTTTTATTTTTAATACAAAGGTTTTATCTGTCTGTTTTTTCAACAAATCTTTTTTCTCTGAGGTTTAACTTCCGTCGTCATTTGGTGACTTTTCCAGTTTTAATCGTGGAGGAAGAATCCAAGGTGTACGCGTAGGTAGAACCACCAATCTTACGAAAGTTATCAGCTTCCTCGCAAGTGAAATTTGTAAAGCCTAGTTAGGATTCGAACTCACATCGGCGAGGGAATTATGATCACTAGTCAGATACTATTACCATTCAACTATAGAGGCCCCTTAATGTGTGCCGATTGGACCCTTTATTTACACTGTGTCCTTTATTCACAGGTGGTCACAAAGTCTGGTTATGCAAGATATACTTAAATTATGTGCATAATAGATTTTACGTAGATGTTAATTTTGTCACAGTTAGTACATTTGTAGTTAATATGACTGTTAAATATTTTAATACATAATAATTCATATCAATTACGCTGACAGATTATTGTATGATCAATATTACCATTATTTGATAACTATTAATTTAGAAACATCAAAAGATAGTGATATATGAGAATTGAGCTGGGAGAACAATCATGGCCAATCTTCTATTAATGGTAATTACACATCAGACGTTTGTATAATGATTGTTTAATATGTTTACCCAGTTGACAAAACTAGTACAGTACAACCTCACCAGAGCGGCCTTCTCTTGAGCAACAACCTCCCTTCAACAACAGCTTGATTTTTCCTGCTGTACGATATAACTATAAATTTATCCTTATCTAGAGTAACAACCTCTCATCAACAACATAATTTTGCTTCTCCCAAAGAGTAATGCTTTGGAGAGGTTACACTGTAGTTACATATCGTATGTTGGCATAATGACTGTATATTACGTTTACCCAGTTGATAAAGCTCGCATTTCAAAATAGTTTACAGGCATCTTACTTAACTTTGCGCTGATAAAAGGAGTTCGTTCACGTCTCCCATTCATTCGCGGTATATTGCACGTTTTACGTAAGATGTTTTTTACGGGAGAACATTAGCGCTGTATACAATAAATTCAGACACTTGTAATTTGATTTGCATGCGTCGCTGACGCATAACGCATAGTTTATAATTTAGTATCAATAAAATCTCTGTTTGTTTGCCTTTGTTTGTTTTTGTTCAATTTGTCAATACGTATGAATGCATACGATCTAATACTTTAAACGCAAAATGCGTCATTTCTACATTTTCTGTGATGTTGGTAATATAATATTGCACATCGCATAACTTCGGACTTTTTCGGGATAAACAGTATCCAAGAATTTAAATTGAAAAAATGACGTGTATAAGAGGCTGGATATGCTTTTTTACTAAATGGAATCAAAACATATCACAGAAACGTCAGAGATTTCTCGAATATCTGAATAAACGCCTCATTCGGCATACCTCGATTAATATCGCGTATCTCAGATTTATTCGAGTAAATGAACAATTCAAATACCGCTATTTGTATTGACAGAACTTTAAGAGAACGGGAATTAAATACAATAAAACAAAAGCAAATACATCTATTTTTCATAAAATACATAAATAACCGCAGTTGACAGCTACCTGTAGATAAATGTCAATGTATGAACGAGAGCAGCCCTTTAGCACGTACGCTGATAAAAAACCCAAATATATCTCTGAACAAAGACTGTTTATGCTTGAGGTCATAACCACAGCACTTGGTGGCCTTTATCACAGGTTTTAGTACACATGTGTAATCAATAACCAATTATACTTAATTGATCTTCCAATTAATCACGTTTCTAATATGAAATTTCATTAGGATAGAAAAATAGCCATGTTTAACGTTACATGTTCGGTCCTATTTTTAGACACCAACCCTAAAATTTCTAATGACAAATGTAAACTACGAAAATATTCAGGGATGAACCTTTCCGTGTATTCTTACAAAACCTAGGTTTAGAAAAGTAATAGAAAAGGACCCACCCACCCTATTTCTTGTCAAGTTACCGTAAACTTGATTTTTTTAGCCTTACCCAAATTTTTGTTTTAGAGACGTATGCAAATTTATATACATTCAATCGCAAAATACCAAAGCTAATTATGACATAAATATTGTCTCTAGAGATGATAAAGCGTAATTTATTCATTAATCAATCCAAGCAAGAAATAATATGATATTGCAAAACAGAGACAGGTGTCGTCAACGCAGATTGTAAACAATGAACAGATAAGTTAAAATCCAGGACTGTTTGTACACACTCCCGGTTGAGTTAATAGTGACAATGACGCATTTTTGTCAAATGTATCATTTGACTTGAATATATGCATGGCTAAAACTGTTTATCATTTTATTTTAAGTCGGGTATTAAACATGTATGCTTTGCCACCTAGTGCGCTTTTAAAATATTTTTTGAAATATTCAAGAACAAAGTGTCGTAACATGAATCAATAAAAATAATATAAACACCTCGGTCGCTTTACTAAAAGGATAAAAGATATCGTGAACAAAAGTAGTAAAATAGATAAAATTTGTACAGTGAACTTACAGTATTACAACATTTTGGCGGTAAAACGCATACCACGCATTTCAAATTAAGCTCTATGAGACCACATTCGTATCAGATCACATGTCCAACAGGTGGTCATAATGTGAACACATACGTAGCGGAAATCAAGCATATACGTAACATAGTTTGTGACGAATGTGATCGATGTCGATTTTCAATTTTACTCGTTACAAAAGTGATCAGTTTCGAATGTGAACCCACGTGGTTCCATCCACCGGTAATCAGATTCCCAATACTTTATATTACTTTGCTGAGTGAATCGGGTACCACTTTAAAATCCAATCAAATCACATGACCTAACCATCAGGGTGAAGACTAACAGAAACAAATCAGTTCTTAAAATCGGTGCCAAATTAAGGCGTGAAAGGTTTAGTTCATGGTTTTCGTTATCCGGACCGACCCTTTTGTTCTGTTGACCCTAAGTTTTTTGGTCTTGGCCATTTTTTCTAGCCGGTATTTTCATTTCACTACGAAATATATCTCCGAATAAAACTTGGGAAAAATCTGCCGACGTACTGACCCTAAATCTTCTAGGGGAATGTTAGCGGGAACCAGTTTTTTTTGCCCTTGACAAAGATAAAACAGTTATCGTAAGATTCGTATTAATGTGTTTAAACAAAGAAAAGTCTCCATCCAGGGACTATTGTATAATCCATTGACTCCAAAACAATAGGTTTTTGATTGTACGCATATATGAGTGAATTAGTCTTTTATAACATTACATGGTGCTATTACTCATATATACTTTGGATCATAAAGATTTATGATCCAATAAAACTCATTTCGTTCAAAACAGCCATTATTTGCCTAGCCATCATGTGCAGGCCATACGTTGATATATGTATGTATGTATATGTTATCAGCACAACCTGAGTTAACGCCCAGCTGTACAAGAAACAAACTCCAGTGAACAAATTTCTCGATTAAACAGACATTTATTACCGTAACGGACTGAATAAAAATGCCGTGTCCTCCAGAAAAGATAGACTGACTGTTAGCGAAAATGCTTCGCTAGTTCTAGATTGCAGTGTCTGAGACTTAATGTTGATCTTTAAGTACGGGGAAAATTGGGGTTTTTTTTAGTTAGAAACAGTTTGCTTAAAGAAAACATTTCACAAGTCGTTGTGTAACTTTACAATGAAACAAAAACGGTGTTAAATCACCCACGTGACAATTGAAAAAGGTAATATGTTCTTACATATGTTCTAAATACAGTAAAACTCCTGAAAAACAGACCTTTTCCGGACTGGGTCAAAAGTCAGGTTCTCTGAGAATTCCAGTTATCAGAGAACTATTGATTATCGAAAAGAAAAAAGGGACTTCAAAAATCGTAAGATTTTCAGAGAATTGCGGCTTTCAGAAAGACCGGTTCAGGGGTTATGCTGTACAAATGTATCACTAAAATAACTTGCTTGTATAACACAAGCATAACTTCAGCTGTTGAACTTACAATGAAATATTTCTGTAAAAAAACACGAAAGACATACTGAGTGTAGAAATTTAACACATACAGTAATATACCATTACATCGAAGTAGAGTGTCAGATACAGCATAGGCTTATATAACACTTTGTTGTATAATTCATCGGATACTGTAAAATAATTACTCCCAATCGACCAAGCCCTTCTTTATTTAAATAGGGACGTAGCGAAATTTATATATAGCTAAGTAATTCTACAGTATAGAATGTTCGCGACTTACATGAAACACAATACGCTTTTCATCGCGGCTTACACTCTCGTGTGGAGAATGATAATAAATACAAAACGTATCATGTTCACAAGAAAACAGAGTTGAAACAGGATCAGTTAATGATTTAGTCGAGCGCACCCGATGTTACGCTACATCAAGGTTAGGTAAGTACATACGCACCTATACGACAATCGGAACACGCCCTTTTTCCGTCAATTTCTTCTTACGGAAATGGCCGAATAGTTACGATTGCCGAAGCGGGGTACGGATTTATCGACAGAGGGACAAGTCATTACATCAAATACATTAACTCGGTAATCGTGTAATCGCGAGCTATCGTATAGGAAATAACTTAAGATAAAACTTTGGATGTCATGACACAGTAAAGGGATAACTCTTACTTAACGCCCGCTACACCATTAAGAACATTTCATATTTGGACCAGTCATCAATATGTTCTCTATACACCTCAATATTAAGACCGTTTGTTCTCATACGATGGTCTTTTTTAGCAAGCAGCCATCAACTTGGGTTTAATTGTATATTAATAGTGACAAGTGTGTGTAAAACATTTGTTATAATAAAAATGTATGAATACATACAATATATATAAAAAATACGAAGGGGTTATGACTTGGTCGTTTAATATCATAGTTTAGACTTTATAACATCAGTACGGTACAGACGTGGATGCAGATTGAACTTTAGTGCATTCCTAAAACTAACTACATCGTTATCTAGTGGAATGTTTAAGTTACACGCCCCCAAAAATGGTAAAAAAAGCGGGAAACTATCAATCGGGAATTGCGAAACCTCAGAGGTTGGTATGTGTGTCACACTTTTAATGATTTAAATCTAAGCTCAATAGTCCGATAGCGACGCTACACAAATGTTATGTAAACTATGACAATATTGTTCCAATTTGTAATTCTTTTCAAATTAATCCACTGACCGGTATTTAAACCTTCAGAGAGTATTCGAAAGAAAGGAGTCTTTTTGTGAATGGTCATTTGGTTGAATTTGGATAAAATCATTCGACTAAACTTCAAACAGCCATCATAGAGGTCGTGCATATAGTACAATATAAATTGATCTACAAGAATGGACGTTATTGTTTTTTGAATGCATATTTTGATTGCGTGTTTCCCCACACAACTGCGTGTACGTTGAAATATCCTGATTAAAGAAGATATTTTTGTACTGATTGTTTTTATCTCACCTTATCGCACTAGAGTGTTTGTGTACAGGGCAAAATAAACAAATATGTCATAAACGATTCTACCATACACTATTGTAAACTTAAATCAATATTCATCAGTAAGATCAATGCATTTCTAAAGCCTTCCTCGATTCCAGTATACGAATTTTACCTCTTCGTGCTACTTTTTGACCTTTCCTCATAAATATCATACTACAGTCTAGACTGCTTCATCGACCACCCGTATATAGTGAGACCCTTTTAAGAACGGTCAAGCGTAGACCGGACGAATAATATCTCTTTCTCATTGACTCTGGACACAGAGTGACCTGGCTCAATGCGTCCAGCTTCTAAACTTTAACACGCACTATACTTAAAAAGTGTCTCGCAAGATTGCGTCAATTTTCATTTTGCATTTATAACAAAATATGAAAAGCAGTTATACTAAATATTGCCAACATTTCCGACATAGTGACGTAAGATAATAATTGTAAAACATTGATAACTAAGAAGGAAATTCGCAACCTTTATCGTTAATATTATTGTACCGTATTTCATAACCAAGATACGCGACCCGTAGATTATCTTAACGATTGCAAGACAATGCCGATCTTATTTTATACAGTAAATCACTATTTGTGAGAGTACAAACAATACGCCAGTCGTATTGAATAAAATCGTGACTTCTTTACAAAGTTGGCGAATTTGCATCTCACGTTTTATAACTTGACGCGAAACAACCGGGTATAAATTAATTATTTCGCACCGTGTTACGAATATTCGCGACTGACATGAAAGCAAATAACACGGAATGTATTGCGAAATATGACACACAACGAAGATATAGACTTAAACGGCAAATATCATGCATTTTCAACGTTCATGGCTATTAATAGCCGATGCAACAAATGTTAGTCACAAGACGTCGTAATGTCACATGCTAACGGTGTCAATATCAAGTTCATCATCACTAGGGCGATATATCTGATAAAATTACAAGGCGCGTACACTAAAACCTCTATAGTAAAGGCTACATTCGGGACCGAATGAATTAGCCCTAAAAATATTTGCCTAATCAATGTTTGTTTTTATGCTTTCAATCTGAATGATTAGCTATTATCGTTGGTCAAACAAGAGTCAAATTAAGTAGTATAATGTCGTAGATATGAATGATCGTGATTTTTAGACCGGACACATTCGTGAGTTAAAATATAGAACAAAATTAAGTATTTTCTCTTGCCTCCGCCAGTCAATGTTTTAATAAAAGATTTTAGAAATACAGACAAACCTCTACACCAAGGATGTCAAAGGGAGAAAAGAAATATGGTTGTTATTTATAGTAAGCCTTTATTCACTGGTTTCTGTGGTCTTCTTTAATTAATGAACGACTGATTTAAAAGGAGACCTATGTAGATGGGTGAAGGTTAATTCAGGTTTGAATGTATGTACATGCGCGTGCAGACAATGTTCTGGAAAGCTGTACTGGTCTCAACGCGGTTTATCAAAAGACATTTAGTTTCTTACGGCGGACGGTTAACCTATAGCCAGTGCTCTGATTTCTTACCAGTACTAATCTGGCTCCTCCTATTCTGTAAGTAACCGCCTTCAATTTCAAATGATGTGCGGATTCGAGGTGGAAAACAATCTATTTTTAGTAAAGTACAACGGGAAGCTAATGTACTTGCGTACCTTCGAGTACCAATCTATATAATCCCATTCTGTAAGTAACCGCCTTTTTTCACAATGATGTGAGACTCAGAGAGGGGGGGGGGGCATGGATTTTGGATGCACTTTCTTCGATTAAATTGACACGGAGAAACATGAACTACATGAACTGAATTGCTATTCATCAATTACACATTCATGTATACTGATTGAGTATTCTATTCAACACATATGTATTTATAATTGTATGTATATGATATATGTTATGACAATAACCTGTAATGCTGAAGTCGAAATAAAGTTTTTATTCTATTCTGTTCTGTTCTGTTCTGTTCTGTTCAGGTCTATTCTGTTGAATACATGCTCCCCGTCGATTTGGGAAATCGCAGCTGAAGCTTAGGTATTTCCAGAAGAAAAGCGAAGCTGATTTCATATCCTAAAACACTTTCTACACCAGTACGAACCAGCGCAATAAATTATGTTCGTCAGGTGAAACAATTGATCGTCGGAATTTCGTGTGACAATAAGAGAAACAAAATCGATCTCTCTCCAATGCAAACTCTATAAGCTGTCGTTGTACTTCAAAAACAGTGACTTTAAATGTGTTACTAAACAAGGTATTGATTTCGTTCTTTTATGTCATTCAGTATTAATGTATTCACAATAATTGAGCGTATATTACTTTAAAACTAATTAGTTGAAATAAAAGTGTGCGTAAGAACCAATTGATTAATGAGGTATTTCGCATAGAGTTGAAGTAACACATACGTGCACATATGTCCTGTCCACAACTCAGTCAAAGCCAAAAATAATTTCCGTTCAGAAACCGTCAAAAAACTAACACACGTTTAGCCAATTCAGCTTTAACGGCCACCTGAATAAAAGCTGGGGTAACACGTGGTCTTGCAAAAAACAAGGCTTGAGCGCTAGTATCTTTATAATGAGATGGCCGTAATTCTGGTGTGGTCTGCACATATATTTTTTCTCTGGGCTTTACTCCGAGGGTCATTTGGCAAGTTTTTCAGTTGTAACGGTGGTGGGGGCCCAAGGCGTACACCTGGGTAGAACCACTGGCCTTCCGTAAGCGAGCTGGTCAGCTTATTTGAAATTTGGCAGGTCCCGGATGGGATTCAAACTCATAGCGGCGTGGAACAAGGAATTACTAGTCATTGACCATAACCATCCGATCACGGAGGCCCCTAAATATATTATTAGTAGAGTATTATCATGGCATGAATGTACTTTGTAGTACAAATATTTACAACGAGTTCAAGGCATTTATATAATTCTGTCTTGAATTTCATAAAACATGTCACAGATGTTGTTCATTGATTAATCAAGTTAAATGAAATGTTATGTTTGTAGTAAACTCCAACATAATTTCCGGTCGTATATTTACGCTATACATGTACTTGTCTTTTCACGATACAGTCCAACCCTGTGTTCATGATCACCCGCGGATAAAGGTCTTAATGTGTTCAACGGCCGCTGTCCGGCACATATATTTCGACTCATTCGACCAGATAAACCTCTGAAAAAGGGTCTATCGTACACAAAGGTCATTTATTTTCTTTCTCTTTTAATGTCCTTTGATTATATTTTTGCATGTATTTTCAGACGCGTATTTACAAATTGATCGACAACATTATACAGTCAAACTGACAGTCCCCAGTGAGTGAGTGAGCCACCATTTAATCAAAAGATACTCGTACGTCAGCACTTATTTATTCAGTGAAACCTGCGAAAAAAGACCACAGAAGTTGAAAGAAAAGTAGGGACTTGATGCGCGCGCAATTGACCTTTATTGATAGTTTAATATTGGTCCATTGCATAGATAGAATATGCGCCAAATGTATTGTTCACTTTGTGACCTTAAATCAAATTTGGCTGTAAACTCAGACTTGACCCATTGAGTAAACGTCGCACAATATCTTTTACATTGGTGATCTCCTTTCGTCTGTTTAACTGATATATTTAAGTGATAATTTCCAAAGCCCCAACTCCGTCCATCACAAAAACAAGTCGTATGATTGAAGATCTGGGGGCCGCCTCATTGAGGTTAGTTTATTTAGAGATAAATACCATTCACATTTGTTGTATAATTATCTACATGGTAAGTGATATGATTCACGGTATTAGTCTCAAATTATACAGTTTCAGATAGTCTGAATCATGCCGTAAGCCCGTACAGACAAACCCGCGCTTAATAGGCCGCGCTGTTTTATACAACCCCAGTCAAAATATGGGACCGCCTAATGTTAAAATGAACTATAGTTTTATTTCTGGTTGAAATCAGTGATTATTTTATTCTATTCTTTAAGTTAAGACTACATAAAGTATTTTTGTGGCTATGGTTAAAGGTTTTGGATGGGGTTTTTTTGTCATTTTTCTATACTTCTTAAATGTTGTCAATCAACCAATGCAGTAAATTAAAAAAAGTACACTTACCTTAAAAATTGAGCCGGCGTACTTCCGTCAGGTCTTAGTTCTAGTATCTTATCTGCCCGTAATCCGTCGGCCACGATGAATACGAGCCTTTTCGCCGGGGGCGCCAGTGGGGAATTATGTGGCGCCATTCCATTTGCCATTGGTGTTGAAAAATATATCTCAAAAATTGAGAAAAAACACACCACGTGGATTAACAATCCCACGGTGATCACAAGCCATAATTTCATGGTGGTGGTTGATTTAAATCCTGATTCACAATTTTTTTTTAAAAAAAAGATTAAAATATATTCCACACGAATTTCCTTTTCCTTGAAATATTTGTACTTACTATTCATACAATAAAATTAACATCCACAGCGCTCGACCGCGGAAGAAGATATAATAAATATTTTGTTGAGCAGAACTTAAGCTTTTAAACACGACACCCCGATTCGATTTGACTATCGACTATATTTCCGTATAATCCCTAATCTGTTAAGCAATCCGACGGAGTTTAGACTTGTACGCAATTTTTAATCTCTCGGTAATATGTGGAAATTGCAGTTATAGTTGAGGTACGTTATTTATTGATTTGTTATACAGCGAATATCTGTGCGATTGGATAGAGAAATAACCGGGTATTACTTCACTATGACAAACCAATCGATCATTTTCCTGAAGAAGAGCATCTGATGTAAACCAATTCCTAGTTCTTAAAGAAATGAATAAGTCCAACTCTGCTTGGAAAATTCAATAGCTTACATCAACTAAAAAAATATAACAGTCATTAGATTTATGTTATCAGTTAACTCCAGTTTAAAACGACTGTCAAAGGTGCGGCTTTGTCTCTTCAAAAGATATTTCAAGCTCGTAAGGCCAACAGCTTGCGGGATTTTTCTTTTATGTTTTCTTGAACTGAACACCTCAACAGTGCGTATGAGTTCGTCGGCTCACTTTTAAAAGTACGTTTTCTTCTGTCCGCTTTCAAAACTATACGAATGATGGAACTTGTATGCAACACTTCAAAACGCAGTTATTTCAAGCCTTTCCCCTGAAAAGAAAAAGAATTAAACATAAATAGCTTAGCGAAATAGGCCCATGCATTATTCATTTCACTAATGGGGGCGACCATTATGAATATTGAACACAATAAATTGTATTAGTAGTACAACATTTTCTATACACTTCACACATGTTTGTTACTATTGACCAGAGTTTATTTACATATCACAAGTTACTAGTTCTAAAATCGAGAAAATCGGTTTCAAACACAGAGTACAATAAAATCTATTTGTTCCACTGAACAAGTTAAATATAAATTTATGCTCGCTAACTATGCTTAACAATGTCAACCTATATCGGCGCAATTAATTATGCATCAATTTTTATTAAGCATGTCAATAACCTATTTAACAGCTCTAAAAATGAACTTCCATTTTTTAGAGTGGCCATTTATTTGAACTAGAAAATTGATTTAACGGAAGCCTCCCTTCATAATATAAAAAAAATCATGGAACGTTTACGTGCAAGGAGGTATTCGTACATGTCTAGAAAGTGAAAAAGCGGATTTGATTATTGGTCAAACTCTCAGTTTTAATTTTATCCGATAAAAATCTTGTTGATACTTGAATTGGTGTTTTAATCGATATTATTGCTGTCCATTTACACGTTGTATTATTATAATACAATGCTCTTATTATAAATTTATATCAACTTTAATTTATCCTGATTCAACTTGTAAACTGGTTGTGTTTGTAACAAATCGTCCTTGTTTGTTAAAATCAAAACTTTGTCTGTTAGTTCAAACTATCGAGTGGTATTGGCGTGTCAAAAAAAGTCAATATTATTTCAGATTAGCGATAAACACGCTTTAATGAAAAAACAAATATATATTACGTATACAGTCAAACCTGTGAACTAAGGTCAAACTTGGGAAAGACAAAACGTAACTTTTATTGACAGGTGGCCTTTATTCGGAGGTCAGTTTGTTCTAAGTAATTTATGATGTTTTTTTTTTCAAAATATGGCCTTTATTCACAGGGTGTTTTTTTTGTTCGGAGGTGGTCTCAAATTTGTACTTAAATGTAGCCGTAGAAGTGATTGAAATTCCTACAATGTATAATTACAGCAAAACCACGATAAACTTTAGGAACTGAAATGATCGGTCTTAATATTGAGGTTTTATTATCAAAATTAAAATAGAGGAAAACATAATGACCGATCTAAATTAGGTGGTCGTTATGATGAGGTGGTAGTTGAGATGAGGTCGTGGTAATAATGACGTAATTGATTCCATCTGTGCAGTTTGGTTACATTTAAAATAATGCTATTCTTAATAATTGTCAGACTTCGTCGTTTGATGAATTTATCGTTTCATTAAATTACGTAAAATGGCGGTTCTACGCATGCGTATAAGCGGTTTCTGTTCATTCACGATATCCTCACAGACTTTCGTACTTTATGTAAACGTGAAAAAGCATTCGGATACCATTTAATATGTTTCTTTATAAGTAAGCCGATTTGAACGGATTAAAACTATTTGATATAAAATCAGCACTAATTGTTCAATTTTGAATCCAAATGTGTATCATAATTATAAAAAAATGAATCGATACAAATGAAAAAAAATCCGTTTAGAATAATCAGTTAAATAGGTTTAGTTTTAAATATCCGGCAGAAACATGCTCGTGTCTTTATCAGCAATCGTCATACTTTTTAGCCTAGTGTCGTGGGATAGAATCAAATCGTGATTTAAAAAGATTTACACTCATACAACTAATGGCCCAGATTTATCACCTAGTCTTGATAAGAACAACAACTTCACAAAATTACGCAGGGATAATTTCGAATCATTCATCATTGTGAATATTAAAAAAATGGATAAAAATCTATTGCCTGTTAGAACCTATATTTTATGGTAATGCCTCCGGCTTGAAATCGCTAGACCCTCACAACTGTGTTCGAATCCCACCCAGGACCAGAACAATTTTTTATGTGAAGAAGCTTTCCAGCTAGCTTAGGGGATCAATAGTTCTATCCGCCGTTAAAGCCGGAAATGACCTGGCTATGACCCGACATAAAACCCAAACCATAGAGAAGAAGATTATCATTTTATGGCTAAAGACAGTCGTAAATATTTCAGACTAAAATCAAGAGAGGTCGACATCCATCCACAAGCTCGCTTGTTGACACACTACATGAAGACAATCCGTGTACGAATTCTTTAGGAACTTCAATAAGTTTTTAGGAACTTCAATAAGTTTTTAAGAACATCATTTGACAAATATTTAATTAGTAAAACTAAGTCAGAATTAGCACTATAATAAACTGGTTCAATTAATTGTAAATAATATTTTTTATTAAAAAGAATTTGAAAAAAACGATGTTTTTTCGTTATTGTAGTGTGAACATTATAAATGCATGCTATATTTGTTTTTGAATGCGTCATCAAAGGTGAAGGTTAATTAAGGCCCCCAAAACAGCACTGAGTCAAATTCTCTCGAAACTTGCATTAATTGCTTGCTGTTCACATGTTTGAAATAAAACGATTTTTAAAGATTTTAATTATTATCAAAACTGTTACCATGGTAACGAAAATGATTTTCTAGGAAATAGATTTTTATATTCAGAGAATAAAATTTGAATGCTCTTGAAATAGATAAAAAGATAAAAATGAAATCGACAATTTTCATTCCGATACTGTTGTCATGATAACATAATTCATGTTATTCGTAACTGATTTTTCGAGTTATCATGCAAAATGCATAAAAATCTCTCATATTTTTTTCATATATATTTTCAAACAAATGAATTCAAGTACGAAACAAGTGATTCGAAAATCTTTTAGCCATAAAAAGAGTATCTTTCTTAAAGAGACACAACTCTATATGGAAATAAAAATCTTGTAAAATGACACTCAACAGATATATTGCTATTCATAGACGTTAATTTTGTAGTCGATTTAATAATTATAAAAATACAACCAACAGAAATCAAAGTTTTTAAAAGCATATCTTCATTTAATCAACGAGCATCGAAGATATTTTCAAAAGCACCAGAGAACCCAACGAAACATTATGGTAAAAATACACAGCCTTTAAATTCTTTGATGGAGTTCAGTGGTTAGTTCAAATCCCAGTCTAGACAGGCCATACCTTTGAAAATTTGACAAAAAATGTTGATTTTCCCCATATGTGTGCCGACTCCTTGTGGAAGGATAAGTTAGTAATGGTTAGAATACAGTCCAGGAAAACTAGAAATTAACTGCCGTATATAACTGAAAAAATGTTGAAAAACGGCGTTAAACCCAGTGAAAAAAGTTTTTTATTTAAATATGAGTATGCATGTAATTATGATCAACAGAAAAGAGTCCAGATTTCAATATATAAATGATATATCTGGAGCCGTATCTTTAAACTTGTAACGTATTGCTCATAATAAAAAAAAATATTACAATATTATAGCCGTTGTATGAATAGGTATTAAGGTGTAGCATTACACATAAAAGAAATATATATTTGATACGGAGTCATTGGAAACTGGTTTATGAGAAAACATTTCCAGTTTAATTTGCTAGTCTGAATACAAATAAATACATGTAACCATGGTAACGTATACATGCAGCGAGTGTCTTTATGCACGTTGTTTTCATAATTCAAATAAATTTTCAAACAATTGAGACAAATGAAGTAAAACCAGTCTGATGAGACCATCTGTGGCGGTCTATTACAGAGGTGGTCTTTGAACAAGTACAAATAAACTCCAAATATTTGAATTGAAAGTAAGACTACTGTTCATTACAGCCAGGTGGTATATATTCACAGGTGGTCTATATTCACAGGTGGTCTATATTCACAGGTGGTCTATATTCACAGGTGGTCTATATTCACAGGTAGTCTATATTCACAGGTAGTCTATATTCATAAGTAGTCTATATTCATAGGTGGTCTATATTCACAGGTGGTCTATATTCACAGGTGGTCTATATTCACAGATGGTCTATATTCACAGATGGTCTATATTCACAGGTGGTCTATATTCACAGGTGGTCTATATTCATAGGTGGCCTTAAGCTTTACAGAGCTGCTTTTTATCGGTATTGACAAACTGATCCAAAATACGCCTATACGGCGGTGTCATCGTTTCTATTTTGCCAAAAATGATGGGCCGAAACTCGATCAAGCTTGATAAGATGATATTATCCATCAACCCGTTAAATCTCTATTTATCACACTTAATTCTATAAACAGCCTTATGTTTGCATTTTCCGGGAATCATATACTACACTCTTTTTTTAAAAAAATAACCAAATTCCAATCGGTTGTTCAGTTGTTAATAGCTCAGCAAAATATATTTACTTAGTAAATAAAAGACAGAGAATTTAACCAATTAATAATAGTTTTTATTAAAATTCATGTCTCATAATTAAGGTGACAGCATATTTCTCTTGAACTGTAAATGAGTGAGTTTACATTGTTCTAATAGTATATTAGCTTGTTTACATGAGTATTCGTAAAATTGAAATTCGTCATATTTTATTGGCAATGAGCAAATATTGTTTATGTCCATAATTCATTGAACCGTTTTATTCTAAATTAAAGTCTATGTCCATTCCAATGAGTTTGATAGTGAAAAATAGATCTCTAAAAATATACATTCGGCAAGGAGCAAGTTGAACTACATCTTTCGTAATTTGAAATTGAGCATTTCTGTAATGTCGCAAAACGCGCGCTTTACCGCAACCTTTAATGATTATAAAAACGTTTCCGCGAACCAGTCGCAATTGTACATTCGCCAAGCGGACAAAAATACACAAGCATACATGTCTGGCATATTTTGCTAATTACCGATTACTTACTATCAAAGTGAAGATTTCACTGTGACCTTTGTACGTAAACGTTGATAAATTATTCCCGATGTATTTACTAACAAACTCTACCAGGAAGTGCTTAATCTAACATTTACCCTAATTAATAACACTTGGATGCCGGCGTTAATGTCTTGTTAAGAGGAAACAACGATTCGATACCGCGCGGAATGAAACTAACGTGTGTTATATATAGAAAATTGTCAGAGTGACCGCTAGCGCTCAAGCAGTATAGCTTTTGTCCACAATTGTGGTAAATTTGTAACAGACAAGAATCGTGTCTCGTGGATCAGATATAAAGATGAAAAGGAAGAGTCTACATTGAATCTGTTCATCATAATTGAACCAGTTGTACACCATCGAGAACTTCTAATCTTCGCGCCCCAATCCTATATTCCAAAAGAATTCTAAGAACTCTGTTATTCCGCACCCCTCAAATCCTATCCGAATCTGCAAATCAAGAATACCTCTACTTTGGACAGTTTGAAGTCCTCCAGTCCGAAATCATCTCGGACCGAAACAAATCGGTCTGTCCCGAATGCTAGTACAGTGAAACCTCAGAGCGACCACCTCAATATTACGACCACCTTGTTACAACGACCACTTATTTTCCAATAACTCCCTTATAATTCAACTTGATAATGAGATCACCTTATTATTACAACCGATTTTTCGGGTCCCGAAGGTGGTATCATTATCAAGGTTTTACTGTACATAGTTGAATTGCATAAATTTAAAAGGCAGATCGTGTGCCATAATATGCAAAACCTCTCAAAATCCGAAAGCCCCTCTAATTCTAAAAATATCCAGACGAAAATGTTAGAGGCGCTGCAACAAGACTACAGTTACCGAAGAACACACAACACATATGAGCAAAGATGCATCCACATAACACAAATAATAGAAAAATAGAAATAAGAGAAAGAAAGAAAATGCAAATCTTGTATTAAACCAAACACATCAATTAATGAGAAAACGTGCTCATTCTTACATTATAGGAACGTGGAAAGACTTGGTTTAGACTTGGTTGAAATAAAACAAAGGTAATCTTGTACCACAGCACACAGCACCATTGTATGACGTAAGCCAATCAAGTTTGACGTACTGTACAAATCAACTAATCACTGAATAGCTTACATGTTATAAATACAATATAGGACTTAAGTTAGGAGAGATGCAATATGGAAAATGCATATTGTTCGGAGACGTACGTTAAGCGGATGTGTCTTTAAAACCGGAAACAGGAGCACATTGTTTTACGTAATATATGTATATGTATGTGCCTACTGTACATGTGTACTAATAGGATTTCCCAAACATCTTTTCCAATTTTTCATTAGTTGAATACTTTAATTGACAAACGCACGGGTTGATTTCGTGCAATGTTTCAGATCGTGTTTTGTATTTGTATCAAAGGCACTCTATTTTTTTACGCATATCAATCAATCAATCAAACAAACAAATAGAGACAAATTTGGACAAAATGTATCTGTTCATTCGGGATGAAAACTCATATGACTTCGTGGCTGAATTTTCTTTGTTACAGGAACTCAATACGAAAATGGCATACATACATAAAGGGCCGTAACTCTAGATCGCTTTATAATAAGGAGTCATAATTTTGCTTAATAAATTTTTAACACTTTTTAACATCCCTAGAAGCACGAAAAATATTCATTAGAATCAACTTTAAGTAAGTACAGCTTAACCTGTGTTTGCGGCCACCTCCGAATAGAGGACTCCCTTTGAATAAAGGTCATTTTTTGAAAAACCATCATTGGTTATTTAAAAGAAATCGACATCCGAATAAAGGCCGCCTGTCAAATATTTTGTCTATACCAAGGGCGGCCCTTGTTCACACGCTTGACTGTAGATTGAAAACAAAAACAAAGTGAACAGAATGTCGCCTCTAGTGAAGGTCATATGGTTAAGTTATGTTTAGATTAGTTCATCCTGCATTTTGTCAGAAAATCTTTTTGTATATTTTGACAATCGGCCACAGATTATGAGAAAAATTGAAATATGATGATGGTGACAACCGAAGTTGTTACAGAAATTTTATTGTCAATGAAACGCCCATTAAACATTCACAAGATCATGACGATGGGTTTAAAATTCGGTGGACCGTAACACCTAGAAAGGTTAAACACCATCGAGTTAAGTCACTAGAGATATAACTCAATGCACAAACCTTTCAGTATGAGGTCGGTGTAAAATCCGGTCGTCCGTAATTCGGTCACTAACAAAGTACACACAAGTCGTTGAATACGAAATAAAGGCGTGTAAAGCTGTATCTCTGTTCGGAATCTTAGTCCATATTGAACAATGATGGCCAGTATTATTGTACTCTAATAAGCGAGAAGATAGGATGGTATTAAGATATTGTATATCAGCCTTCAAAAATTTGGGAGGTCGAAAAGGGGAAAATATCATATATACATTATCATTATCAGGTTTTTTTGTAAACTCGATCCATAGTCAGAAAAAGCGACACACACAAAATTTGGAACGATGGCACATGAAAACGGTTAACGAACTCATTAGGTAGCAATGATCATTTTCATGAGAAAGAGTTATGTGTATAATTTACTTACTAACTTACTTTATTTTCATAAATGCTTGGTCAATCAATCAAGCGCATAGAAGCGCAAATGCAACTTACTGCAAAACAGGTTCGTAACACATCGTATGAAGTTACTGATCTTTTATCAGCTCTATCCCGCCTTGTTTTGAAACAGGGGTTTCTAGTTGACCATGCGTGCGGTTGGCTAATGAATACTTCTGGTCTTACGCCTGCTTTCAAGAGTATTTCTGCCGTATAAAGCTAACCTAACCAGCTTCCTGAATTCGGTACCAGTAGCAACATTGTTCTCCGCAAGTAACTGCCAACCTCTCCGCATGAATGATCAGCGCTGGAGGACGAATGGCTTAAGAGATAATGTCTTTAACATTGAACACGTCCAGGGTTCGTACTCGCGATCCCCGAGTCCGTAGAGCTAATGCCTTAGCGATTGAGTAAATAAGCGGACGAGAAAGCGACATTAAAAAGTTCACATTCAACTTTCTGAAAGACGCACATAGAAATCAAACTAAAGGGTTCAAAAGGGTGTAAGCTCCACATTGGCATCAGAAAAATACGATAATAAAAATTTGCAAAAAAGCCACTGAAAGGGTTAAGAGCTATTCATAGATATTGGTTTAATAGATTATTCATAACTATGAAAATGCAGTACCTCTAGACTGACAATTATAGAATATTTCAGCAAGTTACCAATGCTCAACATTTTGAGATATTTTTCTACGTTACTGAACTATGAACCCAAGCAAGTATTGTGGTAAAAAAACATCTAAATCCTGGATTCAGCAGAGTCCAGATTTCGAAAAAGGAATCATAAATCTGAAGTCCGGTCCCTTTAAAATGTGACAGTTCTAATTAAGACATGTAAATATATGCCTACTCTCATTATTTAACAACCACGCATTCAAAAAAAAATGAAATAAGACGTAAAAAGTAAACACATTAAAATTTAATTTGAGACTAACTGTTAGAGCTAACTCCTGTATTTAACGATGCACTATGAAGTGTACAAGTGAGTCCAATTTTAGCTGCATGTAAACATACATCATAAGATTAAAACATGGCAACTAATTGTGACAAATTTTACATATACTTCTAGCGATCAGTTTGATGAGAATAATGAAACAGTATTTTTTGTGTACTTTTGAATTCATGCCCTCGATTGTATGTATCAACCGCCGGACTTTTTACGCGAAATAATGAATCCATTTTTGTTCATGTAAATGTATCTAAAACAAATATTAAATTGTTCGCATCATCAAAAAATATAAATTTAAATAAATATAAAATACCGTACTAAAATATTTTCATTGTTAACATGTGTGTGCATTATCTAACACTAATTTATTTAAAAGTATTTTTTTCTACCACGTACCATTTGTAAATTGAACTGTCAATGAAAACAACGAAATCTAATATATACAAAAATGCAGAGCCTCAGCGTGTTTATATAATTAAATCTATTTACCTTTTGGTACGAGTTTATCCGGGTACGAATTTTAAATACACACATCCTACGGAGTCTGTATTGCTTTTGAGAGTATTAACGTTACAATCCAATTGTTGCAATATTACAATGTTTGTGCGATGGAGCGATAAACTATGCGCGATATTGTATCACTTGATCCACGATAATGATATATAACAAAACCGATATTTTCCTACCGGTGATTGCACCCGTCCAAGTGAGTTGAGTTGACCGTGTATAAAATGTTTACATGAGTAAGATTTATTGGAGTCGCCTCTACATGTAATTAAACATTCATGTTTTTATAGTGATGGAATGGCAAAAAATCAGTCGAAAGTGCGTGCATTTGTTTTTAGTATTGTTGGATAAACACAAACACTAACACCTAGTCAGCAAAACTGGTTTCTTATCTGAAACATGTCTATGACACGGGTCCAGCGGGCCCGGGTTTTGCGTTGGTAATTTAGCCACAAAAGCAAAGACACGTTATACTGTGTAAGATTACCCATTTTATACCAAACTATATAAAAAAGTATGACGTGTCAGATTACCCATTTTAAACCAAACGAAATAAAAAAAGTATGACGTGTCAGATTACCCATTTTATACCAAACGAAATACAGTAGTACATGGGCAAAACGAATTCTCCAGGACCCAAATAATTATTTCATTTCCAAAATTAAGTTAAACCGCTGGATTAATAATTATGAAATTGAATCGAGGAATGTAACTTTTTACAAGAGGTACCTATGAACACGGCGCTCGACTTGTAGCGAAGTTATCACCGCACTGTTATGTAACATAGTGACCACATTCGTGGATGTTTAATTATTATGTTAAACAAAGTTTCAGAGAAAGGGGAGGATTTTTTGCTTGGTTTATTGCCGCTTTTTCAACAATCACATACGCCGGCCAGTTCACCTACCAAGTTATCCTGGACTGTTATCAAGTTCTCGTTATATGAGGTGCTCTTAATACTGAAGTGGTCACAAAAGTGATGTTTAACTGTATAATATGTATAACATGTTGTATGTTTGATGCGGTCATTCTCATCCCATATTTTCTTATGTTAGTTTTCAAGTTCTTATAAATTATACTCGTGGCTAACATTGTCTCTGTCTCCATTCGATATCAAATATTTATTTGTTCAAGTGACCTAGTAATCAATCTTAATGTTTTTAAAGAGCTTGTTTACAAGGTATGGGTACTTCAACTGTCTACACTCATTTACGTTTTTGACCTCAAGTCACGATTATGTCAATAAATGGTTTCGCAAAACATGCTGCGCTATCAAACGTTCATTAGTTTGTTCTTACGTTCGTTCGTTCATGCGTTTGGCCCTGGCCCACACTTTCATACATTCTGATAACTTTCATGCTGAGGAATATATATATGCCGGATATTTGTCTGACATACAAAAATGACAATTATAATAGACAACAACTAATTCCGCCAATTTTTTAAAATTAACTGAGTAATTTTCAGCCAGACACTATTAACCATGTTTGAGCCTAGACTTAACGGTCACCGTAAAGGTCACAGAAACAATTTACTACACTTCCAGTTAAATTCCAGTTTCAGTTGAAACATGAATACTGGGACCACATCTAGGACAAGAAAATCGTTCTGAATATTGAGGTGGTCTCTTTATAAACCCGAAATACAGCAAAAAGATTGAAAACCTGTCCGATAATGAGTGGTCTTTATAACGAGGGTGTCTTCATAATGAAATGGTCACTAAGTGAACTTTTACGGAACTAAACACAATAATTGTGAGAACAGAGCACATGCACACACTGCGCTGATGGCCAGTAAATCCATCTACTATATTTTTCTCAACCGAATAAAGCCATGCCAAATGAAGATTAATTGTCTGTCTCTCGAAAAAATTGGTCTTTATTGAAAGTTGGCCTTTATTCAGAGGTTTGTTGAGTCCATTATAAATGTACCATTAACAAGATTTTAAAGCTAAAACAGCAGCATTATCTATGAAACGGGCCTAAGTGGACAATGGGTTTTACGATGTTAACTTAGCCTTAAGTTTAAAATGTAATATTCACGTTCATATTCACTGGAATAAGAATTTGAAGACACGTTGCACCATGATTATCCATTTAGTACCAAACAAACCAAAGTAGAACACGGTTATGATGAAAGTCTCAGGACCCGAATAATTACTTCATTATACAGTAGAACCCTTCTAATCCGAACTTGCTCGGACAGAGAAAAAATGTTTTAGAGAGGTTTTCGGAATGCAAAGGTTCAGGGTTCTAAAAGTTTTTAGCATTAAACATGTGATAAAAATTGTGGACGTGTTAGATGTAGAAAGGATTCCGGAATGGGAAGATTCGGATTAGAAAGGTTCTACTGTACCAATATTTCACTATATTCATGACGATGAAATGAAGAAGGGCGTGTTGTTCGGGGGGGGGGAAATAAATAGTTCACTGCACCTGATTATTCACTATTTGTGTACTCAGACGTTCTTCAGCCAACTATATCGATAATTATGTGCTAAGTAGTGACATTTTAAACATCTCAATTAACTTAACTTAGGACTTTATTAACAGAAGGGTTTGGCAGTAGCTAGCATTTTTTTTCAATTGATAACACGGCAAATACCACGTGATATAGTTAAACATTAATATGCAGGCACATTGCTTTGAATTATATGCCATTGTTTGAGCCTTCACGAATATTTAACGACCGAGCGTGACTATAAATTGTTTTTATTCAATAATAATTATTACTGTCAATGCACTATCTTTGTATTCAGTCTGTATGATATGCAAATTTATAACTACGTGAATTATATGAATATCAGTGCGTCAAGGGGCGGAAACAGGATTTTTGGTAAGGGGGCGTAAAGTCAAGATATTTATATAGAATATCGACACATTCAGCGCGTCACTGACGTTTTTTTTACTTATGCTTACCTGATTTTAGAGGGACATACGCCGGCTCGACCCCGCCAAAACCGCGCCTGGAAATTAGTTGAATAGTACGGTAGGGTATGGGTACATTGTTTTTGCTTAAGCAATTATAATTACAAAGTTTCGAACCAATAGATATTTTCGTAGTACAGTCAAGCCTCCCATAGCGACAGTCTTAAGTAGTATTACGACCATCTCATTACAACGATCTATATAATAAGGTCATCTCAGTATCAAGACCATTTTACGAGTTTCAAAGCTGGTCATAATATCGGCGTTTCACTGTACAAATATTTTGACTGTCATGATCTTTAAAGGGACTCAACTCTGGCTTTGAAACACAAAAAAATCATAATTCAAATTGAACGTTTCTACTGCATTAAACCGCTTGATATATAATTATACAGCTCTGCAAGATTTAATAATTATTTCTTGTGATCTAACACCGCGTTAATAGCAAAGATACCCGTAAGATTTATTATTTAATATAATTTCAATAAAAGCTCGTTGTTAGGACAATCTTTGAGACTAAAAACAATGTGGTTAATATTGAGGAGATCAGGATATAGATTGAGAAATATAGAAATCTGCTCATAAGATAAATGGTAGTTTTAATAAAAGGGTTTTGGTATTGAAGTGATATCTAAGTCAGCATGGACCGTATTGTCAAATGAAATGAATCTCTAGATTTTGAAAGAAATGCACACATTTTTAGTTTTGTTCTTTTAAGTAAACAATGTCCATAGCTAATTACATACATACATACATGTATAGACAGAGATTTTATTGATTCATAGGACACCAGTTTGTCATTGTAGTGAGTTTTAGACCATGCATTTGATTCCGTACGCTTGATCTGTAATCACGTGATCGCCCTTATTCACAGGTGAATGTCAGCACAGGTTTGACTGCATTAGTACTGGTAGCAATCCATGATTTCGTTCACTCGGACATTATTAAGTCTTTATTTTCAATTCAGAGCTCATCCACTCAGCTCATGGGAGAACGTTAGGTCTACGAAACCCAAGCATGTGAGTTCGAACCCTGGGTACGTCATATATTCTCTGTGACCATTCGTCTTTCACTATTGGTTCATCATGGGGAGAAGTTAGTAGTTACTTGCGGAGAACACCGTCAGTATTGGTACATAATCATGGAAAACTAGCACCTGCGTCATAGACATATCTTAGCTACTGCAGCTGTTTTTTAAACTTAAAAATCTTGCTGATGGTATACGTTTCAGGCATTTACCGTTAACAGCAGACAATATATCCCCCAAAAACAATGAATAGACAAAAAAGTTTATGTACAAACACGGGAAAAAAGCGTTTTTTGTGTTCAAAAAGAAACGCTAAGATACGTTTTTATAACAGGCATGAAACGAAGGAGAATGAAAAAAAAAAACTTTCTCATTTTCTTTCCACCATTTTCCCCTTCTACGTTTTTTTTCTCATACTCTTCGAACACAAAATTGTCACGTTAATTATTATCATGTGATACGTTCCAAAATTATCGCTGTTGCTAAGCAACGTATTGGTATATGTTTACAACGTACGACAAAAATTATTGTATTGCGTGTTATCTGCGCACTGAGTTATGTTATCTAATGCATCCTCATCTATACACGAGTGTACAAAAATTTGAAATTGTGATTCAGATCACGAACATGCTTTATCATAACGATAAACAAATGAATAAGAAGTGGATGAAACCGAATTTATTGTATATAGCTCCCTATATAAATATACAGTCAAACCTGTGTTTGCGGCCGTCTTCGAATATAGTCAACTGTGATTAAAAGCCATTCTTTGAAAAAAAAACTGCACTGATTATTTAGAACATACTGACCTCCGAATAAAGCCCATCAGTCAATAAGGGTCACATTTTGTCTTTCTCAAGGGTGGCCTTTCTTCACAGGCTTGACTGTATATATGATATTGCGAAACAACATATTTAACATAAATACTACCATCAGAATATTCGCTTGACTTCAAAAATAAGGGATCAGTTTATATAAAATCGAGCCGACCGCTTAACACAAGTAATACGGTCACAGTGGAACCTGTGCACAATGGCCACATAGGAGCGAAATGAAATTTGGCTTATATACATGTGTATGACTGGCCACTGGCCACTGTCCACTAAGGTTTATTTCGTTTTCCACACCATTTAATGTGGCTAGAGTCGAAACCATACGAAAGTTTTATAATTGAAAAAGTTAACCTCATAATTACAGTAAACCAACTCAATCATAAGACCACCCCATTTCAACGACCTCTTTATTTCTGACCGGTGTTCAATATTTCCTCTATTCACCTTAATAATCAGACCACATCAATGCTATGAGACCATCTTAGTTCTCAAAAATTGTCATGATGTTGGAGTGATACTATAGCTAAGTTTAAAACGAACATACTCCAAATTAAGATCAATATAAATAAGTCAAACTTGCTTGAATTTCTATCGAGAAACCACTTGCATTTAGAGGTAACATTTTAGATTCATTTTTGCGGTGTTCAAGAATACATCATTCCGTATTTAGAGACCATTTGTGCTGAGAAAACCCCATTTTGCTTGTACAGTCAACTCTGTGATGTAGATGACTTGTGACCAAAAGGTTGTGAAAACAAATAGTTTTATTTACAAAGCTTGCTTCAAAGCTAATATACAAAACATCTATTTTTTTTAAAAAAATGGGTTATATCTCCCTAACAGAGTGGAAAACATTGTGGCAAAAGAAGCCATTGCACATTACAAGCAATGACTTCTTTTGCCACTGTTTTCAAAAGTCGTCTGCTTCAAATGCAGAGAAATGCGGTATTACGAGGCAAAGGGTTAAGCTTTTAATCGGGATAAAAACTAGTTCCAACGAAAAAAAAAATTGTTCATGTTTTGTTGGTCTTTATATTCAGGGTTGGCTTATGATTATGTTGTTATATATTATGTTGAAATAGATTTTGAAGCTTCCAGTGAATGATGAACTTATCTACAATATAAATCACGATTTATGAAGTTTACTATACATATCATGCTAAAATATCAATGCGCCAAAATAAAGTGCGTCTTAATATAGCATTGAACATCAAAATCGTGACTTTTTACGGTTTTTTATTGCAAAACAAATAAAATTATAATAATTTACGTAGAGATAGCTACGAAGTCGCAATTTCTGTTCATCAAAATATATAGTCAAACATTTGAAAGGGCACCATGAGAGAGAATTATGAACTATTTGCACAGTCGGTATTTACAGTGCAACCTCTCCAGAGCGGCCCTCTCAACCATTAATTTAACCTCTCTAGAGCACTAATCTCTCAACGACAACAACATAATTTTGCTTCTCCTAAAGAGTGCTGCTTCGGAGAGGTTGCACTGTATTCTGAGGTTCAATTGGATTATGGTGTGAATAGAATGTGTGGAGAGAAGTAGCCGTCTTTCGTGTGGTAATAATAATTCCAGAACGACCGTTAGTACATCTTTGACTGTAACGAAAATCATGAACAAATGTACATATTGAAAAATCGTAAAATAGTTTGCATGTCTAAAAACAAATAAATACGCCCCCCCTGTGAAATGTCTGAATAAAAATTGAAGCGGGCAAAAACTGCACAAACCTATTTCTGTCACGTCACAATCTATTATTCATCGCTCTGAACCATAAACTATAAAAGCGTGCTATAAATTACGTCAGCTGTAATCGGAATCATACGCAATATTTTGTTAAAACTGGTGTCACGTTCACGTACAAACAAATACCACATGTTGGGTGTATCATATCAGTACGCTTTTTAGGGAGGGGGGGTCACCATACAGTAAAAATTGTGAACAAAGTCTACGAAAGGTAAACATTATATTCAGGCTTAATGCTGTATAGGTGGTCTTTGGTAAGAAGTCTATTATGGTTTATTCTATCAGTAAATGTGTGTGACATCACCTCCACAACCACACCACCAACAACAATAACAGCATGCGAGTTTAGAGTACATTTTCTTGCTGTTGACAAGGAATACAAGTAGCACTGTTTGTTCTGCACAAATCATACTAGCTAAGTGACCGCTAATTAAATGAAGAAACTAAGTAATCAGTAGAAAGACCTTGACCTTTGCTGACAGTGGTGTTGGGCATCCAACGTTCGAATAGGAGGCTTTTACAGTAAAACATCACATAACAACATCTTCGATATCAAGAACTTAACGTTATATTTCATCTTGATAACGAGACCAGGCCGCCATAATATCAAACCCGTTTATTGATCCAAAAAGTGGTCGCAATATCAAGGTTTTACTGAAAACTCAATACAAACCACTGAATGTATTGAAACTTTTTTTGCAACCAACATATCCAAAAATTCTCAGACTTGAACTTTTTAGCGATTTTGATAAAAAAAATGCCTGCCTGCCTACCTGCCTGCCTGTTTCCATCGCAAACCAAGATTTTTTAAGGATGGTCAGGTTGTTAAATTTACTCAGGCTTACTTGGATAAATTTATGTTCATCATGTTATGCAAATAGAAAGAAAAAAAGAAGAAAACTCGAAAGAAATATCAATAAAACATATAACCTTGGCGCGCAGAGCCATTCAGTGGCTAAAAAAGCGGCATTGACAAGATAGCTGAACTTCATAACGCGAGTACAAATGCTTTAAAGATCACATAATGATCAACTGATGTCTGAGTACTACAACATATCCGCTCATCAAAGTTATAAGATACGATCATGTCGTGTCTGTGGGATTTATGGCACTCGTCAACAATATCGATGGGAACAGTCAACAGCTACCTGATTTTCCGTATCATTATAATTATCGGGAAGCCTCGGTGAAGTGACCATAGTCTCAGACATGCAATCACCAGCCCCTTTTCACTGTGACCTCGAATTCCAACCGGGACCGGAAAAAAATCACTTACGAGGAAGCTGGCTTACGAAAGGTCAGGGGTTCTACATAGGGGTCCCACTGCCGAAGCTAGAAAATGGATATTGATACTGCTTCACCCCCCCCCCCCCCGAACGCCAGTTCGAAATGGCCGATACATTTAGACCACCTTACTTGACTGTAAAATATTGCAACAGTATTTCCAATACGAGCATTTTAATAGTTTTCCTTGTCTGATTTAACGTCATCCCTAATTAAAACAAATTCAGGCCAATAATCAATATACAGGTACAATTTACGAGTAATACGCTAATAGCATTTAATAAAGTATTAATTGACCGCTTAGGTACCATTCCTAACTATCTGTGCGAACAGTCAATCGAAATTATAATTTCATTTCCTGAACGCTGAATTTTAGATCTCATTAGTAGCGCCATTTATACCAATTACCCTGGGTTATCCTTAAAATCTGTGGGTTTGCAGTTGAACGAGCGACTCATTCAAAATTCCCCGACACAAAACCTTCTTCAGCGATTTCGGCATTTTTTTAAACCGTAAACTGATAAAAGTGTGGGTCGCGTAAGTGCAAACCAACATTTTTAATGATGGTCCAGTATTTCTTTTCTTATTCAATGTCCTTTTTCGTGTTTTTCGGAGAGATATTAAAGAGGACACAACTGGCGTCACTGAGTGAAGTAAGTTAATTTAATTATTAGTGTAACAATAACGAAAATTGAGACATACCCAACTTGAAGAGGATGGTGTCATCCTAAAGTATTAAATGTTTACATTTAATGAATATGAGAATATAGTACAGCTAAATTCAAAGTTAGTTGTAACATTAGTCATCCGCATGGCTTACGCAATGGATCATTTTATGCATGTTTAATGCATGTTTGAAGTGCTGAGGTGAATTAGAACAGCAATTTAATCCGTGTTGCATCTCGATATTAGTAAAAATATGATACCTATCAAAAGAAGCAAGCTTTTTTTTAAAAAAAAAGTGAATGAAAACAATCTACAATCCAGTCCCCTTCAAAAGTAGCACAAATTAAAGAAAAAAAGCGCAATTTATTTTCAAATGTGAAAAACACAATATTCGGATACCAGTCTAAAATGCGATGTTTTCATTGGTCAATTTTGAAATCATGCACATAGCCATCTAATCAGATGCTTGAATTTTAGATGGGTCTTCATAAACAGGATTCAAAACTTAGACCTTTATTCGTGCTCTGAATAATGAATTATTCGTATCTTGTGTCCATGAACATACACAATGTTACTTTATTTACTCATTTTATTGTTATACATTTCAAGGACCTTAAATAAAGTTTACAAGCCATGGTTGTAAATACTCACATGACAAAGTGGATCGTAAAGCTGTCACATTATATGGTTGATGTATAACAACCACTATAAACAAACAAGAGAGCAAAATGTGTGACACAATATTGGCCTATTAAATACTGTTTGTTTTAAACATGGGCGTATTTCGACCATAGTTTTATACTGTAAATCGTGAGAATTTCAATCTAAAACCAGCCATTTCAATCTTTCCACACAGACAACTTCGATTGAACGTCCATCGCTAAATAGTGACCAACAAACAATCTAACATCAAATAACGTTTGCTCCACAGCACACAGTCATTTCCATAAACACCAAATAAACCTCTTAAAAGGGTCAACAGTACATAACGGTCATATTTCTCCCCTTTTGGTAATCTGTATTCACAATTTTGACTGTGAATGGGCATATTATGTATATACTGTACTGAAGAAATGAACAAGTTTATTATTCAGTATACGGTAATGCGTATAGGTAATAATCAAAGTGGGGCGAGTCGTCATATATTTGGGGCGAGTCTTCTTGGGGCGAATCGCGAGTGAGGTGAACAATTATATTACCCATAATCCTAGCATAATCATTTTGATAAACTTAAAACTTTGAGCTCGTAGGCCGATCTTAGGTTTCTAGTAATTAACTTGAGCATATTAAAAATAGAGATTTAGGCCCAATCTAAGGATGAATAAATAACGAGAAAATATCAAGAACTAAAACTAGAGCCCAGAGTGTGATAAAAAATAGTTGAAAGTTTCAAAACAGATTCAGACCGTTTCGCCGTGTCGGCAATATATGTGACAAGTCCATGTAGAGCTGAAACCTTATCATATTCATTATATTCCATTACAGGATGTATTTTGTTTATGCTCAATACAAAATGGCGCCGTTCAATATTCCTAAAAGCTTTTTTACAACTACAATGATGCAGATTATGTCTATGGACGATAAAACAAATAGTAAATATGAATTAGTCCACTTTCAGTCTTAGGAAATACCAAACACGGAAATCTAAAGCCATTTTGAAAGAATTAAGCCCCTATAAAGCTTTCGTCTTCCAATTTTGCTTTCGTCAGGGTAATGCACATACCACATATAATAGCATTTATAGCTCGGTGTTCGTTAAAAGGACGTCGCAATGCGTCAATGTTTATTTCAGTTTACTGTCAAATCTTCAGCTATCAAACGGCAGAGGAAGATGGTGATACTAAATGTTTCAGCCGTAGGACCTGTGTTACAAATATACTTCGTAATCTTTGAGATTTTTCTCATGGGAAAATACAGTTAACTTGATTTAATGGCCGCCTTAAAACTAAGGGCACTACGTGAATGTCACGTCTTAGCACATATTTATCGGTAGACCAAATAAACATCTGAATAAAGCCCGATTATACAAAATATTATATACATGTACTAAAATACTCTCTGCTTCCCTTTTGGTGATCTTTGAACTCTGGTTTTACGGCATAAAAGTGATATTTTCGCTGATAAATTGACTAAGTTCGAATCGGCAACAATCGGAAGTGATCGACAGTTTTCCGAATTCTACCGATAGTTGAATAGGAATATATGACCCCAGACTATTCTTATCAGGGTAATAAATCACGATCAATATATCCAGGTCTCGGATAAATGACACAGCGATACATTAAACTGACCATTTATGTTTTATATCTAGAATCTATATCTAGAGTCTATTGCCTGTTTTTACGAGTATGACTGGTAGGCTATTTTGTTGAATGTTTGTATGTGTGTTTATAGACTACCGGTATTACAATAATATTAAAGAAGGTATAACTATAATGTTTCATTTTTAACTATTTTGTTTGAATCTAAAGGAAGGGGTTAATAGCTATATTGTGTTAACAGTTTTTTAGTTTAAAAGATTTATAAAAGTTTAGCTTCTATCTTTTTTATTTTTCTACTATGGTTGATCTGATTTAAGAATACATGATATAGTTGATGTAATAAGAAATTAACTACCAGCCTGAGCTATTCGACTAACTCAATCGGTAGAGCCATGGGCTCGAGTGTTGTTGCGTGTTCGAGTCCGAGTGGAAACTGTCTGTGCGATTTTCGCCTCTCAGTTTTGTTTCAAGTGGAGTAGTTTTCCATTACTAACAAGGAGATGGCCAGACATGGGCATAATTTGACATCTTACTAATGCATGGATCACTTGCAGAGACTGCCTTAGTCACTAGATTCGAACCAGAACATTCTTCGGGAACAATGTACTTAACACAAATGATGGCCTATTACCTCTAAGCGCATCCGGATGCCTGGGATCACACCCCAGCCTAAGCCACACGAAAACATCATCAATCTATAAACTATAAGATAATGCGCACCATCTTTTTGAGAGTGCGTTTAAAAGCAGCTGAGACATCTATGCACAAGAAGAAAGATGCATTGTGCAGTAAATTTTGCTATTAAGACCACCTTCTGGACCAAATTAGTATAAGAGCAACAGAATGAGAAGAGTATATTTCTTATTAAGCCACCCGTAAAACATTACAAATCTATGCACTCTAACTATGCAAACTATCTCGTTAAGCAGTAATCTCAAAGCGCAGATAAGAGGTTAGTATTAAAGTCGCTTGGTCAGCCTCTGTTTCTTCTTCACTTGAATCGAGGACAAATACCAGTGTGCTATTTTCTTTAGTGAAAGGTTCAAGTACATCCCCTAAGCTAAACTGGGTCAGTTTTGTTGACAGTTTACGTTGTTCAGCATACCTTAAATGATTTGGAGCGTTGACAATAAAATCACGGTACACGGTGAAATGTGTACGATAAATAACAAAAAACGCAGCGTCATTTCCATTAACATCATTGTAGTGAAATTTGAGACGACAATGATGTAAATAGTATAGTATTCGTTCGCTGTTTAGAGATTAATAGCTCAGCATGAATGAATTCGCATTTTCCTCTTAGTTCACTCGCAATGAAACAACGAACAACGAATGTATGTAACAAATAACACGTGGTTTGCCTATTTCGCATACACAATTATTGTAAAATTAAAAACCTGCGTTTGCAGCTACATCAGAATAAAGACCACCCTGTGGATAAATGCCATTCTTTGAAAAACTGTCACTGGTTATTTAGAGCTAACTGACCTCCGAATAAAGACCACTTGTCAATAAAGGCTACACTTTGTCATTCCCAAGAGTGGCCTTTGTTCACAGGTTTGACAGTATAATCATTGCAGCCGTTGTGGGCTACACAAAGTAAAAGGTAGATAGCGCGGCTTTTGTTATAACAGTCAGGAATTTAGTAAACTTACATATACAATGTGAATGCATTTTTTGTAGACTAATTCTTGAACTGAAACCTATATTTTGCATTTTTTAAGTTTTGTTAAGATACGACCTTCAAAACATTCACAGAACGCATGTTTATACACGCTATTCTGACCAATCCGCCCTCTTACACATATATAAAACGTGGGACCCATATATTGGTCTAAGATAAAATTTATAAACAATTTACAAAACTATCCATCTAAAAAGGTAGTTCGAATGTAGTCTGCCATAGTAGGATGTGCTCACCTTATGAATATTTGTTTAATTTGAACATGTATAATTTTCAGTGTAAATTTAAAAAAATGCTGTTTTAAATGTGATGTTACTCTTTCAAGTGTAAGGCAAAAATACAGCAAACCCTCTGAAAACTGGACTTGGGAAGGGGCCCTTCTTAAATTTGGTGGAAAAAATACACAGTTTTTTTTGTAAAAAGGAAAGAAAAAACTTAAAGCAAACTGAATTTTAGGGGAAATCTGCAAGATTTTAAGGATTTTTTCTGACGGGAGGACGTCTATAAACGGCCCTTGCTATAAAAGGAAAAAAGCCCTGCTTTCTAGACTGGGCCATATGTCCAGTATTTTTTTTTATATTTTCTATTGATTTTTTTTACAAATTCCGAAATTCATCCGTATTTGGTATTGTCCTAGTTCAAAAAGTTTTATCAAGATGCAGGACAGTAAAACGAAGTATAGGCCTGGACCAGTCCGTGAGAAAAGGCAAACAATGGAAGAGGAGACATATCGCCTTTATATCAAGATGGCCGTAAAACAGGGGTTCATTTTAATATTAATTTTATATTGTATATCATAACAACTGTCATGAGAACTGCCTACACTATTTCCACCTATTTATATGCATGATTGACCAAATTTACCTCTGAATAAAGGCATATTGTGCATTTATAGGGGCCACATTTCTTGTCTCATTTTTTGTCGCCCTTCGGTCACAAGTTTGATTGTTATTTAGAGGCATACTGCCTCGCTACCTCTCATTTATGTACAAAATATACATAACGCTAAATCTATCACGTTTTCATTACGTTTTAATTGTCTCGTAATGCATTAAGATACATAATCGATGTACTTAAAATGATGAATTATCGATACTTTAATATCGATTACATACAGTGATAGACTGCAGCAATTATCGTTATTTTTCATTGTTCATACAATTGATTAAATCTTCACAATTGTTTAATTAAATACAACATGCACTGTTGTCACAGTTCAATGTTTTCATTGAACTCTCACCGTATGTGAGGAACAGGGAAAAAAGTCAAAAGGATTTGACTTTATAGAACTCACTGGTCGGTGTGAACCGGTTAATTTCAGGAAACTATGGTCGTTACAGACCTTCCTCATATTACTGGCTCAGTATCTTCCATGTTACGCATGCGTACATGCACACATGCTACCAAAGAGCCACTAAATGACAATTCTGACTTCGCCACTTCGCCAACTGAACCAAGAGCACCTTATCGTATTGGTTCGATGTTTCATGCAACTCTAAGTTTAATTTAAATCACCAGAGTTTACGTCTATTTTCAATAGTATTTCAGTTACATACCAGTGCGCTGATAACTAAGTCAGTTTTCTAGGAATCCGCACTAGTACTAGCCTTGTTCTCAGTGAGTTACTGGCAACTTATCTTCATGAAAGACCAACAGTTATGAACGCACCAGCTTTAACCCTTTGACACTCAGTAAATCGTTAGCGATCATGTGCCGTGCCAAAGATACATGCTCACTAAACGTGGTCTACGTGGTTCGTAGACCTAACGCTCTACATATCAAGCTGAGTGGGCCGGAAATGCAAAGTTTCGCACTAAAATGCATGTCACGGTATCTGTATAATTAAAATTCAAACACTGAGGGTGGCATTTCGTATTGTAAACATCCTTCTTAAGCCAATAATTAAAGCTACGTCACGTGACATACCATGCATAACGCCCAGGTATAATCGCCAAGATTCACTTCAACAGCATTGCCATGTACACAATGAAAGAGAAGCGTACATCCTTGTAAAACAAATATAAACGCTATCAAAGTCTTAATTGCAAACTGCAACCTTGGTATGACAGATATTAACATTCAGTCGTGAGCTATTAAATACACAGTTGTAAACAAACGTGCCAATTAGGATAACACTTAATTTTGTCTCTTCCCTCAGGGTAATTCTGTGTCTATATTTAACCTTATAATTATACGGTAATTACCAGAATTTACTGCATTATCGCTGAATTTAACAAAGTGCTGGATGAAACTCGTAGTTAATATCAACAACTTAACTACCTGGAAAAATAAGCCATAAACATACAAGATCATTATGACTGGCTATTATATCTTACAACATCCTAAATCAATGCATCTTGAATTTCATTAATACAGTCAACAATGAGTTAACGGCCACCACGAGAGTTAAAGGTCACCATGAGAGTTAGAGTCACTCCTTAACACAATTTAATTGATATAATGCATTAAGCAAACCTATAAACAAAGGTCAAATGTGCATAAAGGGCAGATTTCTTGTCTTCCCCTCTTGGTCTTTGTACGTATAAGTTAGACTGTCTATATAAGGTTGTTCGTCATTTAATCTTAGAGAAACAACAGTACGGACACTAGCTATGAACGATAGATAAAAATAAATTTAACGTGATTGGTTGATTCCTTAGCGGTACATTCTGGTTCCCGGTGACACTCCCGGTGGCACATGTTAATTGCGTCAATTAGTCTGGTACCAGTCCAAGAATTTTTCAACTAGTGAAAATTATTTTGTTCCGTCGTGCCTACTTTCTCAGCGTGAACCAGTTGATCTTTTTAGGATAATATTGAAGCTAATTCTTACTAACACAGTCAGAAAGTACGAATAGGAACCAGCGAAATGATTCCTGCTGAAATGGTACTAAAATGTTTGACTTGTTCCCGGTTCATGGAGCTGCGCGTTACAAGTGAGATTCAACGGGAACCTGTTTTGCATCAGTGTATATATAGCTGCCATTAATAAGATAAAGAAGATAACAAACTAGCTGTCAAGCCTGGTTACATGTCAGTTTTTTTGGCCTAACGCATTCAATAAGCAAGCCTAATAATTGAATCAATAGTTGTTATGTTGCGTACGTGTATATTTATCTATCGATCTACTTCACGTGTCATCTCATACAAAGCCGGGAACCACTCAACGGCAAGTTTATGATCATTGTTATCATAATACCCAGAAGAAAGTCAAGTCTGTGCTGCACAATGTGAAATGATACCAATGTAAACAAAGCATATGGAATTAATTCCTGCAGGAATTGTTGCAATAAATTTGCAATTAACTGATCTATTAAATACCATCCCATACCAAGACACAGATCTTGATAAGGCCAAATAAATAAATACCTGGTTTCCACTAACGTCCCCCAAACATAGTGTTGGTAGGCCGACAGAACTTCTTTTACAATATAAAAAAACGCGATACGAGGTGGAGGGGGTCTTAATGACATTATGACGTAACATCATAAATGACGTCAAAAGTTTCGTCATTGAAATAGTGTACGCCATGACGCGGGAAATGTAAACATTTTGATGATGACTTGAAATAAAAGAAATTTTCGACATTTTGTAGAATCTAAATTTATCTTTGTTAATGGTGGATAAAAAGATTTAGGAATGACTTTGCAAAAAATTGTCGGATATAGATCTATTATTTATCGTCAAAATTGGAAATTTATTTATCAATATTCATGGTGGAAATTTCGGGCAAAATTAAAATCGAAAGTAAATTAAGATCTATTGCTTTCGTGACATTTAGGAGTAAAAAATATAATTTACATGTATTTATTTAAATACAAAATTCTGTGAGAACAACCATATCTCCAATCATGTTTACACCATAACCGAAAGAATGTACATTTGCGCAATCTCGATATGCATTAATTACTAATTACATGTATTAACACACTTGTAATCTCAACATTTTGTTCACTAATGTCCTTTTATGATAAATTTGTATGACTTCGATCAAAGGTACTTAATATATGATAATATGTTTTAATGATAAATGATAACTCTGGAAATATTTTATCATACATTAGTCGGTCGGGTTAGCGGAAACTAAGAACTTTTTTACTTCTAATAACAAATTTCAACCAAAAATAAGGATTCGGTCATCCTAAAATGGCTTTAAAAGCATCTGCTGGCCAATGGCAAAATCCTACCCAGAAAAATAAAAGTGGGTTGTCGTTTTTCTATGTTCATTGGTTTATCAATGGATTTCATGGACTGTTCGACTGATGGAATAATTTGACTTGGATCTTTTAGAAATACCTTTCATGTATTTCATATATAGTTTACTCTAGACAGGATTGTGTCATTCGAAACAAACGTTATAAAAAACATGAAAGATTAAAAAGTTATGTATGTCGTTTTGATCAATTATTTATTGCGAATACAAAATAATCTCGCCATAAGGAAAGTATAGTTTTTGTGGAGACTTGATTCATTCTAAGCAAAGTTTGTGTGACTGATATCTAGATTTTTGTACGGTTTAACGAGATCGTCGCCAGCCAGTGTGTACTTTTGACACAACTCTCATTTGAGTACTTCTAATTACAAAATAACATCTATGAGATTTTTCAAATCTTCCAACCCCAAAGATTTAAATTTATCACCATCACAATCACCATATGATTCTGATTTTCAATTCTAAATGTTCTGCTGTTCTGCTACATTGCCCTTATTATTATGAAGGAAATCACCACATACATTATTCTATGAAGAGACACGGTTGGTACAAATTTACTTAAAAATCACAATGGCTGATCAACGACTTTTTTCAGTTGCTAATTACATTTAATTCTTGGGCACTCGAATTCTAAACTGGTTCCCGTTGGCTCGTTCTGTACCTTTGATACCCCAACATGGAACGGGAACCAATTAACTCGAGTTCCAGCACATACTTTTTCAACTAATAAAGAAATTATTATTTCCTAAATAAAGTCATTCATGAATTTAAACCCTCTAAATTGATTCGAATGCAATTCGTTTGTAACGGATTTTTTATGAACTATTATTTGTGAAATACGTACGCGGTATAACCACATAAAAATAAAACCTAATTGCAACTAGAGAGTTAAAATCTTTTTTATTGTTATTGTTAATTAACAGAAATGATCTTAGTAATTACACCTACCTTGATAATCTGCAAATTGATGATTACAAAAATATCCAGTGTATGTAATTTTCCGTGAATTATGCTACTTGTATTATAAACAAACCGTGACACATCCTACGTGCAAACAAACAACGTATACATGCAATATTCAGTATAATTCTATAGTATTATAAGCGATAAACTTAAATTTATAATCCAAAGTTGAACAGGCTGTAAAACGCGAGTGTATATCTCAAATATTCTTGCGAAGTACTACATCAATAGCTAAGCCGTACGAACGTGCTTGAACTCAATCAACGAGCTTACCTTCACAGAATGGTAAAAGCAGCGTCAATTCACTCGGCTAACACGATGCATCATCGGAACTTTGTCTATCCTACACTATTAATATAGTACTGTTTTTGGGTGAATTTATATATCCTCGCAACTTGATGTATCACTTTTATCTAATGTCAAAGAATTTTACACTATGCATCAACACGAGTTTCGTGCAAGTAGTCTTGTGACTATGACTATTAGATATCGTGTTAGTGTCGTGTTTTCTATCTAGTCCTAATAGTTATCATATCAATATATATTGCTTTATCTAATCAACTTTAAGCTGAACCTAGTTTACAGTATGTAAACTTATCGGCCTGTAACCGTCTACAGAGAAGTAGGTCAGCGGACACTAAATTATTATGTATATAATGATACTCTATAAGACATTGACACTTATTTTTCATGAGAAAATGGTACTGGTATGAATATGATGTATTAATAATGAAATGATCTCACAATTTTAACTTCATTTTAAACAATAAGAGCAATTATGCGGTAACTTACTGACTTACAAAAACTAAGACATCGGCATTATGATACTAGTTAATATTTTAGTGAATCTGAAATAGCTAGTACATATCTTAATTCCTGCATAGGTTACGATATGTTTTTTCATGACTTCCGCATTTAGATGCTGTTGTTGTTTAGTAGACTGGGACCCTTTTCATAGACATATTTTAGTGAAGATTTTAATAAATAGCAAATCTTAATGAATTATTTTTCTAAGATTTACCTTTAACACCTGACAATAAATCACCATAACGATCCAAAGGATAATTCACACTACTTTTACAGTGATAGCAAAATGTCCAAGTTTAAAAATTGTTATCTTAGCTAAGATATGACAATGACAATAGACTATACTGAACACTTACAATAAAATAAACATGAAAAAAGCATTTATCTTGATTAACGGCAGTTTTTTTCGTGCGGTACACTTTCTTAATAACTTACGATTGTATGTTTTTAAATTTCGAAACTGAACGCAAATATCGCAAGTTGGCGAGCTTGAAACGCGAAGAATTGAATAAATGTACTGTCTGCTTAAATGTCATGACTTATAGATAGTACAGTCCGACTGCTGGGCTCTCATATCGATTGAGTTTTTTCCTGTTTACAGAAACAGCTGTTCGATATGTGATCGATATTACGATATGACAAACGGCGTCGTCGAGTTTTATCTCCTCCAAACGGAATATTAACGGGATTGGTGACATTTATTCATAGAAATATGTCCGAACTAATCCGATCTGGGAGTACTGGGACTATTTACAATAATGATTACAGAAAAATGACTTATCCGGGTCAAGGCATACTAAGATAACCGCGTCGGTTTGGCAGAAATTTTAAGGACATGCAGAGTCGTCTCCCCTGTATAAAGATAGATTCCAATATTACTGAATTTTACCAGTGTTTCTATAAATGACTTTTCGAAGATCAAATAAATAGTATTTACAAGCTATAAAAGCTTTATTTGAAATACATGATAAATGTATACGCTTATTATCTTAACTTTCTGCCTCATGGTGATTTTGTCAGACCATATCGATGTCTTTTTCATGCATCAATATAGCAGAGATATACATTTTTTCACTGGGGTTTCACGCCGTTTTACAACAATTTTTCAGTGATATCCGGCGGCAGGTTCACGTAACCAGTGTTACTGGCCTGTGTAATAACCAGTACTAACTTACCCTTTAGTTTACCACTGAGCTAATAATTGTGATATTTGAAGACTTGAACTATTAAACTGATCCGATATGAAGTTTATGAATGTATACTTTATTTAAATTGTCTTATTGATATACTATAGCAGAATTGCTCCATAAATTCATGGGTATCAGCGTATAATATTTGAAGATATTGCGACAAAGTCAAATTCAGTGGTAATAAATCGAGTAAAATAATTCATTAATGAACATTTAATAACAAAACTCCGATAAATGTCAGAGTTATATATTTTTCGCGTTTTAAACATACTGTCCACGGAGATAGTCGGACATCGCCGAGGTCTGTCGTAACGTTACGTCATTGACGTTTCGTCATAAAGATTGCGTTGCTGGGTAACGACGTTTTGATCGAAGGTGACGTTTGGCGTTTGGGTCGAATTTACAGAGCACAGTGCAAATAATCAATTTAAGTTATCAACGGCTGCAAATACTTGAAATTATAAAAGATTTAAGGAGAAATCTTCTACTTTAAAGATGGGAAACCATACTAAGAGGTAATTTCAACACTGTTGAATATTGCTCCGAGTAAAATAAATATTCAGTCTCAGATATCAATCCGATTATTTACTCTTAATCATTTGATAAAAAGTTTTTAGCATATTTACCTTTTTCAGTACGGAAACAAATGCGGAGAAATGTTTAGTTTAATAAGTATTACGTTTTAGATATGGCCGAATACGACTCGAATGTTCAGTCATTTTCAATATATTTTTTCAAAAGGAATACCATTAAACAATTGTTAATTTTGTGATATCTCAGTGTACAGATAGTAGGGAGCCGTAGCCGTGTTCCAGTGATTTGTGCGCTGGACTTGTAACCGGAGATCCGGGTTCGAATCCCCGTCGCGGCAGGTCATATCCCTCTATGAAAATTTAATACAAATGTCGATTTTCCTCCATATGTGAGAAGTTGCCGGCTCCTTGTGGAAGGGTAAGTTAGTACTGGTTAGTATACAGTCCAGGAAAACTGGTTAGGTGAACTGGTGGCCGTATATAACTAAACATTTTTGAAAAAAAACGGCGTTAAACCCCAGTGACAATAACTCACATAAAAACAAACAAAAAAGCAAGAGATTGTATGAATATGGCTACTTCCAAGAGAAGTGCTGTTGGGCTTAATTCAACGTGACTGAGTATTCAGTCTCTCAGTGTATGCCTCTCAGTGTAATCAGAAATTGATTTTTGAGAGTATACCCTTAGAAGTAGAAGTATTCTACTTCGCTAATGGCCATGTTTTCAATGCCTGGTTCAGACCGGTGCGTTTTCTCCCTTAAACTTACTGTATCAGAACCGCACGAAGCTTACGTATCCACCAGCCAGTAGGATTCTTTTTACAAGTGGAACGGTTTCACCACAGGCAATAGTAGGATTTACAAGAACTATCACATCTATAAACAACATTATTTTACGTTAAGCTGTTCTCAGTACCATGGCGATTTGTAGTTACGTACATGGTCATGTAAACAATAAAAATGTGTTGAAGTGAAAATTTGGCAATATTCATTTGCAAAGCATAACAAACATTTTAAATGTAAGATTTAAGATCATACATATTCATGCGAAACATGCCACTTTAAAACTCGGGCATGTAAATGCCCGATGCTGCCGATATCTATTACTCTATAAGATCCATTGCTTTATTTCCATTTTTCTTTTGTATTTTAGAGTCCAGACGCGCTCTTCATTTAGCAAACTTAGAAGTCGATTCAAGAGAGTTACGAGGAAGCTGATTGGTGCATCAATTTACTATGGACTCATGCTTAATATCGGAGTGGTCCAATCAAAAGCCCTGTTATGTCATATTTGCAAGTCAATGCTACAGGGTCCAAAGGCATCCCAATTCTGGATTCTTTTTGGCGCTCTCGCGTTTGTGTTTATGATTTTAAACTGTTTCTTAATGGAAATCGCTAGAGGACTTTTAACTAAATCAAATGTACGGAGATCGCCATCTTTGCTTTACCCTAATTATCTTGAACCAAAATACACGAGATCCGGTGCTATCTATGGGTATATCCCGCGATCTGTTTAATTTTTCTATGTTGCTCATACAATTGCAGTAAATTTTGCAATAAGAAGCATCCATGTGGCAATAAATCATTAACAGATATCATCTGTTGCTTTTTAATTATAAAATAAAGCAAAACAGACTGCATCTTAAAATACTGGCGCATCATCCTGGACAAGTGATATTGTCCTTAGAAGAGCACAATTGCTATTTTCACAATTCATACAGAGTAAAAAATACAATATTTCCCTATTGAAGCAGTCATTGCAATGCCAAAATAAAGATAGTCCATTCTTGCACTGACCCCTCCAATATTGAACAGTCATTTTCAGTCCTTAGTCACTCGCTGGATACTTACCGCAAGAGGCTTCGAATTTTTGCGTAATGCAACAGCTCTAGTGAAGGCGCATAGTGGATACAAGTTTCTTCAACAAGAAACAGTAACGGACCTGTCATGGTAAAATTGTGAAAACTTCCATTTAAAACACCTAAGTTAACTTTAAAAATGTCAAGGAATTCGACTTCGTTCGTATTCTGACATTTTATTTCATCCAGGGCAATTTTGTGTTGAATTCGTGTTTTAAATGGAGTTTATTGAAAATCCACGATCACCAGTCTGTTACTACTGCGTGTGGTCCCTTCCGTTCATTTGACAGCACACAAATAATTATAAAAAATGTATTATTTTCATTGCAGATGAGCTGTATTAATCGGGCCAGATGTTTTTATGTAATCTTGAAACTCTTATATTTGATAGTAGTAATATTAATGATAAAGCTTATTTACAAGTACAGCTTCAGGTGGCACTTCAGATGTACAGTAAAATAGTGAGACTGTCATTGGGACCAGAAAACTAGTGTGTTTTGTCACCCATTTTTTGTATGTTTCTATAGGTTGGGAGGGTTCTGAAAAAAGGGATTTTTGCATGTGCTATTCTTTTCTGTGTTCATTTTCAAGTTGATCTACAACAGATATTCATGTACTTAAAGCAATTTTAAAAACAAATAGTCACTGTAATAAGATGGTCTTAATGAAATGGTCCCAAAGTGAGGTTTCACACAAATGATATAAAAAACTAACATTTACAAACAATACAACATCCACCTAGTAAGCTTTCCATCATTAGAAGTTTTTTTTGATTTTGTTTCCAATATGGAGTGAAGTCAATTAAATATCCAGTCAAGAAAGACAAAAATATCAACAACAAACATTTAAGAATGTTCTAAAAATAGTTTATTTACATTGTATCAAGTCATACATACAGATTTTAACAAGTCATAACAATCATAATGTATCTACATGTTATTCCAAACTTACTGTATATTTGAAACAGCAGTGTATACTAAAAACATTTTTCAACAATTTGAGGCATGATTATATTTCTGATCTTTCAGGCTTAAAAAATGTTCTTGATTTCCACTTACCCAACCAACCCTATTTTTTCCACTGACCTTTTTGACTTTTTCAGTCTTGGTACAATTTTCTAACCCCTATTTTCATTTTCATATGAATTGATCCCCAAACTAAAAAATATATATTGAAAAATATTCTGCTGACCTACTGACCCTCATTTTTGGGAATATAAGTGAAAACCAGGTATTCTTTGAACTTCATGTGTTTGAAATGACTGGTAATCACAAACAAAAGATAGACCAAGATTTCCCACACTTCAGATCAACTTCACGAAAAATTTGACAAACTGGCAAACATATGAACAATTCTGATTTAACATTTAGCTTGATATTTAAAATAGTTGCCAGTTTTACAGACAAAATGTGAAAGTGATACACAATGAAAAGTGTGCATGGAAGCAAATCATGATAAAACACCTAAAAACGAAGTTTGGCAGTTTAAAAAACAAGTTTTTGTGCAATGAATATTACCAAGTATCTATTATTTATAAGACTCACTATCAAAACCATTAAAGATTTCAGAAGCAGTTAAAACATAATATACAGTCGAACCTGTGTTTGAAGCGAATAAAGACCACCCAGTGAATAAAGGCCATTCTTTGAAAAAACGTCAGTAACTATTCAGAACAAGCTGACCTCCAAATAAAGGTCATCTGTCAATAATTTTTTGTCTTTCCAAAGGGTGGCCTTTGTTCACAGGTTTGAATGTAATATATCAGGAGCATGAATGGACAAAAGCTAATTCATCGATTAGACTGGAAAAAGTCATGTTTTCAGTTACCTGATCACAAAAAATAGAGTAGGTAGGTCAAAAAACGTCTTTGTTTTTTTTCTAAATATACTTTTTGTTCTTTGGAGGTACAATTTGTCCCCAAATATTTTCACACTTTGGATTTTGCTGTCAGAAACAATAGGGTCACTGCTAAAAATAGGGTTCAGGTAACCATAAATATGACCATTTTTTGGATCGTTTTTGAATAACACTGGGAGGATGTAAAACATGGATAAGAACACAACTTTAATGCTTGGCCTTACTGTTGAAATGATAAAATAGTCCAACTGACAAATAAATTTATGATTTCTATAGATGAGAATGATAAATGTTTAAGATCTCAGAGATACGCAAGAATGATCTCAAAAGACAAAATGGTTATAATCTCAATGATAAATACATATCACTTCAATGAAAAATGATCCAAAATAAAAACATAATTTAGATAGAAACTCAGCACTTTTGACCTTTCAAGCATAAAATGGGAGACCTTATAGGTAATCCTTGATGATCTTAGACATATAGAAATGAAGTGATTCAATGCACAAGGATGGATATGATGAGTCAAAAGTCAGTTCGTTGTCAAGTCTGCTTCCGTTTCAGTACAAATTTTCCTTTCTGTAACTGTGCAAGGTAAACTTTGATTTTGCTGCTGTCTGTTGTCTTACGGATCCAAATCTGAAAAAAAAGAAAGTAAAATAAATAATATACAGGCTATCCAATCATAGTGTTGTACTTGAATAAGAGCACCTGACCATCGTCCAACAATCACTAAATATGCCAATCAAAAGTTATATTCTTCTCACATTTAAATTCTAAGGTAAGCAAACATTGATTTTCCATAAAAATGAGTATAACTGATTCTGTTCAATGAGAGAAGAGCAAATGCTTATTTGGTCAATATCCAATAAAAACTATTCTTGTCAGAGAACAGACAAGGTTTATTTGGTGAATTGTAGACAATGCAAGGGCCATAACTCCAGAATACCTGATAAGGCGAATTGGCTGGATATCAAACTTCAACAAGATATTATGCCCATTGCCCATTTACATAGTGACCAAGTTTGATCAAGATTCAATAAACACTGTTTCTGTAAGAGAGTGGACAGTCAGGTTCAATGGTTTTTCAAATCAGCCTACCTCTTGTGTTCCGATGGCAGTTATAACACCACTAAATTTTCCAGTTTCTTTGCATTCGACAAATACAGGCTGGTTTCTGTGAAACCTGAAAAATAAATAAAAATTCATATAATGAACCAATACAAATAGAATACATAAATTACAAAAATTTACTTTAAAAATTCAGACCTTTTTTGGGGGGGATACCTATGGCAATTAATAAATTTTATCAATATCGGGTAATATGTAAGTAGTAGAAATAATTCAATAAAAAGTCAGACAAAATATTTCGAAGTTACGCTCTTCAGTCTGAAATAAGACATACAATAACAAAAGAAAAAGCAACTTAATTAGTAAGCAAATAGTTTGTTACCAAAAATATTCATTGATTGGGCATAATTTCAAAACTGTGTCAATGGTCCATATTAGTGTAAAATCATCAACAATAAAGATATTTCATGGACCTACCATCTTTTATCATAGTACAGACGACCATCATCAATTTTAACGTCTGTCATGATGTCAACTGGACCAATGGTAGGTATGGGTTTCCGACCGAGAGGTTTCCCACTGACTTTGTTAATGATACGTAGATCGTCCATAACCTCTGTGTCATCCAGAAAGAAATTTATTTGAGGTACCAAGAGTTAAGGATAAATATTCAAACTAATTAAAACAGCAGTTATAGTGCTACAAAAGCACATTTTAATGAAACTTTTAAATTTAGTCTACACTTGAAAGATTAATAAAATTCTTTCAGGCTTAGAATAGATTTTTCATGGCAGACTGCCATGGTATTAACTATAGCTACTTCTGCTTTCAAATGTTTGAATAATAAGTGAAATCTTACTATACCCAAATAATGAGAACTGCTAAGACTTCTAATTTCATTCATAAACGTGTATGTGCACAAAGAATACAACTGAAGATAATGTGTTTCTTAAGTCATAGTGATATATAAAGACATGTCTCAGCTAAAGAATAGTTTTAGTTAACACATATTTTTGTCCATTCCATTCATGTCCATTCATAACTATGGGTAAAAAAAATTGACCAGACAGAAGGTAACAACATATAGGAAGTCCTCTCCTTACAGTATTCTCAACTTTATGGATCTTTTAAGTCATATATATATATATATATTGTTCATCAATTACAGCTGGAAATAAAACATAAAAATCAATCTAATATCACAATTCTTTCTTTCAAAAAAACAAAAGGTGGCAAGATTTTCAAGTTTGAAAATTACAAACTTAGCTCAGATATTTGACTGTAATGATACCCTGTTTATCAACTCATGAAGAATTTCAAAAAGATTAAAATACCTAGCCTTCAACAACAATGTAAATTAGCAACATCAAGTTTTTAACACAAAATACAACATAAACAATGTTAGTATGTCAGTAAATAAGGCCAGGATATAAAGGATATCCGGTGACGGTTTGCGTCTCTTTTCCGGAATAGGAACCGGATCATTCGGTCTGCGTCGAAGTTTTCTGGTTGAAATAGGCTTGACTTCAGCAGTATCTGAAATATCAAGAAAAGTTCATCTATATTTTAGATATACAAAATTATAATGAATCATTAGCCCAAAGCAAAGAACAAGAAAAAATCAATATATAATCAAAATTAGATCACTTATAAATATATGATCAACTGAAGTCTGAATATCAAAAATATAACAACTAATTTGATTGACTAGATTAAAAGAATTTGAATTTCTATAAAATAATTTTTTTTATAAAATTGTTAATAACCCTTACCCAGTGAGGTAGAGAGGAGAAAGTTACAATGACCACCAGTAAGTTCTAATTGACTTCTTTCCAACTCTATACTACGTTTCTTCTCCTCTAAGTCTGCTATTAAATTCTCTTTCAGGTCAATCTTCTTTTCCTGTTATGATAAACATATTATTTAACCTTTGCACTAAACGACATCCATTGCCTACATTGTATACAGTATTGCCAGAGAATTTTTAGGAAATGACAGTTCATTTAAAACTGTAACCAACTCTCCAAATGGGTATACCTGTCAGGCAGACAAACACATACAGATTTGTGTAGATAGGGTTGACCAATCATAACAGCAGTGACAGAATTAATCAAAGCAAGATGCTCTTTCATCACTTACTTTAAGGTGATATCTATGGGATAAGGGTTAAAAGATTGAAATTAGTCTCTAAGCTAAAATATAGCTTTACGTCAATCAAAGATCTTGATTAATTATGATACAATTATTATAGTATTGGTCAAACAAGACCCAGTCTTTAAATTAAATTCAATCTCTAAAACTTTAATGATACAATAGACTGTCCTGATGTGTTTTCATGACCATCATCATGAGTATGCCTTCATATTTTATAATTTTGTATGTTGCTTAGGGATTATATATGATACAGACTAACAGGGAATCTGCAGCTTTTCCAAGCTATACCTAATGAAATAGGGGCAAATCGAAAAACAATCAGTGACAGTGTGCAAAATGCAAAAACCCTGAACTCACTTGCCTAAAGCCTGGAATAGATCTAATTGATTAACTTTCACTTTCCCTAAACATACCATTTGGACAAGTGCCAAAGTTCTCAAAACAGTAATTTTGTAATAACACAAACCTCAAAATCCTTAGCAGCAAGTTTCTTCTCCTTTTTGTATTCTCTGTCAATGACTTCCAACTTAAAGATTGATAGAAATAAGGGTTATTCAAGGATAAACAATTTCAGCATAACTCAACTTATCAAAATTATAGTAACTCATAACAAATCTTTAGGCAAAGCTGCAAAAGAATTCATTTTCAATCAATTTATTTTCAAACCAATTACAAGATGTCTGGGACAAGTATAAAAAGATGCTTTTTCAAATTAAGCTCAGAGTAAAATAATTTTTTTTATAATTTCAGAGAGCCAGCTAGATTCATACATTAAATTATACACAGTTCACTATCACAAAAACAGATCATTCATCTGATATATTTCAATCATATTATTATACATGTGTGATATCAAATATGCACCTCATATTCCTTGAAAACTTCCATCAATTTAAGTCTCTCTCTATACTGCTGATCGATTTTCTTGTTACGTTTCAGGTATTCAGGTAAAGTACCATCCTCCAGCTGTTTTAGTTGTTTCTTTAAGAAAGCAAGTTTATCCTGGTACATCCTACAACATGAAAGTGAACAAATGATGCATATTTGCACAAACTATTTCAATGCATGATAATTCTCATATGTGACACCAAATGAATTATCACTCTTTTTAAAATCAATGCATATATTTCTCAATTCGTATGTAAAACTGGGTGACGAACAAGGAAATGAATTCATTTTACATATTCGTGTAAATGTATTTAGTGAATTAAAACATTGATTTATAGCAAAACTTGGGGCATCTTATACAAGGCTCAACAAAATTACAAATCCACTTGTCCACTCACTATTACATGTAGAAATTGACTCAGTACCAGTTGAAATTGCTGAACTGGTTAAAATTCTGAGCTGGTCGTCCCGCTGGACGAGTAGCCTGAAAAAAAATTGTCAAGCCCTGTTCTGTGTAATTATAAATACGTTCTTTGAAAATGAACACTAATCCTTGCTATTCAGGCATGAATATTTCATTGCATGATATTCTACTAAGCAATAAATTATAAAACATTTTTCTAGTATTAAAAAAATGGCTATTATATAAAACAGTGATATCAATTATTATCTTACTGCTCTTTTATTTCTGTATACTGTGTTTCCTGCTTGGCAACATCTGTTTCACTGGCATCTTCAGTGTCTGTTGGATCAACACATTATATGGTTATTGATCTAACAATTGCAACTAATATTAAAAAAACTAATAATAGTTTTTTTCAACAAAAAAACAAGTAGTATTTCTTAATATACATTCTCATTTTTCATAGATACAATGATTTTGAATAATATCAAATAAAAAGAGTTCAAACCATGGTAATCAGTATCAAGAGAGCGTGGTGTGTAAATCATGAGTAATGCCTCATTTATTAGAAACAAGCAAATGAATGCATGGATTTTAAGAAGAATATAGACTTAAAGGAACCATTTTTTTTCAAATGAAAGACTTTAAACGTATTTTAAGCTATAGTTAAAACACTGGTTAAAAAGGTGCGTTGAAGCACAGAATCACAACTTGACAAATGAAAGAACACAGCAGGTTGCATTTACAACATATCATGGTTGATTTCTTTAAATTCAAATTAACGCATGAATACAATACAATGTAATTTCCATATAAAATAAATGGTATCCTATTTATTAAGTAAGAAATTAAATATACAGCCGACGTGGACTAATCTGAAATCATCTCATTTTGATGATTTTCGATCCGACAAAATAAATTCAATTTCCCCACCCACTTTCAAAATGAAACAAACTCGGTTTCTGAGAATAAATACAAACCTTCATCCGAATACTCTTTGTCGGTGTAATCATTACTATCTAGATCATCAAAATCAGCATCGTTCATCATGTTTCTCGAATTCGTATTGCAATAAACAGCAAAAAATCAAACAAAACCATACAAATTTTGTTTACAATGCAGACAATTAACTCCAACAACCGCAGTAGGTTTAACAAGCTGTATTTGAACCAAGCAAAAGGCGGAGGCGGAGCCAATATAACTCCGCCTCCATTAATTTAGGATAGAAAATTGTTAATCGTTAAACATATGGAGCGGTATTAAGTAGTGACTTAAATATAAAAAAACGTGTATAAAGTAAGGACAGTATTTAACATTCTGTATTGAAAACACTACAAAAGAAATGCGTTGTATTAAATGTGCACAGCGAGAGTAAGTACCTTACCAAGACATAACACATGGACACAGGGAGGGTAGGTACTCATATATGATATAACACATGTACATCGCGGGGAGGTACACTATTATGATATTATACATGTATACAAGACAAGGACAGGTACCTGTCCTTGATATAATACATGCATACAGCTAAGGTAGGTACCTTACAGTGATATGATACATGTATACATACAGCGAGGGTAGATACCCTGCTACGGTATAATACATGTTCTAGCGAGGCAGATACCTTACCAGTTCACACTAGGAGACCCACCAGGGCATGTTCATTACTGTACAGTAAAACCTTGATAATGAGACCACAATGTGGACCGAAAAAATTGGTCTTAATAATGAGGAAGTCTCATTATCTTGTTGAAATATATAATAGGGGAGTTAGTGAAAGCCAGTCCAATAATAAGTGGTTGTTATAACATTAGTCGTAGTATAGGTGGTCGTAATATTGAGGTGGTCACTATTTGAGGTTATACTGTATTGTTAAAATCATGTAAATGAAAATACTCTGTTATTCTTTATAACCAGAAATTTTCACAAAAACCTTCCAGATAGGTTTGCTTCATTGGAAGTTTTTATCCTTATTCAGTTCAATAAGATTCTTGTTAACTTAATGAAACAAGGCAAATTTTGAGTGATGGTACTAACAAATCATTTCTTCAAGTTCATCAGATTTAAATAAATTGCTTCGGCCCTCATGTTGCTTAGATTTACTATGCATGCATAGTGTATGTCTTTGTTTCACCTGACATCTTGCTTCAGCTGAAGTAAAAATAGTCACATCTCTAACAATAGACACTTCCTGTATCTAAATGCTAGTTAATGTATCTTATTAAGTAAATTTTATGTTATCATATTTTTTCTAAAATTTCATGTAAACCATTATTGATATTATTAGGACCTATACTGTAAATATATACATGTATATACATATATTGTTGATAAATAACAAAATAAATTAAACTGTTTTATGAGACAACAACAGCTATTTCTGATTTAAATGATTTTTCGCATTAAGTGATATAATCAGTTTAGATGACGTTTGATTTTGTTATATTATCTCATATCGATGTATGTTTTGGAATTCCTATCATTGTGTCCTTGCTGATGGAGTCTGTTGATAATCGCTCCTCATGGTATCTGTTGTTAATTTTTGCTTCTGCTGCTTCTTATATAATATTAAAGATGCCAGTGAATGGAAAAAATAAGATATATACTACCAATGGATGCGGATAGCATCATGGGTGTTTTTTTATTACGAGTTCGTCTAGTACATGTCACTGATTTCTAAGTTACTGGTAAATTCAAAGACAAAATATTATTCTGATGTACACTTTTTTCTTCAGAGTTTCTGTTTCGATGATTTGAATATAATTATGATCCTACGATCTTTTTACGCTCATTTTCGAATGATTTCATTCGACACGTATTATATAACATTTTTTTGGAATCCAGTGAATTGTACAAAAGCGTAAGATCATATGTGGTATACATTCTTGTTTCGTATTTCACCCTGGGTCATTGAATGTAATACATATACATACTTGTTACTGTAACAATAACTGCAGACGTCACTTCATCAATAACGCTTAATCGAAATCCTTTTGTGAATTTAATCTGTTAATGTATTTTCATAATGTAGATGAACGCCCATACTTATTCTGTATTTAAAACAACTATTTGTGCACAAACAAAATAAAGCATATTCTTGCGCATCAATGTAATTCGGAACCAATTTATGTAAAAAAATATGCGAACAGATAACCATAACATGAATAATAAATACAAAACAATCATTTGATACATACTGAAGCAAAACAAAAATGAATATTAATATTATTCAAATAAAAATACAGAAATGGATGTCTGTATGATTCAAAGGTACGAATCCACAGAGGTACGAGTCATTTAAGGTACGAGTGTACTGATATACGAGTATTCAGGGATACAAGATGATAATTGTTCAAGTTGAACAAGTTACGATTTAATTTAGGTCCGGCGAGGCACATGTACACAAATGCTCAGAGGCACGAAAAGGTTTGGAAATAGAATAATCAGAAGTATGTGCGGACAGATGAACTTTTGGGGATATTTTCTATTTATTTCTTCATTGTGTGTACTATCAATTAATCAGACGCATTTTCTTGTAAGGCGCGTAGCTAGCCTATAAAGAATGTGGATTCAAAATAATCTAGGGGGATCAGGGGGCATGCCCCCCCTGAAAATTTTGAAATAAATGGTGCAATTTGGTGCGTTTGGGGGCCTCCGGAGAGCTTTCTTGACCAACGAAAATCCATTTATTTTAGCATAAAAATGGAGATGAATAGCTTTACTTTCGTTTATTTCAACTAGTCTACATTTCACAGCAAGTCTAACTTGCGGCCTTTGCTGGCCGCAAACTCGTTAATGACAATATCAATATCTATTTCCATGTGTCTGTAGGCGTGCAACAGGGCTAGTCCAGACATCCGTTCTGTGAGCACCGTTGATCTCATGTAGTTTTTCAGGCGTCTCATGATACTAAACTGCCTCTCGGCGGTAGCGGTAGACACTGGCATCGTAATTAGTACAACTAGACAGGTGAAGATGTCTGGATACAGAGTCTTGTTCGTAGCCTTCAATGTGTCAGTAAGATTTGAGGGTTTTGTCCCCTCCAGCTGGAAGAATAAATTGTGGCTCCGTACATGTATGAAATCGGAATACTTTTGACCTTTATGCGCTTCCGTAGATGAAAAAAATGACGAGCGTTGTGTTTACCAGAAATGTTTTTTTCATAAAATCCATGTATCAATATAACTAATCTACCAAGAAGGAACTATTTCAAAAATGCAGAGTAATACGACAAATGCACCAGAATTTTTCACATAAATTTTGCATCATGAATTCACTGATTCAGGTTGGTTAGTTCAAAATGTTGTCAGTCTCGCTAGAATCGGTTCACAGACATGGTCAAACATGTCATTACTCAACAAACAGACCGAAACAAATAAACACTAGGCATACATAGTAACATTTTAGTTATAATTACCTCTTTTCTATCGCTGATTCTGCTGATGACTTCTTTAAGAACTCGATGTAAACATTTGTTTACATTTCGAAAATACGGCGCGTGCAAACTTCCGACTTTGAAGAGCTGCAAAGGCCGACAACTTTTCAAAAAAATACTACGGTATGGTGTACGATTTAGGCTATATGATTTATAAAGCATTCAGTGTGGTAATTATCAGATCTGGCGAACGCGGCTGAATTTCAAACCACATTTTTTTACTAAAAATTTTTTTTTGGTCAAAATAATGTGGATTCAGCTGCGTACTCGCGTATAGGCAGCTACGCGCCTGCTTGTATATTAATAGAAATGGTCATTCCTGCCATTAAATGAATAAAGTATAATGTTTTAAATCAAATAAATTCAACAAAAATCCTAAGCGCTGGTAAAACTTGAGACGGCTGTTATAACATCATTGTTTATGCAGACAATTCACTGCTTGGAGTTTTTTCTTTAAGTTTGTCGAAAACAAAGTTCAATCTAAAATGGTGGAGATTGTTGTCGGCTGAGAACAGACTCCGGCGTTGCTATGGAGATTCGTTCCGACCGGAAGTCGTCATTATATGCGTCGTCAGACGGAATGTATGGTGATACCGGTACGTGGATAGCTCGTGTTATGCGCCTAATGAAAGAAAAAAAAACATCAAACATTATGATTTGCATACGTAACCGACTAAAAAACGTAAGTGCTCTGAACGTTATACAATGTACTAGTATATTTTTGTGGAAATAATAGATACTTTTCTAGTTCGATGTATTTCCCAGTGATATGTAATTCTACACATTTTTAAGACAACGTGTATATTCGCCGGTTACTTTTAATACTTCCTTACTAGCTGTCTGAACAAGTATCGTAAAAAGTGGTAACGCCGTTAAAAATATCACAGTGCAACCGTATTTTTAAATTAGATCAGTGTACGAGGGAATGAACTTGCTCTAGTAAGCTTCTATGCCATTGGTAAATTGTGCAGATGAATCACCCAATCAAATTTGAGGTTGTATAATTATATATGTTGACCGGAAGCGAATATCATAATGTATGTTCATGTACATTTTCTCAAAGTGCTTTGCAATCTGTCTGAAGCATAATGGATACGTTCCAAGATTGGTAATGTAAGAAATAATTAATGTCTAGGTCAGAATGTCGCCAGATATTTTTGTGCCTCACTAGAAGAAATAGGTAATATAAACATTTAGGAAGTTTATTTTGACTGATGTGATAAATTTACCCCACCCCCTGAAGTTTGAAAGAAAGATGAACAAGTGTTGCCAGGGGAAGTGAACATTATGAAGAAATGGGTTCTATACTTACTGGGATGAACTTCGACGCTGTTTAGATAGGGACCTTGGTTCCTGCGATGAAGGTGTCCCATACATTTGTTCCCGACTAAGGGAACTCCCTCTTGTAGGGTTCATGTATTGCCATTCTTCAGATTTTGGATGTGTGACGGATTTTAAGGGTCCTGTGGCTACATCAGGCGTTTCTGATACGAAATAGGTATAATATACATCTATGTCACACTGTGATATACATGTGTTAAGGTATTAATCTCATAACCTTTTTAACGTATCTGTTCAATGTTACACAAATATATTAATATCGTAAAATTGTAGTGCTCATTTCTTTGGTAATATCTTTATATTCCTAAATGTACTTTAGGACACATTTTGAAAATTTTGAAAGAGTTGTTGCCCTTGTTGAAAAGTGGAAAAAGATTATCTTTTCGGGATACTGCGCGATGTATTATATTTTCCTTTATCAAATCAGATTAATAACTGTGATTTGCATCTTTTTGCTGTGAATTTTCAGTGAAATGCATCTTATGTTTTGAAATATGTCCTATCATAATTATGCAAACATTAATTTTCTTTTTTTGGTGAGTATAGACGTACGCATATAATTATGTTCGTGTGCAGTTCTTGTATATAAAGCCTTATTGTGAGCATCTAACATTTTAGTGAAGTTTAACCTTAAGTATTTGTTTTCAATTTTTGAACTTTCTTTGTGACCGCGATGGAGGTGTTGTTGTACCGTTATATTTCTTAATGCACGAAGTTAAAATTAATATTTTGGTGAACGTTTTTGCAGTACGCTTTCAGTCTGACAGTTGCCATGGTAACCGTCCGAACATATACACTTACCATATCCGTCCATCCATGACGACTCATCTTCATTGACCCTCACTTCTGTGATCTGAAAGGAAAAACAATCGTTAATAACATGTAAATAACTGATAAGACTCCGTGGTCGAATGGTAATGCTCTCTGACTAGTAATCACTAGCACCTCAACGCGGAGAATTTTAATCCCACCAAGGACTAAATTCTCATACGAGGAAGCGGTCCAGCTAACTCACAGAAAGTCGTTGGTTCTGCCCAGGTGTACACATTGGGTCTTCCTCCACGTCAAAGCTTGGAAAGTCGCCAGATGGATTGGCTGTTAGTGCGACGTTAAACCCCGGAGAAAAAAGGCTGCTGGAAGTCCCCTTCAAACAATTATGTCTCTGAGATTAGTTACTGAATGATAAAAGTATGTTTTATATATTTATGATACACTACTCAGAGGTCATATGTTCGATACCATAGCGTGGCAGTTTCGAATATAAATGCAAAGTACACTTTGACTTCTTTGAATCACGTTTTTGAAAGAATGCAGTTGCTTTCGAATCCACTTGTATTAGCTCAGTATATTTACAGGAAAGAATTTATCAGTCATGCACGGGAAATTGTCATGACAATTTATTGCGCTGCACATATCTAGTGTTAAGGTAAAAAATAGTGTTGTTTAAGCATACTTGACCACAAAAATAAAGGGTAGGCTAGGTATTTCGCAAAACTTCACTATCTTTATCATATCCTTTGCGCTTTGGAGGTATAATTCGTCCCCAAATATTTTCGTGCTTTTGATTTGTTGTTAGGGTTTGCGCCATAAATTAGGATAGGTCGGTTAACCATTATCACAATACAGCTTTCTGGTAAGTGGTATTAAAGCAAAAACAATCAATATTAAACCAATACAAAGTTTCAAACTGTTACAAAATACGCCCGTCAAATTTGTGGGCACCACCTGCCTACCGCAAGTGGTCCAAAAAATGTCCCGTCAAGACGGGTGTATGAAATCACACGGAATGTTTATTCTTACGGTAACCCTGCCGCTGGTACCACTTCCGGGTCGTAGTGAGGTAGGATCCACTGGAGCAGGTGAGGCAACCTGTATGGGAGAATGACGTAATACTTCGTCCGAATGAATATGTCGATAAAGAGCTGAAACATAGATATATACAGAATAAGAATAGAATATCAATGGAATCTAAATACAGTCAAACCTCGATATTTGGACCACAATTTTAGATCAAACTGAACCTTCTTAATATTGTGGTGGTCACTTCATCAAAATGAAATACAAAAACCAAATAGTGAAAGCTAGTACCAAAAAATAAGCTGTCGTCATAATAAAGTAGTCTTATTATTAAAGTGGTCGTTGAATGAGGTTTAACTGTACATGCATTCAATCAATTTTGAATTTACAAAGTTTATGAAGGCCATTATGTCCGTCTGTCCATTGGTAAGTTTATACTTATATAAATGTGTATATTGTATATTAATTATTTTATTAAATAAAAACGATTGCGCTCTGATACATGAAATATCTTTTAATATTTACCACTGCCCGTATAAGCGGTCGGTTTTCATACTTACGCATTTCTTGTCTACCAAGTGGCATTTTCCGTCTTCTTTTGTCAAGCGGTCGTTTTGGTTTCTTCCTGAAGATGACAAAAATAAAGTAAGTGAATTAAAGTCCAAGTAACAGTTTCTGAAATACAGTCGACTTATAGAAGGACTCGAGTTTGGTGAAGATGAAGTGCCAGATCGCCACAATACGATCGAATTATAGTAGAACTCGACTTTTGACTAAAACGAATACCAAAGATGGAAAAATAGGTCGATTTACAAAAGTACTCGATTTAAGAGAACAACTACTAGCGCGCTAATAGATCGGGACAATTTATACCATGGACGTAATAAATAATTACGATAAAACGACTGATGTGTTCGTGGTACAATGTACATGTATAATATATACAGCTTACTTCGGAAATAGTTTCTTAAAGTCAATAAACGGCTTCTCTCGTCTCATACAGTATATAGTTACTGTACACAAAATGATACCAGCACACGTTACTATAGTTATGACTGACGCCGTCAACCATGTGATATTGGTCGGGTCCTCTGTAAAAACATTAACATATTTGAATTTTTTAAAAAAAATGATTATTAAAACTGCTAATATAACTTGTGATGGAAGTGATTGCATCGAAAAAGAGAGAAAATTCATATCTTTTACAGTGTTCTGTGTGTGCCATCGTGTTTTGTTTGTTTGTTTGTTTGTTCGTTCGTTTTAATATTACTCTCCAAATAATTTTCGTCAACCTGCCCTCGAGAATTGCTGTTAAGGGAAATAACAAGAGAAGAAACACGCGATGGTCCAAAAGAATATCGTAATAAAACACATATACCTATAAATTCCCAATTTCTGTCAGTGGTCACACTTGGCACGGCGGTGATGTCATTGAAGGTCATGGTGACCGTTGCGGTGTCTGTATCTCCACCTGAATCTGTGACCGTCACTGTTATTGTTATTGTCCCCTCTACAAAGCAATACAGTAAAATCTCTTTTATACAAACATGTTTGGACTAAAATAATGTCTATTCGGATCACAGAGTTTTTCTGCTTTGAACGGTCTTCGGATTTGAACGGTTTTCGGATTAAACAAGTTTTTCGTTTTTGAGTTTTTTTTTTTGGATTTGATGGAGTGCCCAGACTCGCCATATAAATTATTTTAACGATTCAGCTTCATTCTCAACGATATAAAAAATCTTTGTTCGGACTTGGGATTTTTTTCGGATTTACGACGTTCGGCTTGGGCGAGCTATACCCACTAAATAACATTTCAGCATCTTATATACATTCATGGACACGAAAATGATTGCAAACACCTTTAAGTTCATTGACTGATTATAATTCATAAAACAGACAACATTCTGTTACAGTAGAACACGGCTTTAGTGAACTTCAGAGGACCCAAGTATTAGTTTACTGTATCGATTTTTCATTACATGTATATCCGAATTTAACTGTATCCATTACATAAGGTAAAGAAGGGAATGCCAGGGAGGGTAAGGGAAATAATTACTTCGCGGTATCCAAGTGTTCATTATATCGGACTTACAAATATTTTTACCTGATTTGAGAGGGTTAAGTAATTTGTTGGCGTAAATGATACCATTTGATTCAACAACGAAATAGGTTTCTGAAAGGCTGCTTTGATCTAAAGAGTAATGAAGAACATCGCCTACGTCCCCGTCTGTTGCTGTCACCTGTATAAAGATATGACGTCATTATGCAAGAAAAAAGTGAATATTAATTCAGGGTTCGAATCTGGACCGGAGCGGTCAGAAATTTGCGGTTTTCAGAGAGTCCGGTTTTGAGGGGCTGTACTGTGTAAGTATATTGTATTATCACCGTAGATAGTGTTCCATTTCCACAAAGTACTGTATTGATTCGTAATATCGCGAACATACAAAAATAGTGTTTTGAGTATTCAATAGCCAAATTTATATTATTGATTGCAAGACTTACGTGACACACTGAACTTTAACTCAATAGCTTCGGTCTGGTAAGCAGTGATTTTAGAAGCATCACCAAAATTATCACTCACCCTGATTACAGCGTAGCCCATAGGTGTGTCTGAGTTAACTTCCACATTGTACGTATTCGGAATAAAGGCGAGATCTTCATCATTAGCATATTCAACGTTGATATAAAGCCGAGTAGAATCTAAAAATAGATTTGAGAGCTGAATCCATTTGGGCCCCAAGTAGTAAATTTGATATAGGTCTCCAAGTTCCAAACTTATTTTTGTTCTCAATCCCTCTTGTACCTTTGTTATAACTGTGAGTATTTTATCCATTTGGCCTGTATACAGAATACTGTTTGAAAATTGACAAAATCTTACAATAATTGCAGTAAGACCTCACCTTGCTACCACCTCAATATTAAGACCACTTTGTTATGATTACCACATATTTTCAGACCAACTTACAATAAATCCCCTACACTTCAAGTTGGTAATGAAACCACCTCTTTATTACGACCGACTTTTCGGGTCCCGAAGATGGTCTTAATATCTAGCTTTTACTTTAATTGTTGAGTATTCAAAATGCAAAATTGAGATTTGAGCTGTGAGATAAATCTTAAGTCTTATACAGCCAATAGCAAGAACAGTTAATCAGAGATCACTAGTATTTATAACATCATGATGCAGCCCTAGATATATATATATGATAAACTTTCCAAAGTAATAAAATACGTGTTCTGTTCTGTTCTATTCTGTTCTTAACACCAACTCAAACATAAGAACGCCTTCTGCCGGTCTGCTTGGTAGTATTAGTAGCTGGACTTAATTGCACTTTTTCTAGTTTATACAACAAAGAGACAACTCACCATTCAGGCCCCCGGCGTCATGTACATATACTGTACATTGTATGAAAGTCGGCAAACCAAGAGCAGTGTCATCCAGATCATACTCTTGTGCGAAGCTCAGAAGAGCAGAACTCGGATCAAGTGTGATGTATGCGTCATAGGTTCCACAATCCCTGGTGTACGTGAGCGTATCTCCAGCGTCAACATCTATAGCAATAATGGCTGGGTTGTCCGTGAATGTCCCATTCTGGAATGACCAGAGTAGAACAGAAAGTTCTTTTTTAACGTCTACATATTACATACTCCACTTCACATACATTGATAAATGGAAGTTTATTAAAAATATCTAAAAAGGTATAGATAAAAACCACTTACCGGTCCTTCGTCCTGTGTCACAACATATTCCGATGACAGGAATTCCGGGGCCTCGTTTACGTTTGTCACGGTTACTGTAAACGTTTCCATATATTGGACTTTAGCATCGTTCACATAAACGGATAATGTGTAAGAAGTCGTACTGAGCAGTTCAAAGTCAATTGAATGGATTGAATGTGTTGTGAGCCTCCCACCTTAAACAAATGCATTTTAATTAATCACGTGTAATAAATTAATAAATCAATCAATTGATTTACATTAATTTTAATTCAAATTTGTTTTCTTTTGAAATTTGTAGCTCATGAGTTTTTACGACTTACATGAACTAATAATAACCTCGAGTCATCGAAACAGACCTAAATACTCGAGATAAACGTGGTGCTCGTAATAACGGGGTATTTTTTGTTGCTTGAAAATTTTACACAACTTAGAACAAATATTGACGGGACTTTAAAAACTCCACGAGATAATTCGGGTACTCGTGATATCGATGCTCGTAATAACGAAGTTTTACTGTATTTATTGATAAAAACATTTAAAAATTCAATTCATTTATAAAAATCAGAAAGATTTGACGTCTAATCCAGTAGATAATCTAAAATGGCGGAAAAAAGGCTGAAATTCACGTACTGGAAGACATTTCGAATAAATCATATCCTTGCGGGTCATCAATGACCATATAATAAGTAAGAGTGTCCCCGGAATCAGTGTCACTAGCTGACATCTGATACAATGTTTTACCCAGAGCAACATTCTCGTCCACTCTCGTACTGTTACCATTGACATTAGAAAATGTTGGAACGTTGTTGATATCTGAATTGAAAATGAACAGAACGAACACATTAGATTCTAACCTGTCATGGTAGATTTCGTTTCAGTCGAAGATGTTGTACTTATAGTAAGTGATTTGCACAACGTATTGTTCTTACGATATGTGAATTTAACTACGAGTTGTTCTCATAGAAAGGAATTTGTGCGAAGTAAATTAGATTTGATTGTATAAGTTCTTTTGAAATCGGCAACTTTACAACACTGAAAAGTATAGTCGTGTTTCCAATTACCCGACTGGCTCTATTTCTTGGCGCCAACCCTAAAATCTAGAACAACAAAATTTCAACATATCAATCAATTGTGATATTACGAAACTATTCAGGGACGAATCGTGCCTCAAAAGTGCAAAGAATATGCCTAGTAAAAAAATAGAAACGTTTTGCGACCTACCAACCCCTATAGTTTGGTCAAGTGATCGGAAACACGATTTTTTTTCCGACCTCATTAAGCGTGTTATTTCCTCGAAACAAAAGTCAGTACCACACATTATAAAATTATACTTACTTGATATATATACTATGAGATCGCGAGTGACAGCAGACGAGTCTCTTAGATCGTTAGCTCTTATAGTTAGTGTGTACTTGTTAGCAGTCCAAGATAGTAGATTGTCAGTAACCACGACTTCGCCGGCTATTGGTTAGAAAAAGATAAAGGGAGGTAAGCGCGTACAAAATCATGAAGAAATACAAAACGACAACTTGTATACTTGGTAATGTTATATAGTTTCTTTCACTATTTAGTAATAATTACTCAAAATTATACCAAATTATGCTGATAGCACCATACGCAGATACAAACATGTGTACAATCACCCCCAGCGCCCAATGACCTCCTATGAATAGAGAAAATTTGTCCTTAGTGACCAAACATCAATTCTTCATTTTTATCTCAGGATAATTAATATTAATTGCCGCCGTGAACAATAATAAAGTATTTCTCTTCGAAAGATGGTCTCTTCATCCAGTTTTAACTGAACACACGCACCTGTTTTACATACGGTCAAACCTGTGAACAAAAGCCATCAAAGCAAGAGTAGAAATATGGCCTTTAAGCACAACCGGCACTTATCCCAATGTTCAATATGTTTTTGCACGCAACTAATATGCTCTAAGAAGTTCGTCTCTTACAGATTGCCTCTATATACAGGTAGCCTTTGCTCGCAGATAACCTCTCTTATTACAGGTAGCCTTAGCTCGCAGATAACCTCTCTTATTACAGGTAGCCTTTGCTCGCAGATAACCTCTCTTATTACAGGTTATCATTGTTTGTAGATAGTCTCATTTTATTCATGGCCATTGAAAGCAAATTACTTAATATTTACAAGTGGATACTGCTTACAGATTGCGGATGGCCAATGTTTGCGGATGGCCTTTACTCACAGGTAGTCGAATATTGCATATTTCCTCAATTAGCAGGTGCTCGTTGACTCAAATGCTTTTACTTACAGTCATATAAAGCGACTGGACAAGTTGCTGCCGGGCTGCAGCTGTAGGTGTATGTTATCTGATCATTGTCGGCGTCGGTAGAGGAGACAGTAAAAGCCGTAGTACCCGTACCGTGAACCGTAGCATCTACTTCGACCATATCTAAATAATTAAAAATATGATAAGTCTAATAATGCGATGTATCACAGTTAATGGCACTTCCTTTACAAATCTTATCGTCACTTGGCTTTTTTCATTTATCTTATCATCATGAATTAATTATGCTTACCAATATTTTTCTTCTAGCATCAGCATCAACGAAATCTACAACATCAACATCATAATCAACAACAACAATAATATGATAACAGAACAAGAAATAAAATAATTTTAATACAAAGAAAAACTAAAATTTCTCCACGTTTCGAATTAGATAATAAAAATAATTAGTCTAGCCATCGAGAATTGTAGTCGTGAACACAAAATATTAAAACAAATGATGTAATTATTTCCATCTCAGTAATACGACCCATTTCGACTATTCAAGGTGGATATGTTTCATAGAATTGACAGGAACGAGCTTCATCTTAAGATTTTATCTCACCTCTATAACATATAATTTACTGCTGGGGTTGCAAAACAAAACAAAAGCGAACAACTGACCTACTGCCGAGGTTACAAAACAAAGTGAATCGAAAAAGAGAGCAAGAGACTTACTGCCGAGATTGTAAAACAATGGCTTCTGATTTTCTATTATACTGACGTAATATTTTCCAGTGACTTCGTGTCCGTACGTATCTTGGCATTTTACAGTTAAATCATACGTGGAGGCAGTACCATAATCTAACTGAGGATCTTCTATGAGATAAATCCCAGCTTCTGTAATATTGATGAATAGTTTATTATAAGTGCTGTGATCCTTCATACCGAGCATATGATAAATAAATGTAATCTAAAATATTTCACATCAGATCCAAATTCTCATTTTCTAATATCATTTTAAGATACTATGTACGTTTAAGAATGTACATTTTATTATGTATATGTTACAGTGCATACAGTTGGCATATATTAAATAAACGTGTCCCGCAAGTTTATGTATTGAATACATAAAATAAGAAAGATGCTTATATGACAGAAATCATACGTGAACTCCCCGCGGCCGTTGACAACATCTTCACGATGAACGGTGTAGCGCTATCTACCGCTTTGCCAATAGTCCAGTCCCCCTGGCACCACATAGGCTGATTTGTCGGATCAGACATTGTCACGGTGTACAGGAGCCGAGCATCTAAGTCATCCTCATGTAATGTTATAGAAGCTGGTAGGTTGTCAATGGAAGGGACCTTAGTGAAAGAGCATAAAAATATATCAATTATGCAGAGGTTATGGTCTCTGACTAGTTATCACTAGCCCCTCAATGGTGTGGATTCGGATCCCGCTCGGGATCATATTGTACACGTGAGGAAACTGTCCAGCAAGCTTACGAAGGGTCAGTGGTTCTACACAGGCGTACGCCTGGGGATCTTCCTCCAGGGTTAGAGCAAGAAAAGTCGCCAAATGACCCCGGCTAATGGTGCGATGTTAAACCCCAGAGATAAATATGAAGAGGAGGTAATATAAAATCATATTGTCAATTGACGACGCCCACGTCACAAAAATCGTTGTTCGTGAAACATACTGAACGTACAACTAATTAATCATATCTGCACTAAAATGTTGTTTTAATACCTGCGCCGAGTTATTTCTTTGCAAAACAACATAAAAATATAATAGACGCGATGCTTTGTTCAAATGCATCAGCATCACTCTGATATTAATGCCCAATACCAATACTTTTGGTATGGGTGTTTTTTTTTAGAAATTATTTCTCATATATATTCATGAGATAACCACAACATTATTCCGTCAGTTATATCAACTGTGCAGAAAGCAGTACAAGTGTTGATACGATACTCACGCTATCAGTGACGGTCACTGTGAGCGTCGCTGTAGCAGATTCACCACAGTGTCCCTCTTCAATAAGAAACTCCGGGCGATAGGTACCTGGCCCTAAACTCTCCTGCGTTTGGATAAGGTCAGGTGTAGCTGAAATTATATCAATAAAGTTGACTGAAACAGAAACTTCCTTAAGAAAATGTGATTGTCGCGAACACGTTTTGTACAAAGAGAAGAGATCATAAACGTTTGGTGCCAATACTCTTCTAAAATCAAATAAAATTATCTCCTTAAAGTGTCTAAAAAAACTTAACGAATTCAGACACGAGGCATTTTCCTTTATTCCTTTATTATAGTGTACGATTAACTATCAATTTAACCTATCTAGAGCTACAACCCCTCAAAAACAACAACAACAACATAATTTTATTTCTCACAAAGAGTGATGCTTTGGAGTGGTTACACTGTACATATATTCAGGTCACTAAATAATTCAACAGATCTGTGTTTAACAAAAAAAAACATCTCGATTTACCCCCAGTTGTAAGCCTAAACAAATCGTTCCAAGCCGGCGACAATGACACAGTCAAATCAGCCGCATCGTCGGGATCTAGGTCATTATAAGAAAGAGTCATTAATGTAATACCGCCGACGAGAAGTTCCGTGTCGGCGTATTGCAAAGTCGTAGGCAAGTTTCTGAAGTAAGGCGCCGTAGCTGAAATGTACAATTTCTTTTTATAAACATAATCTCTCCAACGATACCTCTTTGTGCACGGAGATAAGACAGCCTGGATCAAGGGTCAAACACTAATTCGCAAGAGAAACGCGCCGGATGATTTTCTTTAAATTCATAATAACTAAACCATAGCTTTCTATTTTTATTAATGCAATTGATTATAACAATAATCATAAGCAAACATGCACAGTCAAAAACAACTAAACGTTAAATTATTTATGCGTGTCAGTAATAAAACCCGTATCTGAGTTTCGAGGAAAGTTGGAAAATTGTGTAACAACAATTATAAAAAAGGCGTTTCTTTTGCGGTTGAGTGTATACATGAGCTCGGGTGGAGTTTCAAAACACAACTTATTTGTGGGTTTTCCGAAAGAAATATTGTATCTAAAATTGGTTCAAAACTCCCAAGAATTACAGAATTAACGGTGAATAAAAAGGCCTAGGACGTTTTCAAGCTACAGAAAATGTTGTATCACGCCCGGGGTTCGAACTCACGAACCCGAGGTCCGTATATGTAAAGCTCTTACTATTAAGCTATACTGACGGGCTTCTAATATACTTAAAGTATACGCGTGTCGCTTGATGTTATACTTACAGGGTGCGGTGAGTACTTGTATGAGATATTTCTGATCTTGGTCAACATTTTCTGAATACCACGTGTGTGTGTCCCCTACAGCTGAAAAACTCACCGCCGAGGAATACCAGTTCAGAAAGATGGAGCTGGAAGCCATCTTCTGTACTGATCCACCACTCCTAAACATAGATACTAGTAATCATTCTCTGGGTCCGAGGTAATAAAACTTCGAGGTCTGTCTCCAAGCTCAAATCTCATATTTTATGTTTCATTTTTTTGTTTGTTTATTATGATAAAACAATGATGATACTAAGCATGTATTATTCCGTCAGCATATTTGATCAGAATATGTACTTAAAAATTAAACCTGTGTATCTATGGAACCGAAATACATTGAAGATGTAATTGAGATTTTAGCTCAGAAACTTTTCTCAAGTTTTATAACCTTGTGACCTGGTGGCCGTAAAACTGTTGTTTATTTAGTTTGAAATATGAATACGGCAAAACCTGAAGCACTTCAAATAGAAACAACTTTTATTAAAAACACAGTCCAGTATGATTAATTGAAAGATACACTTTCTTATCTATGTAATACAGTAAAACATCGATTTATGTGACCACCTTCGGTATCCGACATTATTGAGTTGAATCATATGGAGTTATTGGAAGCCAATCTGAAATTAAGTGGTCGTTGTAATAAGATGGTCGTAATATTGAGGTGGTCACTGTTTGAAGTTTTACTGTGAATATAACGAGTTCATTTCTATCCAGTTGTCACAATTGAAGTAAAGGGTACTTGCCATCCGAATAAATCACCCTCGCGAAAGGATACACGTTCATCGTCAGCAACCGCAAATGGAGAACCCGACACTGGAATAAATAGTGAGCATTTTTCGTCATTCTTCGGTATTTCCCGCAGAACCTTTTGTCTGAATGCGCAAGCGAGTTTTGTAGTAAATTTTATTGTATGATATTAAATAAGATTGCTTTCTTATCATAATTACTGTAGAACACGGTTTCAGCGAATTCCTGAGGACCCGAATGATTACTTCATTATGTACATACATGTATTGCACTGTATCTATAACACTGTAGACATTGTAAAAAGAATGGAATGATCGGGGAAATTAATCACCTCATTTTATCCGACCGTTCACTATATCGGAGTTTACCATGACCTCGTTTTACTATATACAATCAAATAAAATCAGTTTCTTTTTGTTTCGAAGTATCAATCACAAATTTGGAGTCTACTTTCTTTAAAATTAGTGAGAGTATTAAATGTTAAAGTCATATATTTTTTTCAGCAGAGCTGATAACGAACAGAAACAAAACGAAAGACCCTTTAATATCAGAAAACCTACTACACTTACATGTGTACGCTGATCTGGAGTAAGAAACCAGTTCGAAGTTTGAGTTATCATTTTGTCTCCATATTTGGAGCGACACAGATCCAGGACTGCCATCAAAATATATTTCCTTCACAACACCACAACATTGAAGCTGATAGTTTGGATCTTGCATCATGTAGTGTGTTCCTGAAATATGTTTGATTTTAGGGGTCAAAAAGGGGTTTAATAAAGTAAATTATAGTTCTTTATGTACTTGTCACTGGTAATATTTAGATTCTAAGGTTCTTGTTCATAATGTTTCCTATATTGAATCTGGAACCAATTCAAGTGTATCGATAAAAAAATATCATTTCAGCGAATTAGAGACACAACAGAAAAGAGCATACAGTTTATTTACAATCACAAATTACAAAATTAATACTTTAATAATTTACATGTATTTTAAAAAATGCATAATCTGACAAAAGAAACAATTTTATCTATTTTCAAAAGCTGGCCAATTTTTAGAGAAATTCAGATCATTCGTCGAAAAAGTTCTCCCGATTTTTTTTGCTCAATGTCACAATTCACGTGATCGTGATAAAATGTACAATTTATATAAAACAGTCTAACAACTAGTCATTTTGATACATGAAGTGCATTATCGGATGGGTTGAGACACATTCGGAACACTTCGGCCAATTCTGTACCTACATCTAACCTCGGACGTACTTGGTAGCTTAATATGTGTCCACGCCTTACATTTATGATGTGGCAGTCGAATAATTGCGTCTTTTGAAGACTGTCTAGCGTTTCCAGTGCAGAATTGTCATTCATGCGTTGTTAACTGACATCAGAACATAATAAACAGCGGACAAAGATAATGAAGAAAAAGCAAATGTTTGATTCATGAAGGCCGCCATATTTGTTTTATTTCCGGCCCGAAATTCCAAGTACCGGACACGACCGAGATTAGACGAAGTCGGTCGAGGTGTACCGAATGGTTAGAGACAATGATGTAGCCACCAACGAATGGAATAACAAATCTGAAACTTTAAAATTGTTTAACAAACCTGAAGTTGATGCTGATCCACTGCCAGTGATCGAAGAAGGATAAGAAGTTCCGTTACAATGAGTAATGCCTGTAAAAGATATATACATGTAATTAGTATTCTACCACATCTGGGACCAAACAAATTAGTTTTAATATTGGTGTGGGTCTAACGATCAAGTTTAAGTACAGAGAACATATAAAGGTAGAAAAATATGAGGTCGTTATAATGAGGTATTCATAATATTGGAGTGATCGCAAAATAAGGTTTTACTATACTAGTGCTGTATAATCCCTGAAAACTGGACCCCTTCTGGACTGAACAAAAAGTCCGGTTTTCTGAGAATTCCGGTTTTCAGAGAACTGTTCATAAGAGAAGAGAAAAAACGGAATTTGAATAAAAAATCAACCGAATTTCAGAGAATTCTGGTTTTCAGGGTGTCCTGTTTTCAGGGGTTATATATATGTGTGTGTGCGTGTGTGTGTGTGTGTGTGTGTTTGTGTGTGTGTGTGTGTGTGTGTGTGTGTGTGTTAGTGTGTGTTAGTGTGTGTGTGTATGTGTGTGTGTGTGTGTTAGTGTGTGTTAGTGTGTGTGTGTGTGTGTGTGTGTGTGTGTGTGTGTGTGTGTGTGTGTGTGTGTGTGTGTGTGTGTGTGTGTGTGTGTGTGTGTGTGTGTGTGTGTGTGTGTGTGTGTGTGTGTGTGTGTGTGTGTGTGTGTGTGTGTGTGTGTGTGTGTGTGTGTGTGTGTGTGTGTGTGTGTGTGTGTGTGTGTGTGTGTGTGTGTGTGTGTGTGTGTGTGTGTGTGTGTGTGTGTGTGTGTGTGTGTGTGTGTGTATCATTATAATAGCCTCGTGTCAAAAATCCGTTCCTGTAATGCAATAAGGGTTACCGTATAATTTAAAGGCATGTTTTACAATACACAAGTGTCTGAAAGAGATATTCAATTTTGAAACTGACTCTTGACCGTCTCGCTTATAATGAAAACACAACACACTGATTTTTGACATTGAGACAAAATTTCAAAACTTGAACTTTTTCAACCGATCTCTTTCTCGTCTTCAAAACCAAAATGAAAATTAAGACGTCGACTGAAATAGTTCTGTTTTATGAAACCGAGACATGATACTCTTAATGTAAGTATTATCGTCCAATTTTTTTTTAATTTATGACATAAATTTCAACTAAACTTCAACACCTGTGTCAATGCTTATGATATCTGCCGTTCACTAACCCGTTAAAAATCCGTTTAGATAATTCGCTTGTATGGCGAGTTTCACTAATATGATAAAAATTCAGTCAAAACCTGAAAACTGACTGACTGAACGAATATTTAAAGCGCTTAACTTACCAGCCCTAGAAGCCAGAATTTGCCGGGTGTTCAGGAAAAAGAGTATCCATTTTAAAACAATCATTTCTGAACCAAAATTGATTTCCTTGTTTTTATCAATTTTATTACATATTTCTATCCATATTGCTTCGTACTGTATAAGTCAATACTACATTATTGTGTAACTATATTTTAAGCATGTATTCTTAGTGGTTTTAAAAAATAGTTAACGTAATAAAGGAGATTTTTAAGACAATAGAAATTTTAACAAAAGCTGTATTCACGCTTCGGTTCCGCCATTTTGTTTTGATTACACTTGACGTAATTTTGTCAATACTTGTGCTTATTTCTTTATGAAGTTTTTTTGACTTTCATTTAATTCAAAGTTGTTTGATTGTTATTCATGATTATTTTTCGATGCTTCCGTATTTTTGCTATCAACGATAGAAATATCAATTTTGACTTTTCTTTCGTCCATTTTTTTCCAAACAAGTACGACGAAAGAAGTTTTAATTAAGAATATACTTGCAACTGTGAACAATGGCTAATATTGTTAATACTTATTGTTAAATTAGAACAAAAATCGTCTGTATGAAGGTCAATTGTTCGATAGGGGTAAAAAGTTCCTACTTTCCTTTAATTTTTTTTCTGCAGACCCTAGAGTTTTGGTCCGTCTTGATCATTTTTTTCTTGGCGATAATTTCATTTTCGCATGAACCATGTCTCCAAACTAAATAGAATATATTTGAAAACAAAGTTCTACCGACTTACCGATCCTTTAATTTTTGAAGAATTTTAGCGGAAATCAGGAATTTATTATTTTGGCCAAAACGTCATTACATCTGTCCCTTCGGCTGCCCTTATTCACATGCAGTTTTTTCTTTGTGTGTTTAAATAGGCGCTAAAGAACACCAATACATACTGAAAACGATCGTTGTACAATTATCATTGCACACTGGAATTATGTGAGCACTATGTGGCCGTGTTTCTTCCGGTTAAAACACTTTGATAGATTACACGTGACCTTTTTGAGTGTATAATCATATTATTTAAATACAGCAAAACCTCAAATATTACGACCACCTTGTTATAACGACCACTTATTTTTTGACCAGCTTCCATTCCCGTATTATTTATTCAACTTAGTAAGGAGACTACCTCATTATTACGACTGATTTTTCGGGTCCCGAAAAAGGTCTCATTATCGAGGGTTTTCTGTAAACATCAGCGGTCAGGAAGCCACGAGAGCCAAGGACGCCGACAGTGACACAGACAATAGTTCTGGTGCCGATGTACTGCATTTGAATTGTAAATTGTTTTTTTTTTCTTATGAACACGGTTATTATAAATCAAATACATGTAAATGTATAACACAAACATGTATTCTGATAAATAAAGGCACAAATGGAGACAAATTATACATACATACAAACAAAATACAGCTAGTTATTTTATATTCAATTTAGTTGAAATTAATATATCACAAATGAATGTAATGTCATTTCTAGCCGGCTCAAATTGACCCCCGGTACCAATAGAAAGCAGTACGAGTCATTTGCCCATCTCTTAACTACTTAAGACCCAGTCACATAACAATATTGTGCGATTTTTCCCCATCGTACGATTTTGGCAAGCTGCGACAGCGGATAGCAGATAGCGGATAGCATCGCAAGCTTTTGTCTGTTCAATTTTAAGGACCGTAGTAGCAGTCACATAAAACAAATCAGTTTCACGTTTGTCGCAGACTTTGCTACTCTTCCGTCTCATTTTTTTTCACTGGGTTCTAAGCTGTTTTTCAACATTTTTTTTTCAGTTATATACGGCAACTGGTTCACATAACCAGTTTTCCTGGACTGTATACTATCTTATCCTTCCACGAGGACCCGACAACTTCTCTATATATTGAGGAAAGTCGACATTTTTGTCATAGAAGGGTGAGACCCGCCGCGACCGGAATTTGAACCTGGATTGCCGAGTTACAAGTCCAGCGCACTAACCATTGGACCAAGTTCGCGGTGTATTTTCCGCCTCAGATCTGTGGTTATTCGAATTGGTTTATGACTGAAAAATATAATAGACGTATTACGAATCCAAACCTATATGAGCAACGTCAGTCATTTGTATCAAAACAAGATATATTAATACGTATGTGATAGGGGTTTAAACAAGCTGACTGAAGTTTTTATCTTAATTGTTAAAATACTTTAGAATATGAACCTGTGTCATATGATAACGTGGACACCCCTGTTATCTTTGCAATCAAAGGAAAGTTGATGTTGTGCAATCACCTTTTATCTATAGTGCCCTTGACCTGCAAATGTCTTTTTGGAACACATTGTTCTATAATTTAGGTTCATCGCTTGCGTACTAACAAACGGTTGCTTAAAAAAAGTTATGGATCTATGAAACTAGATCATACCATGGTGACCGCGAGTCATTTGGGTTTTTTTATGTCGGATCAATACATTACTTTACTAGCGTATGTACAAAGCCGCAGCAGTTGGAACATACTTTTTTTTACAATAGATTGACATGGCCCACATAGGGTTAGATTCGAAAAAACATGTACGTCTGTTTTTATTTTTCATATGCTGCATATGTGCTACACTCATTACACACTTTTATCTTCTTGCGCACACAACGTTTTACAATTTAATCACACTAAAATAAATAATTTTATCGCAATTTCGAGTTATCACCATCATCATCATCATCATACCATTGTATGACTCGTGATGATAGATAACAGGAACATTTCACGATATTAAATTTAAAAACTACAGTCTTTATTCATTTGTATTACGTGGAGTATAAATAAAATGGAGACTGTGGTTCGATATTTTCTGTTCTTGCTTGTGTACTTGGGTATATAATTTTTCAATTTTTCATCTTTAACTACGAGTTACATATGTTTAACTATGAGTTACATATGTTTAATTGTGTCTTACATATGTTTAACTACGAGTTATTTGAATCTAGCGATAAGAAGATTGATTACTCTATCTTCTAATAATAATGGACGTTGTTGTTTGTGTATCATATTGTGGATATTGAATATAGTATTTTCTGTCATTGTGTACATATATGTTTATTGACATGAATATCTTACTAATAATGTTTCTTAACTTGTCTTGTTCAGTATGCAAGACATGTGTCCGTATGTAACGTATATGTTGTTAAAATTCCTTGATAACTGCGCAAAAGATGACGATGGTGATCTTTGGTGTTGATAATGATAGTGATGATTAATTCTGTACTTGCTCCAGTATTGTATAATCTAACATTTTAACATATTTATTAAACAAAATTTATTCATGTCAATTAAACATGTGTAAAAATCTTGATAAGATTCGTTTTTGATCCAAAGATTGGTCGATTATCACCCCAAAGGCGATACCAGTCTGTATATGTGGTGTATGGAGGCATCGTGGTGTAGAGGTAGAACGTCCGACCTCTGATCCGAAGGTCCTGAGTTCGAATTCCGGCTTCATTTTTCGAACGCAGTACTGGTGTAGTTTCCAGAAAGCGGACTCGAGCGTGATTAATAGCAAAATAGCAAAAATTGCTACATGTGTGTTGTTGTCAAAACAAGCAATTTGGCACCACTATACGTCTTACCTAAATGCATCATTCCATTTTGTTGATCCAAATACAAATATATATGTTTTACAGCAGAATGTGGCTCGGCACCTCCAAAAGAAATAATCAATTAGCCCCTTAAAGCATAGGGACTTCCTTTAAACTTCGATTTGATTTCTATTTTCTTCAATTCTTGATCCCACATAAAACAAAAAAGTAGTAAGTGATCATACGAATTGTGCCCAAAAGTGATTTCATGATCTAACATCAAGCAATTGAGAGATCCTACAAACTGTGGGTCTTTGCCCCATAATGATGTTGTCCCACAACAAGATATTGGGAGATCCTACAAACTGTGGGTCTTTGTCCTATAGTGATGTTGTCCCACAACAAGATATTGGGAGATCCTACAAACTATGGGTGTTGTCCTATAGTGATATTGTCCCATAACAAGATATTGGGAGATCCTACAAACTGCGGGTCTTTGTCCTATAGTGATGTTGTCCCGCAACAAATAACAGGGTGATGCAGAAACTGGATAATTCCTCTAGCAATACCGCTATAACAGTAGGTATGTGATTCAGATCTGGAAATTGTTTGCGAAATTTAAAACAGAAAATCTCTCAAATTAGTTTTGCTATCTTCAGGTGTGGGGACAGATGTGGCGTTGGCGATCATATGTCAGTACAATACTGCTAATACAATCCATAGAAAATATTGCAGTGAAAGATGTTGTGATTATGACGATGGTGGGAAAGTTTGCTGCCGGTAATATTAATGATGATAATACAAATGTATAAAGTATTATTCCTATGATGGTAATAAGTATACAAATGATGTTCATGGCCTTACTAGATGGACACTCAGGAAGTAATGTGACTAGAAACGGATACTTCCCTCCTTAGTTACCTATAAGTACATACCCATATCTCCGTGTAAAATTAAGAACTGCCTGACTTGAATAAAAACGTTGAGCGAATCTGTAGTGGAAGGAGAATAAATTTAATGCTATACCTGGAGTTAAATAAGTTAGATTTCAAAATATGTGATCCTTTCTTTGTATGACATTATACTTTATACAATTAGTTTGATTACAAATCTTTCAAATCTTTCATCTTTCAAAATGTGGCCTTTATTGACAGATGGCTATTATTCGGAGGCCAGTTTGTTCTAAATAATCAGTGACGTTTTTCCAAGAATGGCCTTTATTCACAGGGTGGTCTTAATGTATAGGTTGGCACAAACACGGCTTTGATTGTATTCACCGAGTAAGCTAACTGTGAGGTCCAGTGTTTGTGTATATTTCATCTTATTTCAGCTATAGCGACAAAGAAGGCATATACCTCGGGACAATCGTGTCAGCCGTAGTCATAATGTTGGCAATTATTATTTGTATGTGTAGAATATGTTTCCGTCGCACTGTCAGGGAACGATCTTGTGCCAATTATGGGTCTTCTGGGCAACATTTCCAAGCCGTACATGAAGATGTTTCACAGTCTCCAAGGCTACAAAATAGAGTACATCCAACCAATCTGACATTAGATGGTATGTGTACTAAACCCTTTGCCTCATAAAAATCATAATACAACATTTCCCCGCATCTGAAGCAGACGACTTTGAAAACATTGTGGCAAAAGAAGCTATTGCTTGTAATGGGTAATGGCTTCTTTTGCCGCAATGTTTTCCACTCTTTCAGAGAGAAATAACCATTGTTAAATAAATTGATATTTGTATATTAGCTTTGAATTTGGAAGAGTCCAAAGTATGCTTATTAAGCAAAGGGATAAAGACCTAGCTCAAACTGATTGATTTTAGATTGGCACAACTCACCGTGAAATGATCGAATTTACAATTATTGACAAACCCATGGAACCAATTTGTACTTGGCGAGCTGAAATTGCGAGAGTTGTGAATCATAAATGATCGATTGTGTTCCCGCTAAATGCACAATTCTTTTAGTTTTCGCTTTATGTATTCATAGGGGATAGTCTCAAAATAATTTTGATTCAGTTGTTCATAAAATAATACAAAAAGCGATCAAGAGCAAATTAAACGAACTTTAAATTGTATGCATGAATCAAGATAACGGGTCATGTTGTTAATTTCACAAATAACCAACTCTTCAAATCCACATTCATTTTTATCTTCAGGTGAGCCTGTGCCACTTGAAATACAGATGCCACCGGCTTATGTGACCCATCCGCCGCCATATACGAAATACGATCCTGCAAAATGTGCTTTTAAAAACGAATTCACTCCATCAACAGAACCCCCACCCGTTTATTCAGCAGTTGACCAATCACAGACCGGCACGTGATTCCGTTTCTATTTTTAGTTACTTATGTTTTTACTCGTTTTACAAAAACAATTGGAAACTTCTAATATTGATATGTCTACTTGAAATGCAAATACCTTTGAAAATGTCTTTAAGTTTAGGATACATGGTATAACGTCACTTCCTATTTATTCAGGTTCTGTGTCTCTGTTTTAAGGAGGCCGTAATATATTAACTGTGGAATGAAGCAAAATTTATAGGTGTTCAAATACTTGTAACTTTATTTTCCCCATTGTTAACCGTTAATCTTTAAAATCATAATCGTGTTCATAAAATAATAGAACAATTCTTCTTAATGACAAAGCCGATGAACTTCATTAATACCATACACTTTCTAAATCGTTCAATATTTTTCGTTCCCCGACTTAACGGTAATTTTGAAAACATGATTTCAAAAACCATTCTTACCATTTGAATTGCCTCCCTTCTCATTGAAAAAGTCAGACAACATATCAATATAATTTCTGCATAAATACATATTTTACGTATAAATTATTCTTATAAAGTATGCCATTAATGAATAGCTCCACAGTGGAAACCCCCTAAATCAGTCGAGCCTGGGACCAGGTCATTTGGCCGATTTAGAGGAGATATCAGTTTGAAGCGGAAGTCGGGACCACAACATTTGGCCGATTTAGTGGAGATATCAGTTTGAAGCGGAAGTCGGGACCACAACATTTGGCCGATTTAGAGGGGAAACCGGATTATTGAGGAACAGATTTAGAGGGTCTCCACTGTACTAATATTACGTCTTTACTGTTCGAATCTCAGGTGGATTGATAGTAACGACTTTAATTATATATAATTGATCTTCACTGATACCGTCATTGTCGTTCGAATCTCAGATGGATTAATGAAAATGACGTCACTTCATACATTTATTACGTCATTATTGTTCGAATCTCAGATGGATTAATAATAATGGCGCCATTTTACATTATTTTTTTCATTTAATTTTGATGATTCAGAATCTCATCCCAATAAAATTACTAGATTGCCAAAAGTAAGTTCGATTTGAATCGCCATACAGTACAATCTTGATATTAATACCACTTTTGAGACCTGTAAAAAGGCTTTAATATCGTGGTGGTCGCATTATCAAGTTGAAATACGGAGGAAATATCAAAAACCGGTCCGAAAGAAGGCAGTCGTTGTAATGAGGTAGTCGCATTGTTGATATGATCGCTAAGTGAGGTTTCACTGTATTTCTGTAGTTTCAGGACAGAAAAAAGGGCATTTTAATTAGATCATTCTATTGCGATTATGCTGATTATAAATCTTATTCATAGATTTTGATTCCTTTCAACATAATTGTAACGTGAATGACGAAAATTTACTCGCTATTTCATATAATTTTATTCCAAAAATACTTATGCATATTCAAAACAATTAAATTATTTTTAAAGGGTAGTCTTTATTCAGTGGTGGCCTCAAACACACGTTTGGCTGAATATATATTACATAAAAAAGGTTCTGCCAACCTACCGACCCTATGTCAGTTAGTGGATACTCGGTATCTCTTTTTCGCCAAACCATACGTTTTTTTTCTAAACATTTTTCTCATGAATGCAAAATTCATTTATATACAGAACCTGTTCATACCTTAATCAAATTGTTATGGAGGTCTCCGAATGGTCGGTTCTTAACACAGTCTTAAGATGGATTAATCACAATGATGCATCCTAAAATTGATCGACTAACTCACCATTCGGATTATTCACAATAATATTCCTTTATTTTTCATTTCGTAAACTTATTGAATGAAATGCTGTCAATGTCATATATTCTATAGCATTATGCATAAATTAATACTGTCTGGTAATATTCTTCAAGGGATTTTACCCCCCCCCCCCAAAAAAAATTTTTTTTTTGAAAATCTTGGAACGCCTTTTATTTATAATTAATTATTTATTGGACGAAGTGAAATCGAGTTGTATTGAAGATGTATTGTTGAAATTGTTATATTAGTATTCTACGTTCTTAATGGGACAAGACTCCGAATCTGTATTTTTTACAACTTGAAACACTTTCTATTTGATTATAATTAGGAGTAAAAAGTTCCTGGTTTCCGCTTACCCGACTGACCCTATTTTTCAGCCGACTCTAGACTTTTTTCAGTTTTATTTGAATCATATCTCTGAAATAAATATGTATACATACAATGTACATCAAAAAAAAATCTGCAGATCTATCGACCCCTATTTATTAGGGATGTTAATGGGAACCAGGAACTTATTTTTTGGTCTTAAATCGAAAAATTAAATTGTATTGAGGATGTAAGTTTGCGTAAATTTTCTATAAATCTTACTCATGTTTTCTGATAATACGCTGAAATAAAGCGATAATCACCTAGCAACCATTTGTTTCTAGGTCACCTGGTAACAATTTGCTATTGTTGTTTTGTTAATAACTTTGCACAATGTTTCACATTTATTGTATATCATTCAAATTAATATTTGTGAATTATACTTCCGTTGAAAGGTTACCAGATAAACCTGGCTGTTGGTGCGGGACATTAAACACTACTGGAAAAATGCTAAATTGGAGTTACGTCCCTTTAAAAATGTGTTTCAAATAAACAGATATAAATGCTCGTGATTTTCTTTGTTTATTTTATGAGGCAGTTTAAATTTACTTATTTGACGAAATAAAAAGATATTACGACTTATATGTCAATCACTTTCAATGATTGCTCTGCTTTGTCAATAATCACGGACAAAAGTTATAAAACTTGAGATCGACTTCTGAGCTTAAATTTCATTTTGTTTTCAACTTATTTTACTATCAGACCAATTTGCAGTACACACCTGGGGGACTGGCGGCCCCCTGGACCGCCAACCTGCTTGTTCAGCTTCCGCCCCCTGACCAGAAATCCTGGATCCGCTTATGATTACCTTGGATCCAGTGCTCACCCGAATTTTGAAAATGTAAAGATCGCAAGAAAACCTTGCTCAGGCCCCGCTGTTATAACCTACAGTGTCACTGCGCCCTGGTTCCTTTAAAACAACTGAACAAACTTTATAGATAATGCAATATAAGTCGGATGTAGTGAAGAATCGGACACAGTAATTGTTTGCTTGTTTTATGTGACTGATTGTCACTGGGTTTAACGTCATTTTTCAACAATTTTTAGTTACGGCGACCGGTTCACCTAACCAGTTTTCCTGGACTGTATACTAACCAGTACTAACTTACCCTTCCACATGGAGCCGGCAACTTCTCCACATGTGGTGGAAAATCGACATTTTTGTCAACTTTTCAAGAAGGGTATGACCTGCCGCGACCGGGATTTGAACCCTGATCTCCTAGTTACAAGTCCAGCGCGCAAACCATTGGACTATGTTTACCTGGATACAGTAAAGTTTTCTCCTGGAAACACCCTTCTTCATTTCAACGTAAATGAATAGAGTAAGATTTTTATGACAATGAAGTAAATACTCTAATCTCCAGTGTTCTACTGTAGAAAAAAATGCAATTGCCAGATTTCTTGAAACTCAACCAAATTGAATGAAATGGCATGTTGAAATATTCGGTGCTTTAGGCGACCCATTCCTGAAGTATTGATAGAGCAGGCAGGAACTTATGATAAATTATAGGTTAAAATTTTCATGTAATAAATCAAAATAAAATAGTGATATCATACCGTAACCACTCTTTGAATTTGTAACTAAAATTTAATTCAACCATCGGTTCAAGAATTCAAAAATATTTCCTACTTCTTGCTTTGTAATACTAGATAAACCTTAACCCATTATTACTAATTATTTTAGCCTCATGTAGTTTTACGTACGTTTCGAAATAAACAATTTGATACACATCACTGCCCCCTTTCGTATTTTACGCCTTTTAACATAAAAATTATTAACTAGGCTGACAGATGATTCGATATGATTGATGCTATTTTTTAAAAAAATACATTATCTATCATAATCATGTATATCAGTCAGTGTGTATTGTGATTACTTTTATTTATTATGAATTACGTCACGTTGTGTTAAATATAACAGTCAAATGTAATTTCATGTGTGTTCTTTCAATACAATAGTGGTGAATTATATCAAGTACTAATTGTCAATTCAGGCACGAGTCTATCACTTAAACCGGGATATCTTTCAATTTTTATCAATGTGTGGGTTTGGGTGGGTGGGGGGTCAAACAAATGAAGTTTTCAGGCTAAAAACCTAATCTTTCGTGGTTTTCTTCGGCCTATTTTTAGCAGTAGAAAACAGCGAAATTTTGTAGAAGTCTTCGGCCTGAAAGCTCTCTGGTTGTGATATTAATCCTTCATCCAACACCTTTCTTACAATTTACATTAACTGAGTTGTCTGCCCATAATGAGCAGAGCTCATGTCTCAAACACATTGGGTTATCTGCCTATTAAGATATCAATAAATACTCATAACAGTTGAAATTATACATATATAATTACTGTCTAAGATACTGGGTAGAAAAGATTGGGCTTCCGTCCAGTTACGGGCTGATACCATCACCTTAGTGCACCAAAATCGCCGTACATTTCAGTACGATATTAGATAATCGATCATATATATCGAGTTGTTCGTTCTTTATGATTTGAAAACGTTATTTTTACTAAACTGGGCCTCTTTGACTCTGTACAGAGACCTTTGGTTTACTCCAAAAATGGCACGGTCACCTTTTTACGTCTTTGCAGGTCGAGTTATCTGCCCATTTTGATCTGAAATAAGCATAGAGATATAACAGTCAAGATTTAATGTTTTATCGTGGTGACTAAGTTCTCTATCTACACATTCATTGACCTCTATCAACTGATTATGTCATTAAACTATATAAATATCAAAGATTTATAGAACCGTAGGTGATAATAGTTCACACAATGTACATTGACTGAATAAAATTTCTTTTACACGCACGAAAGTTTGTTGATGTCATCAGGCTCAATACATTACATGTTTTATGGGAATCCACAACCACATAATCAGTCAGTCTAATCTTTATCAACCCATTTAGCTTGCATAAGTAAAAAGTTTCCGAAAATTTCGATTGTTTCCGAATAAATTCGGATGTTTCCGCCTGTATTCGGGTGTTTCCGGATAAAAAGTAAAATATACTAGACAACGAACTATTTTTTGACACCAAAACGTAGATAATTAATTTCATATGAACTTAGATGACTGATAAATAAAATGTCAACAAAATGTCAATGAATTGTGCTTAAATAACGATACTTAAATAATATTTCTAGATTTAACATAATCGTATGCAGCTATTCGCACAGTATACGTCTGTGATTATTCAACACTTAATCTTAACCATTAAGTTTAATTGTGGGGTATATAAACGTGACACGGTTTGTGAGCATTTGCAACAAAGAAGGATAAAAATAGAATTTATACATGATTTGTTGTCGTATACTTGCTATATAGCTTTTAATTCTCCATTTGACGTTATAGATTTGTGGTTTTAAAATTGTCACAAGTTTAAACTTAATGTGAAATTGACTTGAACATAGGAAAACATGTCGTTTTCTGACTGGATTATCTTAAAAGTTCTGTTTTGTTTGGGTAAGTGTTAAAATTTAGATTTTTTTACAATCTCGAAGTTGACCGAATTTTACCTCTTTTACGTAATTTCTCTAATGCTGTTTGTCTTGAGTTCAAAGATGGAGGAATTAGTACAACAAAATAAAATGAATTTTAATTCAGCAATTATATAAAGAAATTATGTGCTGATAAAGATAGAGATCTGGGCCCAAATGACCTAAAATGCACTTTGTATGTCTCAAAATCTAGTGTTAGAAGACTGAATGTGCAGATATTATTTGTTGTGTGTTCAACATTATTCATGATTCACTTTCCTTAAGATTTGTGAGTAAATATATATTGCGTCACACTATAGCAGCCAATGTCACTAGCAACTTTCCAGCTTTAACGGTGGAGGAAAACCACAGGCATATACCTGGGTAGAACCACCGACCTTCCGTCTGTAAGATATCTGGACACGTCCCTTTCACTATAAACTGTGTAAAATTTGTCAAGTGGGATTCGAACTCACAGGTGAGGAGCTAGTGATTACTAGTCAGAAAATATAACCACTCAACTGCGGAGGCCCATTCAAGCATAATCTACGCTATGATATATCTATAAAAAGCCTTAAATATTCACACTCTGACATAAAGTCATATATATAGCGAGATTTGAGTGCTGAGTGTTGAGTTTCGGTTAATAATTCGGACCCCGAACCTTGGTCTTATATAACTGAGTCTCTTTCGCTCGGTGATCTAATTTGTCATTATTTTTACACTGAACTACAATATGAATCATTTTAGAGTCATCCTCGGTCACGCCTGATCTGGTTAACCACGTCATTTAGTTTCGTTTGGGTCTACCCCCTGAATTTCGGTCGCTACCGTGGTCCAGAGTGAAGTCCAGGAAAACAATGTCACATAAAACAAACAAAAAATACCCTGAACTTAATTATCACATAAGTATCACATAACTATCACATACGTATCGAAATTTGTTATAAAGAACATGTAAAAAATAAGTACAACTTATTCTCTTTCTACCAAATTTTCTCTAATTAAATTGACACGATACATTAAAACGCTAGACAAATGAGATTTAATTATTTCTTTTTAAGTTAAAATTCAACTAGTTTGAATCGGTTGTGAAGTTTGTATATATGCATATTTCTTATATTTAACATTCACACTTAGTTCGCATAGAAGTGGGTTTAATTTCACAAATTTAAATCTATTGTTTCCTGTTTAAAATTTGAATTCTAGCCTCGAGTAATACTTCTTTGTCGCGATTTGATTTGTTTATGATTTAATTTTTGTGTGTTTTTTCTCCCTGTGGTCTTAGCAAACACTTTTTTCATTCTTAATCATAGATTTTCGTAATCAGCTCAGTCATAAAATTTTAACAATTTTTCTTTTTAAAAAAGTGTCGACCTACCGACCCCCTGTTAAAAGTTTAGGTCACGCTACCGCTAACCAACATTTTTAAGGTCCCCTTTCCCGAATTCACAAACAACGGATTACTAAATAATACCAGCCATTCACGTTTACTCGCCCTTAATTAAGGGGTCCGTAAACCAAACTGCAATATCAGGTTTGTCTGTATTAAAAATGCGTTTTATGACTGTTTAGTAAAAAAATGGCGTGTCTAGTAAAACCTTCATATTGTGACCACCTCAATATTAAAACCACCTTGTTATAAAAAAGACTTATTTTCGAACCGACTTTCAATAACTCCCTATAATTCAACTTGATAATGAGACCACCTCATTATTACGATCTACCTTTCGGGTCCCGAAGATAGTCTCAATATAGAGGTCTTACTGTATACGGAAATTTATCAGCCTTTATCATATGCTTTTACGCAATCCACCTTTCGTTTAGAACAAAATACGAAAAAACGAAACGAGAGAACGTGATTATGTATTAATTATACATATTAAGGGATATATTCCAAAATATAACACATGTTTTGATATTGAATTCAAAGTCCCTGACCTCTGATGTAAACTTCGTGTGATACAACAGGTGTATAGTTACATAATCAGGGAGGGTGTGCGCTATCACCAACACAATTGTTAGTTTTTTTGTTATCTGTCGATAACTGACTTAGTCAACTCTTTGAACAGCGGCCACCAAAGGGAAATAAGTTTGTTAAGGTAGAAAATTGTTCACAGATGAGACCGCCTTCCGGACCTGAAAAATCTATCGCAATAATGAGGTAGTCTCATTATCAAGTTGTATTATAGGGGAGTCATGTTAATTTTGGTTACCTACTGTGTTAGTCTCATTATCAAAAGCTGATCCGAAAATAAGTGATTTTTAAAATAATGTTATTATGAAATGGCCTCTGTGAGAGGAATTTGACGTAAATTATTGACAAAACGTTATAATTTGTTCCATTGTGTAAAAGTTTATCAATTTTCTCACTCTTTTAAATCAAGTAAAAACAAAATTCGAGGTTTTGTACAAATGTTTACAAATTGTAATGCTTTTCTGCATAGGTTTACAATGGGAATGAACGAAGAACTAATACAAAAATGTATTGAAGCGTTATATGGCTTAACTTACATAAAATGCAAAAAAATGATCGAACAATGACCTTTCGGACAAATGTCGACACCGGCTAAATGGACTTTGTAGTAAACTTTGATAAAGATCAAATATATTCACGATCAGGGCGATATTACGACTCATAGTAATTCGATTCGAAATTGACATAAGAAAATTATGTAAACAAAAAATATCAGTGTGTAGTGAATAAAAACGGTATTTGTTTGTTATTTGGTCACAAATTGTTACATGTCAACAATGAATTATATTACATGTCAATAACGGATTTATACTGTATTTTGCTCTGTTACCATAGCAACCAATATATTGTCCTGGATGTAGAAATGAATACTCCTTTTGAATAGAATACATATTGTTCTATCATACATAAATGTTATTCCTCTATTTCTTAGGTTGGGCATATTTAGACCGTCAGTGAACGAAGTCCTTTATGACTCGTCATGACATACTTTTTTATCATAAATAGTTTCAAATAAAGGCTTCCAGATTTCGAAAGTAAGTTATAAATCTGAAATCTAATTAAAGCATAATGTGCGTGCCGCTGTGAGATTTCCAGCCTTTTCTAAAAATAACGTCACTCCAGAAAAGCCGGTTTTATTGTAACGTCATAATCATTTAAGCAGACGTACGCTGTTCTGTCCGCCAATGTACGAAACATATTTGTCCTACTCAGCATTGCGTTATAACGCTATAGCAAGTAGTTGCAGAACTCTTGAACCAGACCGATTTTGTCCGTGTAAGAATTTGCATACACAATGAGGCCTCGATGTCCTTCAAATCCAACAATGATATTTGTATGCACATAATCGTGTCAATATTGATGGAACACTATCTCTGTCGTAGCAGGTCCGCCTTTTGTGCAGACGCCACTTTTTCAGATTAGATATTATATTTGGTTATGATAGGATTTCTTTGTACTTTTCTGTATATGGTCTCAGCTTCACCATCCACATATTTTAAACACAAATGGGCCCTCCGCTATGGAGTGATTACAACAGCTTCTCACCATTGTAATTCTAAATTCCACTCGGGACCAGAAAATATCCAAATGAGAAAACTGTCCAGATAGTCTACGGTTCCAGTTTAATGGTTCCACCCAGATGCACGCCTTGGGTCTACTTCCACGTTAAAGAAGTTCGAAAAAATCGCTATGCAGTGACAATCTTAATGAACTAATTCACATTGCTCACCCCGTGCACTGCACGTTGCGGACTTGAGATCTTACGGCACTAGAAGCGGAGACAGAGGACGTAATAAACATAGCTTATCCGAATTTATTGAGATTCACAGTCTGTCGTCACATTTTAAGAAACGTGAATCTATTTTAAGCAGTCTTTTCGGTGTAAGAGTCAAAATACAAAACGAGCCTAAAATGAAATCATTATACAACATGAAAAATGAAACTGTTAAACGGGGCATAACACGTGAACTGTCGTAAAATTTAGTACTACACGCGTACCCTTAAAAACAAGTGGATGATAAAACGTTCTCATGTACTGAATGATTTTATAGACCAGGGTAGTATGACATTATCACATTTCTCGTCTGTTCGCTGATATATGAGTTTATATAAAAATATAAAATTTGCCCTCGTATCATATTCTTAAATATTACATCGTTGACTCAGCCAATAGGTGATTTATTTTGTGATACCATTAAACCTGGGTAAACGGTCGCCTGCATGCATCGCCTCCCATCAGCATGCAGGCATTGAAACTCATAATGAACCTCTGACTAAATGAAAACCCTGTTGGATGCCTCATTATTAAGACCATTTTGACATTAAAAATAGTCTAAATACAGTGATTTTACTAACTAAGATTAAAACATTGAATTATTACTAGCCATAAATTAATCAAGGTATATCAAAGTCAAAACAACGTATCATTTTAAACTGAGATATTGAATTATCCGCTTAAAATAGCATGATATTCGATTCAATTTGATGGAATTGTTGACATAAACAATATTTGTTCATTGCCAATACAATATGGCAAACTTCAATTTCACGAATATACAGTCTGGTATAAACAAACAAATATATAATTATAACAATATAAACACACTCAATTACGGTTTAAGAGAAAAGTGAAGCCATATTTATAATGAAATATAAATTTTGATAAAAACTATCATCCATTAGTCAAATTTCACATCCCTTATATGCTGAGTAAATATATTTTGCTGAGCCATTCACAACATCAAGAATTGACCATTTGTCACATTTGATCAGTTTATTTCGTTTTAAAAATTTAGATTACATTCAAACTTATGAATTAATGCCATAAAAGGAAGAGAAGAATTTATACTTTATACAATTGTGTACCATAGTAAAGTTTGAAAACTGTTATGCATTGTTGACCTTTATTTAGAGATTTATTCGTTTTTTTAACAGTACATTTGCACTGTAGAGTAACTTGTATTCTCATGTATGCATCTATCCGCTGCCTGAAAAGCAATAGCTGGTTAGATTCCCCTGTATAATCCTAAACTAACATTTTGAACTATGGTTTTTGTTAGGGTAGATACAGATTAAAGCAGGAATTTTATCAGTCTTAAAATAGATACATTACTCTGGTTGGTCTAGGTTACTCAATTATTTTTGATGAAAACAAACTTGACCGACATAATCGTACTCAAGTCTAGATCAAGATAGCACGATTTTGCTCGACATTTTTGAAGTTTTTTTTCTTTTCCAAATCTTGATTGAAAAGTTAAGTTGGGGGAATACTTTATAGTAAAATTTATAAATCTAAATCGAGAATAATTTAATTCAAACAGCCTAGATATCAAGAAATACGTACATAAAAAAGCTGAGTCAATGACCACTTGCAAATAAAGGTCAGCATGTGATCAACGTTCATTATTCATCATATATTTATTGATATAATACAGTATCTTGACCATCATATGATGTGAAGATGTGAAGAAGTTCTGTTCTGTTCTGTTCTGTTCTGTTCTGTAACATACTAAGTTCTCTCAAATTTCTGAATAAATGTCGCGTGTGTTTTGTCATATCTTTAATTCCATTCAGTGATTCTGGTTTGGCTGCTTCGTTTCAAAAGTGCTATTAAAACGTGTTTGAGAATATTCGGATTTTGTTTATCTATTATAATTAAATACCCCGATACCCATAAAAGAAATTATATTTTTTACAACGATTTTATACACTTATAATTTCATTTCAGATTGAAAATACATTCTTAGTAAATTAATCAAACTGTAATTATAATATTTGTATTTTTAGGTATTTTTTTTGTTGAAAATATTTTTTGTTGGTACACTTTAACAGATTTAAGCGTGAACTTACATAAATGTGTTCTGTTTTCAATAAGACGATATCAGATTACTCAAATACATTAACTTCCTCCTGTATAGTTTTTATACTGATATCACAAACAGCGCATACCTCGAAATGAACCTTACAAAATCGTACATCCAGATTGGTTGTTGTTAAAATAAAACGAAAACGGAAGTTATGTATCTTAACTTTTCCTAAAATTTCGAATTACAATCGAACTTGTGTACAAAGAGAACCCTGCAGAAAACCATAAAGCGTCCTTTGTAGCCAGGTGTCCTTTATAGTCAGGTGTCCTTTGTTCGCAGATGTGATGAAGAAGAGTATAATGTACAAAGTTCTCTCAAAGAATGTAGTTATCAATAATACCTTATGATCCATGCACTTCAAAACATTGCATCATACTTGTTTATGAACCGGGAGAAAGTTTTTTAGACTGGTACCCGTTCAAAAGATCCAAAAAACACTCGCGCGCAGGACGAATAAACAGGTACAAGTCCAGAACTTTAGCAAAGATTTTCATCAAGGGGATAATTCGCAGAGTAATTTTTGAACGACGAACACGTGTAAAAAATATATGATAAAAGTTCTGTCGATCTACCGATGTTTAATTTTTTGGGGGGGAATAAGTGGAAACAGAGTATTTTATACAGGAAATTAATTTACCCATTGCTTCTAATGAAACAATTATCACTATGCAAAACACTACCTATTTCATGTACAAACATATACAGACCAAACGCTTTCGAAGAATTCTCAGCTAACCGCTCAATGTCTGAAACCGAAAACGATACTTTCGGTTTGAAACGTAGAGTCACATATGCTATTTTAGAGTAATTGAATTCATTTGAGAAGGTCGATGACCCTTAATAATGGTCTTGGTCGTCCTTGAGCAATAATTATTGATCTAGTCACATTTGCAATTAAATAATATAATCTTGAAAATGCATTGATACTAAACCATACAAGCATGTGAAGTTTAACGGCTTTTAAACTTGGTTATAAATCATGCACATTACATGTGGAAACTTATAGATGAATATTTAAACCGAACACTTCATATGTTCTTGCATCATTTTGGGCGTAATCATTTACTGCACCGTAAAATCGATGCTGTACATTCGTAGGTTCTTAGAAATTTACACGCTCAGATAAATTAATTGATGCGAAATCACACAAGTTTTTGTCAATACATCAAGAGTAACAACCGAGACACATAAAAATGAAGTACGATAAATTAGATACTCAAAACGTGCATCAATCATTATTTAAATTATGACGTCATATCAAACTGAATAATTATCCTAATTAAGCGAGTTGTCATATAAACCTATAGAATATCAATCCATGTATTATATTTCAATAAAAAATGGTTGGCTGTTCCATTTTACATAACACAGATATTTCAAAGGCCAATGACATCACGGACTACTTGCTTTATATAGAGAAATATAATTTGGAAGTCCAATTCAGTATAAAGACCGCTTTAATTTGATTACATAGGTGGTCTAAATATTGAGGTGTTACAGTGCAGTAAAACTATATATATCAGAAGAAATATGGCTTATATGCACAGTTGGTCTTTATTTAGAGATTAATCTGGTTTATTATATCTATATGCGGATTCTAAAGAGGGACCATTATTCATAGATAACCGTCATCCATAAATGGTCGTTACCCAGGATTTGACTGTACAGTATAACTCTTACATAATTCAACTTGATAATGAGGCCATCTCATTATTTTCCGGGGACGCCCCTCCCCCCTACAGGAGGGGGATACCCAGTCCCATATCCTCCCCCTCGCCGCTTGACGACTCGTTAGGAATCCCAGGGGACTCCTATTCTTCTAGTGAGAACCATGGACAAAAAAAAATCGAGTGATGTCGTTTTTGTAAAAAGATAGGGATGACTTGCATTGAAAAATGGAGTGCATTGAACATTAGATAACCCGCATTGAACTGAAATGTCCTACAAAAACACCTAAGTGTTCTAGTTAACATGGTAAACACAATATTTTTACATGATCATGACGTCTCATTAGATAAACACCAAGACTATCCGTTGTTTTTGATTAAAATTCAAACCTTTAATCAGGTCAGAGTTCGCATGCGCTGTGTTGACCCAGAAACATGTGAAGTATACTGTCCGCTACACGAACGAAATGTTGTAGTTTAAGAATTTAAGGCTTTAATATCAACAAAATTGAGACCGGCGTACGGACGGACGAACGGACAAACAAATAAACATACTAGACGTATATCATATGTAAGCTTATACAAAAAAACATTGGATTTCGTTTAATACGCCAAGCAAAATGGGTACACATAATAAACAGTAAAAAATGATATTTCAGGTTTCAAACGTTGTTGACTTCAATACAGTAAAACCTCAACTTGTGACTGCGTCATTATTTTGGCCATGACATTATAATGATCACATCTTTTCTGACCGGTGTTCAATTTTGATCCTACATTCCAACTTGACAAAGAGACGATCTTTATATCAATCGTTTTCTGTCTTGTCTCAAATGTTTTACTGTAGATATAAATTATTTTTTTTTGTTTGCCTCGTATTTTAGAGTTGATTCGGGAGGTGTCTGCCGTGTACTGTAGCTATGAGACCTCGTCTGGTACAATAGATCACATGTTTTGTCTACAAAAATGTTGTGAAGCAGAAGATAGATATACTACAGGATCAATATGTTGTAGGTAAGTGAGACTTGATCATTTGATCTATGATCCACCCCAGCTGAATGGCTGACTGTTTGAATTGCTGATTGTTTGAATGGCTGGTTGTTGGCTAAATTATTGACTGTCTGATAGTTAGCTGAAGTTAATTGACTGTCTGATAGTTAGATGAAGTTAATTGACTGTCTGATAGTTAGCTGGAGTTAATTTGACTGTCTGGCTAAAACACATGGTTAATGACTGGCTGAGTAACTGACTAGCTGAAAGTACATACCCCATCAATATAAAACTAATAAAGTAGAAGCCACCAAAAACAAAGAACGTGAATCCACGATAGAAACTGATTGTTCTAATATAAATCTCATTGCTACCAACAGAACTCCCGATGTTTACTGCTGTTTCTATGGTAGCTATGGCAGCAAATATGACACCTGTTACATGTACATCGTAATTTTAACCACTGATTAAATATCCTCGAATGTAAAGTACAGTAGAACACGGTTATAGTGAATTCCTGAGGACCCTAATAATTACTTCTTAAATCCATATTTCACTACATCCATAACAATGAAATGAAAAGAGTGCATGTTCGGCGGAGAGGGAATGCTTTTACTGTATACAATTCTTCCCCACACTACGACCATGTTTTACTGCAAACAACTCCAAAATACCATGTTTTGAACATGTCTTTGAATTAGGTAAATAAATTTTACATGTATGAGAATTTCTCTTACAAATCATTAGTTGCAATAAAAAATATTCTCTTCTGTTCTAGTTACAGACAAAATCATGAAGTATTCATTGGTGCTGGCATGGCTACATTAATTGTTATATCAGTCTTCGCCATATGTTTTCTGTACATTTGTTGTAAGCAAAAAATAATGCGTCAGTCGAGAGAATATTCTGATAGACATCAAAATACCAGAATTCAGCCATCCCGGAGAAGGGGGTCTACTACGAATTCGGACGTTTTACCAAGTAAGTTATCTTTTAACAGGTCCAAAACACTCAATCGGAAATTCTCAGATTTCTCGATCATTTAACTAGTTGTCGGGTTTCCAAGATATCCGATGAGTTCCGATTTGAGAAGGAGGTATGCATTGGTATGATCCGGTTGCGAATAGAGTATAGCAAGAGTTGATTAGAAGCAGTGTTGTTTTTTAGAAAAAAGTATCTGACACACAACAGAAAAGGGTAGAATTTGAATCGGACTAATTTAACAAACATGAATATCTGCGATAGGGTGTGATAAAACGTGTAAGTGGTAATTACAGCTAGATGAAAAATTTATATATCTAACGACGTTTGTGTTAGAATTATAATGTCTAGAATGCGAGCTTTTGAAAAACATGACATTCTTTTATCAAAATCAAGTCTGCTTACATATAGTGAGAAAACAATCATTATCTGGAATACATTTTCATCGCTCATTAGTGTACGACATTCGTTTATTTCAGCCGTCAGTTCACAAATAGAACCGGTGCTGCCGCCACCGTACGTACCGCCACCTTACGATGCCCTTCCTCCTCCGTACAGTCAAATTGGAAAAGAACCTGAACAGAAATCACAGGGAGACAAATCAAACTCATATGAACCTCCGCCGGAATATTCTCTACACGACGTAAATAGCTTGCCTTAGAAACAATGAACACTTTTAAAGCCACCAGCGTTGGACTGTAATCTAAATTTAAATGAATGTGTACTCAAGGCTTACTTCTAGACCGCTAATAGAAAAGTTTCTCATGATAATTATCGTAAGACCTAAAAACAGTTGTGTTTACGATTAAACGACCGGCTCGGCTTTTTTGGCGCCGAATCCATAGATTCTAACTGCTAGATCCAAATTTTGTGAAGTAAAGAATCAGGTCGCCTTGAATGAAAGGGTTTTTTAGAAGAAAAATGGAAATCCGTTACTTTGTGCATAAATCATCTATAAATACAATGAGTTTAATTATCCGAATTTGGAACACCTCGGCCGATTCCGTACCTCCGTCTTATCTCGGATGTACTCCATAGCTTGATAATTATGCGTCTACGCTATACAATTGTATGATTCACTGCTAAAGAAATGTTACCGCTTAACAACTAATTATTTATTATGCCATCTATCGAAGACTGTCTAAAGATTTTATCATAGATTTTTCCTCAAGCTGTGAAATCCTTTGCTCTCTCTACAGTACATGGTAAACACCAAAACAGAAGTTTGTAAAGCAAAAATGATATAAATGTATTGTTTAACTATGGACATGTGAATGTTTGATTATTAGGAATAAATATGTTTAAACTTAAGCAAAAATAAACTTGACAGGCATGTCCGTCATGGTGGCCGCAAACTTCATCAGTTTTACATCCAGGGAACTCAAATAGTTCCAATGTTGGCTTATCAGGTTCAGCCGAGATTAGACATAGTCGGTCAAGGTGTTCCGAATGTAATAACCCGGTGAACCCTTGCTACAGATTATCTAAGTGGCATGCTTGACTGTGGTGTATTAGTTGTATAAATGATTATATTATTGTTATTGTATACGGTTAGAATTGAGAATTGCTTTTTTGATATGCAGCTTTTAAGTTTTGTCTTGATAATATTTTGAAATAAATATGCTGTAAACATAAAATATGCACAAATCAAAAGAATATTGCAAATACAAAACCTCTGGTTAAAAATGTAAATATCCGGTACCCCACCCACAATTTAATTGGATTTCTTCGGTTATCTTCGGTCAACTTCGGCTTTCACAGTTTCTGTAGATTTTTGAAAGCCTTGTAAAGATTTAAAAAGATAAATACAGGAATGCCCCAGTTTGTTTGAATTCTGTCTTACTAACGATAACATTAAATTTGATTTGGTCTTTAGATAAATGGAATATGTCATTAATTATTAATCGTTAATCAAGTTGTGAATACATGTCGTCGGGTTATTTTTACAAACTCGTGTATTTTTTTTTCCCATTTTGAGAAAATCGCATTTGAAGTTTTGAACTGCAATAACTTTAAGCGAGTTACGATTTTGTGGACTAAAATTTAACGCTATTTAGAATAGATCTACAAGAGCTCATTGAGTCGCAAAAAAAGATGTCAAAATCTCAATGTTGCCAAAAATTGAGTTACGTGGTCGTAGAAATAAGCCGACGATGTTAGTATTAACTTTGAATTTACATGTCCTATATTTTCATACTTATAAAAATGTATATACATACAGCTAACATGAATTCTTGGCACCAAAACCTGATATTTTTGTAAGATTTTCATATGAAAATGTGGAGTTGTGTCCCTTTAATATTACCTAATAAATGTAACCAGAGATTTGAGACAAGTTTTGCATTATGTGATACCCCCTGCGTTTACTGCTAGTATTCATACTGTCAGTCATAAAATTATTGTCAAAGACGTAGATACTTGATGCATGGAAGTGATATGAACATAAAATATACAGTCATTCCTATTGTATTGGTAGTACTTTGTAAAGGACAAATCGTTATCAAAGTGTTATTGAAATAGAACATATTAGGGCGAAAGGGCGCGTTGTTATTGGCGAATCGGAAGTGGGACGAATCGTTCTGTTACCTTTAAAACTTGATGTGTTGAGCTAACAAATTTGAAAGTCGGATTGAAGCATTCTTTTATCATTTTTTTCATCCGTGGTATTCTTTGCACTATTTTATTGACGTTGTTTACAAAAACATGTATATTTTCCATTCATATATTTTCGTTTTTATTCAATACGCTAAAATTATACATAAATGTATGTTCAGAAAAAAAGAAATGTTTTGCGACTCACTTACCCGATTATTGCAATTTTGGTCATATAACATTGAAAGCGACTATTTTCTGGCCTTAAATACATTCGATGCGTATTGACTATCAAATATTATTTGTCTTCGTAATATACTGTATTAAAATTATACTGACTTTTATTATTTTCGTAACTTACATAATTATAATGGTTTGTTTTACAGTATAGTACAGTACAGTACAGTACAGTACAGTACAGTACAGTGTAGTACAGTATAGCCCATGAGAACCGGACACTCTGAAATCTGGAATTCTCTGAAATTCGGACGCTTTTTCAAGTCCCGTTTTTTCTGTTCTATAATCTCTGTCAGCTCTCTGACAACCGGAATTCTCAGAAAATCAAACTTTTTGCCTCGTCCGGAATGGGTTATACTTCATATAATGTATACACATTTTTATGTTGGGCGCAACTTGGTGTCCCTTATCCTTTTAATGGAACGGCACGGGCCCTTTTGTATATTGATATTTGATATTTGATACAACTAATTCCTACGGACATGTAGGGGAATTGTCACACCTTATAGGGATCCTTTCGAATATAGCTCCCCACAGTGGCAGTATACGAAAAAACATGTGCAAATTCGAACACAGCTCGCATACAGACCAAAATGATGATGTAAAGGATATCTACGACAACCAACTACTTGGCTGAGAGTCATTTGGACTGTATATAATGTTATTGCTAAATGAACAATTGATCATGAATTAATTGGTCATCAATACGTCATGCTATATTCGGAAGTATCCCTATAAGGTATTATATGTATTGTTATTCTTATTTACTCAGTGTGCGAAGCTCATGATTTTAAATGGAAGTGATGATTAAGAATGCTTCTGTTATAGATTCACATTAATAAACAATTGTTATATATTTGTTACAATAATGTTATTTTGTTAGTTTTATAATGAAATAATAACATATATTATTCAACTATGTTGTGTGTTTGTTGTTGTTTTGTTTTCATATTGAAGCCCATTTCTGGTATTTTGTACGTGGTCGTTTTATGAAATAACAAAGCTTTTCTTCTCCGTAGATGACATTAACGAAACATTAAGTCTTTAAACCAAACCTTAAATCGTTCAAACCGAACCCCGCAAAAAAAGAAAAATGTTTTTTTACTGGGTTCAACGCCCTTTTTCAACAATTTTTCAATTATGCACGGCGGCCGTTTAACTTTACGTTTCCCTGGATTCTATACTAACCAGTACTAACAGACGCTTCCATAAAGAGCCGACAACATATGAAGGAAAATTGACTTTTTTCGTAAAAAAATCGTAGAAAGACATGTCCTGCCGCGACAGGGTTTTGAACCCAGATCGCCAGGTTATAGTTAAGATAAACAGAAAATCTTATGAAAACATGTTGTTAGATTGAAGTAGTCGTGTTATTGAAGAGGTCACAGAGTGGGGTTTTACGGTATTTTTGATTGCTTCCATTGGAAATATTATCTTCTATGTAGCCAATCATATTATTCGTTACAAAAATGTGATAAGGGGAGGTGACTCAATACCATCCACTATGGCGGGCTAATGAGCGTTATTTTTTTTTGGGGGGGGGCTATAGGATTGGTCTAAAGGACGCTTATAAAATATTCGAAATGAAAGGTCATCCTGCGCATCCCCTCAAGCTCTCGACTTCTCTGAAGCATAACACGGTGTTTACGTAGTGAACTTTGTGAAACATTATGTATTGGGATTATTTCAGTCATTTTGTCCACAAAATGGATACCATTAGTCAATCAAGATTTCATTTCCTATCAGTTCAACTAATAGCTTTACTTACCCTATTTCGCCATTGTGATTAAACTAACTAGGGTCATATTAATAAGTATACGTTGGCAGTTTCCAATCTATAACTTTGAACTTGCGTGGGCGTAGAAATACGTCGTTACCCTGCGACAATAGTTGATAATATGCGTTGCACAACTATGCGTTGAGAAAAAAACTAAGAATAACCCACATTACATCACGCAGTTAAAATATTTTTTCAGCGTAAGGTCGAGAAGGGACAGGAAACAAACGTTTTCACCCTTGGGTCTTGTTCTTTGGACTTAATTGTTCAATTTATACTCATATCTGTATTTTGTGTATATATAGATAACTCCTTAGTGTCACCATTATCGTTAATCTAAGCAAATTACTTCATTTCGAAATAATTCTGACAGTCGGCTGCGTAGCTTTACTCTTTTTTTTCAGAAAATAATATTCACTGATTTTTTAACTATATTATGGATTTAAAGTGGACAATGATTTTAAAGATACTGCTGTTGGTTTTCGCTATGAATGTCGCGACAACATACGCAACACGTTTTGGTATGTATATACTTAAGTCAAGTTATTATTTTATTGATGAGAGTTTTGAATGTGTACGTAAGTGATCGGGACCAGGATGAACTAGCCAGCCAGCCAGCTAGCCTGCAATGTGAGGTTTTACTGTGTATATGTCTCTCCGTTTAATGACCCATCATCCCGAGCATAAGGAACATAGACCGATACGTTCTCTGTAGCGATTTGACTGAACTGTTTATACCTAAGGTCATTCGTCCTACTGATAATTCAAGCAGAGAATATGGTTGTTACTTATAGAGAACAAAATGAGTAGAGGTACAGAATCCGGGTAAACTGCTATTGTTAGCTACCCGCCTGAGTACATTTGAAATCATGCTGAAAAAGCGGCGACCTCCATCCAAAATACCAACAAACATATACTTTTCCTGTGGTAACCATTGTTCACATATACATTGTAATATGACTGGTTTATTACAGAATTCATGGACACACAATGCGGCAGTACCTTAACATTATTGCCAAATCAAACTATAGTGTTAGGAGTGGTCAATTATGTCAGTACTTCAACTTGCAGTCTAGGAATACGCACCCAGATCGGTCAAAAAATTATGTTTTATTTCACAGTAAGTGTGAGAACCTATTCAGTTTTTATGTAATCATCATGATTTAACAGATTTTCTTTATTCCCAAGTGGTGTCTGGCATTGGTTTTAGAAGTCCTCAAGGTCCTCAGTCTGTCTATTTTCTCGTCTCAATTGTTGAGGACGTCTGGTGTTAGGTGCAAGGGCAGCCATCTTGTTTTTGATTAACATGTGGTTAACTTCTCAACTAAACCGTAAATTTAGTTAAATTTATATATATATTCGGTTCAAATTTAACCAGAATTTTACACAGTCGCTTTACCAAATTTTAACTCAAATTTTAATGAAACTTCAAATTTAACCCAGCGATTAAAACTTACCAATACATTATTTTGTATTTATACAATTGGATGCTGATGTCAATATTTCGACTACACTTAGGGTATTATAATACAGACAAATGTATAAACATAAAAAAAACTTAGCAGTCCCAACTTCATGTGATGAGGCAAAAGGGGAATCAAATAATTTTCCCTTATTTCCATCGTGGTCCCTAATTTCATAGCAATGTTCTTTTTAAAATTTTCAGAAGTTTTCATTTACTGTCCCCGAATGGCTACAGGTGTATGATGGGCGTTCTTCGAATTATCCTTACGTTTCCGGTAAGATTTTATTCTCCATAACTTATTCTGCAATCATTAAGGGATTAGACTCCAGGGGCCCGCTTCATAAATATCTCTCCGTTAAAATTGCAGCTTTAAACTTAAAAGTTTTGCTAATACAATGAAGTACACATTTCATAGATTTCCCCCTAACAGCTGGAGATAGATTCCAAATAATTATCAAATAAAACTCTTCTTTAAGTAAATGTTGTCGAGATTTTTCAATTAAAAACTGCTATTATACAGTGGAAACCCTCTAAACTGGTTCCTCTATAAAACGGTTTCCCCTCTAAATCGGTCAAATGTTTTGGTCTCGACTTCATGACTGTATAATTCAAAATTCCCCTCTATATACTGGCATCCCCTCTAAACCGGCCAAATGACCTGGTCCGGGCTCGACCAGTTTAGAGGAGTTCCACTGTATATATACATTTTACTTGTTCATCATAGGTTTGTTTGGAAAACAGACTGGTTACTCCAGAAACTCCATTTACAAGACGTCTAGCAGTAATATGTTCCTCCAAATGAAGGGTAGTTATGGGATTTCGCCAGATTTCTCAATGGTCCTAACTAGCTACCATACTGGTAAGTAAACTTTCTTCTTATTCAGAACTATCGTTCGTTGTTACTATAAGGCTTCCATTTCCATCTATACATTCTGCTAAATTGACATTCGTTGTAATATAATTATCCATCTTGATATTAACCGCAAAATCCAATTCTCCTCAGGAAAATATAACATTTTATTGGTGTCTTACCATTTTTTGTGCAGACAAAACCTCGATATATTACGTTATAACTGCTTTTTCATAACTGAAAATATCGACCTTAATAAAGGAATAGTTTCACCATTTGGTAGAAATATAGAAGAAAAAAACGGTCACAGAATAAGCGGTCGTTATAATGAGTGGGACATGATTTTCACATGGTCATTAGATGAGGTTTTACTATAGCTTAGTGCAAACATGATGAGAAGATATCTGTTGTTATTCTTAATTTCTGTGTTGCGTGTTTTAATTCTATTGAAAATTTATCATGATTGCATTTGAATAAGGTAACTTAGATGCTAGAAAAAGAAATCTCGATATTACAAATAATAACCGCAATATTACAAATAATTAGCTCAATATTACAAATAGTAACCTCAATATTACAAATAATAACCTCAATATTACAAATAGTAAGTTCAATATTACATATAGTAACCTCAATATTACATAAAGTAGCCTCAATATTACATATAGTAACCTCAATATTACAAATAGTAACATCAATATTACAAATAATTAACTTAATATTACAAGTAGCGGCCTTACTATTACATATAGTAACCTCAATATTACATATAGTAACCTCAATATAACAAATAGTAAACTCAATATTACAAATAATTAACTTAATATTACAAGTAGCGGCCTTACTATTACATATAGTAACCTCAATATTACACCTCGGTCTGATAACCACAGAAAAACAACGTATAATAATTCTATTTTGACATTGAGGTGACCTCATTATGGCAACAAGAACTGGTCCGAATATAAGTTATCGTTATAACAAGGTAGTATTATCAAACCTATTGAAGTGGTCTCTGAATAAGGTTTTACTGTACCAAGCTAACTCCAAACATTGATACATTTTATCAACTGACGTACAATATGTACCTATCACTTACGAGATAAAACGACAATCAAATGGAAGAAAGCCACAAATGATATAAACACACGAATCAAGATAAACTCGTTTAGCCTCCGCTTTTCATTTGGTTCAATAACTGATAAGTTTATAATTCAGACTCGTGGGTTGTATGATCTTTAATCTTATAATTAGGACATCATTACTAGGACAGACTCACTTAGATTAACAAAATACAGAGGAAACCCTCAAAACCGGTTCTTCTATAAACCGGTTTCCCCTCGAAAGGGTTTGGTCCTGACTTCATTACTGTATATAATTAAAAAATCCCCTCTAACATTGCATTCCTCTAAACCGGCCAGATGACCTGGTCCCGGGCTCGGGCCGTTTCAGAGGGTTTCCACTGTACACGTATTTCCTACACATTATAGAGTAAACTCTTACATGGGAATCACTTCTATATTAAAACCAACTAATTATAGTGACTTCTTGATTTTAGACTGGTTATTAAGATTTATTTTATATTTAAACTTGATAATGAGACTTATTCGGTTAAAAGACGGTACTCCGGTCTCGAACGTGTTCTTCGAAGTCACCATAACTAAACAGTTGAGTTGAATAAAAGCCGAGTACAAAGGCAATGCACGTATTTCTTTTCTTCGTTCCGTGGTAATTTATTTAGGTACAACTTTTATATCAAGATCATTTCATTTTAATATTAAACAGCAAAATGAAAATAAGACCATATACTGAGATAATTTTCAGGTCTGAAGGCGATCTTAATACAATAAATTACGGTTACAATGTACTCGGATATAGCAAACTTTGATATAGTCAAGTATTCGTTTTGTCCACGATATGCCCTTCTTTACTTTATCATTGTGGGTATAGTAATATGGATGTAGCAGAGAAATAATTGTGCGGATGTCCAGGAGTTCACTAGAACCGTGTTCAACTATATCGCATTTTCATTGTATAATTGGTTGCAGGTATATGTCACAGTAATGAACACGAATGCAACAATGGACGTTGTATATCGACAGAACTGCAGTGCTCTGGTTACAACACGTGCGGAGATTATTCTGATTGCATTTACGGCCTTAGTGTCGGCGCCATTTCCGGTATTGCGATAGGATGCTTCTTTGTGGTTATTTTCGCGTCGGTGATCATTATAATTTTTCGCCGACGACGATTTGTAAGTATTTTATGGCATGTATAAAAACAAGACTTTCAGATTTCTGATTTACTGCTCAAAAGTTAGAGATACATGTACGCTGTAATTAGATAAGGGTTTATGGGATCACTTTGCATTTCTAGTTTTGTATTACACCTTTCTTATATAATATCAACAACTTTGAATGAAGTATACTGAATCGTTGCAGCATTTTTTGATGGGCTGAGTAAAGAGTAAAGACCAGCAATTAGCAGGGTGCATAGATAAGTTTTAGAACCATGAAACCACAGAGCACCCAAAATTTATATCTAAGTAGCCAAACTTACACCGACTTGTAAAACGAATTTAAACTTAACATAAATTACATATACAAAAAAAATCCGTTGCGCAGCATTATGACGTATATTAATTTATCCGGTAATTTCTTTATTAGATTGTGCCCGATAGCATTGCTCACGTATCTTTAATATTTTTAGGTTAAACCTACAACTGTTGTGACACAGACAGCATATCCTTCATACCCCCAACAACCACCTCCGTACGGTGTCCAGGCACCCTACCAAACTGGCCAGCACATTCCAACCTATTAGAAAGAACATTCCTGTCACCACGGAGGTGTCATGCAGCCATAAAATGATTTGTGATTTTGTGTTGTTTTTTTATATATTTGAAAACATTTTGAGAATCGAGATTACGAGAAAAGGTGCAATAAGTGTTACAATATGTTTAAGTATACCCCCTGGTCGGAATGCTAACGTGCAATGATAAAACATCATCCGATCATACCGGGTAGAAATACTGTTTCAGACCTTTCACCCGGACAAAGAATTTTTAATTCATCATTATTTTGTATCAATTTTAACTATTGTTTTCTCTGATTATCACCCGGTGGTAGGCTATGTATATTATACGTGAATTGAAAATATGTGACTAAATATGTTGAATATAGAATAAAATAGCTTCCTTCAATATGATAATGTATTCATTTGCAAATCACTAAGGGGCACAATCGGGAGTGAAATAGATTACTCGTATGAGAATTATTTCCCTTTGCTAACATGTTACTGTCTCAGTCACGTCCTTGCTGACATGTTCCAGTTACCATGCTTCGGTTGTGTAAGGTAAACAGCAAAATGAAAGACAAATCTTATTACTGTCAGTTCCAAAGGATGTTGGATACACTGATGTTTTCTCAGGAATCAGAGATTGTAATAGAAAAAAGTGCCAAAATATGACAAGGGTTCTTAAATGTTGGTCTTGTTGACGTGTATAGAATATAAATAAACAGTACGACTATATGCAAATTTAGCTATAGAATACTAGTATTTATATTACGTGACAAACGACAGTATAGATGCTTTTCTATAGATCTTTTTCACTTGGGTTTACCATTGCAAAAACAGCTGGGAGTCATTTGACGACCTTTCCAGCGTTAACGATGGAGAAAGACCTGATAGAACCATCGACCATCCTGAAGCTTCCTCAAAAGAAACAAAAATAGAGAAACACAAGAAATGTCTTAATGTGGAGGTGGTCGTTATCAGGTTGAAGGGAATATTGAAATTCGATGGTTGTAGTAAAGAAGTGGACTTAGTATCAAGGTGGTCGGTTAATGAGGTTGTACTATATTTTCCAATACGTAACTACATGTTAAGTGTCTTTCTTGACATTTCAACTAATCTGGGCGAAACATACCAGCATAAAAATACCTTATACCTTATAAATATTATCATTTTCTCAATATGTCATAATAGATTATAGATCAATCGTTGTGAAGTTGTCACTGCGGAACATTCTGAATAATTTTACCAGTAGATAAATCATATCTTAATAGACCTTTAGAATTATTTGTGCAACGGAACTATTTATAACACATTCATCTGTTTTAACACAAATATCGCCGTTGATTAAATATTAATCAATTGGTTACCAACATCGCGAGACTGAATAGAACGTTCCGAGGTAATTTTTGCATCCAATGAATCATGTCTTTATCAAACTTTGGTTTACATTTGTACAACGTTTGACATTTACCACAACCCATGTCAAAATGTTGATATTTTGTTGTAAAGTTGGCTTCATCAGTATTTTAAACGCCTACAAAGGAGGATTTGTTAGGGCGGGGCCAGCATCAGTCCTCCCTTTCTTTTTTTGGGGGGGTGGTCAAACGTCGCATCAACGGTCAAGGGCATTTTGGCAACTTTTCAAGCTTTAAATGTGACGGAAGACCCCAGGTTTACACCTCAGTAGAACCATCGACCCTCCGCGAGCTACCTGGACAGCTTCCTCTCCTGTGTAATTTGCCAAGCTTGGATAGGATTTGAACTCACAGTGATGAGAGGCTAGTAATTACTAGTCAGAGATCATAAACCTCTCTCTTAAAATTAACAAGCGTAATTGACAAAATGAGATAAGAATTACCACAAAGGATAAATTATATATTGCACAAAATGTGGCGTAAGAATAAACAAGAAATCACCCATATCGGTCAGGGTTCACCATATTATCTCCCCCCTCCAAACACACTGAATGTTAGAAACAGGGGCAGTTTCAAGTCACAAATATAATTTATCCCCTCTTCCGGTAATTCAATAATCATTATACGCACCTGGTCCGTCTCGACAAGACGGGCTGCGGTTGTTTTATCGATTTGAACACTGCACATAACTCTGAAGTTTTTTATTGTCATTTAAATAGTTGTATCAGAAAAACTTGTTTTGTTTACGAATATTGTCTAATTTGATCATCGGTTAAAACGTTAATTTATTACGGATGTTACGTTATATGAATAAGAAAGAATGCATGAACAAACACGTTTAGTACAGTCAAATCTGTGATGACCACGTCCGTTATAATAAAAAGTTGTCTTTATTTGAGGAGCTTATAATTCAATAAACTGGAATTGTTTGTATTGAAAATACAGGGAAACTCTGCTGTCGATTGGAGGAAGACCCTAGGCGTAAACCTGGGTAGAATCACTGACTTACGACAGCTTCATCGCGAGTGAAAATTGTCCTGACCCGGGTGGAATTCGAACTCACAGCAATGAGAGGCTAGTGCTTACAAGTCAGATATTATAACCCATCTGGAAAAGTCGCCAAATGACCCTTCTACCGACCCTAAACTTTTCACGGCCTCTGTAATTTATTTCTCGCCGATATTTTCTTGTCACCTTTATTTCCGAAATGTATGCATACATTTGAAAAAAAAACATGGCTCTAGATGTCGAAGTTTTGCTGTATCCGTGTATCAATTGTTATTAATAAAATTTTCATTTCAAAACACACGCACACTTTGACGTAAAACAAAAATTTCTGAGAAGACGTTTGGTTTTGTATTGAAGAATTTACTACGGATCTGACACCGCTGTTAAAATTATCCGGATTTGCCTGTCCGAAATATTTCAATTCATTTTTTTTCCGAACACGTGGTTAAAGTGTGATTTACATTCACTGTATAACAAACATTTTGTGTTCATGCGAGTTCGGTAATTTTCCATAAATGTTTTGCTTTTGTTCTATTCATGTGGAAAGACATTGTACAAACTCGTCAGTATTTCAACAACAAAATAACTATACGCGTGGAAAATCAAAAATAGCGTTTTTTTTTTACAAAGTTTATTCTTGCAATTTTGTTTTATACTAAGGTAAGACGTTTACCAAATTTATCAATGTATTTATTTGTTTGTTACATCGTTGTTAACTTTTGCTTTCAGTTAAAAATCTTACGATCAATTCAATTATGTCATTAATTTTAATGAACAGGAAAACCAAGACTCGGGATTGCTTCAATATCAAGACAACGTAATAGTAAAATGAGATGGTCTTAATATTGAAGTGGTCGCTATATGGGGTTCTACTTTACTTTTACAACTAACATACTGTTTATACCTTACATTGTAACCGCCTCAATATTAAGATAACCTCATTCATAATAGCAATTATTTATTTTCACACCAGTTGTCAATATTTTCTCTATAATTTAAATTGATAACCAGACCACCTCGGTACCATAACCAATTTGACTTTTCCTAAATGTGGTCTTAATGTTGAGGTATTACTGTATACGGTGATTTGTCTCCCTCCGCCAATTAATCTTTTGAGAAAAACCATCCGTCATCCGCCGATCGACCCTATTTTTTGCTACACTAGACTTTTTTTTAATTCCCGCTCACTTTTTTTTCCCGATGCTGATATTTTCATTTTTATATGAGCTAATAAGCCGCGGCCATGGTCCAGTGGTTAGTACGCTGGACTTGTAATCCGGAGATCCTGGTTCGAATCTCGGCCACGGCAGGTCATACCCTTACATGAAAATTTGACAAAAATGTCGATTTTCCTCTATACGTGGAGAAGTTGCCAGCTCCTTATGGAAGGGTAATTAAGTACTGGTTAGTACACAGTCCTGGAAAACTGGTTTGGTGAACCGGTCGCCGTATATAACTGAAAAATCGTTGGAAAACAAACCCCAGTAACAATAAGTCACATAAAAACAAACAATATGAGCTATATCTGTCACATAAAAATACGTTTCAAAAAACGTTCTGCCAGCCTACGGACCTGATTTTTTGGGTAGACGTACAGATACATGTATACTATATATTTACTGACTTATAAGTAACAGACCGTAAACATTTGAATAAAGGTCAACTGTTCATAAAAGTTGTTTTACTTCCATCACGAGACGTAAAAAAATTGTTTGTATCTGGTTACCCGACCTACGCTTAATTTTCCTCGCGACCCTAGACATTTTATTAAGTTCGAGGAACGGTACTTCCACTGTTTCACTTTTTTACCTTTCTTTATAAAAATATCTCAACGGCGGCTTTCAATACTCAAAAAATCCCTATCTACCTACCTTATTTTTATGAGCATGTAACCAGAAACAAACAATCTTTTACGCTTGATTTGGTGTTTTTTATTCGCAGGTTTGACTATATCCTCTCCGTGTTCTTCAACAGTTTGTTTTACTGTACTTGGACAACAAACCCGCTGTAGTTAATTACATGTTTAAGCATTTTCGGCCCAGACGCTTGTCCAGTTTTATTCATTTTTTGTACTTTGTTGATGCAATTCTGCTTGTAATCCTCCGCCCAAAACCCCGGAGTTACGTTACTTGTAATGTTTAACTAATGTAAACATGAGCGCCTCTCTTGCATATTATGACAAGAACAAAAGTTAAATGAAATGAAATGTCAGTCGACTTTGTGATGAACATCATGCCCTGAAGTGACAATTCAGGATGTTTTACATCTATCAAAATGCCTTGACATGTCTCCGTTCTTGAATGTGCATTTGCGCTTTCGAAGAAAAAAAACGCGTCACTGACAAGGGAGATAACCGCTGACTAAAATCTTGTTATCGCTGAATTACCAAAATCATGTGGGGGTTGTCGCCCTTTAATCGGTGCGAATTTCTACGAACCTTTTAACTCCATGTTTTTATCTTATGTACACAAATATAGACACAATGATGACATCGAGGTTGACATTGAGTATGTAAATTATTTGATAAAAGCATGTAACAAAAAATATGTGCAACAAAGCCATTAATTGCATAATCACTTTTTTGAGAACTCGGACCGTGTTATCGGCCGACTGTTGTGTAAAACTTGGGAATATTTCGTAATGAACCCATCACTAAAGAAATTATTTTTTACATTAAATAGTTCATGATTGTTCCATCATTGATTCACCGTCCTTTAAAAAAATCCCTTTTCGGCCCCCAGTGCTAAACAGTGGTTTTGTTTGAATTCAAGATGGTGCACCTCTGTTGTATATCGATCGCCAATAATTTTCGATTGTCAAATTATAATGACAAGATGAACAGTGTGCTTACTTAGCATTTATATTACCGTCAATGTGATTGTTACATTAAATTGACCATATGTTAGGTACTTTAGCCAATACTATTATTTGCATACAGTAAAACCTTCAATTACGACCACCTCATTTTGACGATCATCTCATTACGACCACTCAATTTTAGACCAGTATTCTATATTTTTTTCTATATTTGAACTTGATAATCAGACCACCTCAATATTGAGACCGCTCGTGTCGGACCCAAATTGTGGTCTTAATATTTAGATTTTATCGAGATCTCGTTTAATTTAAATATGAAACATGCGGGTTTTATTCAAAAGTGTATTGTATAAAAATGTTCCAAAAAATAATTATAAAACCACGAGATAAAAATAGTCGTGTTTATAGTTACCAAACCGACACTGTTCTTTTGCACCGGTTCTTAAGTTCTAATGGCAAAATATGAGTTACTGGTAATACTGGCACGATTGCAAAGCCTGTTTCCGTGCATTTGTAGATTCAGTGGGAAAAACTATGACCTGTTAATGCTGCAAACCTCGTTCTTTTGCAACGAATGTATTCCATCGTTATAGTAATATATGTTTGAATGTATGCTTTCGCCGTTTTTTTGGGGGGGGGTACGGGTTTTCTAAAGCGATTTCCACCGCTTTGTCAACACGAAGAATAGTTAAAATATTTAATTCACCCTACAAAAGGCCACGTTTGCTTGACCACACTTAATGACACGTGTTCCTTTCGTTTGGTGTCCAGTTCAAATAGATGCGTAACTAATTAGCCATGATACATCAAGGTCACTACAATCCGGTCAAAACCAGTTTGTTAAGATGGCTAGTGTCGTGTCACGGTCATAATGTGTGTGCGTCCGCGTTGAATTATGTTAAGTATAGGAAGAGAACTTTAGATCACAAACGCCCGTTCATGTACATGTATCTGATCTGTCCGGTTGAATTGTTAAAGACTAAATGTACGAAACTATTCATAACGAAACTTATTTCACACACTGCCATTTTTCTCCATATTTATTTCTTCAGATACTTTCATAGCCTCGTCTGCTAAATGCTGGCAAAAACATCAACACTTACTGAAACAAAAAATGTGACTTTTTAAAAAATGTATTGATTAGTAATGATTATACAATTACTTTCCTTTTTTCATTGGCTAAGAAATTCTTTTTCGGAGCCATTCCCTAGTGTATTTTCTTGTTTGTACTTTCGAGACAGCAGTGGCGGGTGAATGATGGGGTGCAAGGTCCGAAGACCTCACATTCTTCATGCTGAGTTAGGTGAGCTGACTTATACAACAAATATTAAACGACGGTTCGGTATAATTATTCACTTAATTAAATTTCATATTCATCACGGCTACTTACCTCACACCATCTTCATATGCCGCATTATTAATAGTTTCATCATTTAAATCGTTAATTATATGATTACTCATCAACTCGTCAAAAAGGAAATTGATGATAACATGCCACAAAATCAAAGTTGTCCGTCTATTCATAGATCTGAGGTTGATTACGAATGCATGAGACTTTAGACCTCACTGGAATGGGCGTTGTTACTTGATGACGTCACAACAACGCCTAAATTTAAATAAATGAATAAGAGATTATTCTAAGAATAAATTAAATAATCATTCCCAATTGAATTAATAAATTCATGCTCGTATTTTATGGCTATTATGACAGTAGAACACGGTTATAGTGAATTACAAATGTATTGTGAAATTATCGTTTACGCATATATTCCTGCATTTTCAAACATTGCACACATTCGGGTTTAAAATCGTTTTCTCTCGGTAAATTTGAGAGATATTCACGAAAAGCATATTTTCTGGGGTTTAATGTCACACTTACAGTCAGGGTCATTCGGAGATGTTTGTAGGTTTAAATTGGAGGAAGAAAGAAGGCGTACACCTAGGTAGAACCACCGACCTTTAGTAAGCCAGCTGGACAAGTTCCTCGCATACGAAATTTGCCAAGCCCGGGTTGGATTCAAATTCACAGAGGTGAAGGGTTTACTTAAAGTGGCTACTAATGGTCAGAAACTATTACCACTTAACCAAGGGGGGGGGCACAAACATCATTGAAGGCAGGTTATATTTAGACAACTTGACTTCAACTTCGTTCCTGGGTTACTTACAAGCATTTATCTATTTACTGTTAACAAATGGACAACTGCCCCCGCATGCTTGTGATTTGACGGAATCCGATTAATCAAATAAGTTAACAAAATGTTATTTGTCACGTGCATCTTTCGCACGTGTATTTACTTGACCGAACCTTTTTTTCGCGCCGACCCTTTTCAGTTTTTTCAAAACATTTTCAATGTCAAAATGCAAAGTACGAACATTTTTGGTAAAGAATCGTGCCTCGTTTCTTCGCAAGAAGTATGTTTAGAAATAACAAACAATATGTTTTCCGAACTACCTACCCCACTTCGTTTGGTCTTGTAACCCTAAATATGACATTTTTTTCCGGCCTGGTAGAGTTCATACTAGTATACATTCAAACTTGCGGACAAAGATTATCATAGGATGTGAAGCAGTATGAGTTTTATACACAGTAGGCCTTTATTTATTTAGAATATTATTTGACTTTATATTAAATAAAAAAGCTTGTACGACTGAATTAACTTAATTATTAATTAATATATTAGAATAATTCTTCCGAGAACCCAGTATTTCAAGCGCTAGTATAATTATTTTACGAAAACATCGGATAAGAAAAAGAAGTCGACATTTGTGATTGATATAATTTCAACAGCAACAGTTGCCTTTGTTCACAAGTTTGACTGTACTTGTTGCTGTTTATACGCCTGGTGTATTTCTTTACTTTTTAACTAATATTATTGTGCATAGCAAGTTGTGCATATCAAATCCAAACTTCACATAAATCCATTTTGCAGTGAAAAGATGTTTGCATAGTATAAGTGATATTTTAAGCTATAAAGTAGAAAGATGTTAAAGACTGACTGCCGACAAGTAAAATTCTGTATCAATCTTTCAAGATTCGCGAATATTTCCTTCACTAAACTAACCCAAATATTAAAGTAACTTAAGATTAAATTATCTATATATAAACTTGTCGGTGAAGTATATATACTAACAATTGGGCAGTTTCATATCAGAGTGTTAAAATAAACGGATATAAAATCTCGCCACATCGATGTCGTAAAACTTCAATACATGAATTGACGTTTTTTAGCACCTTCTGGCAATGCATTTAATATACTTGAAACATGGATATTCTAAAATATGCTAATGTGAGCGTAAAGTGAACATCATTCATAGCGCGTTATTTATTACAGTTGAAGAACAATAAATACTTCACATGTCGTAATACTAGCCGCGGCTTTATACATTGAGGACGGGACGAGCTGTGTTATAAACGGTGCATGCGTGGACCACCGTTCATTCGGCGTTACCAGATCGCCAGGCGAGGACGTGTATTGTGCGGCGCTCAGGACTGACAAACCGCTTGTAAATGAGCCGATAAAGTAGTACATTTTCAGATATTGAAATAAGGATAGTGTCCCGATAAATCGCAGCCAATGACATATGAGCTGTTTATTCGGGAGTGACTGACGAATAATTTACGAGTGATAACACACATATAAATAGATTTCACTGCATTAAAATTCCATGAGTTATTGACAACTGATTAGTAATACCACGGACTGCATGCTTGTAGAATCAGATCACGAAAATTTGCTGATCAATTTTAACTGAGAACTGTTCACTTGGATGACGAATAGTACGTATTTTACCGTTACAGGAAAGAGGAAATTGGTAGGCATATTTACAAACCGTCACAAGAGAAAACTTCTACGTCTGATATAGATAGAGAAATAAACCTTACATTGATTGAAAGTCGAAAACACTGACTGTTGTTGAGGCAGAATCACTAGAAGAATATGAATTCTGAAGGATTTAGTTCGTGTGGCTCTGACAGCGATATAAGCGAAAGTTCCGGCGAAATCTGCTTCGAACTCGATGCTTCCTTGCCGAGATACCGACCACGACGGCAGCGACGGAATTCCGTTAATTCTCGTAAGTGTTATTTATGTACTAATTTATGGTTCATTTTCTTATGCTTTATTCTTATAGCTCATTAAGATAATGTATTAGTTTACAGTATCAAATTAGTTTATAGTATTATTACTAGTATTAAGATAATGTATTAGTTTATAGTATTAAATTAGTTTATAGTATTAATACTAGTATTAAGATAATGTATTAGTTTATAGTATTAAATTAGTTTATTGTATTAATACTAGTATTAAGATAATGTATTAGTTTATAGTATTAAATTAGTTTATAGTATTATTACTAGTATTAAGATAATGTATAAGCTCACAACTCATCGCTCAATTTCTGTGCTGAACGACTCCATCCAGATTCGACCCTCGGTACTCAACATGCTTAAAATACTATTATGTTGACTGAATTCTTCTAGTTGAGCAGTTTAATAAGCAATGTTCAAATTTCGTTTTAAGTGTCGGAATACATTATTTCGTCTTTTAAAAAAGATGGCTTACTCAAAAATTGATGGATGATATTAAGATTCAGCCGCGACTGTCAAATTTGTGCAATTTCCTCAGAAATCCCTGGCTCGCTTTGTGTGTATTTACTGCTGACTCGGCAATAATCCGCCGTCATAATAATTACAGTTTTTGTCACAACAGACCGATTTTTTAAGCAAATATGCGAATTATTACAGCAGTTTATTGGGCCGTAATCTTGAGGGACAATAAAGGTACATGTATAAATCATTAGAAGTGCAAAGACCTGTCGAATCTTTTTGTGATGTATACGTATCGTATTTGTATACGTATCGTATTTGTATACGATAAAATCTGTCATAATGTCAAATAAAATTGAAGCACTGAATGAAAAATCGAACTCGCATCGTATAAATGCTAGATAAGGGTAAAAAAGGGGGACTTCGTTGAAAAGGGGATGTTATGATGATTCATTTTATACGAGAGGTTATCCAAACTTTGAGGACATGCGGTATTAAAAAGGCAAACGTAGCATGATTTTTGTTTTTAATCCTCACTACAAATTGAATTTAAAGTTTCAACAAAATTTATAGTCAAATTTATGCACAAACGCCAACAATAGGAGATAGAATATTAATGTAAGGTATTCATGCATAGTTGGTCTTAATTCAGACGTTAATTTTGTGTATTATTTTAATAAATCTGCGATAATTAGGGGCCGCCACTCACACAGTGAACATTGTCCACAGACTGACGTTAACTCTGGATTGATTGTTTATCCTGTACTTCACAAACAGTGAATGTACACATTTTAAAAGTATTTGAAATACACAATAACACGTATTCGGGAATGTTATAAAGTAACCATACACATGACTTGGTCGCTTTCAAAACATGAATACGATACGTTATAACACATAAGTTACATAATATTATTCGACCAAATATTTATATAAAAGGCAATAGACAACAAGCGTACACTTCACAAAATCCAGACTAACTTTTCTATGGCGAACTCCTGTGGTTTATTCAAAGTCGAACACTCAACAAAAACGCTTTAAGAGCTTCGGTTGTTTGTTTTCTTTTTATGTAATTGATTCAATTGTAATATGAGCTAAATTTGTCTCCAATTAATTATACTGTAAAAGGTATTTGCCGTAAGCCATGATTATATCTAAGCAAGCGGAAGAAGGACAATTCCTATCAGTGATGATTGATTGACTGCATTATGCATTGACGTAATCTCAATCAATTTTATCCATTTTTAGTTTGAACTTTTTTAACTAACATTTGATACATAAAATCAACACTGATTCGTCTTCGTGTAATTAAGATACTGCATTCATTTTAAATACAGATAAGTCAGTGCTAGCGTAACACTGGTACAAAATCCTTTATAAAAAGGACAAAGCCCCTGCACGTGGTGAACTATTCGAAAAATCCAGGCGAACGCGTGAAATAATTTGGTTTCCAAAAACATTACAAGCTTCGGTATCATTATAGGAAATTAAAGCAGAAAAGTTTTGAAAAGGTCAATGAGTTCAGACCCGAAAGAATTCAACTAAACATCTATCAACAATTTTGACATTCTGTCGTGTCAAATAATTTGGTCATAACCGAATAAGTTTGGTTTTGTTTTTATTACTAATGTTGAGGTTACTAATTCGATTAATTGATTTATACTTTTCAGTCTCAACGAATCCTGAAGAAGACACCTACGTTATGGTGCTTCAGAATAAAATAGACACCGTTAAAACATCGTCGTTGAGGGATTTAAGTGACGTCACATTTTTGGTTGGACCCGACCGAAAACCAGTCAACTGCATCCGAGCTGTTATTGCAAGAAAAAGCAGGTAACTAAGTTGGCTTTTAATTGTATTATTCGATCATTTTTCCTTGAAATGTTCTGTTTGTATTTGATTAGTTTAAATAGATGGTATTTTGGAATGCTAAGCAGCTTTATCAAGTTTTATAGAAAAAGGCTTAGCTTGATATGTCGACCAATCAAAATGAAGTTTGCAAACGGAATATTCATATGCTTGCATGAAGTACGAAGATTCCTATTAGTCCATAAAACTTACGTAAGTCAGGAAATAACCAACGAAACTGCTTGCATCCGATACAATCGACAGCATAAAAGAATAAAATGCATGTACCTTTATTGAACTATCCGAATACATGTACACCTATTTAATTTACATTTTTCTGTCTTATTCCATGTCTACAAAATATGCGCTATTGAGCCCAATTAAAACTAAAATGTCTTGCGGAAAATGGAGATTGATCGAACTATCTCGTATGTTATTACATTTATCTTCGAAAAAAGACGCAAAATTTCAAATACTCGTATAGTATCTAAAATAGGTTCCCGATGGCTGAGTAATTGAACCGAACTGTCATTAAATATATGAAAAGTCGAGGTTGATAAGAATGTATGCATTATATACTCTTACATACAAACGGAAATAGTGATTCAATGTTATATGCTTTGACACATAAACCTGTCAAGATGGATGTAATGTCCTTGTAAAAAAAGAGATTTAGTTAGTTAATGTACATAATCCATACATAAACCTCATTCGACCGAGTTTTTGTCAAGATATGTAAACTTATACTTGCATTGTGATATTGTATCTGTCGAGGCATTTATTAGCGATCAGCGTTATAATGAAAATTTAAGTATTGTATTTGTAAAGACACTGTTAATTGCATGTTTGCCTATATGTCTAAAATACATGTAACGTGATTCATCCTGATAAACAAATATGGCGATAATTACTCAATTTACATAGTTAAGTTAATTACTCATCAGGGAAAATACATTTTTATTGAACGGAGGAAATATAATCAAAGCACTGAAAGTGCTAGAACTTTTGGAAACAATGAAACTATCATAACTTATGAAAACCCGATGTAAACTGTTGTCTACAGATGATTTTTTCACACAAGAACTGGTTAAAACAATCACAAGCCAACAAAAGTTATTTTCATAGAAGGATCGCCAAGAAAAAGATTTGCTTGTTTTCATTTAATGCATAATGCAATCAAAAAGTCCCGAATAAATGATAACCAAACGTAGATCTTTGCGGAGAAATACAAGCCAAATAAAATACAGCACCATTTTAAACATAGCATTGGCTGAACGATAAAATAGTTTTCATTTTATTTCTTTTGAACTTTTTGTCGTTACGTAGGCGCGTAAAAGTTGAGTGTCTAGCGCCGTTGGCGTAAGGCCTCTAAATTGTACTTAACCAAACCATGCGTCAGCATTACTGATACACGTTCGTGTATTATACTTTAAATTGTGTCTATTTGTCACATGTAAACAATGTCAACTGTTTATAGACCTTGATATTTCATTTTGAACAGAGAAACCCAAATCGTTTATCATAAAGCAAACATGAAACCAGTGAGCGTTTAGGCATTTTATCTGAAGAACGCGAAATTATTTTTTTCCACATGGTAAACATGTGCAAAACGAACGATATTTTATGAAAATGTGCATCTGTACACGTCATGTAAAAGATAGCGAAGTAAACATGTTTTCTAATCTTCTCCTTCACGGGTCAATTTGACAAACGAATGAAATTGATAAATGTTGATAAAATGAGGTGATAAAAATCAAACGTCAATTAATTTCACTAATGGTTACTTTCGATCGAATATGTACAGCCATACGCCCGAACAAAGGCCACCTGAGCAAACGATTAAAATGCGACCTTTATGGACAGAATATAATATACATGTATAGTATATGAATAGATGTGTGTGAATGAGTGGTCGTTTTCCACATGATGACATTCAGTCACAGGTTGCCAATAATCCAAGTCAGGTTGTATGTAGTTTGAAATGAATTAAATATACATGCAAGTATCATTTGGTGACATTGTGAAGTTTATCTTTTCCCTGGTAAGATTCCAACCCACACCAGTGAAGAGTTGGTAATTATTGTTCAGAGACCATAGCAACTCGACCACACAGGTCTTCTGGGATTTCATTATATACGTGTTTTATTGTATTATGTTGAACCATCTCTGTCATATATTGCTGTAATCTTGTCACATATTGCTGTCTCTTTGTATCGTACCGTACCGTACCGTACCGCATCGCATCGCATCGCATCGCATCGTATTGTATTGTATTGTATTAGATATTACACCTGATAATCATTAACTCGCTCTTTAAAGCGTTTGGGTGTGATTCCTAAACATTTAAGTTCAGATTAATAAAGTTAATTAAAATAATGTTACAAAAAACGTCTTTCCTCAGACAGCATAATTTTCCCATTTGCACTGCACAAAACATGTCAGTAAATATGCAGTTTCATGTCGAGGTCAAGCGTATTGCATGAATATGTTAAACTATTTTGCTAAACACAGGTTACAATGTTCACGTTCGTATTAATATGCATATAATTAATAAATGTGGTCTCATTTGCATGAATTTGCATAAATCTACATTTGAATGCATTTAAATTAGCATAATAACACTACTAAGTAGGTATAATTATCAATTATGAATACATAATTAATAGTCATGAACATATACACATTGACGTCTTGCACTTTTTGTCAAATTTTATTGGTATTCTTATAAAATGTGTATCTTTTCTATACTATGAGCACACAAATAGTTGTTTGCCTGACTAGATACGGTCCATGTTTTAGCATACTTATATTATTTGATTTCTTCCCATCTTGGATAAAAGAATAATTGCGAATGTTCCAGTTTAAAACATTTGCAGTCGATGTCGGGATTTCGAAATTCTGATTTCTGTGTCAAGGCCCAAGCGTGAAATGCTACTTTGAACGTATTATAGCTAAAATGATCAGAAAATGCGCAGAGAACCATTTCTACAGAACGTATTTGTTATCATAGATCCAGTCTAATCATTTGCGGAAAGGGCTTAAAATTTAATACATCTTTTTTGCGGTACTGATAGAGACCATTCATCATAAATGCATGAAAGTCTAAATTATCAGAATTGTAACTTTTCTGTATTTTCAACTATTCTGTATTTTCAGCGTTTTAGAAGACCTTATGCTGTCTTTCGAAAGAAACCACAAGAAAAAGTCAAAGAAGTCTTCATTAAAAACCGCTTTCAAAAAGATTAACAATTTTAATTGTGCCCAGCAAAATCGTAAAGGTGATACTGGGTGCATGCTAACCATGCCTATTGATACATTTGATGCCGAGACTTTTCAAAGACTTATGAACTACATTCATTGTGGAACTTTAACAATAGATCCATCAACTGTTGTTGGTAAGTTTCATTTTTCCGCTTCTTTCTTTATTTTAGCTTTGTTTAGAGTTGTGTTATTTATTCATTTTTGTTACATTTTACTAATAATTCTGGTAATAATTTTATCCTATATTTTTTATGATCACCATATTTATTTTCATTATTTTATTGTTATTATTAAATTCGCCGCTTCTTAAGCATGTATAACCATCTTTATTATGTATGTATATAAACTCTACTGACCCTTTCACTACAAATGTAAACGCATTTTCCGCGTCATATATTTAATGACAGTAAACACGGTTTGGTTTATGTAAGTGGTTGATACCAACAGAATGTGCACAACAAGTGTGCAGATATACGACATTCAGATTAATGTGTGTAACAATTATTTGTCTTGATTAGATGACAGATGCACCGCTGGAAATTGTTTGAAAGAAAAAGCGCCGCATTTTCGCGATATCTTCGACCCTGTCTGTATCATACATACCTACGTTGTCATCATTGAGTATTTAAATGTCTCATCTAAAACTGAACTTTTACTTCTTTTGAACTTTTTACTGACTTCCTGGGCAGGAAATATCGTATGGTACAAAGGATATAACATTTGGTTTGAGAACACATGTTTTTTTACCACGCGCCATTCTTCCATTTTTCCAGCTGTGATCGAAAGGATACTCTTGAGCGAGAAATGAAATCATGTTAACGCGTCAGCTTTCTCTCTCATACTCACTTTTATCGAAGTTATTTCCATATTCAGTTTTTGGCATACATTCATGTACAAAATTCACTGGCGAAATACCGTAAACAGATCTAACGAAATGGAACGAAATGGTCCGAAAATGTATCTATAAATTAATTGGATTCATACATCATTGTCGTTGATACGACTCCTGCCACTCATTACTGTCAGCCTTGTTTAAAGTAGCTCATTATTTATAAACCTTAATTTGCATACGGAAATGGCTCGGATGACGCATGTCGTGTTTTATATAACTCAAAGGTCAAGGCTAAAAGTCTCTTTCCGGAATAATACCGAATCAGTTATGATAAATCTACCAAAAACTTGACTCGTGAACTTGTTACACAACCAAACAAAAAATCAAATTTGTAGGTAGCAAAATGTTTGCTTTTCTATATTTTTGTTTAAACATACCTTTGGTACTTCTGATGTATAATTCGTCCCCAAATTTTCCTGCTAGAAACCTTAGGATCGGCGCTAGGATCTTGTCAGGATCTTGTTTTTTGCTTAATACCATTATTCATATAAAAAGAACAAAGGCCATTATAGGGAAAATGTTCATATGTTATTTAATCAGATGCTTCCTTTGGTTGCTATGTCGGTTAAATTGTGCTAAATTGTAGCCGTTATTCACATGGCAACTTAATGAGGCAATTCCTAGGACGCCTTCCATCCAGTCGAGATTTCTTCTAAAATTTCCAGTGGGTGAAAAGTTCCTAATGTACGGTGAAGCGAGCTAATTTCCTTTGACGATCTTTGATCACAGACTTAATTGTTGATACCTCAGACCCGCCTGTACTAGGACCTACGGTGTAGTTTGGGAACCAGTCTCGCAATGGAGCTTTGCCATTGGTCAATGTTACACATGACTTCCGTTACAACAAATCAAGAACTGAATTTTGAGGCTAGTTTCAAGTTATATCCAATCTTTCTTAATTTTGTTAGACTGTTCCACACCAATGTAGTCCCGTTATGAAAATGATGACACTGATTATTTTACCTCCATAAAGAAAATTATGACATAGCTTGACCATAGAGTTCATTTTGGGACATTTGCGTAAAAATAAATGTGGTTGATTGTATGTAATGTGACAACCTGCCATTTATTAAATTTGACTTATGATGTGGGCGGCCTTGACTGACTCATTTTTATTGTTTTACCAACGGTGTATCATCTGCTTAATGCGCTCCATACCATCTTAGCCTTGGTTAAGCTGAGGTCATCGAATTCGCGAATATCATGTGTTTACACCCTGACAACTTAATTTGAAACTCGCTGAACCGCGTTCGTTGAACTTTGGATGGTTTACTCTTTAGAATGAAGTCTTGGCCCGAATGATATGTTATTTTTTTAATGTAGAACTGTGCATTTTGCTGTTCCATACAATATCTATATCTAATTACACGTAATTTACATCGCTCATTTGTAAATATATGCTTATGTGTCTTTAAACAGTTTAATAGACACTAAGAATTATCAGAATTATTGCATCTACTTGAATCTGCATTGTGCTAAACAGGGCACTGGAAGAGACACCATTAAGATTTTAATAAATTGTCTAGAAGCATGTTGGTCTTGCTTATCAGTGATTTATTGTACGAAAACCATGCCCGATTACAAGGTGGCTTTCTCATCGAACCCATTGGTATACCTCGGATTTATTCATTTCCACGTAAGTTTTCAAAGACCAGCAAAAGGGCCCGAGTGTTGTCGATTATCCGTGAATCCGTTGATATAGATTTATACTCTTCCGCAATATATTTCGCGCCATCACTCCATGGTGACCTTTTGTGTAGCGCATTTATTGCCAGATAATACAATGTAGTACATTATTTTAAAGTATTATATATTTTATAACGTTATATTTTCAGGTTTGATGAATGCTGCTTTCATGTTCGAGCTACCGGAAGTACAACTTGCATGCTGGGACTTTGCTATTGGTTGTTTGGTACGTCCGGACAATCTCCAGGACATGCTTAATTCCGCAAAACTGTATGCTGATCACAAAATGACACAAGAACTTCTCATTAAGGTGAGAAACATTTTAGTTAATCATTCTTACGTCGGAATTGTTCATTTTAGTAGTTAAGAACGAACTATTTATCGCCCGTATGGTGAGTAAAGGGATGTATGTTTGCAAGTGCAGTCAAGGGTCACCTTTGAGAAAGACAAAATGTGGCCTTTATTGACATTTGGTCTTTATTCAGAGGTCAGTTGGTTCTAAATAATTAGTGATGGTGTTTCAAGGAATGGCCTTTATTTACATGGTGGTTTTTATTCGGAGGTGGTCGCAAACACAGGTTTGACTGTACTCAACAATTGCTAGGACAAACGTAGATCTATTAGAGATACTTCTGTCTTTGTGTTTTGACTTGAACGAAAACAAATAGTGCATACACAATCTACAGTTATAAAACTCGCAATATTGCTATTGATTTATTTTCAAGTTGCATTGATCAGCAACCTGCGAATTCCTTAATTCCATAGACGCGCACAACATCATTATATTCACGGTGCATGTTTTACCTCCACAAACATATCGCAACTTAAGTAAAATTCCAGTTTTGGGGCTCCCTTTGTAATTACATAAGTGTTGTTGAAAATGAAAAAAAAATGTTATATTTATCTCCTAAACTATTTCAATAATTTGTGCTCCAATTTAACAACTCGAACGCACATAAATCCACATTTTGTTCTCAGTGGAAACAGATTAAGAAATTTGGTAATGGTCATATTCGAAAAAAAATCATTTTGTTGAAATGGCATATCCCGTGGTAACGACCTTTTCTTTTATTTAGACCGTAACTCATTCCTTTTTGTCAAATTTTCATGACAATGCAACTACGCTTGTCAACATTTCAGTTAAAGAATTGCTTGTTAAGCAGACGCTAAATTGAAATTAACACGTGCATCTAATTTCATCAAGGTCTCATTTATCAAAGCTCTATTGTGAACAAGTTGTTTTTTCTGCTTTCAGATGCGACATTATATTACAAGCAACGCCGAACGAATTATGTACTCACGATTCTTTGAAGAACAGACAAATCTTATCATGAAATCTTCTCGACCGGATGTGACGTCATGCACTACGTAAACTATTTACTCAAAATATTTTGACGAAGAATCTCAACCACTTTCTCCAATCTCTATTGGAGACAGACTCGCCAATCTCAAAGATTGTGTATGGGTGTGATGTCAGAGCCATTTCTATTGATGGACGCTTTATTAGTTTTGAAACGCGGAATTCTATTGGTCAACATCATGTGACCTCGTTCAAATATTTTAGCTGTTAATTATTGCGATACATGGATACCATGGAAACTTTGGTACTCTTCATCAAACATATGTATGTGTGTCACAAAGTCGGTTAAACTCTCGTGCACTTTACCGATAAGCATTAACAATTTTTACTTGTTTTCGTTTTTTAAAGTAAGACGGAAAATGCCGAGGTGCATCGACTGGTTAATGGTATTTGAAAGAAAAAGTCGAATTTTAGCATGAAAGAAATGATGAAGTCAGTGTTCCCATAAAAAAACATACTTTTAAACGTTTTCAGAATTGCATTTTTTCTTCAGGACTCTTCTGCTATGTATAATTATATATGTGTGTATATGTTTTATAGGTATTTATTTTCTTAGCTTAGTAGTTTGTATTAAAATATTGGATATCTATATAGAACGCGTGGAAACAGAATTTTTTTCTTGAATGAACATATTGTGCTTATTTGCTTTTTTATTGGACAATTTATATGTTTTCTAAGCATGACCAATCATGGTGTGAACAAAACATTAAATGCATGATTAGTGTGTCTAAGAAATGACAATTTTGGTCGTTGTTAACCATCATATTTTGACAACATCCTTGACCTGTGTGTATATATATACAACCAATATATTAAATATATACCAATTCATGTATAAGTGTATCACGATATGAAATGGCACTCAGATAATTTATATACTTATACAATAAATTTGGTACCACTTCGAGGTCTGCGGAATTTATTGGCTTTCTTATATGGAACGTCAAACATTGTAAGTGGTATTCAGAATGAAGTATTGCCGTAATATATTCCAAAGTTATTACCTTATTGTGCTATTGTATGCGCAATTTTATAGACCCACACATTTTAACTGTTTATTTACTTGATTTTTATTATGTTTGTTATTATTTGACATTAAAATTTTAGCAACATTCTTCTGTTTGGTTGTAAAACATACAAGACTTCATATGTGACTTCTTTCAATTCACAGTTGATCCCTTATCACAAAACAGGAACGTAAACATGTAAAAAAATGTGGACCTAATTCCACGATTATAAACTACATGGGTTTAATTTAGAAACTCAATGATCTGTTGTGTTTGTTTTACAGTCGGAAAACATCTACTTATAGAAAACAATACCCGCATGATCAGTTAAACAAACACGACTCTAGCTTAAGCGCATAAATGTATTATTACACAATTCAAAATAACAAACAATGAAAAATAAGAAATAAATCATTGTTTAAAAGAACACATTGTCTTATAGCCAATGGCATTGACTGGGACGAAAGTATATTATTCAACTGAAGCTAGAAACTTACAGCGCTACCTCGCCAGAGCGGTCCTCTCTTGAGCAAAAACCTCCCTTCAACAATAGCATGACTTCACATTGTACGATTTAACTATTGATTTAACCTCCGTAGAGAAACAACCTCTCAACAACAACAACAACAACAACAACAGCATAATTTTGATTCTCCCAAGGGTATTGCCTTGGAGAGGTTGCACTGTACATGCAAATTCGTTAAGCCAACATTACGCTCCGCTTGGTTGGCCAAGTTTCCTGTAATAGTTTGTGTTATGGAACTAGTGAAATACTCCGTAGATAATTTACCTACCAGTAAAGTTATAGCTACTTTATTACAATAAGTGATCAATTGCTTGTGTGCATCCAGCAAATCGGGATACCATATCACATAAAATGGACATTGTACAGTAATCCCTCAAATAGCAACCACCTCAACATTACAACCATCTTGCTATAACAACCACTTATTTTAGGATTGTCTTTCAATAACTCCCGTATTATTAAACTTGATAATGAAATCACCTCATTATTACGACCAATGTTTTGGGTCCCAATAATGGTCTCATTATCGAGGTTTTACTGTAGTTTTAATAGGCGGAAAATGCAAAACACTGCCTTCAAATTGTGCATGTAATATTTACTAACAAACATAAAATGAAAAAGACAAGTGATCTTCACCAAGAATTATGACACAAATCTAACGTAAAGTCATTAAAGTCAATAAATGAACTTACGAGCAACTGAGAACAATGCACATGGGTTCAACTGAAGTGCTGTTTATAACTTTTAGAAGTCAAATGGAGAAGTTTTCAGACAAATTATACCTCTTCATATTAAATCAATCTTGTCAAAAAAATCATAAACTTCAAAAATTCATTGTTTTATCAAGAATTTCAACGATTGTTTTGAGCAAACTGATATGCATGGATCTCATTGTCAACATACCAGGCCAGTTCGATAATCTTATCAATTTCATAAAAATGTGTATGTTTTCTATCGGATGTACAGTAAGACCTCACTTAAAGACCACTACAGTGATAGAACCACCTCATTATAAAGACCATCTATATTCGGACAGGTTATTTATATTTCAATTTGATAATGAGACCACCCTTAAATTAACATAATTGTAATCCCAAAGGTGGTCGTAATGTCAAGGGTTTACAGTATATTGATTAAATGGTAGCAAATGGGTGTCTTCAGTTCACAATTTACAGTTCACGATATTGAACCAAATTTCACACGAATTATCACAAGATAACCTTATGAAGAGCTTGACAATATAAGTATTATATGATAAATGTATTTATTTGTGTGGAGATACTAAAGTTCAGTACTTTTCTCATGACCCGTTCTTGATTATCCGTACCGAGCACATAATGACATTTGAGAACGGTATAAATTTAATCTCGATTGATATAATTTTGCCAATTAAGGACAGCGAAACAACTGCAGTCGGCATTTAAAGAAAATAACTGCCCGGATTACGTCATTAGGTTATAAATTCTATATTATTATAATATTTTATTCCTCCAATACTGAAGGGTTACCATATTTCTAGAGTATTCTGCTGACCTTAGGCTTTTTCTGGTCCTGGTCAATTTTTTACTTGTTTTTTTTTTATTTTTCATATGTATTATAGTAAAACCCCGATAATGAGACCTCCCGAAAACTCGATCGTAAATAATGAGGTGGTCTCATTATTAAGTTGAATTATAGGGGTGTTATTGAAAGCCGGTCCCGAAATAAGTGGTCCTTAATTCAAGGTGATCGTAATATTAAGATGGCCGCTATGTGAGGTTTTACAGTATATCCCCGAACAAGATAATAGTTTTGGGGGATGTTAGTTGAAACCAGTTACTTATTGTGGCCTAGTGGAAAAATACCGTAGCTACAAAGCCTCGTTACGTAGTAAGGACCAGCAGAAACCAGTTAGAGATATGATAAGCACAGCCACAACATGATTGTTTGGTATGACGTTATTGTTCATTAAGTAAGCTCGCTACTTTGCTTTATAAGTCAGTGAACTTGTATAGACGTTTATAATAAATATAAACAAATATCGATTCTATATACCTGTCGTTTTTTTTTTGTAAATCTATGACTTGAATTAACAAAAAAAATAGAAGTCGGGCTAAATTATGCGAAAGAGGCTTTTTTGTGGACAGACAAATATGATGTTTGAACTACCATTGAATTGACCGGCATACCAGTGACTGTTGTAATAAATTCTATCCTAAAAACACAATGATTGGTACATGTATACTTAAAGTTCCCACCGTCAGAATTCTTTAAATCTTACCCATTATCTAACGTGCTACAATGGGTCGGTCGATCAAGGCGTTGAATGGAGGCGAACCTTTTTATATGATTCAATGGGAATTGGGTTTAACTTAGTATTTCCTTCCGTGATGCATTATCTTTTTGTCTTTGTTACTCACTATTATACCAACGAAAAGGTCAAATTCGCTTAACTATTGTCATCTAAACAACTAGATACTTAGGTATTAAATAATAAATAGGTCAACCATTTAACAATGTGATGACATGATAACGTAAACAAATGTAAGTATTGACTTAATACGGGTAATTGTGCTACATATTCACACCGAACAGAAACTATTAAATCCGGGGTAGTGGCTTACCTCGCACACCTATTTAAAGATGTTTTATCTGTCTATCAGATTAAGCGATGAGTCAAGCTCATAAGAATGAATGATGATAAAAAACGCTTTAGTCCATTTTTCTGTTTTCCTTTAGACCGCGTTTGATCTGCCTTTATGTGCATTTGTAAATTAAAGAATAATATGCTGTAGCCAAATTTTGCTCAAAGTGTAGTTGAAAACACAGACCTTAAAATATGTTCGAGACTTAAGACCTGCTTAAAATACAGCCAAACCAGTCGGGAAAGACAAAGTTTTGAAAAAACAAAAATGTGCTGCATAATGTAATTATCAGATTTAGTATTTGAGTACTTGTGGAAGATGAAGAATCAGTGACTTATACAGACCTGCTTGTGTCTCTTCCTGTGTGGTCTATAACACAAGTTAGAACCACTTTTACAATACCCATGGAGGCCCGCCAACATAGATAAAAATTTCAAGGAAAAAGTGATGGCGTTCCTTGTCAGCTATGATGCACATGGTGTTAATGGGAAACCGAAACTATGATGTTGCAATTGTTTATTTTATTTCGTCAGCTGAGTTAGAATGGCGGTGACATCACTGTTAACACTATTATCAACATATTGATAAGATTGTTTTATTTGCCAGGTCATGTCAGCAACTTATATGCGTGTTTGACAAAGTTATTTTAGTTGTTTCGTTTTATTGTTGTCCAATGTTATCTGCAGTTTAGAAGGCTGCATCGCAAATGAGATCTTGTGTATTTGCAATGAAACCACCGGGGGCAACAATGTACGAGTATATGCACCTGGTGTGACTAGACGATAAATGCATACAATAAAACTTTATTTTGAAACCGCCTAAAAATTATAAAACACTAAAAGAATATTTTCACGACAGTTTTAAAACGTTAAGTAACTTTCACAGTCCGTTATTCTTACACTAAGTGATTTTCATAACGTGTTTTGCTTACAATAATCAATTTTCACGACGTGTTATTTTTACGAAAAGTGAAGTTTACATCTTGTAATTCATGCTAAAAGTGAACATCGCAACGTAGTTTCATAACAATAATAATAAATTAAGGTACACGACATTCAGCTTGGAAATACTGTCTTGCATAAATGAAAAAGTGTTTATTGCATGGCAATGTGTCCTGTCAAAAAATCGTTCAATTACTTATATGTATCATGTATGTTTGATGATTGAGTGACAATATAGCCCAAACATTTAAGAAATTAGTGTTACATACATTGTGGTATTTGTCTGATTAGAAGTTTTGGCTTAATATTAACCAAGCCATTACAGTAACGTTTGGATTTTATCAAAATAATAATTAAGTCTTAAACACGTTTTGTTTTCAAGCATTGTACATTAATTAGAATGTAAACAAATCTTAAGTTTCTTAAATTAATGCTATTCAAGATTAGTTTATTCACCCCAATAATATTTCTATCCGAGTTGTCTCTCTGATGTCGAAAAAAATGGAGGTATTAAATTGGAGGTTTATTACGCTTTTCCGTCATATTAAAACCCGCTGAATTTTAGTGCTACAGAAATTATTCCCAGTACAGTACGTCTTTCACTATTTCACATAAACCAGCGTCATGATGACTTCCCATTTTATGCAAAGCCGAGGGTAAAACTACGACACAGTGTTCGAAATTACCGGGTTCCAAGCCAACGAGAGTCCACTGTATAATAAAACCTATGACCCCCTCTTCTCGTTCTAAGTGTTTATCATTTTTAGAAACATCTTTCAAGGCGCGAATGTGACAACCGTCTTTCAAAAAAAGAATGCGATGCGTTGTAAACAAACTGACGTAGAATTCCGTGTTTGAAGATACTTTAATAAAAATCACACGCGTTGTGACACGCAAGCTTTGACCGTTACAAGAACATCTTTGCACAAAAACATCAAAACAAACTGTATGAAATGTGCAAGAAATTATGTTTGCTATTATATGATGCCTGACTACGCCGGTATTTCAAGGCCGCCGCGGACTAAGTAGCGTACATTTATATTACTTATTCAAATACCGCAGTTTGCTGGTTCCAGGTTAATATAGCTACATGCACCAGCATTGAAGTAATCTAGTAGCCGGATACCAGTTACTGGAGCCATCATTGTAATTTACCGGTCTCCGGCAACTATTAACATATGCTTACAGTCGTATAGTACTAAAGGATTTTAAACAAGTAACAATAGGTTAAAATCTGAGTTACATAAAAATTGCAACAACTCAAAACAATTTATATGAGTCGAGTAACGATTGACACGAATTCCAAGAATTCAACACGTTTCGTGTGTGAATCTGTACCAGTGCCAACCCTGGTCCCTGCAAGTAACCGCTAACTTTCCTTAATGAATGGTCAATGGTGGAGAACGAATTACCCTAGACGCAATGTCTTCACTCAGATTGTCACAAAGGACATGTGCCGCTCCCAGGGTTCCAACTCACGTGCCAGAGGTCCGTAGACCTATCTCTCTACCTATTGAGCTATACGTATGTTAATGGGTTAGTCTGGGTCCCTGCTTAATATATCTTCGATTATTCAATTACGTTGTGTCAGGGGCGAGTAATCTAGACAATCACTGGGTGAGCTCAGTATAGATGCTCTTGTTTATGTTCTTCTGCGCATTGAATACCAGTCGAGTGATCACCATTTGTAAATACAGCAAATAACCTACAAATACATAATCAAAGATGTACGTAGATTTAATTAAGTATATGTATTATGTTAAAAATTGTAACTTTACTCTCCGAAGGACCAGGCAAACGAAGTGGCCCGCATGAATCGTGTGTAAAATAGCACGTGGTTATAGGTTAGATGTCATCAATTTGGTATAAGATGTTAGGCGGTATATAAAAAATAAAATTATGTTACCTTTCATGTTCATTCAGATCTATTTAAATTGTTTCATAGATAACTGTTCATTTTATATAAGTTCATAATTTTATACATTTATATTAATTCTTTATTTTATGCCTTTATTTATCAACTTACAATGTTTACTACATTTTGTGTATTTGTATTTTATTTGTGTGTGGGCCTATTTCTGTTACCTATGACACGCGCGGGCTATTCTCAGTCAAATAGTTACAAATATTAATTATTATACTTAACTGTAGTAGACGATTGTCTGAGTATTACTCAGTGACGATACTCTGTGGACAAAATGGTTGATGCATGAGAGTGACGATATTCTACTTGGCAAGTAGGATTTCTCTGTAAGCGAGACAGCATTGTTATATGCATAATTAGTGGCTCTGTTTGCAATATACATGTACATGTATTACATTGCAGTGTATTGTCTTGTATTATACCGCTTTGTGTTTTGTTGAGTAGCACTCCATGTGCCTGTTAAACATTGTAATGATAAAAGAGGAATATATTTAATACTCAACTTATTAATTAGAAGGTTTTACGGTGAGATATATCTATACATGGGAGAGATGAGACGAAAGAGCAAGGCCAAGTTCATCTGAGGATCACCAACTACACCCATGCTCCATTATGAATAATGGTGCTTTTGAGAGAAGCAATTTCGGTAATATATTTCTCGTAAAATATGACAACTAATATGTTATTCTAGAGTTAAATGGGCACATAATTACTCCCACACCGCCTGCACGAAATTGCTTTTTTATGTAGCGGCCACACGAGGGCAACAGGGTAAAACGTACACCTGGACAATGAATGAAAGTAGGCCAGGAGGTCATTATCTTTTAAAAACAAACATCCACACTTTTATTTAGTCCCCCAAGTGTAGAAATGAATTTATATATAGACCTTTTTATCGCATAAAAGTTGATTAATGATATATTCTAAATATTTCTAATCAGCTCATTATCCGTGTGTAAATATTTTTGAACACGACACGTTGTTATAAGTGGGTCACACCAAGGTTGTCGGAAGGAAAAGCAAACGTTTGGATTGTACCCTCTACACACTTGTCGTTATTATGTACAATAAAACCGCAATACAGTACAATACAACCTCTCCAAAGCAACATCCTTCGGGAGAAGCAAAATTATGTTGTTGTTAAGAGGTTGTTGCTCTAGAGAGGTTAAATTAATAGTTAAATCGTACAGGGGAAAAACATGTTATTGAAGGGAGGTTGTTGCTCAAGAGAGAGAGGTTGCACAGTATTAAAACTTAAAAATATCAAAAATAACCGTCGTCATAATGAGATGGTCTTTATATTGAAGTGGTCTTATTATATATTGAACGTTTTGCGGATACCTACCACACATTTTATTCATACGCACCTTCTCATTCACATACATTGGTATGACTAAAACAGTGTTAAACATGAAACCTTACTTGACTACTTGTATCACTCAATTAATATGAGACACATCAATAATCATTATACTAACGTCCTCCACGTATAAACCGCATAAGTGACTCTTTGAAGCCTACCATCCATGGCAGCTCGTCGGCTTCCCTCGGTAGGAAGAGCGTAAGATCTATGGACCTTGTCGGTTAATGAGTTCGAGTCCTTTGTCCGGCACATGTTCTTTGAGGCGATTTGGTAAAAGAGGTTGGGTCATTCGCCCTCCATTGCTGATTTGCGTTTACTTGAGGAAAGTAATGTTAGTACACATTTACTAGTATAGAATCCTGGAATATGGGTAAGCTTAACTGCCCTCAAGTACGTCACTGAAATACAGCTGGAAACGGACGTGAACACATTTTTTTACGTTCCGTGGAATTTTAAACTGTTTATACCATATATAGCTGGCAACGGGCCCGACCAAGGCAGGCAGATTGTAAACACTTGATATCATAAACAAGTTTTGTAGATATACCTTGACATAGGGACTTAGGTCTTTATTTGTAGAAAAATAACAACTAAAATATGACAGCACCTCAAGACGAGATGGCCTACATAAAAACAAAGTTTAGAGCAAATGCCAAACTAAGTCACAATTTATTACATTGATATAAGTGGCTTTGTCAATAAAACGAGAATTTTCAAAAGAACCATACTAAAGATAAACTTTTAAAACGACCAACACGTCAAAAACTGTCTAAAACAAACAGGCGGGGACACTTTTTGAAATACAGTTGTAATAATGAACTTCTGAAACATTGATGAACCAAAGAATGGCCGTGTAACATAAAAACCATTAATATCATCCATTCTACTGTTTTGTGTTCGTTCGTTAGATTGATCGCCCGTCCAATCATTCGTCCATCCGTTTGTTCGTCCGATTGTTCGCCAGGTCTTTCGTTTGACCATCCGCTTGTTTGTTTTTGGTTTTAATAAAATTTAGGTTATCTGCGTTGAACAATTGACCATACAAGTTATGTTCTTTGGCGATGTACCAAGAAGTAACAAATTGCTCGAGTCATGTGTGAATCGGGGGTGGGAGACAAATCATTAAGGATGTAATGTAATCAGTCAAATTATCGTGTGTACATACTCCTCAGTCCTCACCTGGGTCGTGACCTATTCATCAACGTAGTATATGTTGAAACCAGTCCAACTCTACTGACCGAGTTAATCTTTTTGTCTGGGGTTTAATGTCGCACCAACAGCAAGGGTCATTTGGTGACTTTTTCAGCTGCAATGGTGGATGAAGGCACCGGGTTTACCACTATGTAGAACCACTGGACCTGTGGAACATAGCTGGAAAGCTTCCTCGCATATGAAGCTCGTCTGGTCCCGGCTGGGATTCAAACTCACAACGGTGAGAGCCTAGTGATTATTGGTCCGACACCAAAACCTCAGTGGCTCCATGCAATAACCTAAAGGACTAATTGATCAAAGTATTGCCTAAATTTAGCATTTATCGAAATTCTGTGTGAATTCGTATTACGCTTTTCGCTGAGGCTATATTTAAAACCCTTTTCGTGAATAATATTATATAATGCTGACTACAGCTTAACAATCATCATAGTTTGAAGGCAATCAGTAAGCGTGTTTGTGATTACTCAGATAATCCCAAGTTCACATCATCAAATAGCATAAAATTTTTTATTTTATCTAAATGTGGTGAACTAATATTAATCCAGTAATTCGATAATAAAAAATATGAAATAATGGAGGGGAGGTAACTGTTTTAATATCAACCGTTTTTCAATCAATGATCACCTCCCTTTGAATGACATTATCATAACTCATGAGATTGTTTTTCAACTTCAATTTTAGCTTTGTTTTTATGTGACTTATAGTCACTGGGGTTTAACGCCGTTTTTTCAACAATTTTTCAGTTATATATGGCAACCGGTTCACCTAACCAGTTTTCCTGGACTGTAAACTAACCAGTACTAACTTACCATTTGGCTTCCACAAGGAGCAAGCAACTACTTCACATAAGGAGGAAAATCGACATTTTTGTCAAATTTTCATGTCAGGGTAAGACCTGCCGTGACTGGTATTCGAACCAGGATCTCCAGGTCCAGCGCACTAACCGCTGGACCACAACCGCGACCCGTCAAGTTCAAAAGCCAAATTATTAACATCGTGTGCTTGCAATTTATTCTGGATAGAAAAACAACTATTAAGCTCAAACTATAAGCTGTGAATTGCTGTCAGAGACCATAACCACTCAACTACAGAACCCCCTAAAAGATTTTATCTCACCATTAAGAAGCACAATCATATTTCTGTTTGTATGCATTTATTTGATTCAAATCAGATCAAATTCATTAAGCTATATACAAACACGTTTACGGAAAATTTTACAATATAGTAGTCAGTCACAATCATAATCATGTATAAAGACATAAAGCAGTCTGTTATTTTCATAGGCATAAGCATACCAACATAACATTTCATTTCCATAAAATCATTCAATTTGACCAAAACCTTTAGCACAAGTTCTTAGAAAACTTTAATTTTTTTGGAACAACAAAAAATGCTAATAAATAGTATCTATATTTTGAGTTGAAACAATTCTATTCTTAAAAAATTTCCAAGAAACAGAATTTTCCATTCCACATTACAAACTTCATAAAAAAATGTTTCTAAACAAATTCTAATGCATTCCCATGTATGAAAAGAAAAGTTAGTAATGTTTTTACCTACGTTGGATGTAAAGTCATACCAATAGCCAGGGTTATTGGACTACTTTGCCAGCTCCTAACAGTGCAGGAAGACCCCAAACATACACCTGAGCAGAATCACTGATCTTTCATTAACTGTAAGGACAGTTTCCTAATGCATGAATTTTTTTCTGGTTTTAGGCAGGATTTCAAACTCACAGCAGTGAGGAATTAATAATTCCTGGTCAATGACTTCAGAAATGGAATAAAGAGAAAATTAAGTAAAAACATCAATTAATAAAATAAGTTATCAAGAGAAATATCCAAAAGTATTTCATTTCTAATTTTCACTCCATCTGTACAGCAGACAATTCATAAACTAACACAGAACAGTTGATGTAAAATACAATCAGACCTCAGTCCTATGGTGATAATTTTGACAAGGCCTGGAAAAGTTTCAAGAATTACTAGCCCTCATGTACAGTAAAATTCCTTCGATTATCAGTGAAGATTTAAGTCAGTATTGTGGACCAGTACTATTTTTCTGTTACGATAACGATTCCAAAATAGTCAGTTCCCTGGTCCAGTCATTGTTCATATACTGAATAAAATGCATGAATTGTACTACAGAGAGTTAACAGTAGTGCTACAAAGGTACAATACAAATAACCTTCACTTCAGTTTTGATAATCCGGCAGACTACAAGTTCAACATCAACAGCCAGATGTCAAGACATAAAATTTTGGGAAATCAAATTCAACTAAACCATAAAACCTTTGTAATCCTGGAGAAAACAAATGATGATGCCAAGAATATTTAACATAAAAAAAGACAAATAAACACACTAAACACAAAAAAAGGGTGAAATTTTGTAAAATCACCAAAAAATCGTAAAGGAGGTAATAATTCTTCACCATAATGTATTAGAAAGTCCAGAAAACATAATTTGAAGATATACCAATTATTATAAATCAAAGACCTGAGTATGACAAGTGTCTTGATTCAATAATCCAATTATCAAAATAGTAGGATATCAAAAAGAAAACCAGACGACGGACGCCAGAGCATCCACCTACCCATCCTAATAGCCCACCCTGAACTTTGGTTCTGGTGAGCTAAAAACTAAAGAAGTACAACATGAAACAACTAAGTATACTCCATCTGAACAATTTTTGTGACACATACATGTATATATAAGTAGGTGCATACTAAGTAGGAAAATCACAACCATTTTTTTCCACATTGCTTTGGTCAGTTGAATACAATGTATGAGGGGAAATACAGTGCAACCCCTCCAGAGCAGCCTTCTCCTGAACAACAACCTCCCTACAACAACAGTAGGAATTTTTCCCACTGTATGATTTAACTATTAATTCCTTATAATTTTATTGTAATTTTAACCCTTTGGTACAATTCCCAATTGTCAAAAGCTTTATTTTACTGATTTCAAGTGTCAAAATGTTGCTTTAAGAGTCAAATGAATGCCCTGGAATCATTAATTTATCATTAGGATATAAAGGGAATTAATTCTCACATGAATAATGAATCACAACAATATTCTTTATTCCCAGAAGTAAATCATTATTTATACGTATTCTGCTCTGAAACTTAAATAATTGAAGATAAATAGGTCTAATTACCTAAGTGAAAAGCAATCTTGATAGGGGACATTTACACAAAACATAGCATTTAGCATTTACAGACCAAAATGATTACATAAACTGTTATTCAAGACCTTTTAAACTCATGATCTTAGTTTTAACACACACTCGAATATTTTTACTTTTGCACCACAAAAAGGATACAGCTATTAGCAACAAATTAGTAAAGAATTGGTCAGCTCAGCAGAAATTAATAAATGTCCAATTTGTTAAAATAAACAAATTCATAATTCATTACAATAGTTCAAAATTTAAAACAACTTTCTAATTAAAAAATAATGACAGACAAATGTTGAAATCCATAAATGTTATAGAAATTTTAGACATTTTATTTTCTTCAAACAAATAGAGAAATGATACCAGAAAATCTGTGCTTCAAACATCAGACCAGCCTGTAGGTAGATTGTAGGCCATCCCTAAAAAATTGTTAGTTTGCAGTTACAAAATCAATTCATTCAAATCTTTTAGTGATTTTGACAAAAACATTTTCATCCTGTATTCCAGCTTCTTGTTTTTACTGTTTAGTACAAATATATAATGTTAACAACAAGATGCCAACCTATCTACCCACTGTTAAAAAGTATGTATTATGTAACCACAAACCAACATTTTTTAAGGATGGCTTAATTCAAATATTTTTTTCAAAATAAAATTTACAAATAAAAATTGCAATAAAAATTGATATGGTCCAGCCATCAATACAATCATATAGTCTGATTCATAAATTCTCATAACATCAAACAAACTTTCAACATAACATTCAGCCCAATTTTATCCACATTCCAACTAGGTCTAATTTTATCTTCAGTTTAATTTTGTTTGTTTAATATAGTATTCCGTGTCCATTCTGGTTACTTTTCACACAAGATAATGCAGTTTTATAGATGGTTAACTAATTATGCTTTCTCAGCACTCTCCTGGTTTTGAACAATACCTTCCACTTCACCTCCTTCATCAATTAATACTTTATTATCAATAGCTTAATATTGATCCACCTAAGGGTCATTCACAGAATCACCATCTTTGTTCTTAGCTTTCTTTTCTTGTTTACCTGAATGATATTTCAACATATGAACTCTTATATATGATTTAGTAGTGAAAAATTTCCCACACACAGTACAGGGTATATTACTTTGTTCTTTCTCCTCTTGTTTCAAATGCTGCCTCATATGAACTTTCAGATTGTAATTGGTATTGAAAGGTCTTCCACAAATTTGGCAAGAATACTGTTTCAGATTAAAGTGTAAAATTCTTATATGTTGCTTCAAATTACTTTTCTTCGAACACTGTTTGTTACATTTCAAGCAAGTTAGAGTTTTTAAATCCATTAGGCTTTCAATCACATCATTATATGGATGGACTGTCTTCTTTGCCCTGAGTCTTACAAGACCTTTTTTGTTAACATTATCCTGTAATTTCTCATTGATAGTCAGTAATTTATCACTACTACCAATATCATGATCTAGGCTCTGATCCATACTTCCTATCAATGAGTCATCATTTCCATTTGAATTGTCAAAAGTACCATCCATGCTTTTATTAATTGTGTCATTAGAATTAGCAAATGATTCACCATCATTGTTTTCCATACTTTCATCAATATCGTCACCATAAGAGTCATCTATATTCATATGATTAGACAATTCATCTTCCATAGCTTTCCTTTCCAAGTCATCCATTTCATTCATACCATCTTCCTCTAACTCTACATTGTCATTGTTCACCTCTACACCATCTTTGGTAAGTATCATAAGTCCTTGAGTTGGACTAGAGTTCCTGTGGTCAGGTGTTTCAAATGCATCAATATCACAACCATATGAAGCATTCATGTCTGCATTTAATGATGGTTTATGGTCAATTCTGACTCCAGTTGTTGCCATTATATTTTCGAGTTCGTCACCGCTTAACTTGTGTTCTTTTAGCAAATGACTTCGGAGGACGTATTTTCTGCAGTATGTTTTGCAACATATGACACACAGATATGGCTTCCCTCCAGTATGCTTCAAACGATGCATATTTTCCATGTAATACTTTCTTGGACACACAAAACCACAAAGATTACACCTATAAGTAAATCCAGTGGGTGTGTCTCCCTGAATGGCTGAAAATGAAAATTCCTGAGATTGCGGGGGAATGTCTGATTTAGTTCTCTTGTCAGGACTTTCACAAACATCTCCAGAATTATCCTCAATATTCATCAAATCATTGATCTCATCTTCAGGGTTTGCCTTCATAACATTGTCTTTTTCAGTTTCCTCATTTTCAACTTCTTCATATTTCCTTTTGATACCTTTAGTAGTCTCATTATCTTCATTACTTGGAACCTCAGCAAAATTATCTTTAGCTGCTTCTTCAAAAAGCATTGAATGATTTCCAGAGTCATTTCTTTTCTTATCAACTTCAGATGCATCAATTATAATCTCAACTTCATCACCAGCAATATTATGCTCTTTCACTAAGTGTCTTCTTATCACATACTTCCTGGTGTATGTTTTGTTACAGATAACACAAATAAAGCGTTTTGCCCCAGTATGTTTCATCATATGTTGATGAATCAAATAGTATCTTCTATCTGATGTAAAACCACAAATCTTGCACCTGTATTTTTTATTTATAGTAGCACCATTGTTTTCATCTTTTAGTTTTTCAATCAGAACATTATCAACCTCAACATCTTCATACTTCAAAGCATCTTCAGATAAATCTCTCTCAGTTTTAATATCTTGATTAATGAAATTGCAATCTTGTTTTATATTTTCATTCTCCACACCTGTATTTTTCAAATTGGGTTTCAATTTCTTTCTATTACATCCGCCAGATTCATTATCACTATTTGGAGAAATTTCTTTTATCTTATTGCACTCCTCTGTTTTGTCTTTATCAGGTTCTTCCTTTTTGATTCTTTTAGTTACGGATAAAGAATCCAATCTCATATTTTGACTCTCTTTAAAGTCCAAAGGAGAAGAACATTCAGAGAAAGCAACCTTTTCAGACTTAACCTCAGAATTACAAGATGACTTATCTAGGATGTCTAGCTGGTCATTACGGAGAATCATTTCGTTAACTCTTGAACTATCTATATAATGGATAAATTTCAGATGATGGACAGCATTTTGTTTTCTAGATAAGGCTTTCCCACAAAGCTTGCATTTGAACAACTTGACACCAAGATGAGATCTTACATGTTCAGTGATATTTGACTTAGTGTTAACTTCCTTTTCACAGATCTTGCAAATGTAAGTCAACTTCCTAGGAGAGTTTTCAACACTTTTAGAATTCACACCTAACTTATACCTTCGTGTTTTCAAGTAATAGAATTCTAATTCTTTCATTTCAACTTCTGATTCATCTTCTTGTGCACGAGCCTTTTCCACTGACTCTGTTTCTGTATCGCCAATTTCAGTATCTCTCTCACTATTATCAGTAAATGGCCCACAAGGATTTTCTGTTCCAGAGAGTGATTCAGCATCTTCATCATTCTGTAGATTCACACCATACATGTCTTCAATGTAATTAACCACCTCTGCTTTAATGATACCATGAACTCGGGGAAGATGGGTACGGAGACTGTTGATCCAAGCAAAATCTTTCCCGCATATTTTGCATTTATATGGCTTTTCACCTGAAATTGTTCAATATCAATAGAAACAATTTAGTACTCTATAATATTATTGACAAGATCAATAAGATCTGAAATGTAAGTGCAATAAAAAGATTGCTAAAAACACATAAGACAATTTTTACAGTTCAAATATTCACGACACATTTTACTATTTTTGTCACTTTGGGCATTCTCATCAAATGAAAATAAAAATTTAATCATTTTGATTTTACACGTTATCAGGAAATGAATATTGGGAAATGATTATATGAAAACGCAAGAAAATTAAATTCAGTTTGCCACAGAAATGTGGCCATACTGCGAAAAAAATCTAACCTGTATGAACTCGGATATGTGAAGTGAGGTTTGAGCTTTTGCTAAATAATTTTTCACAGAATTCGCATTTATAAACTCTAGCCTCATTGTGAAGCATCAAATGAGCTTTCAGTTTAGTTTCTTGCTTAAACTCTTCCCCACAATACTGACAGTGATAACTGCTTCCCTGATATTCAATAGTGGACTCATTTTGGAAGTCTGAGTTTAGTAGTGAATCTTGCTCAGCCACAGTTTCTGCTTGTTCATCTTTGACTTCAGCTGATTCATCCATTGCGCAAGGTGGTAACAATATAGGCCCTAAATATTGATAATTAAACACACATTTCCATTTTACTTCACTGTTCTTCTGAAACATATGAAACATCAAAATACATGGTTAGTGGTACTTCCACTTGTATCCATATGTATTGAACACCATTTGCTTCCATTATTGTGGTATTAACCAGATTTATCGATTTTGCAACGTAGGAAAGACACAAAATGTATTCTTTTGGGATTAATTCATTCTTGTATGCCTGTTTAATGTAATTAATAATGGTCAAGTCAATACTTGTTGATGCTTTAAATTGTTTCCCTATGCATGTGAGCTTCAGTGTTAACCAGGGAGCTGAATGCAAAATCATGGCATTAAAAATCTAAATGCGAGAGCCATGTCAGTGACTGGAGGCTGTATGGTATAGAGTTTTGTTTTTAACCTTTGTCAGCAGACAAGAAGTAAATTTACAAAATCACCAGCTAAACGGTAAGCACTTATGAAATGGGTATCCGAAATGTTTTGTCCGAAATTATATCAAATCCTTTGTTTATACCATGCAGTCGATCATACAAGGAAAATGCGATCACTGGAGCTTACCCTCTAAAAGGCTGATTGGTAGTTTTGATTGGTGAATAAATACTAGACACAGAGTGACATACGAACGTATAATTAACTAATTCTTTGGAAACAAGCAATAAAGGTGAGAACCCCAGAATATTAGCACGTCGTGATGACTTAAATGAAGGTATCACAGTACTAAATTATGTACAACTCAACCAAGCAGGATTCACAGAAACCAGGGACTATGTAAATTACACGCAGGGCCCCTGCTGAAACATATCTGTTACTATGGCTTTTTTTACTGTCACACTTCAAAAATATAACACGAATTGATACTCAGAATGACTGTTAAAAAGATAATTAGTGTATTCAATATAGTTAAGTGGATGTTACTTGAACCAAGAACCTATACTATACACTGTATTATGTCTTCACACTTCACATTCAACTCTTCATCTGGTCCGTACTTTAACCTAACTAATGTAGACATTGACATTGATAAACACAGCTTATAATTTTTATCTTTTTTTCAGAGTAGTAAAACCCCATATTACACAGCAGTGAGCATGGATTATGTTAGACTGTACATATTGTTGAATTGTTCAGTTTCAATGACATATATAGTAAAACAACAACTTAAGGAGGATGAAACAGTTGACAGAGATTGTAATTATTCAGTTGTTTAAACAAACTACAGATGCGTGTATTGAAAATAAAACTGCTGGTCCCTGCAGCCAATAGGTCCCTATTCACAGGTGTTCTCGATCGCTTGTTTGACTGCATTTATAGATAATAATAGTTAAATATCATGCAGCACACCCCGACATATTACGTCTAAGCAAAAATCTGAGACCACTATACACATATGTGTATAATCATAGGTGGCTAGCACGTGGTATATGTGTATATATGATATATGTGTTTTTGGTCCGCGTGGCCATTTTAGACTTAATACACCATAAACAGCATGCCCTCAACGTGCTAGCCCCTGTGTGTATAATGGTCTCAAGTTAAATTGAGGTATGGACTCGGCCGAGGAGTTCCGAATGATTTAAATATTTCTCAACTTCGTAGTATAAGACGGGTACCGTATTAAAACAGGTCATGTACTGAGCGTCGTTGTATGTTTTTAATTGCATTTCATGTTCATATGTGATTTGAATGATTAATAAAGCATTTGCGGTGTGTTAAGATTTATTTTCTGAAAACATGGGTTGCGTTTATTAGGGGGGGGGGGTTATCAGAGCATATTCGGTAATACGGGTAGACCGTAGGTACATAATTATGAAGGAATTTATTACAGTGGCAACTAAGTAGAATTTAAAAAGTCTTTACAAATACACGTACATTCATTCTAAAACTGATTAAAATATAACATTACCGCAATGATACATAATTTTCCCATTACAGCAAGGTGTTTAGTAGATATTCAAATGGTGAAAAATTACTGCGCAATTATTTAACACATTAAGTTTAATCCACTTGAATAAGTGTTTTGTGACTGTTTTCAATGCCGAAATATGATAAAATTATTTCTTTTCAACAATCCATACAAGTTTATCGACTGAGTCCATGTTGCGTTTACTTAAACCGTCTTCTATAGAACTTTTCAAACAATAGGCAGTCTTCTAAAATCAATGACACATGAAAAAAATAAACAAACTTTCATTTGAACTAGGCTGCCAAATATAGAGACCTCAGATTAAAGTAAATGTTTTATTCGTTTTAAGAACGTTTTTGAGCAGTTTTGAGGAAATTTAAGCGTTTACATCGATCGGCTTCGACTTAATCCCACCAAAAAATAGCTGCGATACTTCGACAGTAAACTGTACGTATGTTAGTATATGGAAACTATGAAATAACATCTGACATTAGTCCAAAACATTAGATGGGAATAGTTGTGCTTAGTTGATGATATGAAGCAGAGTATCTTCTTATTAAATAAAATGATCAGTTGATCGGATTGGAAATATCACTGCTATAAAGTGGTTTAATACATTAAGGAATGCTGATTTACGGAAGTGTGTTTTTTAAATGAAATTGCGAGGAGGCTGATCCGTTAATTGTCATAACTTTATCACCATGGCAACCGAAGAGGCAGCACAGCAACCAGACGATCGCTGGTCGAACTTTGTCGACCCCGAGCGTAGCTCATTTTCCAGTAAAAAAGTGGTTCGTGATCCTGGGCCGGATATATCTGACTATATAGAAAAAGTGATACGTCAAAGGTCACCCAGGAAACATCATGAAAGAATGTATAAGGTAACGTTTGATTCAGCTTTTACTGAAAAGTGCTACAACCGAGGCATTTCGGTCACAGACTGTATTTACAATGTATATTTTTAATTGTATTTTCCGGGAGTGGTTCCTATATCGATGTGACAGCATAGCGTGCATCTACTGTACATGGTATATTCAATGTACAGATTTATTCATTTACTGAATAGTGCTACACTATGTTAGGTAGTTTCTAATCCTCTTTAAACATTAATCATTAACATCATCATCATCATCATCACCATCATTATTTACTATCATTATCATCATTATCATTTCCAGCATCACCCTCACCATCGCCATCATTATCATCAGCTGCAGCAACAACAGCAACAACGGAAGCAACAATTGTTGTTGTTACTAATATTGATATTATTGTCATAACTATGTTCCTTAACTGTTATAAAGTCCTTATTTCTTCTCTCTGACTTTAAAGTTCACTGGCTTTACTTCATTGGCAACTTTCGCTAGATTTGTAACTAACGCAGTTAATATCTATTATTTCATCTTGTTCATTTTAATTGCAGATGACTGCAAGCTTCGTCCATTTGATGACCAGTGTAGCCTACGCTTTGACTTCGGAATGGAAACTTTTCCTACAAACAAACAAGAAACAAGGCATTCGCATGACTGATTTACGGGCTTTGTCAGCCGAGAACTACGAGTGTATGGTTCCCCTAATGCGACCCTTGAAACAAGATGCATTTCAGGTGCTTGATTATGATATTATTACCATTATATTTTTTTATTTCTCTTAACAACTGATTCGTTACCATGACGACTTTTTTGTTACAATGTCTACAACTAGTGCAATAATAGCCCATATTAGGAACTTATTGTGAACTTAAAAAATGACGGATTCACATTCATGACTGTCTAACCTCGCACGAGGTCTATTTCAGTATCTCATTTTGATACAATATCTCTAGCAAAATTATCGATTTTTTAATTAGATATTATCACTACAATGCGACTTTAAAACTCTGAACTGTTTTAGCCCATTGAAATCGTAACTAACACAATAATATTATTGGTTTGCAACGATTACAAAGGTAAACATTTCATAATGCATATATGAGCTTTTATCTTGCTTAAACATAAAAAAACTTTAGAAAAGACTTTCTCAAACATCACTGTAATAATATTTTCCCCTTCACTCATTTGCTAACATTCACAAGCTTGGTGGTGAGCACCAATTTGAGAATTTTTGATACGCGTATAAGTAAAATTATTCACTCAATTCAAATAACAAAGCTTAATAATACAAGGCAAAGAATGTTTTATTAGCAGACTTAATTCGTGTATTATTTGCCTTCAAAACTGGTTTAAGTACTGTGTACACTATAGGCAAATTCATTGTTCACATAACCATGCAAACGTTCGGTTAAATGTATATTCTAACGTGTGAAAAGATGCTAAATACAGTAAAACCTCGCCTAGCGACCACTGCTTTTAAAGGCCACCTCATTATACAACAAGGACTGAATGCCAGATCGCTTTCAATAGTTCCTTTATATTTCAACTTGATACTGGGACAATCTCAGTATGATTAAAACCGAAAATTGTTGTCCCGCATGTGATCATGATATTATGGATTTACTGTATTCTCAAAAACGATCGTAAAATTAATGTGTGTGTATCAGTTACAATGACGATGTCTTTTTTTCTCATGTAAGATAGCGAGTCATTGAAAAAAATCACTATCTTAATTTTAGGGCTAAAGCAGCATGGATTGGGCCAATAAGGCATAACATCACTAAATTCTGTTTAAAAGTACACTTTTCTTTTTCGTCTTCAGTTAACCAACAAAGGAATAGATGAGATGCCACCACATCGGCGCCTGATAGGATTAAATAGTAATCTGAGTAATGAAGAAAGATTGCTTGTCACCTCGGAATGGAGTCCACACATTGATAAGCAGGGCCGTTTAAATATGAAAGGAATTCTTCGATGGTTTAATGAGGGTAAGTACCTCAGCCCTTGCCAGTGATGATGAAAATGATGAAGAATGCGATGGTGTTTATGACAATATTACAGATGCTGTTGATGATAATAATGGTCAACATGCTACTAGTAACAATGTTAATGTTACTAATGTTAATAATTTTGTGATGATGATGATGATGATGATGGTGGTGGTGGTGATGATGATGATGATATAACTATACTTGTATTAGCAATATTGCCATAGTTTGATGATGATTAGGATCGCTTATGATGCTATCGCACCAGCTGATGCTGATGGCGTTTGTGACAATATTGATGTCAATGCCGCTATTGATGTTTTAACTTAAATATTGAATACCATGTTTATTCAGTATTATTCACATTCACCAAACTAGAATATTCCATAAATTCTTTTTTTATTTGTCCTTGATATATTTACACACCGCGATAAGCTGTGCACACAAACTAAACAAAAGGTATTGATCGGACTTTGAACAAAGCTATGGGTTCAATTCAATATCATTGCAGAACACCTCCCAGCAGTTCATGACATTGTTGGCCCGACGACCTTACGCAAAATTAACTTACCCCACACTATATTAATTGAGTGTCTTATACCAACAAAACATTCTACAGAAGTGAGATCGAACAGAATACAGACTGTGTACATAATATATGTGCATCGTATTATTTTTATTCATGGTATCTAGAAATATGAACTAAATACTAATACCTGGATATGAGGCTATAAAACTTGAGATTGGTTTCCGAGGTCAAATCTCCAAATGTTTCTAAATAAATTGCGATAAAACAGTAATGACATTAATTAATGATTCATTAATGTGACAGCGGTATTGAACTGAGTATGCAATTAAACATTAAACATTTATATATTTCTGTCTAAAATACAAAGAGAATGAAATCTAGATTGATAAACATCCGTTTGTGGTACGCTATGAGTTGTTTCCTTCTCGAACAGAATGCAGTTCGGTTTTATGTGCCGTTCATAGTTTGTACTTTATCTATGATAAATAAGTGACGCTTCTAACGCCAAAGTTTCTTAGATAAAATAGTCGCGTTTAATCTGTAAATTGACTTGTGTTTCCATAGTTACATTTTTTTTTATTTTAGGACTCTCAAAGGCGTCTTCTATTGTCTTGGCGGAAAGTAAAAACATTATTAGTTTGAGATGCGTGACGGCACTTGATGGTACCGCTGTAGTTCACGTCGCAATTGCCAAGGATACGTCTGAAGAAGAGGGCAAAGAGAGCTCTTCAGGAAATGACGAACCGGAAGTCGAACATTTCAGCGTTAACATTTTCCCGGTGTTCGTAACAGACAAACTTCCGGTTAATTTGAAAATCAACGTTCCATTGCCGAGTGGGAGGCCATTTGGCAATATTCAAAAACAAATGAAACAATCGATAATCGAAGACTTAGAGGCGGGGAAACTGATCGTTTTTCTCGAACCAAAGGTAAAGTTGTTTGTAAATCAAGAAGTATGTATGAATAATCCCGTAACTGTCAATCTTTTCTTGAATATATTAATGAATGAGACCACCTTAATACTAAGTCGATTCTTTTTGCCCTCAAGGTCGTTACAATACTGAGATTTTAAAAAGAACACTTCATCTAAATAATACAACTTGAATCCATCTGGAAACTATCGTATACCCTGTTAAACATACAAATGTATTTGATAAGTAGTAAATGTATTAAATAATGATAAATGCAGTCTGAATTAACATATGTAGGCTATGTATACTTCTTATATTTTCAGAAAGAGTTGACAAACAGTCCTATCAAAAACGCGCTGACGACAGAAGGACCATCTTGGGCATACAACATGAATTCCACGGAAAAACATGTGTACAATGTTCTTGACTCACATTGTGGTGAAATTGACTACAGACAAATTCTTATTCTCTTTAACATCATAAGAGAACAGCACCCAGTTGAACTTACGGTCCTTAACACGGAAATCATCGTCAATTCCCTGTTCAACGTGTCTAGAAAGCATTTCTTAAAGATGGACACACTCCATGATTGGTTCAATGAACTGTTGAAGTTTTTGATACATAGTTTTAATGCTGGGTTTTTACCGTCCTTTTACCTCTCGCGACAAAATTTACTAATGAGGTACGATATTTCTGAGGACGATGCTACTGCTGTTGCAAGAAAGCTAAGTGAGCTTCATAAAGCTGTGCTAAAGGACCCAAAACAAATTTATAATTTTACTGGTTATGTTCACAAAAAGAAAGGTAAACATGATAGCGATGAAAGCGAATCTGAATCAGACGAAAGTGACAAAGAAGAGGTTAGTGATGATGACGCAAGCGTTGATGAGAAATAATAAAGAATCACTTGCATGAGACGACTATGGAAAGGTGTTGCTTGGGTATACACTCTCGATTACAACTCACCATGTAAATAAGGAATTATATTGAGTAGAACCCCCCCCCCTGTATTTTATAGCATTGGAAGAATATCATTGAAAAAACTTGGTTGATTACCAAGTGCCATTCATTTTTATATGCTCACTGTATATTCCAATATTTACTTTGAATACTTGATTTCTTTGTGCAGATCGACTATAAGAATTTTATCAAGTCGATGTTAAGAAGTTTGACTCTGTGTATTTGCTGACATGTGTTAGTTTTTCGCTTAGACTTGTCTATGAAAACTTTGTTTAACTCGACTTGGGCTTCTGAGGTGGAGTGGTCTCTGACTGGTAATCAATAGACCCTCACTGCTGTAAGTTCGAATCCCAAGCTGTACCAAATTTTGCATGTGAGGGAGCTGTCCAGCTGGCTCACGGAAGGTTGGTGGTTCTACCAAGGTGTTTGTCTTGTGCTTTCCTCCACCGTTAAAGCTGAAAGTGGCCAAATGAACCTGTTTGTTAGTGCGACGTTAAACCCCAGTGGAAAAATAATAGGACGATTGTTGAATGGTCCAATCTGTCGATCACATAGCAGCAAGAATATATAATTCATTTGACTTATATAAATTAATCAGCTAAACTATCAAGAAGTCAGAAATCCCAATGTTTACTTGTATTCATTTTACAAAACATAGTAATGCAGCAAAATTATGAACTTCGTCTAGAACTGGTACTTTGAACGTGTGAGTTATCTCAATGTTGTATTTTAATGTCATTGTCTAGTATTGTAAATACACGAATGTATTTCAAAAATGTAATGTTTTCCTATTTACGAAAGCTGACGACAAATGAAAAATTTTACTTTGATGTTTATTGATAGTCACCAACATACTCTGCATGGAATATTCCGGACGTCTCTCGGTCGTGAGGAGTGAACAAGAAGTAAAAAGTTAGCACATGTCTTTACAAAAGTATATATATCCACATCAATAGAAATCAATTCTGAAAGAAAATACAATAAAACCTGGATATTAAGACCGCCTTTCCCACAGAGAAAAGGTCTTGGTATTGAGGTGGTTTTTCTCAACAATGCAAGTCCTTGAACCGTTTCACAATAGTTTTCGAACATTTTGCTTTAATTTAGTGCCGTGAAAAACATGAATTCAATACACATACATGCAAAAGCATAGTAACAATTAAATGTATTTATATACAATCGCCTCTGTGATCGAGTGGTTTTGTCTCCTGACTAGTTGACATTTGTCCCTCACCGCCGTAAGTGCAAATCCCACCCGGGACCATATTTCACATGCGAAGAAGCTCTCCAGCTAGTTTCCGGAAGGTCAATGGATCTACCCAGGTGTATACCTGAGGGCCTTCCATTACCGTTAAAACTAGAAAAATCGCTGTCTGTTGGTGCGACGTTAAACACCATATAAAAATACTTACAAATTATTTGCTCGGTATTGTTCCAACATCAAACGTACACAATACTTTGAACCAATATACACACCTGTATAATACATTCATTTGTATACAATATGCAATTTTTGTATGTTTGTACAGTGTAGAATAAAATTGTTCAGACACCTGTCATTCTATCTGTCATGTTTGATTGAAATATTGTTACAGACTGAAAATAAAACCATACGTAGACAATAAAGTTTATATGCAACTTAAAACCTATTGCACGATTAAGAGAGAATTGTAACTTTATCATTAAATTTGATGCTAAATAAAATGCTATCGATTATACTAAGTGTGCTTACCACATTACTTGGACGATTAGAACATATCTGAGATGACGCATCGATTTTGAATTCTGCCGCGGGCGGAGCTTATATACGTTAAGATCTAAAATATTTTTTTTTACAAAATATTTTAGAATTATTTGTAAATAATCCGTATTTAAACATCAAAGAACGTTTGTTCTCTCTGTTTGAAAAGCGATGTTATCAATGAAAGGGTGAACAGATGTATATAGATAAACAGAATATGTCAGTCAACTGTTGACAAGGTCCGAACAATGCTATCTTGCTTGATTATAACGACAGGGGTCAGTCGTTCAAGTTTGTACCCACCATCAAAGATCGCCACGCTTGATTACATTGTTTCTGTCGTCTCTTCGAGTAAATGGATACGGCATTTTCATGACACGGCTGTTCGTCTCGAACTGATACCTGAGACCATTGTATACATGTGTAATGGTCTCAGCTGATACGTTGTGTTTTCCGTTTTAAATTGGTATCCCCTGCTCTGACATATCACTAATCATTAATCGTAGGGTGAGTCATCCCTCTGAACAAAAGTATACGAATATATCTTAATGTACCCATTGCTTTATGCTAAATATAATAAAATAGTTCAATTCCTCTTAAATGCTGTGTATATAGACCGTAGCCCACTCTACAGCCACTTAGATTTTTTTCGCAAAAAATAAAAACCAAGCCAAGGGAGGTAACAACGCCGGGCATATACAAAAAGTTGTACGAGTTGTTTCCCTTAGATTACTTTCAAATTCAATATCACTAAGCAGTATTTTATTTATATTTTACTGATATTTAATTTGATGTTTTTTCTCTGATATATGACAATAGGAATTATTTGCTTGATAGTTTGAAAGAAACCCAACGGAAAAAATTAAGATAAAAACAGTTAGCGTTTGTATTTACTAGTATTTATGCCCGTGAGACATTTTAAAACTTATTATCACGTTGAGTAAAAAAAACGAAACCGTTTACTTATCACGTGACCATTGGCGGCTTGTTTGAAGTTAAGTAGGTGTAAAATTTTAATGCAAATCAAATCAAACTCTAACTGAATTACTGATCGGTCAATCTGAAAAATGGCTTCATTGAGAAAAGTTTTGCGGAATGCGATGCCCAATCGGGGTTATAATTCAATGAGAGGGAAAGAAAATCGAGCTTACGCGGAAACGCCAAATTCGAAAATGACAAAACCAAGAGAAGAAAAAAGTGTGAAGAAAGTCTACCCGGAAGATACTGAAAACAGGGTATATTTACGTAGAAACAGCAGCCTTACACAATCTGTTAGAGATGTTGTTGGTACTTTCAGGCAGGTGAGTTTCCTTTTCAATATCTACCGGTTTGATTTTTCTCTATAAGAAAATTAAGTTAAGAGGATTTCCTCTTGTCTGAATGGTTTTTTTAAACAAATGTCTCTATCAAGTTATAAAGTTTATTACGAATCATTTTGGTTTTGATCCGCTTAAAAGTGACGAATTTCCCTCTCTTTGATTTTTGTCAATTCTCATCCCAGTGAATGATGTATGTTTTGTATCACTATGAATGTCATTTTCCATGATTCTCGACATTGTTAAGATTTTTATCATACGTTCCTTGATTATATGAACGAATATGATTGATTTGCAAAAAAATGAATCAGTGACAGTTCTGTTTGTACCTCAGCCCTGATGCCAGGCAAGTGTTAAAGGAATTGCTGATTCTTATTCTATCAATACTGTGAAGCAGTCAACCTTGGGTTGCTGTTTTCAATGACAAGTGTGAATTTCTCAAATATTCCAGTCAAGTGCATGAAGTTTTTATATTTCTGTGTTTCATTGATTTATATTTCAAACATGGCTTGTAGTTGTACTTGTAGTCATAGTTCTAATTTCTGCCTTAACTTTCTACCTAAGCAACCCATAAAATTAAAATCATGTGAATCTTAAATTATTATTGATAATTTGATTACAGATATCATATCATGTAATAATATTCAAAATAATTCATTATTTGGCTTCAGAAACTGAAGAAATCAACCCGACAGCGTAAACGTCTGGGTCAGAATTCACCAGCTACTCCTGCTTCCAGATATAAGAAAAATGCCAAAGGAAAGAAAACTCCCACTAGAAGAGGAGGTCAGTTAGTTAGAAATTTTGCACCAATTAAGTTAACCATGTAAATTATTAACATGAATTTTTGATACATTTATACTTTAATAGTGATGTACAGATTTGTACATTGTAGAAATCTTAATCTGATGAATAAAACTAAAATTTTGTTTCCTTAGTCTCTACCATGTTGGATGAATTGATTTTGGTGAAGTTCACTCATAATTACTAAATTAGCTGGCCTTGTTGTTCTGTGGTATATTTCCACCTTGGATTTTGGTAGTTTTGGTTTGGTTGAGTCAATTAGCTGTAATATTTTGGGGTCATTTTTACAGTAGTACTTTTACTAAGTTCTAGAACTTAAATTCTATTTAATATTATTGAGGAAGGTTTATTTTAAGGACTGTTCTGCTATGTTGGTCAATTATTCACTGGGTTATGTTTCAATTTACCGTAGCAATCTTGTGTTTGCTGTTTCAGGGTACAGAGAAGTTAAGATGTATTCACCATTCAACATTGAAATGACAAATACAACTCCTAGGCAGAGAACACCTACTGGTATCAAAACAAGACCTACGTGGTATGTCAGCTTTTTTCTGACATCAATTTTTATAGCATTTACAAAATGGTTGCATAAAAACTGTTTGGCAGCAATTCAGGATAATAAATAGAATTTGTTCGCTTGAAGTATTTAAGTTGCAGATCTTGGTCCTGACAAAATTACTCTATACCCTTTAAGAAAATAAACAGTGCTCACCAGATACCTTTGGTAATGTAAGGATTTTGTATTGCACATTCAAAACAAAATTCAATTCCAATGAATCAAAGGTTTCTTACTTATCATATTTTTTGTTAGTTTATTGATACAAACTCATGAACAAGGCCTCAGTGGTCAAGTGGTAATGGCCTCTAACTAGGAATCACTTGCCACTCCCTGCTGTGAGTTCAAATCCTATCAAGGGCAAATATGAGGAAGTTGTCCAGCTAGCTTACAGAAGGTTGGTAGTCCTTCCCAGATGTATGCCTGGGGATTCCTCCACTGTTTAAGTTGGAAAAGTCACCTAACAGGTTTTTTCGTTCTATAGCAGAGGCTGTTTATAAGCGACTGCCCCTCTTGAAAATCTTTATTTTGCAGTTTTTCTCTAAAATTCACTTCAAGTTTTTTCTTTCCCTTTTTGCTATAATATTGTGTTATTTCTCCCCAAATTTAAGAAACAGCCCCCTACCTGTAAAAAAAACCCTGCCAAATGACCCTGGCTGTTAGTGCAACATTAAACACCAGTGAAAAAAATGAAACAAATGTGTTAACAAAGTTGAGATAATTTGATCATAACAGCATTCCATATGTTTACCAGGCATGATGTTGAAACACCAACCAGGTTAAGGAAAGAAGTTGAAGATTTGACTGCAAACATGCAAGCTCTAGTGAACTTGACACCTAGAACCCTTCAAACAAGAGCTTCATCAAGAAGGTAACCTTTAGTTCTAAAATTCTCAGCTTCTTTTTTTGTAATCAAAGGTTAATAATTTTATTATGTAAATCTCATTCAAATTCAAGTCTGACTACCTGGCTTGTCTGTTAAATTCAGGTACATTGGTAGAAGTTCAGGTTGGTATTAAAAGGTTCAAGTTACATTAATCATGATTATGGAACATATACAAATTCATGTGGATGATAATACTATTCATATTTGCTGAAAATACTATGAGCAAGAATATTGGTTGTTGATAAGACTGATGTCATTATTGCTGTGTTTAAAGGATGTTGTTATTGGACAGTTTCGCACCAAACTTTAGGGGAAATCTTATTTCATTAAATAATACTTATAAATATTGAACTCAGATGTAGTTAAAATTCAGATACAGTGAAGTATTTATTTCTCTTTGAACACCCTCTTTATTTCATTGTCATGTATATTGTAAAATATGACTAATATAAAGTAATATTTTAGGTTCCCAGGAATTTGTTATAACTGTGTTCAACTGTATTTTTGAGTAACTTTATTTCAAGCAACATTACCTTGAGCATAATGATTTTGATTCACAGGTCTCTTCAGATTACTTCACCTCTAACGAATGGTTCACTGAGAACACCAAGATCAAGTCGTAAGGTTGTCACATCTGTTAAAAGAAGCATCCCGACCACAGAGATTTAAACTGATGAATTATAATCAGATTTTGCAACGGTCATGTTTACAGAATACTCTTAATCAATGCGGCAATATTCTTTATTTGAACGCTGCGCTTCAAAGAAATTATTGAATGGTACAGTAAAGCCTCAATAATGAGACCAACGTCCAGGCCTCAAAAATTGGGCGTAATAATGAGGTGGTCTCATTATCAAGTTGAATTATATGGGAGTTATTGGAAGCTGGTCAGAAAATAAGTGGTCATTTAAACAAGGTGGTTGTTATATTGAGGTGGTCGCTATTAGAGGTTTTACTGTACAGCTGTATGTTACTGCATATCCTGCCTTCATATAGTCGCTCACGCATACTTTTCTTGCCAACTTTGGTTTTAATCAAATACCTCTTAAAAATATTTTATGTAAATTGAGACAGAAATTGTCTATATGGTTGGGCATTGACCTTAAAAAGTTATATATTAAAACCTCAATTTTTTCTGTTTACAGAATGAAAATACAATAAAACCTCATTATCTCGAGGATAAATGCTCGAGATAAACATGGTACTCGTAATAACCAGGTATTTCTTTGTTTGTTGAAAATTATACGCAACTAAGAACAAATATTGACGGGACTTAAAAAACTCCTCAAGATATTTCGGGTGCTCGTGATATCGACGCTCGTAATAACGAAGATTTACTGTATATGGATAGTTATCCTTTTGAGATTTTTTGTAGTTTTGTATTTATTATAAATTTTGTATTTCTTGGCATTATGACACAAAATCATTTACATAAATTGCTTAAATTTGTGATAATTTTAGTTAATTGTTACTGATATATATAGAAATTTCAACAATCTATTGAATTAGGCCAGACTTTGTTGTGTTCTTTCATTAGTAATGTTTTTAAGGTTTATATGATACATGTAGATGACAGGGTATACAATTTGGTTAGAAGGTTCAAACATGGCATTAAAAATGTAATACTTAATATTTATATTGTTTTGTTATAATTTTTATTTTTGTAATCTTTAGTTCTGTGCAAAACCCATTTATATATAAGTAAGTAAGTAAATGTTTGTTTCCATAACTTGGCTGCATTAATAATGAATTAATTAATATAGTTATATTGTGGTTTTCATATCCATTCCTGATCACTCATGAATTGTATTAGAATCTAATGTAAACATAGAGGACACCTTTATATTAAAATGTATATTTATAGATATTTTATTGATAGAACATTTACATTTCCATGACCTTTATCTTAAGCCATACAAGAAAAATGAATATTTTTAGAATAATAGCTTTTGATTATTTTTGCATATTAAATATATTTTATTTCATTCAAAGTATATCAAGATATTATGATAGGCCTATTGCTTTAATACTTTGCATGCTGGCATTAATATTTATTGTAACGTTTATGATATATTCCATTCAATATATATAACATGAAATGTGTGTTTGACATAATCATAATGTTTTAAATTTTCAGTTTTTATAGAATTCTTGTACTGTTATTTTTAAGAAAAACATCTACACATACTATTATTTTTTAAGAAAAATATCTACACGCACATAAAAATTATTATAAATGTATTGAATTAAATTTCATGTGTAGAAGAATTATGTACAGTGATCCCTCTCTTGAGCAACATTTTGCGGAGACAAACAAATTGGTTGTTCTAGAGAGGTCACTGTCCTGGAGAGGGAACTGTTTGTTCCTGTCGTTTGTATGGAAATGTAAATAAATTATGTGTTATTTGTTATGACCCATGATTTATATTTTGTTTGTTTTTGCAAACAAATATTCAATATTTACAATAAACAAAAACCTTGTATCTTCACAATGACTTAGCACAAGATAAAAGCGTGAAAGGAAAAATGTTAAAATGACTTTCTTCAGTTTGTTTCCTCTCTAAAACAGTTGTGATCTAACTCATGAATTGAAATTCAATTTCATATTGTATTGAAATGAACCAGGCGTTCTTAATTATGGCAATTAAAATTATCACAAACATAATTGATGGGTCATGGGAATATGTGCTCTTTGAAATAAACAATGCATAATCAACCTGTGGAAAACAATCGATACAGATCAAAGGCAAAGTACAGTCCATACTTCAGTCACTATTCAGTCACCTCTGTTTACTTTTTACTCAAAACAACACAGTAATATGTACAATTTTATATATGCCTAAGGCATTTACACATCCCTGGTTCCTCTAAAGTTAAACACTTAAGGTAAGATTCGAAAACCATGATGAATTCGTAAATAAATTTTGATTTCTAATTTCCGACTTTAATAGACTTTACTGATGTCACTTAGGAGAGGTAGTCTGCAGTATCGGATTTTTGACTGCCGTTTATTTTTATAAAGAGTTCTCTAGAGGGAAAAATATGTTGAAATTGCTGGGGAGGGAACTGAAATGCCATTTCAGAGAGGGAACCATTCTCGAGAGGTGACATATAGGGAGGGAACACTGTATTGAATATGAAATATTTTATCCAATAGTTTAGATTGTAACACATTTCTGTAGAAACTTTTTTATTTCAAATTTTATTTGTATATTTAATTTAAGACATAACTCTTTATTAATTACAATGATCTATATATGTTTGAATATGATATTTGTTAAATTTAGGTTATTTTCCATTAATTTCATGTCTTAAATTGTCAGAAATATTCATGGTTTCGAGCGGATTTCCAGCAATTGGACTTAAATTTTGTTACATTAGAATTATTCAGTCAAATTGAATTTCTTTCTGCCATTGACTGTTTGGCTTTTAACAGGTTTAGGCTGATTGTAAATTTTTACTTTGATATTGTTGTGTTCTGTATATATAATTGTTTTAAAGCAACCTCTGAAGTTTGATTTAATTTTAAGTCATAGTTTTATTGGCATTTTCATGTTTTTCATAGGCTGACTAACCAAGATTGTAAAAATTATGTGTTTTTCCATGGTTATGTTTTGTAATAGTGCTCAGGTCATCTTTAAAAAATGTTGGTTTGCAGTTACATAACCCATAGGTATGCAGGCATTGAATAACATGACATGCTTGCACTGTAAATTAAAGTATAGAATAAAGAATAAATATTTTTTACCAAAATTGCTATCAAAATATTTTTTAGGTCAGAGGACTTTGAAAGAGTTGGTCAGTTAACTGCAAACCAACAATTTTTGAAGGATAGCCTTATGTATGATATTTGAATTACTAGTCCAATCTTTGTATATGCTCACTGAATTATATGTATCAATGTTATATGATCATCATTGTTGTTTATATCTCTTAAGTCTTTTTTCCTTTCTCAATTCTCTACTTTATTCTGACAGAGGACTTAATTCTTCGTTGAAATTTTCAATGTGTGTTGGGGTAAAACAGCTGACTGAGATGCACTGATATGTTCATAGTCTTAGACTTAAGCCACTTGCTCTGACTTTTGGGTTGTGTAAAAAATACCTTGAACTGTAAAAATTGTCATTTCATCAATCCTTTATATTAAGACTGACTTTTGGGTGAAAAATGGTCTCCTTATTAAGATGGTCTCATTATCAAGTTGAGATTTAGGAGGAACGTTGTAAGTCAGTCCACAAATAAATGGTTTTTACATTGAATAGGTCTTGATATTTTTCACTAGTTTGGACAACAAATTTGAAACGTTTAGTGGTATGTCCCACTCTGTGTATGCATTTAGTTGTAGAATGATAGAAATCTTGTTTTTATATATGTGTATTGTCATGTAGATCTCAATGATACGTACATTGGAATACATGTTACTTCCAAAAATAAGTGTATTCACTCGGTTATGAATTATGTGTATTTATTGCTTGAAATCCAGGAAAAGAGGAAGTAGAATTTTTTATTTTTATTAACTTAATTTTCATAACAGTATTATTGACTTTTGGTACAACATTTTGCAACTTTATGTATTATGATAAAAATTAACATATTAAGTGAATTGATTTTCCTTAATCTGATATGGTTAGGAAATGTGAAAAAATGTGAAGAAATTGGTTTGAATTAGAGTTTTTTTTCTTTTAAAAATGGAGTGGTGTGTATGATTCAATGAAAATTGTTCAATATGATTTAGTCCCTTCTGCTGTCAGTCTCTTCTGTCTACTGTATTTGTATATATTTAATCATCTTTTTACTGTTGTGTATATTTGTGTAATTCTTGTTTCTATCCTCTTTATTGAGGCTTTTTTCTCATCCTTCAGCATATCAAGGTTATTACTCCCTCTTGAAAACCATCGCATATACATATGTACACTTGAACTCCTCTATAAAGACTGATTACATAACTGATTTAACTATTCTATAGTTTCCTTGGCAGCAAGTTCTTAAAGTAATTGATAGCCAGAGTTACTTTTCTAATGTAGCAATACCTTTCATTTCATAGTAAATATGATAAAAATTAGTATATAAAGGTTTATCAAGGATCTGTTTGCTGTGTGTTTTTTATTGAAACTCTTTCTTAGATTTCATAAAACATCCCATCTCATTAGTCACTGTGCTATAACTAGTTTTGAATTCAGGCGTACAGCATTTTTATATTGATAGAATATCAACAAAATAAACAGTTTGCTCATTACTTTCTTATAAAAACACTTTAAGTTTTAATTATTATGTTTTTTTATATCAGTCTGGAGTTGTGTCCATTTACAACTGTGTTGAGATATTGACAAAGTTCTACAACCTTGCTGCTTTAGAGGATTGAAATCTTGTTAAATTTTATGTATTTTTTTGCTTGTTTTCAACTTCATGCACTTGTTTTTTCTCATTCTGCTTTTGGATTCTTATTTACATATTAGATGTATTTTTGTTGTTTAATTTTGTAGGATTTTGCATGTGGTAGATTTTATTATATTTTTGTATTAGGCTGATGCTTGCTTTAATGGTTGTTAATCTGACACAGTTTTCTCATGGCATGTGGTCTGCAAGCCAAGGATTTATTTTAAACTGTACAATTTTTGTAATTCTCCTTTTTTATTTAGTTATTTCAATATTTTAAGAATAGAAAGAATCTCATTTCTGTGATTTCCATGTTTTGTCTTGTGTTTTTTTTTTATAACTAACAGCTCTATTTGGGTCTTTATACTAGTCAGTATTAATAATGATTAAAAACATTTTGTCCCAAATTTTACCACTTATCAAGTTCTCTACATACAAGGGGCCTGTTTCACAGACATACCTTAACCAAAATAGCAGTTTTTAAACTTATAAGTCTTGCTAATTGTATGCATTTCAAACATTCATCTTTAGCAGCTGACAAATGATCCCCAGATCAATTGATTTGATAAAACATATTTTTATTTACGAACAAGGGATGGCAAGATTTTATGCTTGAAAATAGCTATCTTGGCTATGAAACTGGCCCATGGTGCTTTTTTAATGTCCTTGTGAATTCACAAGACATGGCATTATAATTTTTTAAACTCATATTTTCATTTCATGTTTTCATTTCATATTCTTCAATGCCTTGACTTGCTTATGGTTTGCATTTGGTTCCAGGTTAGGAAATTCATGCGGGATCTCTCAGAATTCAAAAGCTCTTTTTGCTTTAAACTTTTGATACTTTCTGATACTTGCTGATAAATCACATTTGTTTCACTTGTGTTCAAACAACTGAGTGATAAAATCATAATTATGTTGAAAATAAAGATACAAACAGAATTTTTAAATATGTACACATAACATTACTGGAGCTAAACAGATTTTACACCAGAAATGTCAACGCTGAGCTAGATTTAAGTCGATCCATGCATTTTGACCTTAATTTTAGATATATGAACAAAATGTATTTCATAGAATCATAAATCTCCAGAAAGAATATTTTGTATTTTGAACTTGGTTGTACATTGATAGACAAATTGTGAATAATTTTATATCCAATTCATGTATTTATGTGTTTATGCTTTTACATTAATATGATATATTAAAATATTACTCTTCAGCATTTCTTGTCTTTCATCTTTTTCTATTGAAAATAATTCAACCACAATCTGAGGTGATAGGGAAGTTGTCAGCTGAACCTGACATTTTAGCTCAACATGGAGAGCATTAGGGTCTATGTACTGCAGGTTTGTGCGTTCGAACCTTGGGTTTTGTACATGTCCTCTGCAGTGACATGGTTAGATAGATTTATTTTGGCAATTAGTGCAAAAATAGGTACATGAAAAACAACATCAAACAATTTATCAAGAAATCCAAGACCATGCACACTAACCCCAAGGATGACACAAAAATGAGCGAGCCCTTATTTTGGTAATAAGTCCATTTGTCCTCTGCTACTAATTTGAGTGATTCATTTGGAGGCGTTACTTGTGGAGTAAAAGGTTATTGTTGGTACAGAATCTAGGAACACTGGTCTTGAATATTAGTCTTATTAGGTGTAAAATAAAAACTTCTTGGTTTCCACTCACACAAACAACCCTTTTTTACTGCTAACCATAAACTTTTTTCAGTATAGATATGTCAATTCATTTCTTGATATGTGCATTTTCTATGAACTTATAAAATAGATTTATATTTGAAAAAAAATTCTACCAATCCTGTATCTTTGAGGATGTTACTGGAAACGTGGTAGATCAACTTATTTTTTTGCACTGTCTTAAACCATCGATCAGTGTCTGACATTTTTTTATATAGATCTACAAACATAGCTCAATAGATCTATGTACATTTTTGTTTAACCACACGATTCTGGATATTTCACACACAAGCGATGTGTATGAAACTATTTATTGATAGATATATTAAATTGCCTCGGACACCTATGGTTTTAAACCTTCGCGCGTTATCCAAATCCTTGTGTCAACAGAAACGGTCCCGGACTTCCGCAATGTCCGTAAACCCGGAAGGTGCGTAAATTAATTAATTTTGCAATATTTTCGATTCTTTGTTATTATGTTGCATTTAGACATGTTTTTATAATTGCATTCTATTAATTCCTCGACACTTTCATTGCACTTTGCAAAGTAACTTGACCCATAATCTAAAAAGTTTGAAGTGGTGTTAATTTCGGACAGCTCAAATTTTGTCTATGGCTGTTTTTAATCGAGTGTTATTAAGAGTATGTTATTTTTTATTTAAAATTTGTGCTTCAATTTGTATCTGATGATTATATATGCTGTCAAATTTGTGAGAATGGATTGTATTTAGTTTACTACAATGCTTAATTATGACACCCATGTTGTTGAACTAAGTTTAGACAGAGACCTATAATATGCGAAGTTCACAATATGTCACTCGTTTTAAAATGGAAATGAAAAATTAATGTATATGTTATAGTGTACATTGAATTTAAATAATATGACTTCACAAATCAACACAATTTTGATAAATGTTATTCAATTGTAACTGAAATTTCAATGCAATTTTTAAATATTACATATCTCTAAGGAGTATCCACCTGCAAATCTATACTCGCAAGAGGGTCAAGCAGTATCTATAGATAGATAGATAGGAGTAATGGGTTAAATAAGTTTTAGTGAAATAATTTGAGCACCTGACATTTAATCATCAGAAAGATGTTAAATGTGTTCGATTTTCCCATATCACCCACTTTACATATGTATATCTATTGCATTGCAAATCAGGTGACATATGAAAACTAAGCTGAAAACTTTCAGTATAAATTGGAATATAAATTTCAAGCATGTACATCCTCAGCCTGTCTAATTTGTAAGATGCTTTACTTCAGATCATTTAAATAAAATAAATATTCAATTATCATTAAATAAATATTAATGTTCTGTACAATATATGTTTAATTCTTTTGAGCCTAACAGCCTTTCTTTCAGAAAACAAGTAAAAAAACTAGATTTGGCCTTCTTCTTGGAGTGTAATTGATCATTGTCCAAAAAAAAGAAGCAATTAGGTTCTCTAACTCCTGAAATCTAGGGTGTTGCTTTTCTGCCTTTCTCAAGATCATCTATTTTCATACTTATATTTATTTTAAACGAAAATGTTCAGATCAGTTAAAAATGAGATGGGTGGGGCATTTCCCTCCCCTCAAGTGTTTGTGTAACCGCACCTTTGTATAATTGGTCTTGACACAAATTTACACTTTGGCATAGTATTTGTTCCATCTGAGAAATAACTCTTTCTTAAATCATTTTGCAATTCTTTCTTAACTCTTAGAAAACATGGGTGGATGTAGAAAACAATTTTACATAAGTCTACTTATTCCCTCTAAACCCAGTCTAAACCCTTACCGGTAACCATTTTAGCTTCACATAAGACAATACCAACATAGATATGTATATATTTACTTGATAATGCATGATTGTTTACTTTTAAATGGTTTCTATATTTACAAACATAAATGCAAATATTTATTCATACATAATACTCAAGATTTTTATTAATACTGGAACTTCTCTTCATAAAGTCACTTAACAAGTTTGTTTATGAACAAATATTGTGGACGAAGTTAAGTAGCAATGCTAACTTTGTTAGTGTTAAGAATTTGTTGGTTTGGCTACTGATTAGGCAATATTTTATGCCTCCACTAAAAAAGTGGTCTGTTCATCCAAACATCCTAAAATTCAGTTTGTGTTGTCTCCTTTTTGCAAAAATACTGTGTTATTTTCCCCAAACTTAAGAAAATGGCCCCTTCCCTTCTTGTGAAAAAAAGCCGTGTTTGCTCTTCCCATAGTTGGTCTGTTATATTTCATTGGCGTACTAGCGGGCATTTTATATATATCTCTGATTATATGTTAGTGTTGAGAAGCAATGGGAAATAATAATTGTTGGACAGCTGTGGGAGTTACTTGTCATTAGTGTAACAATATATCAGCATATTGTGATAAGCTTTAATCAATACATACCACAGAAAAAAATCCCTGAATAGCAACATTTTCTGTGACCGTTTCAGTGCCCGACATGTTTTGCATACATGGTACGCTGTATTGCCAAGAAATTTTTAAGAAATGATGGCTTTAACCAATTCCCCACACAGGTATACCCATCATGTAGGCAAATATGTGGAGCTTTGTGCTGACGAGCATACCTGTCTTATTGGTACTGAAAAGGTTGATATCTTTGTTCAGGTTTTAAGCAATGAATACATTATATACTGTAGTGTATTAGTCTATTAGAATCCTTAAAGGTTGATTCATCCCCTGTAAGTGTCAATTCCATTGGAATTTTTCGTTTGATTTTACTGACATTTGGGATTGATTTTCTTTCAACATTTGTGTTAGTTTTAATGTGTCTATCACTATCTATCCTAATACTCACTGTGATGCAGACTGACTTTGTCATTATATATCACAATGCAAGTTTTATCATATCGTTGGGCCTCTAACTCCTTAGTATCAACCACAACTCGGATAATAATCTCCAATTGCAGTAAGATATAATCACTGCCGCTACAAGTCATTTTTACTTGATTTTATGAATTTATTAATGTGATATTTTCATTGGCCGTGCAGGTTATACTTGTATATCATGTTCAGTTGAGAATAGGTGGAAATTCAAGTTAAGAATGATATGCATAACCATGGTAACTGTCAGTTTATTTGAATACCATCATCTCATTGCATATTTCAGTGGTATGGATTAATATTCTGCTAGGGGAGTTAATTGTCATGAGGAGTTTGATCTCCAACAAAACAAAAATTAGGTCTGAATACTGGATTAGGATTCTGTGTGTTATCAAATATCTCTACATTGAAGTGGTTTCTGAGCCAGGCAATACAAAGTGTCTTGCTGCGGGGTTAATAAACTGAATGTATGTCAGTAATCAGGTCAAATTAGCCTGGTTATATCATGCCTCAAGATTGTCATGGTTTATTGACTATATAAATAATTATCTCAGCTCAAGATCTTTTATGATTTTTTGTGATGGGTATAGTATAGTAAAACCATATTTTAAGACCACTTTAATATTAAGACTACCTCTGTATAAAGACAGTAATTTTTACTTTTTTTTCTGTTTGTATGAACTCATTTTAAGGACCATCTCAATATTATGACCATTGATGTTAAGTCATGAAGGTGGTCTTTATATTGAGGTTTTTGTGTACAATGAACCTATGTTGCTATAGAAATACAGTAGAACCTGGTTAAAGTGAACTCAGATGTTGTGAACAAACAGATACAGTGAAGTTTTTATTTATCTTGAACATGATCTATTATAATGCTTTATAAATATTTTCATGAGTTTGTTTCGTCATTAAAATTTGTCATATATACATAAACAGCTAGGTCAATCATAGTTTATTCACAATTTTGCCCGGCATTTGAATGGTCAATGTATGAATAAGTACATTAAATTCAAATGGTGAAATTGATTTTATGATTGTGTTATGATGATAATTAGTTATGATGATAATGGTATTTGGCAACTTTTCCAGCTTTAACGGAAGACCCCAGGCATGCACCTAGGTACAAATACTGACCTTTGTCAAGCCAGCTAGACAGCTTCCTTACATGTGAATTTTTCTTGTCCGGGGCATCTGAACTAACAGCTGTGAGGGGCTAGTAATTAATAGCCAGAGATCATAACCACTTGACCATTGTTACTCAGATCATGTCAATGGTTTTTTAATTGTATTTCAACTTATTCTTACTTAACCATCCACATTAGATGTTTAAAGTTTTATTATCATGTTATTGATTATCGTAATATTGAGATTGGTGGTAGTGGAAATGATGATGAATTGATGATGACTATAAAGGAGCTGAAGTCAGGTGGTTATGATGATGTAATATCTTCTGCTGATGATAACAGTGATGCTGCTTGTTCTAATGACGATAATAATGATGATGATGATTAAGATGAGTGAGCTATTCATGTCTCAACCAAATATAGATTTATATTGATCTTTACTGAGGTATATTTAGCTGGTAAAATGGATGTTTGAATGCTAGATGTCCGCTTGAATTAAGATTGAAATCACCATAAAATCGTGCTTGGTTAGGCAGGTGGCCACTGCTTAATATCTTTTTCTGTGGTTGTAAAGTTTGTTTGAACTTGAAAGTAAATAAGGATATACCCTTTAAACACTTCAGCTGAATTTGAAAACAGATTAGATGTTATATGGACACATAATAAAGTGTATCTGGGCTAAAGTTAAGGCATTTTTCTGAAACATTTGGTAGCTTCTGTTTACTTTTGGTTGCTTTCTGCCACTTTGGGTCTAATCTATGTTTTAATTAATTTAAACGATGAAAGCACTTAGTTAATTTAGGTAGTCTTTTTATGTCTTACCGTTGTTTTTCCCCAGTTTTCATTTTATTAATGCAATAATTGGTACAGCTTTACTTTTCTCATATCGGCCTCATTGTTTTAGTTTCTTTTACAGTCAAGCCCATACATGTATATCTATAGGCCACCAAATGGAAAGTGGAAATGTATTATTACCCAGGGTTTTCCTTAAGAATTTTCACCAGAGGGTCCCCGGGACTCCCATCTCCAACATTTTAGGGTCCCTTGGGATTTTTGGGGGTCCTACATAGAAAATGCCAAGGGCAAATTCTGAGATGGAAGGGGTCCCGAGGATACGGTGGTCACTCTCAATGTGAGTCCCTCGGCTGAATATCTCGTCAGGGACGCAAGAAACCTGCATCAGGGAAATCCCTGATTACCTCTGTTCACAGTTTGCCTTCAGTCAGAGATTTATTTGGTCATATTACTCCAATAAATGTGTGATTAAGTGTGGCTATTGTTGAATTTGAAGCATTAATACACAGTGGCTGTGTCCTCAGGTTTGACTGTACTCTAAAAAGCTGAATTTCATTACAAACTTGCTATCAGCCCAAATCAATGTTAACCAGTTCATATCAGTTATCCTTCATTCTTAATAATTTTTATCCTTTCGCACAGTTTATACTTGCTTCCTTTACCTTTTATGTAAATGTGTGCTACATGACCACCAGTTGTTGATACACCATAGACCACCATTAAACATAAAACATGCCTTCTTCAGTGGAGCCAAACTTTATTAAATAAATTTATCATTTTACTTTTCGTGATGATAATTAAGCTCAAACACTGTTAATATGTGTTGTATCATCATATTTCACTAAGCCTTTTTTCACCATTAAAAGTGGGATCTACCTAAATTAAGCTATTATCCTTGGCATTAGATGACGTAACACATCCCCACCCAAAGTACTTCATTTAAGAGGATTTATCCAGCCGATTTGAGATTTTTACAAGTATAAATTTCCTTGTTTATGATTGAAATTCCTTTAGCTAACATCTACCGCCAATTCAATTTTTCCTGGTTAATAATTGGAATGCTAATTTATAAACTACGAGCTGACAAAAAATGACACCTTGAAATCCTGTTAACATATTACATAGTTTGAAAAGAATGCATTACATAAATTTGTAAAGTCACTCAAGTGAAGTTTGATAAACTATGACAAAAAACTTTCTGGTACGTTTAATTTTCAGCAGTATGGCCAGAGTGATTATTTTTTTGTGTCTCAGGTAGCTTGTCTTGATTTTTTCAAAATGAACATAGGATTACCTTAAAAAATACTCACTTTTTTTTTTTACTTTTCTTTTTCATTTCTACGATATTATATTTTATGTCTATTTTCTTCCCTAAGTCTGGCCAGAAGTCTCTTGAGAAACAAAAGATAAAAGTTTCATGGTCTGATGTAGTAAAAGTATTGTAGTACATTATTTTGCCTGTGGAAACATAGGTTCATTCATGCTTTTGTGATACACTACACATCGGGGTTTATATTTACCGACAGTACATTTATATATACTGTGATTTATATATAAATTTTCGAATCATTTTAATGTGTTTGTGCTGTTTACTTCACCTATGTGGTGACTAATGACTGCTTGCTGATATGGTACTGTGCATATCAGGTTGTAAGACAGTATTGATAAACATATTGACATTTTAGTATACAAGATGTATTAAGTATTGTCTGTTTATTTATTTTGTGACATCAATATGGGCGAGTTCGATGGACTTTTAATCAAACCTGGATTATTTATCACTTGTTAAATATTGACAACCAACCTTATACTAACAGGATCTGTTTTGTTATTTATGAAAGTTTTATTGATTTAAAATTCTTTTTATTCTAAATATGCCATCATCGGAGATCAGTATTGTAGTTGGTAAGTTTTTTGTGTTTTTTTTTGAAGTTGTGTGCTTTTTGTGAGTTTTACAGAAATCCTTGGTATTTTCGGTTGTTCTTATTTTGTTTGTTTGTTTTTTTGTGTTTTAAGTTGCAATTTGTGCTGTTTGTGTGTGTTAGTGTGTGTTTTTGTAAGTTTTATGGAAAACCTAATTTGTTTTTATGCAGTGTTCGTGTGTGTGTGATTTTTTTTTGTCTGAAGTTTTTGTTTGAAGTCATATTTTTTTTGTGAATTTGACCACCTGATAACAATTTCTGCTGCATTTATTTTTGGAAAGATGATCTGGCAAGAACAATCTAGACATTCTATCATGTAAGATACCAGTAGATATAAAAGTACAGTTGAGCATGTGATTTCAACCATGTGAACTCTGTAGCACATTTATAAGTACTGATATACTGGTAGGTATGTGTATGGGGGCTCTGTGGTTAAGTAGTTGTGGTCTGTGACTAGCATTCTCTTTCTCCTCACTCCTGTGAATCCAAATCAGTGCTGAGACCAGAAAAATTTCACTTGGGAAGAATCTGTCCAGCTAGCTTATGGAAGGTTAGTGGTTCTGCACTGGTGTTTGCCCAGGGTCTCGCTTCAGCGTTGAAGCTGGAAAAGTCAATAAAATTTGCTCTTACTGTAGGAGCGACCTTAAATGGCAAAATGAATTGATCAATATAATAATGGACTAGATGAATCCTTTAATATGGGCCATCTATACATATAAGATATATTTCCTCCATCATTTTATGGCTTTTGTTTTCAAAATTTTGCTCTGGTAATATTAACATATACTGTGGATTGATAATGATGGTATCTAAATTGAATTCAGTGTTCATTATGAAGTGTCTTATTAGATTTGCACGATTATTGTTACTTGTTATGTATGTATTCTGACTGTTTCTCGTCTTTGCTGGATGATTATTTTTTATTTTCCACTAAGTCTTATTGCTTTTGATTTTAATCCTCTCTGCAGCCTCTGATTTTATTTCCAGTAACCACCAAATTTACCAAATTTTCGCTAAGGCCTAAAAAGCAGTTTGTTTCCGGTTACCCAACTGACCCAATAAGTTTTTACAGTGTCCAATTAATAGTGCTATATCGTAATTTTCACAACTCAATATTATGGTGTACATACTTCCATACAAAGTTGCTGATATATGTAAAAAAAATAAAATAAAAAATCTACTACCTACTGATCCATATGTTTTTGGCAGGTAATTGGAAACAAACCTTTTTTTAAACCTAATGAATGCCCCCATTACAATCAACAGAATTTTTCCAATTGTTAAGTAATTATTTTATGCATTAAGTAAAATTTTAAGGATACTTAAAGTATTTGTGGTTGGACAAGATTTTGTTTTTTCTCAAGAATAAGTGGGGCAGTTATTAGGGGAGGAGCTGTTAAAAGGGAAGGGACAATCTTATTGGTAGTGAAATTCATAGGAGAGAGTCCTTTAAAGGGGAATGGCAATTAATAGAGAGGGACAATCTTATGGGTGGGGACGATCATTGGGAGAGTGTCTATATAAAGGGGAGGGGCAATTATTTGGAGAGTGACGACTCTTCTTGTTTGTGTTCATATGAAACAAAACTTTGAATAAAATATGTAATTTACATAATGCAGAGTCATTCCAATGTTTTGCTAGCTATTTGATAACAACCTGTAAAAATTTTATT